>OU343219.1:51778475-51903626 GCA_910596185.1 Chrysanthemum makinoi | reverse complement strand
GCCATCTACAATGAGCTACTCCTATTTTATTACTACGCTATCAGCTTCTACAAGCGGTTCTTTGGAAAGCTTCTAGCTTATGATATTTCCATAATCTCTAGTAGTTTCTAGAGCTGCCCTTATTCTAAAACAATCCAACGCTTACCAAGATTATCCATAATCTTCCATGGGCTTCTAAACTCTTCCAAGCTTAAGCCAAGACTTCCTAGAGAAGTGTCGAATAATCCCGAATCCCGATCATACTGTAACTTCAATCTAGTCGAGTAGCTGGTCCCTTGACATAATTACCAAATACTGTTATTAAAAAATACAATTTATAGCTCATGTTACAGCTTCAATGTTTTTTGCCAAATATAACCTAGTATTACACTTTAAAAAAAATGTGTGTTTGTAAATTTGTGTGTTGGATACCCTTAGATCTGGTACAAGGCTTCCTCACTTTATAGCACAATCAATTCTCGAATGTTCCGAAAGAATCCTCCGTACCCCGTTAATTTGTGTCACGTTGCAGTTTCTGGATGGCTTGGAAGAATATTAGTGTGTGAGTGGGCTGGCAGAAAAAAGGGCCTGTCCTTCAAGAATTTATTTTGGGACTTGAGGGTGCACTCAGTCTAGTCGTCGCCGGACAGAAATTGCAATTTGCATTTTATGATAACTTCCAACTGCTAGGCTATCTTCATTTTATCTTGGGCCTGCTTGTGGACTTGGCGTGCAACGGGATCTGGAATGTTATACTGCTCCTTCATGGGCCTCGCTGCTTGGGCTTGGATTTACTGTGGGCTCGTGGACACTGGTGACGAGGAGAGTAGGGGTGTTGATTGGTTCGGTTCATCGGTTGTTCAGTTAGCGGATTCGGTTAGATAATTCGTTAAAAAAAATTTAGGTCAACCCGAGAAACCGAACAGAAACCCATTCAAATTTGGTTTTCGTTCGTTCGGTTGAATCTAATTTTCGGTTCGGTTCTTGGGTTGACCCGAATAAGCCGAATTTCACTATTTAAAAATAATAATAATAATAATTACATAGATGTTTAGCAAAAAAATATATTTCAAGCATAGAAAGTATTTTATTATATTATGATAACCTTTTAATAGTTAATTTTATATAACTATACATAAATATATATATATATATCTATATCTATATCTATATATATATATAAATATTATATATATATATATATATATATATATATATATATATATATATATATATTATATATATATATATATATATACTAGTGTCAAAACCCGTCCGATGGACGGGTATGACTTGTGGTTATTATTTTTATGATTTGTGGATCAAATATATACTAAAAAGTAATTAAAAGTTAAATGAAAGTGTTAAGATCTATAATTGATATTTATCATAATCCATTTAAACGACTAAAAGCATGTAAGTTATTTGATTTGTGCTTTTTATTTTTGTTTTTTTTTTGCTGTTAATTGTTTTTGTTTATTAAAGAAATTCTACAATGTGTTTATGTTATGTTTTTCGATATATGGGTATGTTTGTCATCGAGGGTGAGGAGCTTTTTGGAGCATGAGGGTGAGGAAGAGCGGTGAGCAAAGCATTTTAATTTAATTTTTATTAGTAGTTTGGCATAGGAGGCGTGAGCTAGAAATGCTCATTTTTCTAATGCTTCTTTAAGAAGCTGTGAGCGGTAAGCGGTGAGCTATGGCTACTGCTCACAGCTCATTGCTACCGCTCACCGCTACTACTCACCGCTACTTTTGCCAAACACACCTATAGTGTGAACATATATTTTTGTATCAACCTAATTTCCCAGATGTCCTTAAGGATGTCCGTTATTAATCTGAACACTAATAAGTAGATTCCCAATGAAGGTTCGTATTTATCGTATCGTTTTTTCCGCTTTTAACTGACCCAATACATAAGTTATAGAAATTTGTAAGTTTTATTAGAGGTGGCCATATCACCAGAATAGAAAAGGGTAAAAATATACCTCGAATGTATTAAGTACAAAAAGAAATAATTTATGTTAGCATAATCAATAATACGGCTAATTGGAGGTAGATACTTTATAACATTTTGTTATGAACAATATTAATGTTGAAAACGTTTTACATTTTATAATATTATTTACATTTATTATATATTTTTTTTGTTGATACCATTTACACACTATATACGTATTTCCATTTTGCCTTATTTATGTATATTTAAAGTTTGGTCTAACTGAATTTTTTACATCACATCTCTAGGTAAATTAGATCTGAAATCTAATCTTTTTTCATACTTTCCCTTTGAATATACGTAAATGTTTTTTATTTAAGGTGTATATTTCTGATTCAATTTTGTTGCTTATTTAGGTTCGCAAAGGGTTTGCTGTTGATAATTTAGGGTTAATAACCTTTTAAAGCACTATACTTGTCACAAATATCAGTTCGACGTAGCGAACTAAAAAAATAGCTCTTTTAGACATTAAACTTGACATTTTTGTCTTCCTTGAAGTATTATGACCAAATTATGACCATTTTACCCTTTCTAAATTTTTTTCAAAATACTTTTTTTTTCGAAATTTTTTTTCCAAAATTTTTTTTTGATTTTTTTTTTCGAAATACTTTTTTTCGAATTTTTTTTTTGAAATATTTTTCGAAGGGTAAAATGGTCATAATTTGGTCATAATACTTAAAGGAAGACAAAAATGTCAAGTTTAATGTCTAAGAGAGCTATTTTTTTTGTTCGCTACGTCGAACTGATATTTGTGACAAGTATAGTGCTTTAATAGGTTATTAGCCCGATAATTTATGATCGCTAATGGTTTGTCAGTGTTGATATTTTGAAGAAACAACGTGTGGGTTTCAGTATAAAAGAACCATGTAAGGTTTTCTCAATTGTAGTTGTTTTATTTCTAGCAATTCTAGACGCCTATAAGGATCAATTCCGTTTCGTACAATTATGAGATTATATCAAATAAAGAACATTTATTTTTATTGAGCTTGACCTTTCTATCATAATTAACTACATGAAAGGTTGTACTATGGATCATTCCTGCTGTGTTTTAGTTATCCTATTGGACCGCAGAAGACTCTAGTAGGGGATATATAGCCTTAATCACCATCAATTCTCATTTATTCATACTTCACTTGTCCACATTTGAAATATGAGAAGGGGGTAAACTACAAGTCATACTAAAGGATAGATGGATCTATAATTATTTTACTTTCATAAGTCTCATCTCTAGTTTTATATAATTGTTAGGCTTCCCATACTTCATTTGTGTGCATACACTACATATCAAAAGAGTCTGACTTCTACTTTATTAATGCCTACTGATATATTACACTTACACTTGTGATAGATAAGAATAACCTTGAATTTCTCCTTTTCATCTAGTTCTTTACAAAGTTTTTCGATGCTTATAGATCACTTGAAGTTGGAGAGTTGAGGACTACGGGTACCTCGGATGGTATAAAGCTTAGGGTAGGATTAGCATCATTTTAAGAAGCACGGTTCTCTGAACCTGGATTATCTGTGACAGAAATTTAGAAGTTGTTAATGCTTTTGTTACTAAATATAGTTACCTTAAAAGTTACTGGTTAAGGTTTCAAATCTACATGTGTCCAAACTTTTGCATGCTTCAGTGGCTGCTAAGATGACATGCTCGGCTTTATCAATGATCTCCATTTCTTCATCATTATCCTAATCCATGGGAGGTTACATCAGTGGATGGTCGAGGCAAAATTTAAAAGATTCAAGCTTCTACTGAGCATTCCAACCCATTGAATAGCTCGCGTCCGAATGAGTTTTGTTATGATTTTCCTTCATTTGATGTAGTTCATCTTGTTTTATGCCATTTACAGTTCCTATATATATCTTCTTTTTGTCTCTTTTACTACCACATATGGATGGAAGAATTGGTGCGGAGATGGCATGAACCTATGTACATGTACTTGCAGATTAAACATCACCCAAAAAACGCATGCACATGTAATGCATGCTTCATATGTAATTCACGCAATCGATGTCCTTGAAGTCATTTTTCATTTCTCACCTGAAATTTCCAGGTCCCATTATATTTAAAAGTAAAAAAAAAATATACAAAAAAGTACCTCGAGACATAAATCTACCTCAACCGTTACAACAATAAATATTTTGATTTTTCAATGTGTTTTTTAAGAAAATGACCTCTTAATCATCTAGATATCCAAAAATATGTATTACTCTTTCTTTATAAAAAAGAAGGGACTATATAATCAAGCGTCAAACGAAAGTATCTTAACTTACTTGGAACTCTCAATAATGCTCTTCATGCATTCTTGTGAATCCCAATATCATATTGGCATGATCCCTAAAATAAAAACTGATAATATGATCAGATATTAGTCACTAATTTTATGTAAAGAAAAACTTTAGAATTATATCTTGAAGTATACCTGATCTAAAAATCATCAGAGTGGGAATGCTTGTATAAAACCAATGTTGGGGCCAAATGCATGATACATCTAGCAAGATAAATAGCTGATGATGATAATGATGGAAGGTAAAGAATTCAGATTCTGCCAATTACAACTCAATCACGAAGAATGCTAGCATTTCAAACTGGAGTATAATTATTTAAGAGATGTTAGCCATATTTTATTGATTGAGATTGAGTACATCTATTTTATAAGGTTTAACATCAGAAACTAAATATACCTATTTGTCTTCCTAGGCCGCTCTCAGAAATCTAAGTATGAAAACATAAGGCGTGCGCAAGTTAAGATCGAAGTCCAGATTCCTTACGAACCGTTGTCTCCTGATATGGTTTGTAAAAGAATTAAGACTTTTAGTGAAACTACAATATCACTTGAACGTTATACACAATGATACATATTGCTGTATATAATTTCTATTATGGAGACTCTGGCGGCTCTAAATAAAAGCTTTCTTTATGTGTGGCAGCTTCACCAATATATGGGCTGGTAACGGGTTAACAGAGAACAACTTTTATCCTTTTCGTAAACATTTTATTTAAGTAAATATATGGATTAGTTTTGATTAGAAAAACAACAAAAGCCAAATATAAAACTATGGAGTATGCCATTAAATACACTGATTTAGCTCTTTCATTTTATTGACCCGTTTGAAATAAAGCAAAAACCAAATCAACCCATTTGATTGTCCCTTAATTTTATCTAAGACTGTCAATACACGATGACGGTTTATTAAATCACTTGAATTGATAGCTACACCCTATTTATGTAGTAATATTGATAGCTACATCAACTGATTTGAAATCTGCATAAACCTCATATTGGAGTAATGTTGATTCGTAAAGTACATCGTATTCCCCGTAGACTATACATGTACATAGCAGAAATGATATACTCATTTTGACCCGTTGCCCGACCGCCAACTGCCACAATTGGGATATCTACGATAGATGAATCTTTGTATTGTTTGACCAAGAAGTGAGGAATATGGCTACATGTTTGTTCCCATTTCAAGCCTGCAACCAGTTTCCTTGCCGATAGCTAGCTGATCACCAGTAATCATCTTGACAGTGACTCCAACGTGTATTGCACGTCAGACGGTTTCAGCACTGTCATGTGTTGGAGGGTCAAACAGTCAATAAATCGATAAACACCCATGGGCAATCATTAGTGTCAAATTTATAAAACCATGGTCTGATTGGTTAGATCCCTTTACCAGAAGCAGAGAGAGGCATAAAATTTATTTTGCTTTCATTGTCATTAAGAAGGAAAAAAAAGGCCAATGCAAAACGGGAATCCACATGTTTTCCTGAGAGAATAATACGTGAATATATCGACAACAGAAGCCTTACCTAGTCAATCTGACCAACTTTGTTACGAACTTCCTGAACTCTTCTCCAGAATGAGAATTAGCCTGTGCGTCACATGCAGTAAAGAATTTAATTACTTAACTCTTACTCAAAGAAAAGTTCAAGAGATTAGATACTTTGAGTACAAACGTAGAGAAACCTTGTAAGTACTCAAAAAAGTTTCTCTTTGCAAGTTTCGGCTCAGGTATGTAGAACCCGTATACATTGGTCCATTTTAATACTCGTTTGCATTCGACTATCTGTAGTAGGAAGAATATCAATTGGAAAGAGATAGTAATTAGTTATCGATATAAACCAATGTATACAAAGCTACGGTTCCTTCCAAACACTATAAATTAATGGTACTTATGGAGGTGTATCGTGAGTTTATTTCTCGGCAACTTCAGGATCGCAGGCTTGCAGCACCAATTATCCTATTGAGATTGAAGGAATACTGTTATTATCAGTTCAGCATCATCATGATGTTTGAAGTGCGTGTAAATCTCTAAAGAGGATCCATAACCATTTACGATCGAGAATTTCCTGGAGTGAGAAACCCTCATAATGAGACCAATAAACAATGGTCTCGTGAATTTAGCAATCTGCAGAAGCAAGAAGTTATTAACTACATAAAACATGCATAATCTGATTACTCAGCAACCTTTAAAAGATAACACATATCCAGTTTTCAGCAGAACTCAAATGTTTTAGTCCATCTGCTGCTACATGATATAATAAATAGTTCGTGTGGTTTTCTCAGAATTAAGAAAACGGTCTCCCGGTGATATCATTTATGGAAATGGTCAAAAGAAATATAGTTTTCTTTTACATTTGGTCCCTCATGTATGCATAAACTTCACTTTTGATAAAGAGAGGGGTACCAAATATGAAAGAAAACAGTGTTGGATAGGAATGCAGCAGATAAGCCACTAAAATTAGATTCTCCAAACACCCCGTAAATTTAGAAAAAAGAGCATATTCAAGAATATTTTTATCTTCAAATTCAAAATTTGGCAGAAGTGTACCGATGATTGTCCAGGGAAAGTGTTGACAAGCTTGGCAACCTCCTCAGGAGAGACACCATCAGTTATACCAATACAGAAACCAATACGGTCTTCTCTGGTTGGAGCCCAGTAAAATTTCTCCATACGTCCATCATGAATGAGAGGATCATAAAGTGTTGAGATATTATTACCCGTGACAATGATTGGACACGGGGGTTCTCCTCCTTGTTGTACATACCAGGAAGTTACACATTGGTAGCGTTATTAGCAATGTTCACGAGGGTTGCATTAACCATTTGGTTGTTGACAATGTATTGTGTGGTTCCACCCATTCTTCCTGCTCCTGCATCGAGGTCGTTGATAAAGAGAGGACTCATTTCCCCTTCTTGATGATGTCAGCGGCTTCACGGTACCTTTGCGTGATCAACTTTGCTGCAACATAATTGGGCTGCAATTATACGTACATGTATGCATTTTCATATTTCCTGACAAAAAGTACATAATTGCTCTTTCCACGGAACGTTTTAGTGCACATAAGCCTATACCAGCTTTAACCATCTTATAATTACTCTGTAACAATTTTTTTTTTATAAATAGTGACGATACAAAAGTAGACATTAGTTTAAGTAAGAGTGTATTGTGTACTTTCAAACTGTTGAAAAAGAAAATACCTTGGCTATCCATTTCATAGATAACTTAAACATTAAAACACCAGGATCACATACGACGCATCTTTCGATCATGCCGGTAGCATCCAAAAGCATGATAAATTTTCTGAAAGACTATAAAAAAAGAGCAAATAAAACCTGGGCAGTATATTCAAAATCCATAGTAAATTACTCATAAACAAATATTACCACTGCAGCAGATGTTGGTCCTCCATAAATACCATCCTCTCTGAATTCAGGCCATATCTCCACGATACTCGTGCTATTACCAAATGTAATGAATTAGTACTGGTATCATATATATTCAAAAGAAAGTAAAAGTGGTGCACAAGTATGTACATATACCATAGGTAATCACCATCCTGTATGGGGCAAGGAGAAATACTACAAGACACTCCTTCCCATCTAGAAAGAACATATCCCATTGAGCAGTTAAATAACGTTACAATTTCTTCTTCAAGTTCGAAATGGACTGTATTAAATGGGTTTAAGCTTTTTCCCCTTCACCCTTTACATACCCAGGGATTCCTTTTTCAACGATAAATGCTGTTATCCCTTTTGAGCTCGCAGCAGCATCAGTTTTAGCATAAACCACCTAATTAACATTAATCATACATAGTAGAACTAAGTTTGGATCTAGTAGCAGCATCAGTTTTAGCATAAACCACCTAATTAACATTAAGAATATAAAGTAACTAAGTTAAGCTAATCAAGTTAAGAAAACTATGAGAGGCCTAAATGCAAGCTTTTAAGTTCTAGTTTCTATTATTTTTTTAGCGTTTTCGCTTGGACAACTAAAATTCTCTATACGTATAGGAACTTCATAACTTTTGTCCATTAAGAACACTTTTCTCTGATTTCCTCACCACCCACAAGAAATTCACTTTAGATTCTTCCAAACTCTCTGCTATGGCTTCCATCTATCATGGTGTAATCTATGCTTGAGAACCAAATGCTACGTTAAGCAAAGGGGTCCATTCACCATGCTTTAGGCTTAGCTTCACGATTTAGATAGTCTAGAAACATCAGCTCTAGCTCGTAAAAGCTGTTTGCAATCAGACCATAGCTATTTTCTGATGCTATAACACTTTCCATTACGAAGTCCATGGGCTATTGGATCCCGTTTATTAAAAGGATCATCAAAGTAATTCCTACTGACTTTGATCCAAGGGAACTTTGGAACCGTGATTAACTCATCATCTTACTCAGGTCCTGAAGGTCCTGATAGAAGCTGGTTTAAAGCAACTTCTTGGCTTACAAAACCTGCATAACAGTTCATACCATAAAAGAAGAGGCAAGGGATTTTAAACTTCTTTGTTGATGCGAGTGTACAGCTCAAAAAACCATCAGAAACGATGCAGGTGACGTAAGTGAGATTACGAAGAGCTTGTTCAAAGTGAAGTTGTATGAGTTTGGTTTCACTTGAAAATGGTCTGATTGAAATAGCTATGGTCTACTATTTTTTCAAATGCTGAATAACTGTCCTACAAATTGCTCTAATCGCGCAGCTGCATTCCAACCGGGTGCATGTTTCAGATTAGTCTGAATAACAAACTTCAGCAATAGTCTCATCTTTATAGAACAACATAAATTATTTCAAAAGGCATATATTAATATCGTCAGTGTAGCTACAATTTTTAACAACATTTGAAGATTTACAGTGTTTTTGTGTGTGCGCACGCAAATAGATAATAAAAGCATTTCAGAATTCAACTGATAATAGTTGCTTTATTTGTGCAAACATAAATCGATGATAACTGCATCACTCTGTGTGTGTATGTATGTATGAATGCATTCATGACTTGTTACCAAAAACATTTCAGTATGTGTGAGAGTATAACTATAGACATAGGGTAACAAAAATAACACTTAGCACTAACCGTGCGTGATCGCACAAATAGACTCACTACTTGGAATGTACGTACCCAAGCAACCAGGTATAATAAAACTTTTGAAATCAAGTAAATGCTTAGAAATATATAAATTATAAATTATGACATATTTTTCAGATGATTAATTATGAAACATGAAACATAATTAAATTACAGACATGGCTCAACTAAATCTGGAAAATGATGTACCTCATTCTTGAGGACATTTTCAGCAACTCTTCAATAACGTGCTTATCATCTATCATCATCTTGAATGCGGTGCATACATACCACTCACCTTCCAGGTTATAGTCTGCAATATCAATACGGAAACCAAATTTCCTGTCAACAGTTATCATAACAGCAACTGAGTAGGCAAATATAAAATAAATTGAACCTCATCCTTAAATAGGAGCTTAAGCGGTTCGATAAGCTTCAACTTCATATCCTTAGGGAGGCCCCCAACATTATGATGACTCTTGATCGTGTGGGAGTGAGTCCCAATCAAACTCTTTAACGTAGTGCAATCAGTTAAAGCTTGGAAAAATGTCTCCCCTAACTGCCCTTTTCCCAAAGTTAAAAGCTCAAGATTCCTAAAATAACATGTGTAGCCAGTTAACACAACATTTAATGAAGAGATACTCCTAATGTAATGAAGCATTGAACAGTAGTCACCTCAAGGAAGAAATTACTTGCATCACAAGTGCATGAATAGCATGTGTTCAAATAATGTTTACTTTAGTGACATTAGGATATCGGTGACACATGAATACTTTATATCCTTTGAACATTCCTCAAATCTCAAATCTATTATATTGTCATTTATTTGTATCCCATATTGAGATTTAATATATTTAAGGCAAATCAAGTCTATGTGATGATCTGTTCCCAAATTCAAGCATCTCGTGTACTCTTTACTTAAAAAAGATCTGTTATCGTCAGCAGCATAGGCACGACATAACAACAAGTGAGCAAAGAAGAGATACCCATCGGGAACAGAAAGTTTTGAAGCATTTTTAGCATGGTTTATGCACCCAATGTGGTCCCCACTTTGCAAACTTATCTTAGAAGCACAAAGTAAAAGATGGAACTTTTGATAGCGACGAGATTCATCTGAAAGAGACAAATGAGTTAACCTTTCTAGTGTCGTGCATATATGTTGAGGGTATCTCTCCTCATGTGCCTTCTGAATATAGTTGGGAATTAGCAGATATCTTGCGTTTTTATTCCATGGCTCTTAATGACACCACCTGTAAACAAATACATGATATATTCAATAACTATAGTCGGAAGGGTAATAGTTATTACCAAAAAAAGAGGTAATCAGCTATAATAGAACAAAGTGTAAGAGAGTATTTGGAAAGAACAAAAAAAAACCTAAAAATGTGAATCATTCCATCGATTGCAGCTGCTGCTACAATCTACCTGTTGTGGTTAAATCATAGTGACGTAATAGCAGGTGGATCATAAAACCATTACCTTAAGATAATAGTTAAGAATATAAAACAATTAATAAAATACTATATGACTATATTAACTACGTATATATAATGTTTTACCTGCATTCACTAACCTTTCCATAGGTGAGGATACAATATAAATAAGGGTAAGGGTCATTACGCTTAATCCAGGGAGACAAACGGTTGTATATTTTTTCTGAACGGTTTAAAATTGCTAACTGGAAAACATCATGCCCTCTTTCATTTGTACACATGTGGGCGTATTCGGAACCACGCAAAATATGAATAAACCACCTCGTAAGCATCCACACGTGTAGCCTCTAGAATTGGTCTGCCAAAAAACTCGTTGTAATTAAAAATTGCGAGATTCTTGTTTATTTCATTACATATCACGTTCAGAGCTTTTATAAATTCTCCGTAGTCTCTTTTTTCTTCTCAATGTGCTTCATTGGAAGCCCTGCAATTAAGACAATTAAGTTGCAACACGATCGTCAAACAATTGATGTAAATTGTATCAGGCTAACCTATGGTGGTGACTATATTAACTACGTACTATATAATGTTTTACCTGCATTCATTAAACCTTTCCATAGGTGAGGATATCGAACAAAATACAGCTACTGGTACTGCACAAGAAACATAGTTTATTAGATACTATTCAAATTAGTATAGGTTAGTTTTAATAACGATTAAAAAAAACTCTTAGCTGTGACAAAAGTACAATAAGTATTTTATGAATAAATAATACAAACTTCTGATTAAATGTTTAAGAAGCAAGTGGGAATACCATATGAACGATCGAATTAAAAGCATCAGTAGCAAAATCCCGCACAACAGAAACAAAAGGATGATCGACGTTAATTGAGAATCCTCGTACCTTAGCAAACTTCTCAATGGACATGCACGTGTGTACAGGCTGCCATAACTACGCAAATATTTGAGAGAAACATTATATCATCATCAACAAATAGAAGGACGAATTGAATCATACCTTTAATTAAAGCTCTGGCGATCCAAAACTAATTGAATCTAATCCATCATCAAGTTTATCAACAGTGAACACCACAATATAAGCTTTGTTGTCCACTATTAATTACGACTAACATAGGAGGCTTGCAACTGATCAAAATTCTACCAAATTATAACCAATACCACAATAAATCATTCTCTGAAAGATCATAATAAAATTGCTTACAAAAAAAGAGACTATAATAATAACCATCCACTACTTGCCCTTTGAACACACAGAGGTTGATTCCTTTTGACATATTTACAAATTGTATTGCACACATTAACCAGGAATTAAAGGAATAATGCCATGACATGACATGCTTTGATCTTAAAAGTTGGTATTACAATATCAGTGACCATGTATCCCTTATAATAATACTAATTTTTACTCCCAATAACACTTACAATACTAATAAAATTCTCATAATATATATGTTGCAGCTTATTCGTTCTCAATAAGCAAAACAGGAGGAATGTTTAGAGGCCAAGGATTAATTAGCAACATCTTGTTCACCACAACCTGCTATGAACAGAGAAAACAGTTTAATAATCTTACCATTTAACCATCATATATAATCTTCATAAAAGGCTGCAATCCTGAAACATAAACAAACAATATTAAGAAAATCTTAACACACAAAAAAAAATTAAAAACGATATTAGGGTTTTGATAAAAATATATTATGAATGAACCGTCAATTTTTTTACATATGTTTATGTATGTTTAGATGTTTGATTAGGGTTAGGGATTCTCCTACTTATCTCATATAATTGGTTGCACATGTTTATAGATTAGGACTTGCAACATATAATTCAAAACATGTGTTGGCATAGTGGTTAAGAGATACGTAAATCTTGTTATAATCCCGGGTTCGAATCCTGTCCAATTAATTTTTACACAAATTAAATTCGAATTTTAATCCATTCAAGTATGCTTAGGTGGAATATGACATGGAAATATGACTTGGAATTATGGGATGCCAAGTGGCATTTTATGTGGCATGCCTCCTCTTATATATAATGTATAGATAATATATATTTATATGAATTCGGTTTTCGGTTCAAACTGTCAAACCCATATCCAACCCGAGAACCGAATTAGTAGTTCGGTTCGGTTCGGTTTTAGCAAATTCGGTTTGGTTATTAGTTCGGTTCGGTTATTTTCGATTCAGTTCGGTTTCAGTTTTCGATTTATTCGGTCTTTTTGGTTTTAAATGAAACATTTTTTTAAGCTAATCATATTAATTAACATATATACGGCTCGGTTGGCACTATTTCTTCGGGCTTTAATAATCTTTGATAAATGCTCAAAATCTCGATCAGTTCTCACCCAAAACTCCACGTTTTTTCTTTGTTTTCAAACCCTTGTACCTGCAAGACAAAATAAAACATTCCAAACATATTTGAAATATATTTTGACATATTTAATGATTATTCGTCCGATTTGACATATTTTTAGATATAAAATGATGTGTGTTTTAGCACACATCACTAAGAAGCAGAAATCATTTGTGCAATGATTTGGGGATTGATTTGTGAATTCTTGATGATAGGTATGTAAGAATGATTACAAATCTACGTTAAAGATGTGATTGTATTTTTTTGTTAAAGTCGTTATATATCACTAACAAAGTCGATATATTGTCCCTAATGTAGGTAAATGTAAACCCTTAATTCGATATTTTCCTTGTTTAAAAAACCCTAAAATTGAATTCGGAAAAATACCCAAAAATCTCGTATTTTCTCATAATAGAATCTCGGTAAGAATCTAGGAGAATCTCGGTAAATATATTTAATGGAATCTCCTCAAAATACCTTGTGGAATCTCAGCAATTTCAGGGTGTCTTTAATATCGGTAATTTAGGGTTATTGTAAAATCGGTAAAAACATGGTCTAATGTAGGTATTTTATGGTAAAGTACAAATGTAGGTAAACGATGGTTTGGTCAAATGTAGGTAAAAGAGCTTTTTGACTTTAGTATTTTACCTACTTTCTCCAACACCAAATCTCGGCAACTTTCGAAAGAAAACAAGAACTTAAAAACGTGTTTAAAGCTTGGTAATTTGACGTTGCACACTCAAATTGTTATCATAAATCCACTCTATAACGAGTATAGATAAAAATTTCCAACTTTCAAGAATCCAAACATAAATATTGGACCTTTTTTATATTTTCGTTAAACACTCAAAACCGCAAAAAAATGTAAAAAGCTCTAAAAAATTGTGTTTTTTGTGAAAGTTTTTGCACACACTTAATCCAAACCATCAAAAATATCATAAATTGTAGCAACTCATAGATTTCAGTTCACTATTTAACTATATACTTTTATTTATTATTACTTTAATTTTTAAAGTAAATACTTTTACGTATAATCAAGAAAGTTCAATCGCGTAAGCATAATTCGTAACCAACACTAGACTATGGTCAGTCTAGATGTTCTATAAATTTTATTTTCCTTCATACATATTTTATATGTACTATTGCTATTTTATCATTTTTACGTAAACCTTGTACGTTTTACGATTTACGCGTATCTAAACCTATGTTTCTAGGTTTTAACAATATTTACACACTCCGTTAAACTTATCACTCATTTAGTATACTAATATAGAGTATATTGATAAGTTTTATCATTTTTATAAGTACTATATTTTTACGTTGCCCGGTTTTAAATTTCGTGACTTAAAGATTTAACGTTAGTAATTAGCGAGATCAAACCTACACCCCGTAGCTCAAAAGTATCACTAATTTGCACACTTATTCACAACACCTTGTATAGGTGGCATCCAAAGAGTACATGAATCACCAAGACATATGTCTTGGTAATATTACTCATTTCATGTAATGCTTCCACATGTACTCATTTGTCTCTTAATATCTATCTTTATCCTACTTATCCTTATGATAACACGCAAACTTAATAAAACAACTCTCATGCTCCTCCCTCCCCTATTGTTGCCGTAAAATAACAGCCATCATACCTTGACTATATACTACAAGTTATATATAAAGGTTGAAGGTTTTAGGAAGATTAATATAATTCTTGGGTTTATTTGGTGATTTCTTCGGTGAAATAAGAGATTATCAAAAGGTTTAGGGGCTGAGGTGATAAATATTTTACAAGGTTTACATAAGGTTGAAATCAAGATTGGGTAAAGATTGAAGACAAGAGTTAAAGACTAGAAGAGATTAAGTGTTGATTGTAGTTCTTATTCTTGTAATTTTTCATCATTACCTTATAAGATATTATTTATTTCTTGTTACCTTCAATTTGGTTATAATAAGCTAGTAAAATTTTATTTGTTTTTGTTGATTTTGGGAGTCTTTGACATTGTACAAATGATTTAAGCTATGAAAATAAGCTCAAACAACCCTAGGTACATTTTATGAAACTGAAAGTTATCTTTTAACTAAACATTACTTAATTAAAAAATCTAACAAACAATCCCTTAGCGTAACATTTTTATAAGTAATAAAAAAATTGAGGAAACTACGAAACTCAAAAAAAGCCCTACCTAAGGCCGAATATTGGCCCAACTCTAATATAGCTTTGGCTACTTTTGTATAAGTGGGAATATAGCATTATATTTGCATATTTCCTCAAAAATACAAGTTTTTAAGTTTTAATGGCTTAAATACTACTTTTGTATAAAATCAAACCTTAATTTATCAACAAAACCATCATCATCGATGTCGAAGGCCAATACGCTTAATGCTGAGAACACGAAACAGGTAAAAAAAAATACATCATCGCTCTTCATGTTTATAGGTTTACCAAATCATAATATCGTGCAGTGGGTTAATAAAAAATATAAACATTACTACTATGCATGACACAGAGGTATATCAAAGGCGAGACGTGTGGATTTTCAATGATGATTTCTCGTGTTTTGTCACTTTGCACTTTCAAACCAGCAGTAAAACATAAATTTTATCTTTATATTTATATTTGGTTAATTGACTAAGGAAAAGTTTTAAAAGGCCAACCCCACCGGACCCCGGAACCTGATCCCTTATAAGGTCAGGTTGTGGACCCACTGTTTTCTGTCAAAAGCTCGAATCAACCTGGCCAGATAACACATTGGTTAAAATGTTCAAAAGAAATACTAGTAAATACTTGAATCGAGAAAATAAAACAAATTGGAAGTGTAGAACTTGTAATAGACCTTATTTACAAATGCTTGTAACTTTACTTGATGTGGTTTCATTTACAAATGCTTCTTCGTTTTTTTGTGTTATCTTAAATCTTGTATCAACTAACAAATAGTTAAACATCAGTGAGTGAATAACTTTATGCTAATCTTGTCTTTCTCAAAACAGGATCAAGAAGCAAATAAGAATCTGTCGGTAAACTACTTTTATTATTAGTATTATTTTCTTTCTAGATTTGTAATTAGTAACCTTATGTTAGGCCTAATTCTCTCGCTTATGTCTGAGACTTTTGGGCTTATGTAAGTTTATCGTATCATAATATAATAAAAAGACGGAGCTTATGAAATATAAGTCGAGAAGCAAATAAATAAGCCCACACATAAGCTTAAACAAACACCCCCTTATATACTTACCAGTTGTTGACTTGTAATACTTACATGCAAGATATCGGGATTAGGGTAAAATGGTAAAAATTGTAAGTTATAACTACTCATTTTTTGAAAGTGGTAGTCGGATATCTTGCATATAATTATTTACTTGTAAAGAGTTATAAGATGTAGAAGCATTAACAAAAATATATCCTATTGTAATCTATAAAATATGCTCCATTAGTTTATGATATTCGGGTCTTGTTCTTATCATGTTAGGTTCGAATAGGATTGTTTACAAGCCATTTCTGAATGAGCTTGTTTACAAGCATCCCGCACCCAAGGTGTTGGTACTAGCAGCGAAAGAACAGCAGAAGGAATTTGGTGATGGAGCGAACCTAGTGGTTTCAATTGCAGGGCAACATCTCGAGGGTGCCAAAGAGCTTATCACGATGGGACTGAATCGCAGTGAAATCATTAATGGTTACAAGAAAGCAAGTAACAAGGTAGTTTGTTAAACTCAATACTGTCATAATATGTTAGAGTTTTCTTTATTAGTATGCTTGTTTCATTAGACCAAGCTACTTTCTTGTTCATTGGAGACTTTTGAGATATACCTAGTTTATTTATACGAGCATTTATATATGCTAAGCAATGTACCTAATAACTGTAAGCCATCAATGTTTTGATAGATAGTATCAGCAGGTTAAAATTGTTGCATTTTACATAAAGTACAAGTGTGATTACCCCATGTGCCCCATTTTTTTTTCTTTTTCTTTTTACTGTAAATTACACATATACTCTCACACTTACTTTTGTAACTATGGCTTTAAAACTTGTACATTTTGTTTGCTAAAGTAAACGACCCCAATTTATACTTTTTGTTTGTTTACAGCTGGGTGAGATTTTAGAAGATTTGGTCGAGAAGGGTTCCGAGACCATGGATGTGAGGAATAAAGACGAAGTCATTCTACGTTTGAAAGGTCCTGTTTGCAGTAAAATATATGATATATATATAAAATGGAGGATATCTTGTGTTCTCTTATTGCAGAGGTACATCTCTTTTTCTTCTAGTCAAAAAGTTATCCTTTAATTTGGTCAAAACTTGAATTATGTTGATGACGGTTTTCTTAATATTTGATTATTGCAGGCATGCATTCAAGTTTGCCCAAAGACCCCGGTAAACTTTAATGTCGATAACGTGAGAGTTGCTATGCTTTTGGGTGCACTTCCGTCTGCCTCTAAAACCTTTAGAGGCATGGTTCTAAAAGTTGATACTATTGTTGGGAGTATAAAGACAATTGAGAATGCAAAGGTGAGTGTCTTAATTATAGGCACTCAATTCTAGACGATCATCTATAGTCTTTTTAGCTCTTGAATTTTATAGATAGAGCCTTATTGGTCTACCTAAATTATGCATAATAGTGCCCCTCCCTCATATATAAGCATCCAATTGTTGAAGCTGAAAGGGGTTATTCGTTTTATAGGTGCTTGTTGTAGCTGGTGGTGTTGATACAGCTGGAACAAAGACTCACCGAATTTACACAGATGAGACGGTGCATTCCTTCATTTCCAAACATGTTTTGTTGCAATCAGGCTTCATTGTTTAGGGTGCTTTATGTGTCTTGGTCAGGCCACATTTTGCTAACTAAAATAAAATAAGGGTTCCTTAAACATTTGCCAACTAAAATTTAGAACGTGGCCCCCAAGATTAGATTTACTACATATACGATTGTTTTAAAATAAGTCCACTAAACAATAATTTGGCCCTTAAATTCTAAAGACAAAAATAATATACCATTCAATTTTTTGGTATACCCTTATATATATTTACTACATATTTGTAAAATACGATTGTTTTAAAATAAGTCCACTAAAACAATAATTTGGCCCACCTTAAATTCTAAAGCGTAATTAAAACATTGGGTAAGTTTAATAAATGACAAAAATAATATACCATGTCACATTTTTTGGTATACCCTTATATATATTTAGCTTCCAAAGTCTCTATAATAAAACCCGTAAACCAATGAAGTGGGAGCCATTCAGGTTTCAAATGTTCCAAGAGGAATACTTCTCTCTAATAAGTATTTTAAAGTAGATTAGTTAAATGCTACTTATTAATCATATAAGCAATTAAAAGATAGAGGCAACAAAGGGTCGCTACTAAATGTTACCAATTATATCTTTTGTTATGCTGGTTTGTATATTATTTCATCTAATATTTGAATAATATGACCACTTTGATAGTTAGTAACCGTTACATTTTTATATAAAATCCTACTTGAATCATAGTTTGAATATTAAGATGGTTTGTTAAAATCAGTTTAACTAGTTTAATATATTATTTCATTATTTGTATGTGTTGTTTGTTATACATGTTGTTAGGTGTTTGTTGAGATTGTAGATGAAGTGGGTGTTGAGTCTGAATGTTTATATGATTTGGTATGATTGACTTGTAGTTGATTGTGTAAAGTTTTATTATAAAGTTAAAATGGTTTAATAAACAAACTACATGTGTATGACGAAAATTGATTATGATAAAGATTGAATGCATACATGAATATTAAGACCACAAACAAAGGGATGATGACCAATATGAAGAAGCTAGTATGAGGAAAAATTGATTATGATAAAATAAAAGGTGATGGACGAACTTAGAGTCATAGTTTTTGAACACATTTGCTAGAGAAAAAGGTCATAGTTAGTGGAGCTAGTGTAGGACGGATGGCTCACCGATTCTGCAACGTTAATGTAATATTTTTAAAAATACAGTAATCATGAAAAATCAATTACCATATAATACAAAACACTGTGCACTCAGTATAATGCAAAAAAAAAAAAAAAAAAAAAAAAAAAAAAATCCCTGGAATTTAGGGAACTAAAAAAACGTTTTTTTTTTAATTCAAAACCTTTTGAATTATATAATAAATTTAACAAAAAACATCTTCTATTTCTATATATATATATATATATATATATATATATATATATATATATATATATATATATATATATATATATATATATATATATATATATATATATGGGGAAATCTTAGCTACACCAAGGTGTAGCAACCTACACCGCACTATAAACCCCCTCGGGTACATAGTGAAAAATAAAAGTTGATTCTACACATGATGACTTTATATGCAGCTGTCAACGTGTGTGGGGGTTTTATCTTATTTTTCACTATGTACCCGAGGGGGTTTATAGTGCGGTGTAGCTAAGTTGGCTACACCCTTGGTGTAGCTAAGATTTCCCCTATATATATATATATATACTGGTTTGAAAGTTGCATTGTTCATTCAATTTACAGGATCATGGTCTTAAAAATTACTTCCCAAAATGAACTTGACTGTTTTTGCCGCACAACTGATGTTGTTGCTCTTGTAAGCACCACATATATAATATATATTGCTGCATCTTTTATGGCTAATATTAACCAACCTTTGCTAATAAATACTATATTTTTATTTGCAGTCGGAGCTTAAGAGTGTTGTAAACTCTTCTTATCTTGGAAAGGTTGACTCCATTTCAGTTGAAAAGACTCTCAGTGATAGGGTAAATACAACAGTTTTTTTCTTTCTTTCTGGCTTCTGTTGTTTCTTTAATCTATTACCTAACGTAACCCATTTGAATATTTCTTACATTTGTTTATTAGGTAACTGTAACAAAGGAACAAGGTTGTGTGGTGACTATTTTGCTGGGACTGGAAAGACCAGATAACATATATTATGAACAACTCGAAAGGGCTGTTGTTAAGGGTGTCAAAATTTACAAGGTTTCGTATTAATCTTATTTGAATCATTTTCTTTTTCCCACTAATTAATGACCTTAACTCTTAACTGTTCTTGTTTCAGGCATTATGCAAGGACAGTAGAATTGTGCCCGGAGCTGGAGCCACTGAAATCAAAATAGCCAAACGACTGAAGGAATTTTCTCTCAAACAAAACGGGTATTGTTATATTCTATTTCTAAACCTAAAATGCGTAATATATGTTTTGGAATGATAGAAATAAATTTGAGTTTGTGATGTATTAATTCGCAGATCATCAACAGATGCAATTGCAATTGCGAAGTATGCTGAGAGCTTTGAACTGATACCAAAAACATTGGCTAAAAACTCTTATCTAGATGTAGAGGATATCATGAAAAATTTGAAAGCGGATCATGAAGCTGGAAAGGTCAAAGTTGGCATAGACGTGAAAGAAGGAGCTTGTAAGGATGCCTCGACCTTGAAGATATGGGATCTTTACACCACCAAGTAAGCACACACATATAATCATTTTGGATGACTACATTTTTGTCCAAGTACATGTTGGAAACACTCCAATAGTACTTTCATAAATAAAAGCTGATTTAAGTAATGAGTTTCATATCTCAAATTCAAATACCCCATTATTAGTACTAAAGTTCACGAGTAACACCAAAACCTTGTAGAAAAATATTGTAACCTTGATGAATGATGCATACTTAGGGTGTGTTTGGTATGGGTATATGGGAATGGGGTTATGGGTTTCATACCAATAAATGGTGTTTGGTTAGTGGGTCCAAGAATGAAATGGGTATATCATAGTCATCGACTCATTGTTGGGATTTTAGAATTAAGTTAACCATTAACCTCTACGAGTACGCAGCGGATAAGGATCTAGTAATCGCAATTAGGTTAACCACGTAATTAATAAACAATTAATTAATACAATAATTAATTAATAAAAGGGATAAAAGAAAAGCTAACCTTGTTTGGCAATTGATCTCTATTAATGGAACAAGAAACCAATACGAAACCTTAAGTATCTAAATTAGATACCTCGAAGAGTATCACACACAAACCCGATTAACGTATACGTTCGATTAACGCTAGTCGAGAACGTAATATAAAAACCAATCAACAAGTGATACAACTTGAATATTAACTTGAACAAGGAAAACACCAAGAGACCATCTTGTTTCCACTGTACGAAACCAAATATGCTAAACTAGCATATTCGATATTACCCGATATCGGATATAACTATCCGATATCTTATCTCCCTTTTGTCCAAGATATACACCATGAACAGAAACAGTAGACTTCGTTGTTGCAACAATTCAACTAGGAACTTGAACAAGATGACTACAATAATCAACACCTAATCTTCTTGGATCAATACTAGTCGATGCAAGTTTAGAGTCTTCCAAACTAAACCAAAACCTTAATCTGTTTACAAGAAAACCAATCAAGAAATAGTAACAGTAGGATAGTAGATTACATTAGATTTAGGTATATATTATATTAATAATTCATGTATGTCACATGCATGTAAGGTTTAGGTGTATACATATTGTCGTATATCTTTTTTCCCAGAATTGAAAAAGATGTGTTTGCTTTTATAGCTAAACAAACGACCTAGCCTTGGGTCTTGTCTTGGTCGACAAGTCACAAGCCCAAGCACCCTCCCTTTTGCCCGATCAGTTGGAGTCCTCAAGGCCCAAGGCAAAACCCAATTCGACCCATGTCACGTTCAAGAGAGCCCATGGTTCGAATTAATGATCGGGTCAAATAACGGGTATTTATATTCAAGTTATATATTTACGTTCGACACGTATACTCGTGTTTATCGTGTGTGCCCCCATCGGCTCACACACTTCTAGTCGTTTCGAGTGTTTTTAACTCCCACAAACCAACAGCTCCCACTTGGGAGTTGGTGTGTCGAATGGCACACAAAACTAACGACGGAAACGCCTAGCAAACGCTCTCACTCGCTTTTTAACTAAAAGTGTCTGAGAGAATAGTTTCGTAAAAGTTTCTCAGTAGCATGGTCATTCAATGTCTTGCTCTAATCATCCTTTGTTATAGATACCGTTAAACCATGGATTATGGATCTCAAATCATTCCATATAGTTTAACCATTTAGAATCTCGTTATAGAATTTAATTAGATATACCAAATGTAATCAAGTATCATCTTGCATTACCCTTTGGGTTCGGCCGAACAATTATCTTATTAAATCTGGAGAGGCGCCATGGTATCTTTCTGCACATATCAAGTGGAGTAACAAATCCATTATTGACTACAAGTGTTGTGGATGCTGCTTCACATCACTCCGAAATATAGCTTTTATAACTACCTTGTTCAGATAGCGTTTTGCGTATACTTACAAAAAATGATATCCACACATAACAGAACTTGCTTGTATCTCAAGTCTAAGGATGAAGATAACAAACCATTTTCAATATTTTACTTATGACAAGGATCCAAAAGTAAATGTTTGAAAGTTGGGGAATCCAATATGCATCTCTAGTGAATACATATGAGTTTGGCGGGAACAATCCGAATTCTCGTTAGAATTATAACCAACACTCACATTTGCCTTATCATAACAATATTCCCATATTGTTAACCGACAATGGACATATTTAGAATAATAAAATTACTCAAGGATTAAACATGCAAATATAGGATAACAATTATTATATGAATGAATAACAAATACCAAGTATCTTTATTCATCATAAAGTAAAAATTGTCTATCAATCCCAATTATCCAAATACCAAAACAGATATGCATGAAACTCATTTAGTAAGTTGAACCCTAATGTTTCCAACATTCTCAACCTTTCTTTAAAAGAAAAACTAAATAGTTATCTGAGTAAACTTTCCGAATACTTATTTCAAATATCACATATAGTGAGTGATTTGAAATATAAGATGAGTGTCTTATCTCATATGCTCATACTATTGCAAGAATTATAGTATGGAGATGTTGTCTTACCTTGCATGAGGTAGTAAAAGTCAACAACACACTGACAGTCATCTTTACAGTTTCTAAAAGTGTAAAGTATTCTCATTCATTAATGTGTAATGCAACAATGCTCTATGTTGAGCATAACTAGTTAGCAGATTTGTCATAAATGATAAAATCCTACTACAACTAGTATAAATAATCCTCTAGCATCATTTGTACTTATACAACACTATGCTTTATAATTCGTAAACATTTATAAAAACAATAATCTAAACACTCTCAATTAGATATTGTTGTTGTCAGCTCATTTTGTACTTGTACAAAAGCAACAACTAGTCTTATACACAATATAATATATACATGATAAACCTTTAGTTTAAAAACACAAGGTTTCCATCCATGTAAATTATTCCAAGTGAAATATATCATTGAAGACTTGCTTGAATAATATATTGCATTTGTGTTAGAGTTTATTTTCCGCATTTGTTTATTCCATATAAACATTTATTCCAAGGTTGTTTGTTTTACTCCCTAAATTCTAAATGAAGTTTTCATTCCAAGCTTAAGGATTAATATCTAGCTTAAATAGAATGATATCTTCAACATGTAAATTTTAAGGAAAAACACAATGCTCCCACTCAATGTCAGATGTACTCAAGAGATATCTTAATTCAATCAGAATCATATTGTAATTAAATTCAAGATCTCAGCTCTTAGATGCATGATACAATCCAAAACTTGGATTGCATAAATCTTGTATACTACATATAGATTATATAGATTCATAACCCTTTTGATTACACACCGTCCTCGCAAAAGGTAATCATAAAGAAAGAGTTATAAAATCTTAATTGTCATTTTTCACATACAAATCACATGTATGACAATTAAATATCTTTATATAATTAATGCATGTATTATATAAGAAAATTTAATCACAATCAATTGCTTAAGTATGATTAAAAACTTCTTATTAAATGTCAAACATTAATATGTATACAATTTTGTCCTTGTGAGTCATTCTTCAAAAGAAACTCATTCCAACCTCATAGGTTAACTGTTAGGCGAAATAACAATCAAGCTCAAAACTCGATTTGCCTTTTAAGGACTGCATCTTGTCATTCATAGTTCTAAAACATTTACCAGATTCAAGATGTGATAATGTATTTTAGTAGTTAGCTGATTTACAATAATCTCCTAACTTATATCCCTCAGCATTGATATTGAAAATATCACTTCAGGTGATGAGGCATCCTTGCGGATTTATGAATGAGAGTAATCATTATACTCCGGTCGACATTTTCATGTTTAACCTTAGTATGACATTAATAAGTGCATTTTAGAAGGTTAAGTATTTTGTTCTCAAAAAATTTGAGATATGTATATACTCCCACTTACTTTTATAAGTAGAGACAATTCTCTAAATACTAAGTATTTAAGCAACAATAAATTGTTCCTTATGGAGAACCACAAAATACATTTTAAGTTCTCATCTCAAGATTTGTTAATAAAATGCTTCATAAGATTTAACAAATTCAGAACTTAAATCAAAACATAATGGAATTCCTTCCAACAACTCAAATTAGGGTTTATAGAAAAACTCTAATTTAGTATCACTCTTTAACCAAAAATTCTAGCAATAGTTTTGTGTTTCGTCAAGCTAGGAAGAACACCAAAACTACAATCTTCAAGCTAGGAAGTGTAGAAAAATCAAAAATCCAAAAGGGTTTATGATTCAATTGGTTTGAATAGTAAAACCTCAAATCCCTAATGAATTAGGGTTTTCAGTTATGGGTTGTCTTGAATACCTTCTAGGTTTGAACTATATTGAGTGTATTCATGACACACGCAATTTCTAACCTTGATATGTTTTGGAGGTAGAGCAATTAAAGCTATCAGGAACCAAACTTTATGAATAAGGTTTGATCCAACACATTAGACATACCATAATGAAGTGGTATCCTATGAGTTATTAGAATTGTGAAACTATATCAGAATTCTATCGATAACTTAATTCTCTTTGGACCAAATACTTGTCAATTGGGTCGAGCCAAATTGCATATAAAGTATTTACGAACCAAGTGCATGCAATAATGTATATTCATTGAACAATACAAGAACCTTATGTTCACGTGTTCACAAGAAGACAGAACTGTTCAAGGATTATATGTTCATGTGTTAACAAGAAAACAGAACATTTCAATAATACATTATACGTCTTTGAATAATTCAAAGGCCTTATGTTTATGTGTTAACTAGAAGACATAACATTTTTACTATACATACTTTATGTTATAAATCATTGACAAATTCAAGGACTTTATAATTATGTCTTAACATGTAAGCATAATTATACTAACAAAAGTAATCATGAACGCAAACAGCTGAGTTCTATAGTAATTTCAAGTTAATTATATACTTCAGAATTATGATCATTATCATATAACCATAATTATGTTTGACTAAAACATGTAGTCAAATGTTGAAGTATCTTTACACTATATTATGACATTTGAATGTAGTAGGGCAACAAACATCTAGCGTGTTCACGTCCTAGTAGAATCATTATTAGAATGTAATAGGGCAATAAACATCTCATATGTTTAAGTCCTAGTAGAATTCTTATTTACATGTAGTAGGGCATTAAACATCTAACATGTTTAAGTCCTAGTAGATTTATTAGTTTTTTTTACCTTGTGGTCAAGAGATACCAATAATCTTGTTGTTCCTTGCACACATTTTGAGATTTCTCCCACTTGTGTAAGGTACAACATCATATTATGAAAACAAACAACACGTGATTGATTGTTCAAACGATATGATAATGTCATAGATATCATAAGTAGTTTTAGAACCATAACCTTTAATAAGGAATTGTGGATTATTATTCTATAGATAACACTTCAGGAAGCGACAGCAGGAAGGAAGCGTGTTATCTTATAAAATAAAATGCAATTTTCCTTTAAGCAATGGTTGTTCATTTTCGGAAAGTAATGAATTATTTCAAAGCAAGTTTGAAATGATATGGGTGACTAACAGGAAATAAATCCCGTAGCTCCCACTGAAATTGACAACATTACATGAATGATATTTCAGTAATAAAATGCAACTGCTCCCACTGGATTTGTCAACATTGTAAGTGTTACATTTCCAGTAGAAAGCATATAGCAGTTTTATATACTTTCCTATTCTCTTCAAATGCCTACGAGTAGCATGTACTTAGGTATTGAGCAGAGTATATGAAGTTCTACTTATGTAGACAATGGACTAGCCATTCTTTCATTCAATTAACTTGAATCTTCAGCATGCAATTCCTCCTTTATCGTCTACATAGCCCCAAGGGTAATTAGCACTTTAGGAATAATAAGAGTCCAAGAAGATTACCTAGCAAATATGCTAGTAATTCCTTTACTCTTTGCCGTTTAAACTCATGCATCGTGACAAGTGCAGGATGTTATTTATTTTGGTAGCTCTAAACACAATGTTTCCAGTTACACAAAATATGATATCTTTCAATTAACTCTAGACCACGAAAAGGGTAATGAAAGATCATATAAGAGTTCATCAATTTTGGAATCCTATCTTAGTTTGTCAACTAAGGATAAAAGATAGGTATAAGTCTCACTCTTCTTACTAGGAAAAGAGACTAAGTTTGTCTTTCAAAGAAAAACAAATTTGTTTACGAATTATGTTGCAATAACACAATTAATCAGAACATAAAAAGCTCAAATCTAGTATTTTCGATAATTACATTCTTAAAAGAATTAACTACCCAATTAATTACTAATTAAGACTAAGATCCATCTTGCAACCCCACTTAATTACCATAGGTCTGACCAGTGTGTAAAAAAATAGGACAAGAGGTAAGCGACGAGCGTTAATTGCAAATTGCAACTCTTAGATTTATGAGACTGTTTAAGGCATTAGTATCAAGTAATAATGTCAAAAGCATGTTTAGTTCTCATCTTATGCCTCGGGTCCGAGGTCTGACCAGGTTAACTCGATATAAGTCGACCAAGTATGAACGTGTAAAAATAACCAGAGGTCTGACCAGTGAGAAATAATTACCATGGGTTGGAAAGGCCCTTAGGTCTGACCAGAGAAGTCAATCCAAGTGCACGTGTCCATAGTTGGATGGCATAGACTTAATATTAACAAATAGGTATGCACATATAAATGTGGTAAAAGTCGTGTACAAAGAAGCATGCAAAACAACTTTGTAACACTAATTTTAAAAACTTTGGTAATGACACTGTAGTGATCATCATGGTTCACGGTAGCTCCAATCGAACGCACAGGGAGGCAGAGGACCAGGTAAGCGGCGAAGCATAACCTTAGACATCCTTTCAGTGAGACTGTGCTCACTTCTTTAAACCCCCTTTTGAGTTTGTTCTAGTGGGTGAGCCGTACATCCCAAGTGTCCATAGCGTCTAGTTTTTAAATTCTTGAAAACGTGTTTCATATATTAGGTCACTTTATTTTACAAAAACAATTTTCCACGAATCAAATAGCAGGTCACAATGAGCATGGTATTTTGGCGTGTAAATAAAGACCAATATTAATGTTATGGTTACGATATGTATTATTCCATATTGCATACAATTAGGTGTCAAAGCAAGTAATAATGCACATATAGGAATCACAAACATACAAGCATAAACATTAATATAAATAACCACATATTGTTCTGAGTCCTCTTGCGAGTCTTCCCCAAACGGAGAACCATAAGACCATCACTAGGATGCAGTACCTAGATCGCCCCATACATCACTTAGAAAAGCAATTGAGTGGGTCTTGTGGCCGGAAAAACACATAAAAGCATGGCAATCTCAATTAACAAGTAATTACGCAATATATGTATTTAAGCAATATGTAATTCTAATTATCACAATAATTCTAATTAACAATTAATAAATACAAATTAACTTTTAATTCTAATTAGCAAGTAATTTTAATTTAACATGTAATTCTTAATTAACAATTTAATTTTAATTAACAAGGTGATTATAATTCACATGTAAATTAAATTCTAATTAACAAATTAATTCTAATTATCAATATAATTTTAATTTGTGTGTGACTAGTTATTATTTATTAAAAATTGACAAGTATTGCATGTAATTGTCAAAATTAAAATAAAACATAATAACTAAACTAGGTTTCATGCAGCCCTTTTAAAACATGTTTATTAATTCAGAAACGTGTAACCCATAATCGCAAAAACGAGTTGGCTCGTGATGCCACTGTTGGGATTTTAGAATTAAGTTAACCATTAACCTCTACGAGTACGCAGCGGATAAGGATCTAGTAATCGCAATTAGGTTAACCACGTAATTAATAAACAATTAATTAATACAATAATTAATTAATAAAAGGGATAAAAGAAAAGCTAACCTTGTTTGGCAATTGATCTCTATTAATGGAACAAGAAACCAATACGAAACCTTAAGTATCTAAATTAGATACCTCGAAGAGTATCACACACAAACCCGATTAACGTATACGTTCGATTAACGCTAGTCGAGAACGTAATATAAAAACCAATCAACAAGTGATACAACTTGAATATTAACTTGAACAAGGAAAACACCAAGAGACCATCTTGTTTCCACTGTACGAAACCAAATATGCTAAACTAGCATATTCGATATTACCCGATATCGGATATAACTATCCGATATCTTATCTCCCTTTTTTCCAAGATATACACCATGAACAGAAACAGTAGACTTCGTTGTTGCAACAATTCAACTAGGAACTTGAACAAGATGACTACAATAATCAAGACCTAATCTTCTTGGATCAATACTAGTCGATGCAAGTTTAGAGTCTTCCAAACTAAACCAAAACCTTAATCTGTTTACAAGAAAACCAATCAAGAAATATACTTAACATAGGATAGTAGATTACATTAGATTTAGGTATATATTATATTAATAATGCATGTATGTCACATGCAGGTAAGGTTTAGGTGTATACATATTGTCGTATATCTTTTTTCCCAGAATTGAAAAAGATGTGTTTGCTTTTATAGCTAAACAAACGACCTAGCCTTGGGTCTTGTCTTGGTCGACAAGTCACAAGCCCAAGCACCCTCCCTTTTGCCCGATCAGTTGGAGTCCTCAAGGCCCAAGGCAAAACCCAATTCGACCCATGTCACGTTCAAGAGAGCCCATGGTTCGAATTAATGATCGGGTCAAATAACGAGTATTTATATTCAAGTTATATATTTACGTTCGACACGTATACTCGTGTTTATCGTGTGTGCCCCCATCGGCTCACACACTTCTAGTCGTTTCGAGTGTTTTTAACTCCCACAAACCAACACTCATTACCCACCAATTTGGTGTCTATGAAATTCATTCCGTGGGCCCCTTACTTTTTCACTACAAAATTCAAATATCTATACACTTTTTCGTATTATATTTTGTCATCCAACATAAACAATCGTAATGATACACTTTTTCATATCTATTGTCATTCTACCCCATACCAAATCCAATACCCATTGTGATTCCTAGCAACAAACCAAAAAGGCCCCTTATCTTCTCTGTTTAAATAAAATGACAAACTAAATCCCGGATCCCTTGGCAAACCTACCATGAGTGCGATTTTAGTTTCTAGTCTAAAGTAGTCTTACATTTTCACTTGTAGGTATCACGCGCTCCAGTATGCTGCTGATGCAGTTTGTGATGCCTTGAAGTGTAGTTGATCAGGTACAAAGTTAACCTATTATATATTCCTGCGATTTTCGTGTGCTTTTTAATGCTTAAATCATAGTATCAAGTTATTATTACGTATCTTAAATCTTGTATCAGCTAACAAATAGTTAAAGATTATCGAGTAAATAACTCTATACTTGTTTATGCTAATCTTTTCTTTGTCGAAACAGGATCAGAACCTCAAAGTATGTTTGACCGTCAGTTAATGGCCGAACACCACGTTAGCGGCGAATCCGTATGGCAACATGAATTGTCAACTGACAAAATAGTTTCTATATTTTATCAAAGCATATGGACAAATAATCTACAACCCAAAGGAGAGGTGGAGATGCTGGCAGTTAAAATTCACCGAGATAAGCTATTTGGGTTATCTCCAGATGGTACACTATCTTCGTTTGATATTCCTTCGAGTGAAGTTTGTTGGTCCATCCCATTTCACAGAGAACTAGATCTGGATTTTTCATTTAAAAGTTCACGGAGTGATTGCTTTTATTTTGTTGATTCCTCGAGAGTTTTCATGCATACAAAGGAAACAAGACCAGTGGTGAGCAAATACAATCTAATCCACTATGTTTTGGACGTGTTAATGCTTTATTTTCTTCCTTAAAAAATAATGATTAGTTTGCAATAAAAAAGCTGATTCAAATTTTTTTTGTAAATATTGTCTTAAAGATATATGTTAGTTTTATTCATCTTGTTTTGTAACATTTTTTTCCTTCTTTTATACTTTGGGTGCCCCAGGGTCTTTGTCATCATGCATTTGAGTTTTTTGAAGAACCCTTCAACTATTATGATGAAGAGGTTACTCCATCAAGATTGGTAACTGAAATATATGTTGATCCGGTAAAGGGTCGCCGCATTTCTCCTGTAAGGTCAGTGTGTGAGGAAATCCTCTGTATCAGAGCCATACATGGTCAGCTAATTAGTCACGAGCCAGGAACCAACAATATTTTATGGTACGAGAGGGTTGCTACTTTTTATATTTGGATAGTTTCTCGGGACGAAGGTGTAAAGTTACAAAACCAACAAAAACTACACGGATCCCGACGGCGCGGGACATGGGCAGAGTTTGAAAGTGAATGTGTAAGGTTGTAAGAGAAAAATTAAGTTGAGAAAAATTATATACTTCAGAATTATGATCATTATCATATAACCATAATTATGTTGACTAAAACATGTAGTCAAATGTTGAAGTATCTTTACACTATATTATGACATTTGAATGTAGTAGGGCAACAAACATCTAGCGTGTTCACGTCCTAGTAGAATCATTATTAGAATGTAATAGGGCAATAAACATCTCATATGTTTAAGTCCTAGTAGAATTCTTATTTACATGTAGTAGGGCATTAAAAATCTAACATGTTTAAGTCCTTGTAGATTTATTAGTTTTTTTTTACCTTGTGGTCAAGAGATACCAATAATCTTGTTGTTCCTTGCACACATTTTGAGATTTCTCCCACTTGTGTAAGGTACAACATCATATTATGAAAACAAACAACACGTGATTGATTGTTCAAACGATATGATAATGTCATAGATATCATAAGTAGTTTTAGAACCATAACCTTTAATAAGGAATTGTGGATTATTATTCTATAGATAACACTTCAGGAAGCGACAGCAGGAAGGAAGCGTGTTATCTTATAAAATAAAATGCAATTTTCCTTTAAGCAATGGTGGTTCATTTTCGGAAAGTAATGAATTATTTCAAAGCAAGTTTGAAATGATATGGGTGACTAACAGGAAATAAATCCCGTAGCTCCCACTGAAATTGACAACATTACATGAATGATATTTCAGTAATAAAATGCAACTGCTCCCACTGGATTTGTCAACATTGTAAGTGTTACATTTCCAGTAGAAAGCATATAGCAGTTTTATATACTTTCCTATTCTCTTCAAATGCCTACGAGTAGCATGTACTTAGGTATTGAGCAGAGTATATGAAGTTCTACTTATGTAGACAATGGACTAGCCATTCTTTCATTCAATTAACTTGAATCTTCAGCATGCAATTCCTCCTTTATCGTCTACATAGCCCCAAGGGTAATTAGCACTTTAGGAATAATAAGAGTCCAAGAAGATTACCTAGCAAATATGCTAGTAATTCCTTTACTCTTTGCCGTTTAAACTCATGCATCGTGACAAGTGCAGGATGTTATTTATTTTGGTAGCTCTAAACACAATGTTTCCAGTTACACAAAATATGATATCTTTCAATTAACTCTAGACCACGAAAAGGGTAATGAAAGATCATATAAGAGTTCATCAATTTTGGAATCCTATCTTAGTTTGTCAACTAAGGATAAAAGATAGGTATAAGTCTCACTCTTCTTACTAGGAAAAGAGACTAAGTTTGTCTTTCAAAGAAAAACAAATTTGTTTACGAATTATGTTGCAATAACACAATTAATCAGAACATAAAAAGTTCAAATCTAGTATTTTCGATAATTACATTCTTAAAAGAATTAACTACCCAATTAATTACTAATTAAGACTAAGATCCATCTTGCAACCCCACTTAATTACCATAGGTCTGACCAGTGTGTAAAAAAATAGGACAAGAGGTAAGCGACGAGCGTTAATTGCAAATTGCAACTCTTAGATTTATGAGACTGTTTAAGGCATTAGTATCAAGTAATAATGTCAAAAGCATGTTTAGTTCTCATCTTATGCCTCGGGTCCGAGGTCTGACCAGGTTAACTCGATATAAGTCGACCAAGTATGAACGTGTAAAAATAACCAGAGGTCTGACCAGTGAGAAATAATTACCATGGGTTGGAAAGGCCCTTAGGTCTGACCAGAGAAGTCAATCTAAGTGCACGTTTCCATAGTTGGATGGCATAGACTTAATATTAACAAATAGGTATGCACATATAAATGTGGTAAAAGTCGTGTACAAAGAAGCATGCAAAACAACTTTGTAACACTAATTTTAAAAACTTTGGTAATGACACTGTAGTGATCATCATGGTTCACGGTAGCTCCAATCGAACGCACAGGGAGGCAAAGGACCAGGTAAGCGCAGAAGCATAACCTTAGACATCCTTTCAGTGAGACTGTGCTCACTTCTTTAAACCCCCTTTTGAGTTTGTTCTAGTGGGTGAGCCGTACATCCCAAGTGTCCATAGCGTCTAGTTTTTAAATTCTTGAAAACGTGTTTCATATATTAGGTCACTTTATTTTACAAAAACAATTTTCCACGAATCAAATAGCAGGTCACAGTGAGCATGGTATTTTGGCGTGTAAATAAAGACCAATATTAATGTTATGGTTACGATATGTATTATTCCATATTGCATACAATTAGGTGTCAAAGCAAGTAATAATGCACATATAGGAATCACAAACATACAAGCATAAACATTAATATAAATAACCACATATTGTTCCGAGTCCTCTTGCGAGTCTTCCCCAAACGGAGAACCATAAGACCGTCACTAGGATGCGGTACCTAGATCGCCCCATACATCACTTAGAAAAGCAATTGAGTGGGTCTTGTGGCCGGAAAAACACATAAAAGCATGGCAATCTCAATTAACAAGTAATTACGCAATATATGTATTTAAGCAATATGTAATTCTAATTATCACAATAATTCTAATTAACAATTAATAAATACAAATTAACTTTTAATTCTAATTAGCAAGTAATTTTAATTTAACATGTAATTCTTAATTAACAATTTAATTTTAATTAACAAGGTGATTATAATTCACATGTAAATTAAATTCTAATTAACAAATTAATTCTAATTATCAATATAATTTTAATTTGTCTGTGACTAGTTATTATTTATTAAAAAATTGACAAGTATTGCATGTATGTCAAAATTAAAATAAAACATAATAACTAAACTAGGTTTCATGCAGCCCTTTTAAAACATGTTTATTAATTCGGAAACGTGTAACCCATAATCGCAAAAACGAGTTGGCTCGTGATGCCACTGTTGGGATTTTAGAACTAAGTTAACCATTAACCTCTACGAGTACGCAGCGGATAAGGATCTAGTAATCGCAATTAGGTTAACCACGTAATTAATAAACAATTAATTAATACAATAATTAATTAATAAAAGGGATAAAAGAAAAGCTAACCTTGCTTGGCAATTGATCTCTATTAATGGAACAAGAAACCAATACGAAACCTTAAGTATCTAAATTAGATACCTCGAAGAGTATCACACACAAACCCGATTAACGTATACGTTCGATTAACGCTAGTCGAGAACATAATATAAAAACCAATCAACAAGTGATACAACTTGAATATTAACTTGAACAAGGAAAACACCAAGAGACCATCTTGTTTCCACTGTACGAAACCAAATATGCTAAACTAGCATATTCGATATTACCCGATATCGGATATAACTATCCGATATCTTATCTCCCTTTTGTCCAAGATATACACCATGAACAGAAACAGTAGACTTCGTTGTTGCAACAATTCAACTAGGAACTTGAACAAGATGACTACAATAATCAAGACCTAATCTTCTTGGATCAATACTAGTCGATGCAAGTTTAGAGTCTTCCAAACTAAACCAAAACCTTAATCGGTTTACAAGAAAACCAATCAAGAAATAGTAACAGTAGGATAGTAGATTACATTAGATTTAGGGATATATTATATTAATAATGCATGTATGTCACATGCAGGTAAGGTTTAGGTGTATACATATTGTCGTATATCTTTTTTCCCAGAATTGAAAAAGATGTGTTTGCTTTTATAGCTAAACAAACGACCTAGCCTTGGGTCTTGTCTTGGTCGACAAGTCACAAGCCCAAGCACCCTCCCTTTTGCCCGATCAGTTGGAGTCCTCAAGGCCCAAGGCAAAACCCAATTCGACCCATGTCACGTTCAAGAGAGCCCATGGTTCGAATTAATGATCGGGTCAAATAACGGGTATTTATATTCAAGTTGTATATTTACGTTCGACACGTATACTCGTGTTTATCGTGTGTGCCCCCATCGGCTCACACACTTCTAGTCGTTTCGAGTGTTTTTAACTCCCACAAACCAACACTCATTACCCACCAATTTGGTGTCTATGAAATTCATTCCGTGGGCCCCTCACTTTTTCACTACAAAATTCAAATATCTATACACTTTTTCGTATTATATTTTGTCATCCAACATAAACAATCGTAATGATACACTTTTTCATATCTATTGTCATTCTACCCCATACCAAATCCAATACCCATTGTGATTCCTAGCAACAAACCAAAAAGGCCCCTTATCTTCTCTGTTTAAATAAAATGACAAACTAAATCCCGGATCCCTTGGCAAACCTACCATGAGTGCGATTTTAGTTTCTAGTCTAAAGTAGTCTTACATTTTCACTTGTAGGTATCACGCACTCCAGTATGCTGCTGATGCAGTTTGTGATGCCTTGAAGTGTAGTTGATCAGGTATAAAGTTAACCTATTATATATTCCTGCGATTTTCGTGTGCTTTTTAATGCTTAAATCATAGTATCAAGTTATTATTACGTATCTTAAATCTTGTATCAGCTAACAAATAGTTAAAGATTATCGAGTAAATAACTCTATACTTGTTTATGCTAATCTTTTCTTTGTCGAAACAGGATCCAGAACCTCAAAGTATGTTTGACCATCAGTTAATGGCCGAACACCACGTTAGCGGCGAATCCGTATGGCAACATGAATTGTCAACTGACAAAATAGTTTCTATATTTTATCAAAGCATATGGACAAATAATCTACAACCCAAAGGAGAGGTGGAGATGCTGGCAGTTAAAATTCACCGAGATAAGCTATTTGGGTTATCTCCAGATGGTACACTATCTTCGTTTGATATTCCTTCGAGTGAAGTTTGTTGGTCCATCCCATTTCACAGAGAACTAGATCTGGATTTTTCATTTAAAAGTTCACGGAGTGATTGCTTTTATTTTGTTGATTCCTCGAGAGTTTTCATGCATACAAAGGAAACAAGACCAGTGGTGAGCAAATACAATCTAATCCACTATGTTTTGGACGTGTTAATGCTTTATTTTCTTCCTTAAAAAATAATGATTAGTTTGCAATAAAAAAGCTGATTCAAATTTTTTTTGTAAATATTGTCTTAAAGATATATGTTAGTTTTATTCATCTTGTTTTGTAACATTTTTTTCCTTCTTTTATACTTTGGGTGCCCCAGGGTCTTTGTCATCATGCATTTGAGTTTTTTGAAGAACCCTTCAACTATTACGATGAAGAGGTTACTCCATCAAGATTGGTAACTGAAATATATGTTGATCCGGTAAAGGGTCGCCGCATTTCTCCTGTAAGGTCAGTGTGTGAGGAAATCCTCTGAATCAGAGCCATACATGGTCAGCTAATTAGTCACGAGCCAGGAACCAACAATATTTTATGGTACGAGAGGGTTGCTACTTTTTATATTTGGATAGTTTCTCGGGACGAAGGTGTAAAGTTACAAAACCAACAAAAACTACACGGATCCCGACGGCGCGCGGCATGGGCAGAGTTTGAAAGTGAATGTGTAAGGTTGTAAGAGAAAAATTAAGTCGTTTGAATTCCTTAGCTATTTCTTCAGAAGCTGGTGATTGGAAGTGTATAACAGAATGTGTCAAGTATTTCAAAGCTGTGTTAAACAATTAAATTCTGTTGTATGCATTATGTAACTTCTTATATATCTTTGTTTGATCAAGTTCGTATCCGTATCTTGTGGAATGTATCTTTGTTTTCTGAAGGTTGCTGTAATGCATTGTTGGTACTTCAAACATTTGATTTGCATTATGTAATTTCTTATCTTTGTTTCATCAAGTATTTGTAATTTTTCCTTGGTCATTATTCCCTTTTTCCTCGCTTAGAAATACCTATGAATTTCACGGGTCTTTTAACTAGTTAATACTATTACTCGCTAATCTTTATTTATAGAACTATAATACAACTGGTCTTCGATCACCAATCTTAATTAAAATTCTCGTGACTACTACCTTCGTACTAAAATAATTGTCCAGTTTGACTTTTTTTTAATCTTTTTGTGTTTAACTTTGACTATAAATAATATTATTTGTGTTATATAATATTTGATGCAAAATACATTAATGGATTGGGGTTTAAAATGTATTTTCATTAGTATAATTTTCATCAAGTATTACAAGACACAAATAAAAATATTTATGGTCAAATTTAAACAAAAAAGACTCAAAAAAGTCAAACTGGACAATTATTTTGGTACGGAGGGAGTATTATTTTACTTTAAATCTGATGTTCAGCATTGCAATGAAAATGCATGCATCGACAATAATAGAACATAATGCAATACTTTCACTTTTGTACGCACTTAATCTTCGACTCCCTTAACCCCAAAATCCAAAAAAGTCAAACTGGACAATTATTTTGGGACGAAGGGAGTATTATTTTACTTTAAATCTGATGTTCAGCATTGCAATGCAAATGCATGCATCGACAATAATAGAACATAATGCAATACTTTCACTTTTGTACGCACTTAATCTTCGACTCCCTTTGACCCCAAAATCCAAAGCCACCGTCGATCTCTTACGTAATTATTGTACAGTGATAACTAATGCATGCAAAAAACATTGACATATGACAGATTCTAGGTTGGGCTCTTGGGTTGCTGTGATTTAGATTGAAATGAAAGACTGGATGCTAAGATTAAAAAATTATTATTTTATATGTATATTCTTTTAATTGAGTTGGCAACCCAACTGATAAACATAGTCTTAGATGTATGGAAGCCATCACGAACTAAGAAATGTCAAGGCTCAATGAGTGTGGGCTCGATGGTGGCTGCTGATCAACAAGATCACATCATTTGAACGTCAAGCTTAGTTGTGAATTCAGGAATTACATTAACGTCTGTCTAAGTCAAAACTACTATTAGTTTCATACTATGAAAATATGATATATGCAATCAAGATACAATATTAAATGTATATTAAAACCATTTAAGGGTAACCTAGTGGCAAAAGGGCTTGTGACTATCACTTTAAAATGTGTAAGGTTTCAAGTTCAATTCCTGCTAGGTGCAACAACTTTAAGTGGTCACGCCAACCTGGGGCTTTACATGGTTTGAGTCTGTGTGGCGATGAGTTCAAACCCCGTGAATTAGTCGGCCAAAAGGTCAAAAATCATGGTTAAAAAAAGGGAAAAAGACGACTTATATTAGATTACATAAAGTGATATGAACATTGATAGAGACCTTTCTGTAGAAAACTAGAAGGGGGGTTGAATAGTTTTGCCTATTTTAAGTTTAGTTTCAAAAACTTTAGATTCGATGTTATGTGAATTCGTATGGATGGACAGAAAGTATAAAGCAATAAGTAATGTAAGTAATGCAAGCAAGTAAAGTAAAGGATAGAAAGTAATGACACAACCGATTTATAGTGGTTCGGCTACAAGGACACCTTCCTTGCCCTACTCCACTCCCTGAGTCACCTACTCGAGAGTTCAAGCACTTTGTCAACAAGCTCCTTCAACTCGGCGGAGAAGCCTCACAATGTCGCTTACACTTTTTCCGGTACAAAGCTAAATAACGAGTCCTTAACACGGAGGACCAAACCAACACAACTATAACACAACAACTATGTGAAATATGAAATACAAGATCTTGCTATAGAAATCTTGTGGAGGAACAAATCAATCAAGGACCCCTTGCTTGGATGACTTGTAGTATCTCGTGATCTCTCCTTTGAGAAGGACCTATATGAGAATCACAACAAAAGAAAGAAGAACTACTATATAGATAAAGAAATCTGAGATTAGAAGAGAGAAGTAACATATGAGAGAGTTTTTAAGAAGAGGAGTGAGTAACAATGAAGAAATAACTCACTATTTAGAGGCAAGAAAACTCTACTGTTCCCCAGATCCCACGGATCTCTTACTTGAGGGATCCGTCCAGTGTAATCCCAAGGATCCGTGGACGCTCCTCCTTATTTGGGTTATGGGTCATGGATCATGGGTTATAAGTCATGGACTTTGGATCATGGGTACCCAAAATAGATACAATGTATCTAGACATTGGATCATGGGTATGGGTTATGGATTTGCTCCATAGGTATGGGTCATGGGTCTTGGATATTACCCATCCTAATAAACTATTACAACAAATGATTATTATTACAACAATTTATGTTAAATGACTATATGTAAATGCATTTCAAAAATAACATGTATCCCTATAATTTTATTTATCATAACATTATATTTGTTATCAACAAAACACAAAGAGATCGCTAAATATGATTAAACGTTTTTACGGTTTATTTGTATTAACAATCTCCCCCTTTTTGTTGATGACAAAACATAATGTTATGATTAGTAAAACTTAAGATTAGATGTATGTTTTGAAAGCATATGTAAGTGTTACTTCTTCTCCCTCTTTTTTGTCGAAACAAAAAGCGAACCTAACGAAGAAATAAAGTGTGGAAAAAAAATAATCCACGAAGCACAAACTCCCCCTTGACGGTAGCTCCCCCTAAAAATGGGCGTCAAGTGAGAAAGTATAATACCTACAAAAAAAATGTTAGTAGTAACATGTAATATAGTCTTGTATGGGGCGAGAAACAAGATGGAGAGCCAAGGTATGTAAACAAAGCATTATAATAAAATAACAAAGTGTAGTGAGATATAGGCCACTTACAAAATGTAAAAGACTAAGAACAAGGTTTGTTCTTTAAACTGACTCAAAAAAAATCGAGAAAATAGTAATATCATTCCGTCCATGCTAGCTGATGTAGGTTTTACTGACCAGGTCATAATATTTATAGTGTCTCGCTATACCTATGGTCTACCCTAATGCACTAACGGGCAGTGTACCCGGTCGTGTGTAGTGTAGTAAATGGTAAAGCCGAGGTCGTCCCAAGAGCTACGTGGATTGGAAATTAACTTAAGTCTATGTCACGATTTTAATTGATTTAAAGATTGAAATGATAAATTAACAACTAAAGCAAGAAAAGGCAAAGGATGTGATTAATAGAGGAGAGTGGTGCTAACCTAGTTATTCATCCTAGCTAGTAATGTCTACGTCTAATTACTTCCAATTACTTCAGGTGGGGTCAAAGTCGAGAGGACAGCATTTGGTCAATTCGCCCTAACCTATCAGCAAAGATGCCACCACAGGAGAAATCAGGCACACTGTCATAAGTCCTGTTGTTCCTGGTCCCCTAAGCTGAGTCATTAAGTACCGCTACATGCTAGATTTATAATAGTGAGTGCCCGGCCGTTAGGAACTTAGACACTCACTCCCTAATTCTTAAGTTCATCCAAACGATAGGTGATCAGTTGGTCAAATCGCACAAGTAGAAAAGGTCGTCAGTTTGTCATATCTTACCCTTCCCATCTCAGTCCGCTCACCTAGGGTCAGTTGGTCATATCTCCTAGGCAATTGGCCTCTACCGCCATTCAAAACTACCGAACCAAGGGTGGCTACCAATAAACTATGCATGCATACACTTAGAAATAATTGTACGGAAGTAATGTAAACGCAAACAAAACAATTAAGGAATCATAACTAGGCCAGCACCAGGGTGCTTAGCCAAACATATAATAAATTTTACCAACAAAGATTAATAAATCATAAATTGAATTGAACATAATGTTTGATACAAATTACTTGATGTAGAGCTAATACTGATGATGATTGCGAGTGAATTCTTCCTTCAAAACTGGCTTCGGACTGCTGGAAAATGCCCTGGAGTGGTGCCCTAATCGACCCCTAAGAGAGGGGTGAAAAGAGATACTGAAAAATGCAGATTTAGGGATGTATTTATAGGCCCCGACATGGTTACGGCGTAATTAAATAAATTAATTACGTCGTAACTAAAGTGACGCCGTAACTAATATATATTAGTTACGCCGTAACTATATAAGATTTGGCAACTTCGTACTTTTCTTGGTCATCAAAATATGTTGAAACTTCATTGCACTTGGTTGACACTTTTAGTCCCTGAAGTAGCGTGTTGATTCAAATTAAGTCCAAAAGCCTTAATAATACTTACGGTTTCAGCCCCTCGTCGTTCTTGATATATTTATACTTGGTCCTCGAAGTGAATAAAATAAATATTAACTTGCCGCTTCTAATCCCTGGACCTCGAAACTTTGCGCCCAAGTAATTAATTACGGCGTAACTAATTATCCGAGTTACGCCGTAATCCTTCTTCATCTCATACTTATCCCTCCGAAATAATCTCTACGGCGTAACTAAATTGCCATGTTACGTCGTAACCTTCAAGATAATAATTACGACGTAACCATAATAATTGGTTACGCCGTATCCTTCAAAGCTCATATTTACGCCGTAACCTTATTAGCTAGTTACGGCGTAATCTTCACATAAAATCCAAAGGCCCCCTTAAATCAATCTACAGAACAAAAACTTGGCCTTTAATCACTTCTTTTCCGCTCCAACGCCTCATTTATCCTGAAATGCAAATATAAATGAATATGAAAGAATTAAGTACGATATTAATGCAAATGAGGCCATAAACACGGGAATTTGATATATAAAAGATCAGTCTAATTTGATGTTATCAAATATCCCCCACTTAAAAATCACCTAAGCTAGAAAATTCCAAACCGAGCACCTCACGAAAAGGGAATTGAAATCACACTCTCTCTCATAATTCACGTGTTAAATATTTTTGGGGTGATCACTCAACTGCTCAGTCATGGCGAGTATTCTATCATAGGCTTGGCAAAGATACTAATCTCCACCACTAGAGTCTATAGATGCAGCTATTCTAAAAGGCAATGGGTTGACACAACACAGGCTTATGGGGTTATTTTGTCATTACTAATGAGCTACGGCGAAGGGGACAAAACCAATGATACATGACCAAATCCATGGCCAAGACACCAATGATTGCTCGCTTCTTCACCTAAACTCGATTCATGACTAAGGGTAGGATAAGACATGGGAAACATTTAATGGGTGTAAGACACGAAACAAATAGATTCCTAAGTCCATAGTCGCCCCACCACTAGTCGCATTCAATCCCATAGCAAAAATCGAGGGTCAAGAGTCAAGGGGTCTTCAATACACGAGTCAATGCATAAGAAATGTAGTGTAGTGCCTCATAATCTCCATAAACTAGGCAAATAACATGCATTAACTCGGCCTTCATAATCAATGAAAAAAAGTATGTGCTTATAAAAATTTTTAAAATTTGGGTACTTTTAGCACATATTTCAGCCAAAAACAACCATTTCTATCTCCCATCCCCCCACTTGAAATGTACAATGTCCCCATTGTACGAATATTGATTAAAATTTGAAAGGCGAGATAGAAATGTTCGGGTTTCTAATTTTATCCGTAAGACACAACGGATATGTAAAAAAATAGCGCCAATTGAAACAAGGCGAGAATACTCAACACAATACGACACATAAGCTGATTTATATTACGATCAGCAATAAACAACTAATAAACTCTTGCTTGCATTCTCATCATTTTTTTTTCACCTTTTTTTTTATGCAAGACAAGGTATACATGAATAAAAGATTAAAACAACACGAAAAAATAAAGCATCCCCCCACTTGAGATCAACTATCATCTAAACCCGATTTTCTTCCAAAACCCTTTATTCAAAACCCGCGACTTTCACTAATGGAACCAAAATTAACCAACAGCGCCCGGACCATGGACATAAGAAACTACAGGGTAGGCTAGGCGATAGGTGTAACGAAACAGTAATATTGGACGAACAAAATGAAAGGAAAGGCTCTGAAGGGTGTATCTAGGGGTATCTGCACTAATGGAGAGTGCAACAAAAAAAAGGGTTTCACAGGGGGATTGACTAATCGATGTGAAAAGTCAATATACACAATACATATGTGGGCTATTTGGGTTTAATCCTAAAATTTCCTTATATCCTAGCAGCACCGATCACACCAAGTTACCTCAGTGTAATGCTCATGATAATGGTCTCGAAAAGATATACAAGGACAATTTCTAAAGTCTACTACAGCCACCGGCACACTCATTTTTATGGATTTATGTATAAGGGGAAAACGGAAAGGCTTATCCTCACACAATGGAAATATAGGGTAGGTGTGCTCAGTCTAGATTGATCCAGTTAAGTAATGAAAAACATGTCAAAATTTTACTAATGAAACACTTTTCATCAAAAACTAGAAAAATAAGGGAAAGTAAAATCAAGCGGGTGTCTATGTCTAATCCCTTCCCCCCACTTGGGTCATACTTAAGCATATAAATGAAAGATAAGAAGGGTTAGAATTGGAACAGAAAACTCCCCTGGATTTGCTCGGCATGATCGAAGACACACGAACAAACGTGTCCCGCTTTGAGATTCATGAGCAAACTTTAATAACCTGAATTCACATACGACAACCAAACACATCATACTAGAAAAACAACAAGAAAGAAAAACCTAACTCACTTTCGTAGGGATCACGGTTGCATTTAGCGCATGCGACAAGCCTTTTAAACCACTTGGTGTCCCAAGTGGACGAGTGAAGTCTCGTGAGGGTTTACAGGGAACACGCCCTCAAAGTTCATTTAAAAACTAATACAAGGTTACTGTGTTTTAAAATGAAAGAATTAAAGCAGAGGAAAGTTACGTCGTAACTCCTACGAGGGAGTTACGCCGTAACTGGCAAAACCTGATATGAGCTGTAAAAGCGAGTAGTTACGGCGTAACCACAGAGATGGTACTACGCCGTAATTGGTAATGCGTCAAGAGTTCTGCTGCTAAAAAGTTGGTTACGGCGTAATCACCTAAATGAGTTACGCCGTAACTCTGGTCAGATCAGTAAACTGCAGCTGCAATTACTTCCTCGTTTCCTGCAAAAATGGTTTCAAAACACAAAACCCAACTATACTAATAAAATGAAAAAGAAAAGATAGGCATGGGGTGCCTCCCACGAAGCGCTTGTTTTTGTTCGAGTCACGAGCTTGACTCCACCCTTATTTACTACGTAAAAGGGTGTTCATCCCCTCACTTGAAATCAAGTGTGGGTGAAAATAGCAATAAATACCATGAGGGTGTGAATTTACTATGGGGTGGGGAAATGATAAATTATGATCATACCTGAAAGGAGATGTCATTTCCCTCCATACCTTACCCGTTTTAGTTGATGGCATTGATGATTTGTTCACCTCGTGATGTGGTTGATTAATCGGCTCATATGTCTCCTTGTTTATCACTGAGGTGTCCAAGATTTTGTCTTCTAATTCCTTTGTAGGATCAACTAGAATTGGTTCAGTAGCCGAAGCTACATAACCATTATCGGGTGATGTGATAGGTTGCACGATTTCATCCATAATTTCAGCAACCTGCATAGAAAAACAAGCAAGATTGTTAGGAATAAAAGAAGAGTTAGAAGTAATACCATTATGTGTTGTGGTTGATTCCTCGTTAGCTTGTGGCATTGCTTCATCACTCTGTAAGTTCTTTGCTTCCATTTTCTTTAATTGATCGTCGCTTGTTTCTTCTTTTCTCGCAACCTTCAAACGTCCTGGAAATGGGATAGGTGGTACATAGGGTCTGATATAAGGTAAATCATGAGGAACCGGCTCCTTGTTGACTTCTTTTATCTTTCCCACTGTTGCTTTGATAGTTCCAACTGCATTCTTTTTACTTTCCAGGACCTTTTGGTTTAACTCTTCAAGCTTAGCCTCCAAGCTTTTCCTCTTAGCGTCAAGCTTCTTTAAATTCAGGTCCGCGCCCTCCTTGAATTCCCTGATCATTTCGTCATTCGAGTCGTGCATCCTTTTTAAATTATCCGAGAATTTCTTGACGGCTTCCTCCAATGACTCAACATACCTGACCTGCTCATATTCTTCTTGTAGAGAGTGCTCTTGTATAGCATGAATGCTCTCCTTGGCCATCTTCATATCACATCCAAGTCTATCAAGCTGCTTGGTGATGTCACCAAAGTCATCGAAGCTGTTGCTATTTGTGGCCCAAGTGGTTGCTCCATCATACCAATTTCGTGAATGGTCAGCCATCAATTCAATTGATCTAAGGGCTTGTGCAGGTGGCATTGTAGGAATAGGTCCTTGGGAGTCGAGCATTTGGCGGGACGAGATGTTTAAACCTTTGTACAAAATAAGGACCATCTGATGGTTGCTGATATCATGCGTTGGGCATCTGTAGAGAAGGTCATTATATCTTTCCCAAACTTCATCAAGTGTTTCATCCATCTTCTGTCTGAAACTCCTTATCTCTTCCCTCTTCTTGGCAATCTTTGAAAGAGGACAATATCTCCGAATAAACGCTTTCGTCAAAAGATTCCACGTGTTGATTGACCCCGCAGGAAGCATCTTCATCCATCTTCTAGCTGCACCAGTGAGTGTAATAGGGAATACTCTAAGCATTAATGCATCTTGAGAAACTCCTGGAGTGTGGAAAAGATCTGCGATCTCCAATACTCTTCGCACATGTAGGTGGGCATCATCATCGTTAGTTCCCGCGAAAAGTTTCTGTCTAAGTTCCCTCATGAACTGGCAGCTGATCTCAAACTCGAAGTCATCATTCAATTCGGGGCATACCACGCCCGATCTTTGGTTATCTCGAGTCAACTCAATATATTCTTCCATAGTGAGCATGTCAAAATCTGAATCTTCCATATCCTGAAATATAAAAAAAAAACAAACAAAAATCAGAAAAAAAAAGAGAAAAAGAAAACTAAAAACAAAAATAAAAGAAAATAAAAGAAAAACTTAAATTAAAATCCTAAATAGCTCCCCGGCAGCGGCGCCAAAAACTTGATGCAGGTTTTAATGACTAGGTCTTAATATTTATAGTGTCTCGCTATACCTATGGTCTACCCTAATGCACTAACGGGCAGTGTACCCGGTCGTGTGTGGTGTAGTAAATGGTAAAGCCGAGGTCGTCCCAAGAGCTATGTGGATTGGAAATTAACTTAAGTCTATGTCACGATTTTAATTGATTTAAAGATTGAAATGATAAATTAACAACTAAAGCAAGAAAAGGCAAAGGATGTGATTAATAGAGGAGAGTGGTGCTAACCTAGTTATTCATCCTAGCTAGTAATGTCTACGTCAAATTACTTCCAATTACTTCAGGTGGGGTCAAAGTCGAGAGGACAGCATTTGGTCAATTCGCCCTAACCTATCAGCAAAGATGCCACCACAGGAGAAATCAGGTGCACCGTCATAAGTCCTGTTGTTCCTGGTCCCCTAAGCCGAGTCATTAAGTACCGCTACATGGTAGATTTATAATAGTGAGTGCCCGGCCGTTAGGAACTTAGACACTCACCTCCTAATTCTTAAGTTCATCCAAACGATAGATGATCAGTTGGTCAAATCGCACAAGTAGAAAGGGTCGTCAGTTGGTCATATCTTACCCTTCCCGTCTCAGTCCGCTTACCTAGGGTCAGTTGGTCATATCTCCTAGGCAATTGGCCTCTACCGCCATTCAAAACTACCGAACCAAGGGTGGCTACCAATAAACTATGCATGCATACACTTAGAAATAATTGTACAGAAGTAATGTAAACGCAAACAAAATAATTAAGGAATCATAACTAGGCCAGCACCAGGGTGCTTAGCCAAACATATAATAAATTATACCAACAAAGATGAATAAATCATAAATTGAATTGAACATAATGTTTGATACAAATTACTTGATGTATAGCTAATACTAATGATGATTGCGAGTGAATTCTTCCTTTAAAACTGGCTTCGGACTGCTGGAAAATGCCCTGGAGTGGTGCCCTAATCGACCCCTAAGAGAGGGGTGAAGAGAGATACTGAAAATGCAGATTTAGGGCTGTATTTATAGGCCCCGACATGGTTACGGCGTAATTAAATAAATTAATTACGTCGTAACTAAAGTTACGCCGTAACTAATATATATTAGTTACGCCGTAACTATATAAGATTTGGCAACTTCGTACTTTTCTTGGTCATCAAAATATGTTGAAACTTCATTGCACTTGGTTGACGCTTTTTGTCCCTGAAGTAGCGTGTTGATTCAAATTAAGTCCAAAAGCCTTAATAATACTTACGGTTTCAGCCCCACGTCGTTCTTGATATATTTATACTTGGTCCTCGAAGTGAATAAAATAAATATTAACTTGCCGCTTCTAATCCCTGGACCTCGAAACTTTATGCCCAAGTAATTAATTACGGCGTAACTAATTATCCGAGTTACGCCGTAATCCTTCTTCATCTCATACTTATCCCTCCGAAATAATCTCTACGGCGTAACTAAATTGCCATGTTACGCCGTAACCTTCAAGATAATAATTACGACGTAACCATAATAATTGGTTACGCCGTATCCTTCAAAGCTCATATTTACGCCGTAACCTTATTAGCTAGTTACGGCGTAATCTTCACATAAAATCCAAAGGCCCCCGTAAATCAATCTACAGAACATAAACTTGGCCTTTAATCACTTCTTTTCCGCTCCAACGCCTCATTTATCCTGAAATGCAAATATAAACGAATATGAAAGAATTAAGTACGATATTAATGCAAATGAGGCCATAAACACGGGAATTTGATATATAAAAGATCAGGCTAATTTGATGTTATCACTTGCATAAGGTTAATGATGGAAGTTTTGGTGAGTGATGGTGTTGATGCGATCAAGGATGTGGTTGAGAATGAATCACATCTTGTTCCTTATTTCTATTGCAAGTTCCCTAGTGGATTGACAATGTTCACAATGTAGATGGTGAGGGTAGTGAGTGTGGATGGTTTGGTAAGTTTGATTGGAGTGCGGAATATGTGGTGGAAATGGTGGAAAATATGGATCAAAATCCAGAAAGTTGATGAGTGGTGGTGGAAAAGAACCTATATGTTCTTGTAAGATAATGGGAGCTAAAGGTGGTGAAGTTGCAAGATCATTGTAAAGTGTATTTGGTGATGTTGGTGGTGTTAAAAAGACTAGTTCTTTTAAGTTTAGATTGGAAGCTAGTCGGGTAGATTTTGATGGTAGTAATGGACTGGGTGGTGGACTAGACACGGGTAGTGGGATTGTTTTTCGAGTCTTAAGGAGTTCCGATAGGGTGATTTTAGGTGGAGAATCGATGGATGATGGTGGTGATGTGCTTGTTGGAGATGATGGAGGTGCTACTTAGGAATCATTTAGTGGTGAATGAGTAGTTGTTGATGGACTTTTTGACAATGGTTTGGCTAAACAACAAGGTCGGACGCTAATCCATGCGGTTCTTCTAGATTTGGGTGGTGGTACTTCGGAAGGTGGTAGGATGAATTTTTGGATTTCTTGGAAAGGATTGTTTTCACTAGGTGGTTCATCAATGTTGGAAGATCTTTTGGATGACATGATGATGATTGTTTGTGAGGTTGAGAGTGATGGATATGCAAGCATTTTGGAACTTTGTAGAGAAAATAGTGCATTGTAATGAATTCTAAAACCAAAATGTGGACTAAAATCTAATGATTAGATATGAATTTAAGGCATGTGATCATGAGAACACAAGCATTAATTAACATACTCATTAGTAAAATAGCTAAAATGATGAAAATATGAAGATTTATAGCCAAAATTAGAAAAATAGAAGAAAGATTTTGCTTCTGTCCCACGGTTCCCACAGATTCGTTCCTTCAGGGAACCGTCCAGCGTAAATGCTGGTGTTAGTGCAAATATTACGATATTTAATCTATACAGTCTCGTTTGTTTTGATTGATGACAAACATGTAACTTGTAATACATAACGTAAAATATACAAGTTACTTGTAATCACACTTTGTCTCAACATACATTCAACACCTCTCGATGACTCAAGTCCTCATATGTTACAACACAGGTTTGTACATGTTTGTTACGTGGCATTATGATCAAACCCATTAACAAATCATTTAGAATGTTTAAAATACGTTTAGAGTCACTAAGTATTTTAATAGGTTAACCATTCTATTTTGAACCTCATTTTACATTTTGCATTTACAAGTATTTCATACAAATACTAAAAGTTTACTTACAATTGACAAAATATATTTTATTTTGACAAGCACTCTTTTACAAAAGGTAACTAGACATTTTATTAACTAGTTACATAATACATTTTACAAGTTTACCTTGATAAACTTTTTAATCTAAAAATGGAAATACATGTTACATCATGTCATGCATCATCTTTGAAATCCTTGGAAGATCACTTGAATATTTTGGTTAGATTGACACTCAATATATCAATGTGATCTTAGTAAGATTTGGTAATATCATGGAAAGATTTGAAGAAAGATTTTTTAGATTTTCTTTCAGGCACCCACGGCACCAAATTGTATAAAGGACGGAAACCTTTTAAGGGGTCCTTGGTCCGTAGAAGCTCCTGATCACTTTTTCCTATAAATAGAAGCCCATTGTTTTCCCATTTCTTCACCACTTCAAAACACATCTTCTCCACCTTCTTGCATATATTTAGATCAATCATTAACAATGTAGTAACATACATTAAACACCCTAATGATCATGATCATAATGCTTCTAACATTCATCTTTGTTGTAAGCATACTCTTTGATCAACCAAGGAAAGCTTGGAGATCTAGCCATCCCCACTCACCACAAGCTGAAGATCTATCACAACAAGTTTAGGGAACTTGTGATCTTCATCATGAAGGCTTCCTATCAATGGAAGTTCATTTAGAAGTAGTCATTCATATCCATTAGACATTTGTGTCATGGATCATTAGTGTAAACATCATTGCATCATAACAACACTTTCACCAAACTAGATTAGATGGTTTATGTGTTTGTGCCATAAAACACAAGGTTTGTTATGTTGGGCCATAAAACATAATGGGAGTGGTTGTACCCTTGTAAAAGAACTCGACATCTAGCTTAGTGTTGGAAATATTGTATAGGCGACGTTAGGTTGGTTCTACCTCGAACTAGAACCCGGTATTTAGCTTTGTACCGGAAAAAGTGTAAGCGACGATTGTAAGGTTTTCTCCGCCGATAAGGGAGCTTGTTGATTTAGTGAAGTAACTCTCGAGTTGGGAACTCGGGGAGTGGAGTATGGCGGAAAGGAGACCCGTCACCGAATCACTATAAATCCTAGTGTTCGGTTTGCACTTTCCTTTCTTTATCTCTTTACTTTTATACTTGCACTATACTATTGTTTGTGATGTGGTTTGGTGTTCATGATTATGTGACAACTTAGTTTACTATGCTTTATATTAGTCACAAACAATAATTGGTACTTTCATATTATAACAAGCTTCATAAGCGATTTGATACTAAAGATCTAAAGTTTTTAAACGGTAACGTATTCACCCCCCCTCTACTTTTTCACAATTGGCATCAGAGCCACATAGCTCTTATTTTCAAAACAAATGGTTTTTAAAATAGAGTACGATCCATGTATCAAATTACCATTGAAGCGAAAAATAATATGAAAAATGCTTTGCTAATTATACTTAGAAATTTTATTGTTAAATGTAACTTTGTATACAAGCTTGAAGGTTTTCTTGAAAAATAAAATAAAAAGTTTGTTGAAAGAACTAGTAAGTATTGTATTGTGTGCTTATTGAAAATGTACGAAGAAATATGATTTTAAAGGAGTGTTTGGGATAACTATAAATTTAGTTGAAAAATCACCTCCGTAAATGTTTAAGATAAGTTACATAAGTAGATATGTTGTTAAATATGTGTATTATATGTTTACTATCAAATCTAGTAAGTCACACACGTTTTCTCGATGTCAAATACTAGTTTTGGTGAATCTGTCTTAGAGGACCACGACACCAATTTTTATAAAGGGCGGATCCCTAAAATTGGTTCCTTGGAATCCGTCTGTACAGTATGCAGTTTTTGGGCAACTTCAAAAAATCATAACTAATTAACCGTAAGTCCGTACGAGTCGAGCCACCTATCATTTTAAAGGGAATTGAGTCTACTTTCATCTAAAAATACTCTCATGGCCTGAGTCTAATTTTAAATAAGTAAAATAGACCAAATACTACAGTATGTCTAAAATATTAAGTTTCGCTTTAACATAAAAACTCAAATGTTTGAATCAAAAAATTTAAGTTGGTATTCTTAGAACTTTGATACAACTTCTATTGAAACTAATTAATTTGGTAATATGTTTAAAGGAAACTAATCAAGCTTGGTATACATCGTCATATTTAAACGCTAAATGACGAAAAGTATTTTTCTTGTCATACTACGCTAAATGACCACTTGTTTATGTTGTTTCCATATATGTTGCTTGCTTATTTTCAAATTCTTGTTTTCACTTGTTTGTTTGCATAATATAAGTGTCAATCTTGCCATGTTATTTATTCGCTTGCTTGACGATTTCTTGTTATGCATAATAGGACATTTGCCAGATTTTGTGCACTAAGTTGGAAAGTTGTTTTACCATCACTTATAAACTTAGATCACTTCCTTTGCATAGGTTATACTAACATCTCGCATAACTCATGAAATGTCATAACTCACTTAGCAATGAGTACTAAGTAAATTAGTCAAGTACTTTGAAAAATGGAGGTTTTTAGAGAGTGTTTGGTATAAGGACAAAAACAATGTTGTATGATGTAATTTATTTGTTTTTTCTTTGTAGGTGGATAATATGACTTAAAACAATGTTGTATGCTAACTGGTTTATGCAAGGGGATATCACAAGTGTGTTATCAAATTTTACCCATTTTCACTTTCATGTGAAAATCGTTAGCCCTTGGTCAAAGTCTATGCTCCACTATGTTTGTATATGTGATATCGACTTTTCCTAACTAGAATTAATTAATGTCACATGTTTTAAGCAAAGTTTCAGGTTTCGGAAAAGTCTCTGACACCTAAAAAATGGGTCTGTTAAGATTTCTGGTCTCCACGGACCAGACGGCACCATTAACTTGGTTCCGTCCGTTATGGATTTTGGTACCATCATGTAGGACCTTATATCTATCAACCTTATCACTTTACCAAGCAAACCAAACACAAGTATAACCACGTAAACCAAACACTTATGCGTAAATAAAGAGAAAGATTAAGATAAGATATGGTGACTTGAATATGAATTCGTGTATGTTTAGAGAGGTAGAGAGAAGAAAGATGAAAACAATAATATGTTATATTGCTTCAAGGAAAAACACACACACACACACACACTCAAGCACACCCCTCAAATGACATACTTGAGGGGTATTTATAGTACAAGACAAAGGATGCCCTAAGGCTTGGCCATGGGCCTTGAGATGGACTTCGTGGGATTGGATTGGACTTGGATTTGATATAAGGCTAGCTTATCTTAACTTATAGCCATTTAGCTTAGCCCAATCCACGAGCCCTTTGACTATTCTAGCACGATATCTAACACACGTTACAAAGTTCCTAAATGTGAATGACCATCACTTCTAATAAAAACTATTAAGGCTAACAATCTCCCCCTAAGGGGTGGTCATTCAAATGATGCTCCACTTGATTAGGTCTTTACTTTTCTTGAGCTCGAACTTTGTGCGTAGATATAGAATAGTCTTGATTCTTTGTTCCTTCATGATTTGTGATCAGATAATGTGGTTGTCTGCCGTTGTCAACTTCGTTGGTTAGGTGTCTCTACGTCTTTCTCCACCATGCTCACACTTCTATTTGTCTTTTGGTTACCAATGATGTAGTTCTCGAGTCTTTAAACTTTGTGTAGCCTTTGATTGTGATGAGAACTTTCATGTGTCGTTGGTATGAGCATGTGGCGAGTCTGCACGATCCATCCGCTCCGGAGCTTCCATAAGAAGAAAACATAAAAACAGGTTAGTAATAAGCGGATTCCGGCACTTACAAGTTTGAATTTCGAGGGTGTTAACAGCATAGTGTGAAAACACGTCTCTAATTCTTACAGAGGCCGTTCCTGAACTGGAGTCCCACAAGTGAGATAACGCGATGTACCGAAATACACCTACAGTTCAGATGAGTCGCTGAGGTACACCGAAGCATCACCCCACGACTGTAGACCGTTTGAGACACACTAAGCGTAATCCAAGGAATTACCGAAGTGACCTGCTGTCAGGGCTGCTTGATGTTGACCCTGGCAGGAATTTCCATTCAATCATTGAAGATTACAGTTGTAAAACTTCTCATAAATGTTATGGCAGATTGCTAAGATCTGCGTAGGACTCTATAATATATCACTTGTGCCCTTATTGATGAACAGCAAGCGATGTCATGTCAAGTGTTCCTATGAGATCTTTTGATGAATCTCGTGGCTCTAGACTCAATTAGTGCATTTTGGTTTTCCTGAGCGGAGACTAGGGAGAGGGTCTCCTTCTTCAATACCAACGATCTCTAAGAGAAAGTCAATAGATTATGCAGGGTTCCCAGTGAGAATGAAACAAATCCTTTTAAGAGGAATTGAGTGGCTAGAAGGTTTAGTGCAGTGCGTCACTGGGTCCATGACGTCTTTGTCTTCAATACCAGTGTCAACTTAGTGACAACCAGTAGCAGATGAATTGAACCCGGTTTCTGCCCTTAGGTTGAATATGGAGGGCTATTTCTTTTCACCCTTTCATTACATTTCTTTTTAATTCTTCAACCCCTTCTTTCTCCTTTCTCACATTACTCCTTTTTTCAATCATTCCTAAGGACTTCTAATACTAACTATTTGTGATGTCCTTGGGTAGATCCCTCCGGCTCTGGCGGATCATAGGACGAATTTCCTATCCTTAGTCACCTTATAACTCCATGACTGTCCTATTGTTGCCATAAAACCATTTTTCTTGAAAATCTCTCAGAGTGTTTATGATAGAAAACATGTTTGAGACACTTCGAGAGTTTTATATTTTCAGAAACACTCCCCCTTCACATGTGCTTATATATTTTTTAAGAGAAATTTTCACATTGAGGGAAGAGTTCGCACTTTTGAATTGATCGACTTTCAATAGACAAGACCGATTTGAGACACGTTTACATCACTAGTGAATTAGCTTGAAATTATTACCCGGCCTGGTCAAGTCCATAGAAAGTTTCTCAAAATGGTACATTTACTGACTTTGATTACTCGTCAATTCATTGGTTCCGTCTGAGTCGAGCTCTTTTGAGATTCAAACAACGATCATTAAACTTTTTGATCACATTTTAATCACATTTCTCCCCCTCAAAAATAGCATATACATGATGTTTTTGAAACAAAATGATTAAAAGATATGTTTTTCGGAAAGCATTTGGAGAGAAACTGATTTAGCATGAATTTTGGAACAATTTTTTGTTTTATACTCCCCCTTAACGAAAGCATATTTTTCATACAGAAAATTTTAGAATCAATTAAGGGTTTAGAGGGAGTTATCTTGGTACCAAATGTGAGAGATTTTGAAAAATCTTTTTGAAAAATTTCAAATTAATGGTACGCAAGATGATGAAGATTTTGAAAAATCTTTTGAAGATATTGAAGAAGAATTATCTTCATTTGTTTTAGGATAAGTGCTCGATATTTACGAAAATCGATTTTGCGTAGCACTTTCCTTTCTTTAAAGATCGGGTTGCAAGCTGAAATACTTACAAGCCATTATGTTTTTAGGAATAGTGCTTGAAAAATATTTAAAACCATTGATTTGGATAAGCACTTTCCTTTCTTTGAAGCGCGGGTCCTGAACTGATGTGTTCAGAAGCCATTATGTTGAAGTCCGGGTTTCGTACTGAAGTATACGAAAGCCATTTTAATTGAGCTATTGAAAAATAGAAAAACCATCAACAGTAAGTAGATCACCATTGAGAAAAAACATGAGAAGAAGATCCACTTGATGACTGAGCGCGCATGGAAAAAGCATGAAGCATTAAAGGTTCACACGAAGAAAAAATCATCATCGATCTACTTTTTGAAGCTTCCCTTCATTTAATATCCGAAACATAAGACAAGGAAGATAACAATTATGTTACCCTCTCTTCTCTTGGTTCGTTCATAACAAGATAACACATCAATTAAAAACCTACCTTTGACCCACAATCAAATCTTGAAGCTTCTTTTTCTTGAATCGATTGGAGCAGAAAACAAGGACATCATGGTAAGGTATGGTTGCGAGTTATTGTTTGTAATGATCGACTTGAAGGGCTATTGTTTCAGTTTTGGATTTGATCGGATTAATGAAGATGAAACGAGATTTGATTTGGTTTGAGATTAGATCACTGTTCGGATCTGTGTGGAAGAGAAAGTAGGTGAGAGGCGGAGATATAATATTATGTGTGTTTTATTGCTAACTGTTGTTTGCAGGTACATTTGGACGGTTGCAGCTGATCGATATTGAGGAGTCAATCCAAAGCCGCATGCTCACAGCATCCACACTTAATTAAAGAAATCATGACAAGTGCTAATCTACATAACCTGGCTCTGATACCAATTGTAGGACCTTATATCTATCAACCTTATCACTTTACCAAGCAAACCAAACACAAGTATAACCACGTAAACCAAACACTTATGCGTAAATAAAGAGAAAGATTAAGATAAGATATGGTGACTTGAATATGAATTCGTGTATGTTTAGAGAGGTAGAGAGAAGAAAGATGAAAACAATAATATGTTATATTGCTTCAAGGAAAAACACACACACACACACACACACACTCAAGCACACCCCTCAAATGACATACTTGAGGGGTATTTATAGTACAAGACAAAGGATGCCCTAAGGCTTGGCCATGGGCCTTGAGATGGACTTCGTGGGATTGGATTGGACTTGGATTTGATATAAGGCTAGCTTATCTTAACTTATAGCCATTTAGCTTAGCCTAATCCACGAGCCCTTTGACTATTCTAGCACGATATCTAACACACGTTACAAAGTTCCTAAATGTGAATGACCATCACTTCTAATAAAAACTATTAAGGCTAACACATCATACCTGTACAGGCGGACCAGGCGGCACCAATTTAAAGGTTCCGCATGTGTAAATAAATGGTGTCGTGGATCCTACAGGTAAGTTGTTGAATTTTACTAAATCTCGCAATCTAATTTACCAAATTTCGTTTCTAGGATAGTTGTTAATGCATATCTTTCATACCTCACTCAACACATCCTCGATGGATTAACTTAGGATGTTTTACATGATCTTAGACACTTCCATCTCATTAGAAACTACTATCTTTGTATGAATTAACATCAAATCCATGAATCCTTAGTTCCATAAATCGACACATTCAGTATGGTCATTTTCACACCTTGACTGTTACTTTTCCTTAAGCTTAGCATTTGATCTTGTTGCTTCATTAACTTGAAATCTTCATCCTCAGACTCATTACCTCTCAACATCTCATCACCTCTCAACATCTCATCACCCATTCAAGATGTGAACTTTCTAAACTTAAGTACTCCAACTCCACCACCAAAATAACCCACCATTATGACCTCTTCACAACCATCCAAAAACACCTTCACTACCAAAGTCTCCAAAACTTCTACCTATCAAACTTTGGGCAAGACCACCAACATATTCTCATCTATTTGCGGATAACTTAGATGACTTGCCACCTAGACTAACAAATCCGGACTCATTATTTTCAAAGATATCATACACAAGTCTAACATATGACTTTAGATATTGCTTTGTATCTACATGTATTTCCTCACTTGGTTAACATGAAAATAATGTGTCATCCTCCAAGACGATAAGTATTTACATCGAGTCATAACTCACATGTACGTTAAAGAGTCTTGCTATCCTCGAGTACAATCTAAGCTCCATAGTCTCAACAAGGTAGGATTGACAACTTAAGTATTTCATCCGAAATATTCAAGTATATGCGACTTACAATTGTAGTCATTAAAAGTCATATCCGAAAAATCAACATCCAAGTATTTTAACAACACATGTTAAAACACTAATCCTAAAATGAATCAAACACTTATCCAAAACAAACAACCCATTGTGCCACTTATCCCTCTTTGACACCTCCTATCCCTCTTCCATCTTTTGGCACCATTAAGCGTGTTGCTCATGAACTTCCAAGAGAATCCTTTAAACCAAACGTCCCCTTTCAAGGTGAACCTATACCTCAGCCCCAAAGCTTCATAGACATGACCAAAACCTCAAGCACTTCACCCACTAGTTATAGCAACCAGTGAACCATAAGAATTAGTATCCGTACTTCTTTGTGTTCAACGTCTATGGACAAATAATCAACCTAAGTACTCCCATAGCATAACAAACCCCTACATCACCACATCCTTATTTAGACACACTAGAAGACCTACCACCTAGATCAACCAATCCACCATCCTTACCATCATTTGAATTCGTTGAGTGCATTGCTCAAAAAGCCTTTGTGTCCAACACTTGTACTGAATCAAATGCACGTTTGAACAAACCCAACCATCCTTTCCCACATATAAGGACTTAGATAATTCATTATGGCTAGAACCTCAACTATCAAATAAGCATGGTGCTCTTGGTAATTGTTGTCAATGTCCACTGGGTATAAGTAGTACTACCTTCACAAATTATCAAAATATTAGTAATACTTTGTCGTTAAACTTCTACATAAATTTCGTTAAACCTCAAATCAACATTTTAACAACATATGTTAAAATGCAATCTCAAATCCAACATCATACACCCCAAGCAACAATGACTTTTGAGGAGTATACATAAGAAACTCAAGTGAATTCCTCTTGTCATCATCTAGTGAATATAATCTTGAGACCAAGTTTATTTAGATGGGACTATCCGATTCAAAAACTTTGGCTTCATATCTTCATTTAGGAAAACATGATGTTTTGAAGAACATTATGACTAAGATTCATGCGTTAAGCTTTCATCTTGTTAAAAGGATATTGTATATCCTATGCATCATTCTTGCGACATAAATAGTTTTGTTACAAGAGATTTCATTACACCTCATTGGCTAAATGATCTTGAAACAAACATCTACAAGTTCTATGAACTAGCATATCCAATTCAACTTGTCATACTTGTTTTCATAAGCATGATAACTTTATCCCATGGGATAATCTCATTTGTTGAAAGATACTATTTGTATCTATTTCCTTTCAAGCGTACATCATAACCTAACCTTGCTCAAACTGAGTGCACATCCAAGGTTAAAACTACACATCTTTTGAGCATACACAAGATCTATTGAAGTTGGTAACCTCACTTAGATTCTTGTTAAATAAAATACCAAAGATATTTCTTGAGAACGTTCTTAGTTTAACGTATTCCATTCTCTAGTCTTAGATGATTGATTCACATTTAAAGTACACACTTCAACTCAACATAAAAGATGTCATCCATTAGATCATACAATTAGCTGTGTAATTTGAACGACTTTAGATTCTAAACACAAGATTAAAACACATTGTTTATCAAACACACCATTTTTAAAATTCATGTGTATAACATGACGTCTTCATCACCTTAGTTATATTGCATATTAGTTAAGTCACATTAAGCCAAGTACTGGTAAACTATCATCTTTTATGCACTTTAATATGCAAAGGTAGGAGTTCCCATCTTTCTAACATGAGAATGACTACTGGACCTATTTGCACTAGAAACTCAATTTGACCTAACGGTTGAATTGCTTCCTAGAGAGAAGTTGGGTATGTGGAATCACCCGTAAAAATGGTCATGTTTAGCCTTAATTGAGCACCGCTAGTAATAGTCTCATATTCATTCTCCAACTTGAAAAATCTGTATTCCTATACTTGCCTAAAGTAAGTGTTAAAACATTGATAGTTTGCCTCGCCTTAAGAATACTAATCAAACAAGTAGTATATATGACTTTTCTTTTAAAACAACTTGCATTACACTTACATGTGTTGATTACATGTTCTTGTTTGATACGATAAGTTTATTTGACATTATCTTAGTGTTTGATAACTAGTCAAATGTGTAAACTTTAGTACGGTTTTATCTTTATAATACTTGTATCCTTGTTTCATGCTACTAAACGTTTAAACCTAAACTTTATTTGCATGATACGTACTTTTGAATTATCTTTAGCATGATTAACATGTTGCTTATGAACTCATAATATGTCATTTTGATACGTGATAATTTTGATATGATATATTTGTGTTTGAAAGCTATTAGTAGGCATTCATTATATCTATGTGTAGTTCGATCTAAATGATACATGCTCCAAATTGTTATGTCTTAAATATGGCTTGCATGAATCTTTTATCTTGTTTCTTTTGCTTCCTGTCACACTATTTGTTTGCTACGTGTGCACATATAATCTGTCAAAGTGCTTTTGATATGACAAACTTTTAGAAGCCTTTTTATCTTATAAATTAATCACATAGATTATTGTATATCCAAGTATGCTTAAGTGTCTAAGTCTAACGACAAAACAATCTCATAATGAAATGTCTTGAATAAAGTCGTATTCTTGCATAATATGATTGTTTTGATGCTATCTTGTGTGGTGATTTCTTGTCTACAAAGTGCAATGTGTTGTTTTTGCTTATATAATATGTTATCATTTGATTTCTATCATGTTAACATCTTTTGTCACTAACAAATTTGTTTTGTAGGTTGATAACAAATTATTTGTTATATCACTTGGTTCTAACTTTTATATGCTCATTTTGCATAATCCCCTTTATTGCTACGTAGATTAGTACTATGCTTTATGGGACCCCTACACTTGCATATAGTTTAAAAGCATATAGAATTAAGTTCTAGCGGGTTGGCTTTGCATTTTTGTATTTCAACCGACCTCTTTTCAAATCTCATTTTTTGCTTCCGCTTTCCAAAAATCACCTCCATCATTATTTAGTTATAACAATACTCTGATCCTCTTCACTTCCTATTAGGAAACCACATGCCTCATCATATAATCATCTCGTATTAATCGAGAAGAGGTACGTGACTTTAAGGATGAAGTTCATTGTATGCTAACCATCATCCAGAAAAACATCACTAAGCTCATCTCTTTCGTTAACCCGAATAACCTCCTAAACACTTTGTTGTCATTCCTTGTTTGATACATTACACATTATGTTGGATGTCCACCAATTAAGGGGGAGAGAAATCCATTCATATAATTGTCTTTTGTCAAATTTTATGTCTCTTAGACTCTACAATACCAACACATAGGTAAACACTACTTAGCTAAAACCGGTTCATGAAACCACAACTAGTTCAACCTTTTTAACCTTATATCACAAGTTTGCACCAATACCTCATCAACTGAAAAATGCATCATGTGTTTTACAAACTTCTTCATCTCCACAATCAACAAATCTAGGATTTTCCTTAAACTAGCACCTTACAACTTCACTATCTAGAACACCATCATAGGGTCTTATCCTTTTTCTCGCTTGACACATGTCATTGTCAGTGCAAACGATATATTAATCAAAATCGTCATTCCCAACACCTTTTCAACACATTGGTCTATCCAACTCTCACTCATATGATGCCATTCTCATCCTCATATAGGTACTCATTATTATTAGTTGTTTTACATATTGTCTTCACTTCTTTTCAATTTCATAATCATCCATGTCGGTCAAAACCATGTTAATACTATCTCTCCCATTGTCACCTAGAATAGATCATTTTTTTTGTATCAATCAATGAACGAAGTTATCTTCATGTCTATTCATATTTTCTTTCCTCTTCGTCTTGGTCACTTGACATTACGAAAGGATTACATGAGTCCATATTTTTATATTTGCTATACATACGAGTTTCTAACTCCTTAATAGCTTTCTACCTAATCACCACCACCTTCCATCACCACTTTCACTAATCATCACCACCATGGATTAGCGAAAACTTACTTTTGTAAATCTCGAGTCATCTACCATCACCACATGAATCCTACTAGTAAACCGACACCAACACTAGCACCACTAGTGGCACACCCGGTGGGAGACTTCATATCTTCTTTCTAGGAACTATTTTGTAGGTTTTTATCATATTATATTCTCATTTTTCTTATGATTGTAATTAGGAGACTACACTTCATGAGATCTTTGATTATATCATTTATCACGTATATACATCTTATTTTTCTTTGTGAAAAAGATGAAATATATTGCACTAATGTTTTTCATTGTAGGTTCATCATCATATACACTCGATTGTATATAACTTACTCATCTAAGGATGAAGTTTGTATCAATTATTTTTCTTATTTTAGGTGCTTCTTGACACCCTAGAACAAGGACGAATATCCTTTAAGCACTCATATTCCATCGTCTATACACTTGGTTGTATATGACATATTTGTCTAAAGACAAAGCTTCTATTATACTAATATTTATTTTGAAGGTTCATCTTGACGCCCTAGAGCAAGAGGAGCTTCCGTCAAGAATTTATTGAATGCATCGTATACACACTTTGTTGTATATCACTTAATCGTCCAATAACGAATATAGTTTTGCACAAATATTTGTTTTGTAGGTTTTTAATCATACCCTGACGCCTCAAACAAGGGGGACCAACCGTTAAAGGGGAGCATGCATGCATTTAGCATCATTCTCACTTTTCAACAAGCATTTGTGCTTCGATAAAAAGTGAAGAAAATAGGCTAACATTGCTATGGATTTTTCTTTTTCATATATTTCTCATAATTTTTGTTGCATAAAACTAACCTTGATGTAGGTTAAGCCTCTTTATTTGATCCATGGATCCGCTAACAAACAAGGGATGAATTGAAGTGGACGATTTAACTTATCTAGGGATGATGCAAGCTCGCCTTTTTGGGGAGAAATAAAGTTAAACTCCAAGGACACGCCCTTTTTGTTTCGACAAAAGGGGGAGAAGAGTGTAAACGGAGAAGGTAATGTAAAGGTAGTAAGGATACAAGTAACTTTTTACATTTTACTTTCTATTACGTTTACATATCTTTGTCATCATCAAAAAGGGGGAGATTGTTAGTGCAAATATTACGATATTTAATCTATACAGTCTCGTTTGTTTTGATTGATGACAAACATGTAACTTGTAATACATAACGTAAAATATACAAGTTACTTGTAATCACACTTTGTCTCAACATACATTCAACACCTCTCGATGACTCAAGTCCTCATATGTTACAACACAGGTTCGTACATGTTTGTTATGTGGCATTATGATCAAACCCATTAACAAATCATTTAGAATGTTTAAAATACGTTTAGAGTCACTAAGTATTTTAATAGGTTAACCATTCTATTTCGAACCTCATTTTACATTTTGCATTTACAAGTATTTCATACAAATACTAAAAGTTTACTTACACTTGACAAAATATATTTTATTTTGACAAGCACACTTTTACAAAATGTAACTAGACATTTTATTAACTAGCTACATAATACATTTTACAAGTTTACCTTGATAAACTTTTTAATCTAAAAATGGAAATACATGTTACATCATGTCATGCATCATCTTTGAAATCCTTGGAAGATCACTTGAATATTTTGGTTAGATTGACACTCAATATATCAAATGTGATCTTAGTAAGATTTGGTAATATCTTGGAAAGATTTGAAGAAAGATTTTTTAGATTTTCTGTCAGGCACCCACGGCACCAAATTGTATAAAGGACGGAACCCTTTTAAGGGGTCCTTGGTCCGTGGACGCTCCTGATCACTTTTGCCTATAAATAGAAGCCCATTGTTTTCCCATTTCTTCACCACTTCAAAACACATCTTCTCCACCTTCTTGCATACATTTAGATCAATCATTAACAATGTAGTAACATACATTAAACACCCTAATGATCATGATCATAATGCTTCTAACATTCATCTTTGTTGTAAGCATACTCTTTGATCAACCAAGGAAAGCTTGGAGATCTAGCCATCCCCACTCACGACAAGCTGAAGATCTATCACAACAAGTTTAGGGAACTTGTGATCTTCATCATGAAGGCTTCCTATCAATGGAAGTTCATTTAGAAGTAGTCATTCATATCCATTAGACATTTGTGTCATGGATCATTAGTGTAAACATCATTGCATCATAACAACACTTTCACCAAACTAGATTAGATGGTTTATGTGTTTGTGCCATAAAACACAAGGTTTGTTATGTTGGGCCATAAAACATAATGGGAGTGGTTGTACCCTTGTAAAAGAACTCTACATCTAGTTTAGTGTCAGAAATATTGTATAGGCGACGTTAGGTTGGTTCTACCTCGAACTAGAACCCGGTATTTAGCTTTGTACCAGAAAAAGTGTAAGCGACGATTGTAAGGTTTTCTCCGCCGAGAAGGGAGCTTGTTGATTTAGTGAAGTAACTCTCGAGTTGGGAACTCGGGGAGTGGAGTAGGGCGGAAAGGAGATCCGTGACCGAATCACTATAAATCCTCGTGTTCGGTTTGCACTTTCCTTTCTTTATCTCTTTACTTTTATACTTGCACTATACTATTGTTTGTGATGTGGTTTGGTGTTCATGATTGTGTGACAACTTAGTTTACTATGCTTTATATTAGTCACCAACAATAATTGGTACTTTCATATTATAATAAGCTTCATAAGCGATTTGATACTAAAGATCTAAAGTTTTTAAACGGTAACGTATTCACCCCCCCCCCTCTACATTTTCACAGCTGGGATCCGTGGTACTGGTGATCTCAGGCAGCTCAAAATTTTCTTTTTGAAAACATTGGTGCCTAGTGTGTGCCTATATGCAAACCATTTGGAGTTGTGGTTATCTCGACTCCGTAAAAGAGAAAAATAAACGAAGAAGTGAAAAAGCATATTATTATGTGAGATAACCTGAGTGCTCCTTAATTCATTTTTACTTAAATGAATGTACCCGAAAACACATATTAGTTATGTGTTCCCTTTAGCATTCAAAAGACATGAGATGCAATGAAAATGGGTTTTTACTTTGTATTAATAATGAAAAAGGTTTGTCCTAGACGTGAGAATAGCTTTAGGAAAATGATACGGGGAGAAGTATCCTCTAGAAAGCATTTCGAAAAGTTTCTTGTAAAAAAAGGAAATTTATCTTTAGTTTTGAGAAAGAAAAAAAATAATAGATAGGAAATTACATGTAAAAAAAATTACCTTGAGTTTTGAAAATCTCCATATTGTTTGTGAGTTGTGTGTGAAATAGATATCCTAGACTCAGAAAAGAAGATAATGCTAATGTTTACATACCTTGTAGAATTGAGAAACAAATTACGACGATTGTTCCATGAGACCAAGACCAAGACGAAGCAAGTTGAATTGTTCCCGCTTCAACGGTTTGGTGAGGACGTCGGCTATGTTGTCTTCGGATGATACCTTCTTAATAGAAATGTTCCCCTTTTGAACATTGTCTCTTAAGAAGTGATGACGGATCTCTATATGCTTGGTACGAGAGTGCAACACCGGATTCTTGCTTAAGTCAATAGCACCTTTGTTGTCGCATAAAATGGCTACGTCCCTTAGATGAATGTCGTAGTCAACTAACGCTTGTTTCATCCATAGTGCTTGTTGGCATGCTTTGTCGGTGGAGACATATTCGGCTTCGGTTGTTGATATGGCCAATGCCATTTGCTTCTTCGAGAACCAAGATGTTAAACAACATCCCATAAAAGTACATACACCACTTGTACTCTTTCGGTCAACATAATCACCTGCATGGTCAGAATCCGCATATACAATAGTTTCTACCCCCGTTCTCTTAGGATACCATAATCCCAATTGAGTTGTTCCCTTAATGTATCTAAATATTCTTTTGATGGCTTCTAGATGTGATGTTTTAGGGTCTTCTTGAAACCTAGCACATAGACAAACACTAAACATGATATCCGGCCGACTAGCCGTAAGATAGAGAAGACTACCAATCATGCCGCGGTATTTTGTGTTATCAAAGGATTCACCATATTCATCTTTTGTAAGTTTAGTATCTGATGACATTGGTGTTCTTATGGGTTTTGACTCTTCTAAACCAAATTTCTTTAACATTTCTTTTATGTATTTGGATTGATTAAAGAAGATACCATCTTCTAGTTGTTTGATTTGTAGACCAAGAAAGAAACTTAGTTCTCCCATCATACTCATTTCAAACTCATCATGCATGATTTTTGTGAAATCATCACACATGTCTTGACAAGTCGATCTGAGTATAATATCGTCCACGTATATTTGAACAATAATTATATGTGATTCCTTTTTCTTTGTGAAAAGTGTATTATCAACTAACCCCATGGTATAACTGTTTTTGACTAAAAATGATTTGAGTCTATCATACCAAGCCTTTGGGGCTTGTTTAAGACCGTAAAGAGCTTTCTTTAGTTTGTACACGTGTTTAGGTTTTTCGAAATCGGTAAAGCCCGGAGGTTGAGCTACATAGACTTCTTCATTAATAAAGCCATTTAGAAAAGCACTTTTAACATCCATTTGAAAAAGTTTAAGATCATTAGCACAAGCATAAGCAAGAAGTATTCTTATGGATTCTAATCTAGCTACGGGAGCATAGGTCTCGTCGAAGTTTATGCCTTCTTGTTGATTATACCCTTGGGCAACAAGTCCAGCTTTGTTTCTAGACATTACACGGTTTGCATCTAACTTGTTTTTATATACCCATTTAGTTCTGATTATGGTTTGGTTATTAGGTGGAGGGACAAGTGTCCAAACATCGTTAGAAACAAATTGATTTAACTCTTCTTGCATTGCCATTACCCAACTTTCATCTTTTATGGCTTCTTGCGTATTTTTAGGTTCTATGGTTGAGACAAAACAAAATAAACTACTTTGGTTTTGGACTTGAGATCTTAAGGTTCTTTGATTTAACTTTCCTATAACCTTTTCTACGGGATGATCTTTAGACACTTTAATATTAATGATTTCATTATTTAATGGTTCATCTTCTTTATTTATATTAATGTGCTCACCGTGTGCAAGTTTTAAAAATTTATAAACACGAATTATCCGGCAATTACTATAAACACATACGAGCAAGTATACTCGTTCGCGATAAAAAAGGTGGGTAAGTCGAGATCGTCCTAAGAGATTTGCGTTTTAATTTTTTTTAAATATTAGTAATAAGAAAGCTTGTCAAGGCTTCCTCAAAATTATGGTTTAGTGAAATCAATATTAAGAAACATATACTTGTGTGAAGTCTATAGGAAATCATAGAAAGTGTTCATGAAGGCTTGGTGTAAACTCTTGATGTGATGCACAAATCATAAGCAAATGATTTCCGACCCATGGTTGATGTTTTGTAAAAATCATTTTAAGAACAATAACATGTAGGTAATCCTTTCGGTCCTTATCTTAATGATTATCCTTTAGAAAATCCATTTGTTTGTAAAAGGTTCTTTATTAAACTTGTTCCTACGAATATTTCGACCTTTCGTGATGAAAATGTTTCTAGTCTTGTTTCAATAAGTAAACACGGTGGGTGTCAATCACCATGTACCCATACTAGTTTGTCACTTAACTTTTTGGAATAAAACATAAGAGAAATCCTTTCGGTCATTTTTCTGAAACATGTTTTACCGACAAATCAAACAAGACTAGTAGTTTTCCAACAAACTCATTTAAACAAGATCATTTACATGCATCACATATAAGAACACTAGTATGATTTCCTACATCCTTACACACAAATATATTCAAGAATTACTCCATGACAATCATAACAAAACATAAGTAGTAACAAAGTAATTCAAATAATTCAAGAGAATAGAATTTCATAACAAGTTCCATTGAATACCTAAGCTTTTGAATTACAAGAATTAGAAATCGTGGAATATAGCAACCACGTGCCTCCAATTGTCTAGCCTAACCGTACAACTCCGAATGATCAAACAATGGATGAGAATTCGTCTCTCCAGCCTCCTAGACGTTTTACAGCAGTAACAAGACTTTTGGGATGAATAATAAGGGTTGGTAATAGCTTTGGTGTAAACTATTACACTTTTTGGTTGTGTCACACTAGACTACTAAGTCTAGGTTCATTTTATAGCTAAAGACCCTTAACTATCAGGCTAAAAACGTCCCATACAAGTTAATAACTGGAAATGATCGGCCTCTAATGATTAATAGAAGTTAAGGTAACATTAAATGACAAATGGTGTAACTCCAGGGTTGGCAACCGGATAGGTTGCGACGCAGCCGATCCAGTTGCGTGTTGACTGTTAGCCTAACCGAGTCAGTTGTGGGCTCCAATCGATCGGTTGGGAGTCTCTCATACGTCCAATTTGACTTTTGTTGACTTTTCTTGATTTGCGCCTTTTTCTTTGTTTTCGCTGCTGATTTCCAAGACGAAACTTGATCTTTACTTGTTGTAGATACTTAGAAATCATTGCGCTTCCTAATCATTAAGTCCAAGAGCTTCCTTACTTGACTTCTTTCCTCGGGAATTGTCCAAATGTGCATGAAATCTTCATTTCTTCGTATTTTGCGATACCTGGCTAGATTCACATACAAATACGCATCTTTTGCACTTTTGCAACAGTTATAAGTAAATATAGCCGATTATCATACACAAAACCAACAATAACACTACTAAAACATGCTCATTTTGAGCGTTATCAAATTCCCCCATACTTAAGTTCTACTCGCCCTCGAGTAGGTCTAACATTTTCAAAAATCGATTTCAATGGTCTTGATACCGTGGTTCCAAAAATTTAACAATCATCTCAAAAGAAATAATTATTAATTTGCTTTTAATATGTGAAAACTTCAAAATGAACCAAATAACTTTAGATAACACAACTAAACACCTCACGAATGATTTTAAGAATTCACTCAACACTTATATATTGGTGGGTATATGTAAATCACTCAATGCCTAGTCATGATCAATGCTTTTTACCATAAGCTTGTACAAGTATCAAGACAAATAAAATAAATTCATCAAAGAGGGCTTTTATTCGGGTTATAATGTTAAGGCTTTGGGTTTATAAATGGTATGGATAAGGCATGGGATGGTTTATGAAATTGGTTTTAAAAGAAAAATAAAGTCAAGTCTAAACCTCCATGTTGCTAGCCATCACACAAACCACAATCCCGAAAATGATTATATTTTCCTCCTCTTTACATATCGATCTCCAAACGTATATAACTCAATTTAGCTCATTGGCTAATCAATATATCCCATATAGCACATTATCTATTTTTTTATTTTTTTATTTTTTATTTTTTTATTTTTTTTAACTCCCCCACACTTAGTATAAGCATACACCACAAAAAAATACAAATGAGAAAGACGTCTCCTTCAACTTTGTTGAAGAATGTACACAAATATGACAAAGTGTAGCTTCTTGATAATCATCAAAAACAATCCAACACTCCAAACAACTAGCAACAAACCAATAGACATGACATGGGTTGGCTAAGGTTTAAGGTGTAAAATATTTTTGTGTTTTTCTGGATTTAAACAAAAATAAAAAGATTGGTTCGAAGGGTGTAACTGAGGGTATCTAGTGCTAAAAAATGAGCATTAACAAATGGGTGCATATAAGGTGGTTAACTAACCGATGTGGTTAGCAAAAAAAACATTAGATGTAAAATGGAAGGCCATTTGGGTTAAATCCTACGATGCCTCTTATCATTTGAACATATTTTTATCACTCGAGAGTGATTTTAACCGTAATGCATAACAAGTACAAGTTCTAGAATCGACATAATCACCGGCACACTTATAGAAAATATAAAACAAAAGATATGTTTTATACAAAAAAAAAAAAAAAAACGTCACAATTTAGTGGAAAAAGGCTATAATGCGCACTAGAAAATGCTATCGAATCCAAAATGAATTACTTTCGTAATTTGGTTCAAATCAAGAATTTTCAAAAACCTCATTTTACCATTGAAATACCCAAGTTGTTCTTTTAATATATCTTAATAACGTGTGAAAACAACTAGACAATCAAGGGCGATTTTCTACTAATTACTTGAATCCAAAAACTTTACCTAAAAATAAAAAATAAGACTAAAAACTAAAAAATTTAAAAAATCGAATCATTTTTTTCCTATTTTCTTCCCTCCCCCACACTCAAGTTTTGCATTGTCCTCAATGTAATAAAATGAACTTCAAAGTAAAGAAAATGAGAAAAAGAAATAGTCAAAAAGATACCACGGGATAGAATATGCAATATGTATATTGGGTCATAAGTACGCATGTGAGTTGTCCAACTCCAAATATTGACCAACAATAAGCTTTCGTCATATCTATCCTACAAACAAAACTGCAAAATATACACAATACACAAAACAAACAAATAATCCAAACGCTACTTAAAAATAAATAAAAACAAAGTATGATAATCATCCTAGAGAAATAGTTAAGAGATAGAGATAATATTGTTCGACACACGATAAGCATTGTTTTTGAAATCACAATCCAAAGAATGATCCACTATCATTCGTCATCCTCACTCATCTCATCACCTTCATCATCATCATCATCATCATCCTCTCCATCACTTTCGGTCTCATAGTTATCTTCCTCATCAAAGACCGTGTAAACCTTCCTTTTCTTCTTCTTTCATGCAGCTCCTGATGAAGATCCTCCAACATCATAGCTAGTTCCTCCAACCTCGGGTAATCTACCATATGCAGGCACTGGGTCGGGAAATGGTGCATAGCCAGGATATGGGTACAGATATGGTCCAGGGTACGAGGTGTATGGGAAAGGATATGGTGGAACATTAGGTGGGTTGTAGGGAGGCAACTCATAATTGGCTTCTTGAGCCATGTGTTGAAAGAACGGAATCAAATAATCATTAATGTAATTGTTCCTCAACATCATCGAATCTCTCCTAACATCCCTACACTCAATTTCAATCAAATGTCGGTTCCAATCTCCCCAACCTGAGTCAAAACTACTAGACGTACCTGTTTGCACATTACCCATCGGTGCATTGCCCATTGGCACATTGCCCTGCTGCTATGGTGGTTGTTGTGGTTGTGGTTCAATCCATGCTCCCTACGTCTTTGTCCTCCTATTCAAAGCTGTTCCAAAACTTATTGCATTCCATATCTCACTAACCTTTGGCTCTCCAAACTTTGCCAACTCATTGCTATTGTAATACCCAAGATTCTTTGCCAACCTCGTCACATAATGGCCTCCACAAATGTTGCTATTACCTTTTATTCCCAGGGCTTTCCTACACAAATACTCGGCGATGAGCCAAGCCGCATTCCCATCCTTAGTCTTTCCAACAACATCATAATCCACAAATCCGGCTTATGGCATTTGTCCCGGCTTCCAACTCTGTGAAAAGGCCCCCATACTAACAACTTGTGTAGCACTCTCATCAATGGATTCCTAATGGTTGCAGAATTCCTTCGAGTACAAGAAGGATCTCCCACGCGATTCCAATACGCGGGAACACTAGGGTAATCTTTTTCAAATCTCCTAAGCCTCGAAAAATGAGCTTCAAACAAGCGATGATTAATCTCATCCGGTTCATACAAGCGAAGAGCAACAACAAAACCCGGCAAAGTATATGCGTGATCCTACCCACAAATCCTAAACCAAATACAAACTTCATTCATGATGTTCTGAACATTTACCTTCCTTTCATAGTACATAGTTGAAAAGAACTCCATACACCATTCACGATAAACCTCTTCATTTATGCTAAAAGCTCTCTCCCATGATAAATCATCAAACGTATCTCCATCAGCCGGATAGACGTAAGACATCCGCATCATAGCCCGCAATTCATTTTCACACTCATATTCGCTAAAAAAATCCCAATCAATCAACCTCAGAACCAAAACAGTCCAATTTTGCAACTTTGACAAACGTTCCCTAAAAGCATGTTACTCCTCATTGCTGAGATCTTAGAACTTCAAGTTTGCATTCCCTTCAGCTTTCAAGCTATATGTAACCTTCTTCCTTGCATTCCTATGGCAATACTTGGTAACAATCGGGTTAAGTGGAATCCGTGTCGAACTCGAATAACCTACAACATTTCTCTGTAGAAATCACAAATATAAGTCAATAAAAGAGTGTTAGAACAAACGATAAGGTTTATAGAAGCCTCTAAGGTCTAGTTCAAAAATTCAAAATTTCCCAAAACAGAACCTAGAACCGGATCGGTTGAGGGGCAGCCGATCCGACTCCTCTCAAGACCTCCGTCCAACCGTTTGGTTGCAGTACGCAATCGAATCGGTTATTCGTTCTGCAGAAGGCTTTGGCCGTCCAACCTATTTCCCATTAGATTCTTCCAATTCCAATTCACTCCTAAATTGCATTCTAACATCACCAATGATTTACACAACCTCAAATTTTTCTAAATTCGAATTCAAAACTTCCAATAATCATATGTTCATCTTGCTTAGAACTAACAATCTTAACCTCAATTCATCAATCACTCATTCTAATCAACAACGTGGAATCTAAAATTCACCAAAAACGCATAATCTACCAACTAGGAATCATCAATTGCAACTTAATTTGAATCAATGGCACAATCTAATTAAATCCAAAAATTCAATCATCTAATACTCAATCCATGTTGAATCAATCACTACAATTCTTTTTGCAATGCATTCCTATATCAATTACCCACGTAATTCTGAAAGATTACAACTTAATTCGAATTCTATCAAAAACCCCAAAATTAGTGAACTAATTTGCAATTCGAATCAAATACTCTAATTAAACCCTAATTAAGTTAATTGAATGCAGATGCTTACTTGTTTAGGTGCGATGATGATCTTCTAAAACTCTTACAATCTTCAAACAACTTCTAATGGTCGAATTTTGTGAAACCCAGATGGAGGATTAGTGTGTGTGTGTTTTTTTTCTGGAAAAATGAATTTTTGGTACTTATACTTGCATCCAACCGATTCAGTCATGGACACAACCGTTTCAGTTTGCATTTTTGCAGAATTTTGCCTTTTTAACTTTACTTGGGCATTTTACCTTCCAAGCAAAAATTGTTTACTCAAAAATCTGATTAAAGATGCACACAACATTCATCCAACCATTTGCAAATTTCAACATCATCTAACTCAAAAACTAAATCATCATATATACTTATCATCATAACTTAAACTAAAACTCAAAATGCATTGATTAAAGTAACTTCAAACCAAAATAATAAAAAAAATAAAAATCAAATGAAAAACAAAATCCCTAAGTGCATAAAATAAAATTTCATCAAAAGATGAAAATCAAGCAAACAAATGCTTGTTATTATTGTTGCAATGTTTTTCTCCTTATCACTCCTCAAAATATTCATGCCTCAAAATGTCCTCGCTTTGGAATTTTCTGGTTAACTCACGATATGTTTCATGAGTTTTGAATTTTCTAACAAATCTCCTTCCATCCGGGCATAGTATATCGAATTTGACATGCCATTCCCCGTCTCCCTCTTCTCTTTTGTATACACTTGACCCCTCGGGTCCCCATTCCAAATTTTTCTATTGTACGGGTAGAGAACCTAAGAAATCCGTGAGCTTCTTGTAAACAAAGATGTTCTTAAATGGGTTCTAGAAGGCTTCCATAGCGAGTACACGTTCCATTTCATCATCAATATCAAAATATGATGGGGCAAGCGGTCCATACATAGGGTTTCCATGGACATCGCGTCCAACTTCGAAGCAAGTTAAATCGTCTTCCCCATCAAAGAGTTCCAAATCCTCCATAAATTCTAACACTTTACCCCTAGGCTTGGGATAATAAGTTTTCTTTGAGATCCCATCATCGATTGTCATGGTCCCCCTCCCCATATCTATAATCGCTCCACATGTGCGTAGGAAAGATCTTCCAAGTAGGAGAGGTAGACTTTTATCAACCGGTATGTCCAAGACTAGAAAATCGGCCAAATAAGGTTGGTAGCCAATTTGTACCCTTACATTTTTCAATTCCCCCATAGCCTTAGCTTGAGAGTTGTCCACCATGGTTAGCTTAGAATGATTTGGTTGAGGTTTGCTTAGTCCCAACGTCTTGAATAGTGGATAAGGCATAACGTTGACGCTTGATCCCGTATCCGCCAAAGCATAAACCAGAGTGGTCCCGTTAACTTTTATGGGCAAAACGAAGTTACCCGGGTCACTCTCTTTTCGTGGCATACCCCGAAATAAGATCCTATCCCTATCCTCATCCGATAGATCCTTATCTTCCAACCTTGCTCTAGCTAACATAACCGCGTCTAGCTTTTTGCGATATAGAACATAATCTCGTAGCACTTCAATTACCGGTTTCTTGTCGTTAAGTTCGAGGAATTTTTGTTCAAGGTTTGCTAGGATGGCTTCCTTTTGGTCTTGAGTTAAGGGTTTGAAGGTGTTTGGTAAATTTGGTGGTGATGGTGTGTAATCATGGGTCTTGTTGGTGGTAGAAGTGGTAGGAGTTAATTTATTTGATGAGGTTTTCTTTCTACTAGCCTTCCCCATTTTCACAATTTCCACATTCTCCTTCTCCATGTTTGTACATAATTCCACAAGCATTTCATTCACTTCCTTCTCTTCCTCCAAGTCGGTAATGTTGATTCTCATCTCACCTAAAGCAAAATCCAATTGACATTTTGTTGTCACAAGGAAATCTCTCCCAAAGCATACGTCCGGCTCATCCACGTTCCCTTCTTCCAAAACTACAAAATCAGCCTCGAAAATATGACCATGGATATTAATCCAAAGATGCTTAACTGTTTTTCTCTCATAAGCTTCATAATCCAAACGAACGTGGCCAATTTGATCAAGAACTTTGTCCACAATATAATTTTCCTCATAAGCCATGTTCAATTGAGCATCCCACGCGCTCACCCCTTCAACACTAAATGGTGTCCCGAACCTCATAAATGGTGAATCGTACCCCGAGAGAGGTGCTTGCGTGAAAATCACGACTCTACTCTTTTTAGGAACTTGAACCTTGTTCTCTCCAACTTCTTCCAAAAACTCCGAATCGATAGCCAATTCTTTCTTACTTTTTTCTAAAATATTCCCAATCTTCTCCAACGAGTTACCGGTGTCCTTAAACATCTCATCCAAGTTACGTAGATACTTAAAAATTCCACTTAAACTATCCATAACAAACTATCTAACAAAACAAAACAAAACCAAAGACAAAACATCCAAACCATTAGCGTTAGAGTTAGTAAAAATCAAAACAAACTACAGAAACATATTCTAAACAAGTAAAAACACTTATTAGGACTAAAAACACAAGCTAAAACTTGAAATAGAAAAACTAGAAATTTTTTTACCGAGAGCTCCAACCGGATCGGTTGGCCCTCCAACCGATTCGGTTGGTGGTAAGTCTCAAACCAAAAATACCCAGCCGATCCGGTTGCGGGTTGCAATCGATCAGTTGGAGTGGTTTTCCAAAATATTTTTTTCTTTTTTAAAAAAAACTGAAATTAATTAAACTTATTAATTGAAAACTAATTAAAGACAACTAATTATACTTAAACTCTAAATAAATAAATGTGTCAACTCATTATTCTTATTAATTAAAAACATTAATTATACTAATTAACCATAAACTACATTAACTAGACAAAATAACTAATCATTAAAATTAACTAAACATACAAAACTTAGAATTAACTAAATAATTACTCTAATAAAGACAATATTAATTAGAAAATTAAATAAAACTAAAAATAACTTATAACCAAAAATCTAAAAATTACTAAAACAAGAATAAACAATCTATAAAAGCAATCCTAAAAATCAGAAATGACAAGAAATAACCCATAAACTAAAACACAATACAATAGATAAGCTAAAAACTAGAAAAATCAAAAATTATAATTTACCGAGACCACCAACCGGTTCGGTTGCTCGCGCAGCCGAATCGGTTGGTCCCTAAAACCATTTTTTTTGCTTATCAATTTGAAACCAAATTCTAATAGTACCAATTTTACAGAAACAAAACAAATAAAAAACAATCAAATCCCCGGCAGCTGCGCCAAAAACTTGATGTGCTCCCCGTGTGCAGGTTTTAAAAATTTATAAACACGAATTAGCCGGCAATTACTATAAACACATACGAGCAAGTATACTCGTTCGCGATAGCAAAGGTGGGTAAGTCGAGATCGTCCCAAGAGATTTGCGTTTTAATTTGTTTTAGAAGATTAGTAACAAGAAAGCTTGTCAAGGCTTCCTCAAAATTATGGTTTAGTGAAAATCAATATTAAGAAACATATACTTGTGTGAAGTCTATAGGCAATCATAGAAAGTGTTCATGAAGGCTTGGTGTAAACTCTTGATGTGATGCACAAATCATAAGCAAATGATTTTCAACCCATGGTTGATGTTTTGTAAAAATCATTTTAAGAACAATAACATGTAGGTAATCCTTTCGGTCCTTATCCTAATGATTATCCTTTAGAAAATCCATTTGTTTGTAAAAGGTTTTTTATTAAACTTGTTCCTACGAATCTTTTGACCTTTCGTGATGAAAATGTTTCTAGTCTTGTTTCAATAAGTAAACATGGTGGGTGCCAATCACCATGTCCCCATACTAGTTTGTCACTTAACGTTTTGGAATAAAACACAAGAGAAATCCTTTCGGTCCTTTTTCTTAAACATGTTTTACCGACAAATCAAACAAGACTTGTAGTTTTCCAACAAACTCATTTAAACAAGATCATTTAAATGTATCACATATAAGAACACTAGTATGATTTCCTACATCCTTACACACAAGTATATTCAAGAATTACTCCATGACAAATCATAACAAAACACAAGTAGTAACAAAATAATTCAAATAATTCAAGAGAATAGAAATTCATAACAAGTTCCATAGAATACCTAAGCTTTTGAATTACAAGAATTAGAAATCGTGGAATATAGCAACCATGTGCCTCCAATTGTCTAGCCTAACCGTACAACTCCGAATGATCAAACAATGGATGAGAATTCGTCTCTCCAACCTCCTAGACGTTTTACAGCAGTAACAAGACTTTTTGGATGAATAATAAGGGTTGGTAATAGCTTTGGTGTAAACTATTACACTTTTTGGTTGTGTCACACTAGACTACTAAGTCTAGGTTCATTTTATAGCTAAATACCCTTAACTATCAGGCTAAAAACGTCCCATACAAGTTAATAACTGGAAATGATCGGCCTCTAATGATTAATAGAAGTTAAGGCAACATTAAATGACAAATGGTGTAACTCCAGGGTTGGCAACCGGATCGGTTGCGACGCAGCCGATCCGGTTGCGTGTTGACCATTAGCCCAAGCGAATCAGTTGCGGGCTCCAACCGATCAGTTGGGAGTCTCTCATACGCCCAATTTGACTTTTGTTGTCTTTTATTTATTCATGCCTTTTTCTTTGTTTTCGCTGCTAATTTCCAAGATGAAACTTGATCTTTACTTGTTGTAGATACTTATAAATCTCTCCGCTTCTTAATCATTGAGTCCAAGAGCTTCCTTACTTGACTCCTTCCTCGGGAATTGTCCAAATGTGCATGAAATCTTCATTTCTTCATCTTTTGCGATACCTGGTTAGATTCACATACAAATACGCATCTTTTGCACTTTTGTAACAGTTATAAGTAAATATAGCCGATTATCATACACAAAACCAACAATAATGCTACTAAAAACATGCTCATTTTGAGCGTTATCATATATTTTCCTTGATTTATATGGCTTCACTTTCGATTATCTCGTCATCGACAAGAGGTTGGGTAGGTTTAGGTGGACTTTCATCAAATTTTACCTTTAATGATTCTTCAACTATCATTGTTTCTTTATTTAATATAACATAAGCTTTACTATTAGGAGAGTAACCTAAGAAGATACATTCGGTTGATTTATGATCAAATTTAGTTAGGTAATCTTTAGTGTTAAGTAGGAAATATTTGCTACCAAATACTCTCAAGTGTTCTAACGCAGACTTTTTGCCTCGAAGTAACTCGTATGGAGTCTTACCTAAGAATGGTCTAATTAGGACTCGGTTAAGTATGTAGGTTGATGTGTCAACGATATTGCACCAAAATTTTAGAGGAATAGATTGCTCATTAATCAGGGTGCGACTCATTTCTTGTAGGGTTCTATTTTTCCTTTCAACTACCCCATTTGATTGTAGAGTGCGAGGAGCCGAGAAATTGTGAGTAATACCATTAGCATCACAAAAAGCTCCAAATTGCGCTTCATTATCAAATTCCCTACCATGATCCGTTCTAATAGACACTATAGGACTTCCTAGTTGTCTTTGGATTTTCTTGCTTAATATTTCAAAGTAATCGAACGTTCTAGTTTTATTCTTTAAAAATTTAGTCCATGTGTACCTAGAGTAATCATCCACTATAACCAAAGTATAGAAGTTACCTCCATAACTTTGAATAGCGGATGGACCAAATAAATCCATGTGAAGTAATTCTAGACACTTAATAGTAGAGACCATATTTTTAGCTTTGTGACTAGCATGGACTTGCTTTCCTACGTTACACGCATCACAAAAATGATGTTCGTATTTTAATTTGTGTAGATCTCTTACTAGTTCTTTAGATGATAATGATTGAAGAAGTCGCATATTGGCGTGACCCAATCTTCGATGCCATAAGGTCGAAGTATCATCCACAGAAGTAAGACAAAGTTTGTCTTTTGGTTCATTACCAATTTTAATGACATAGACTCCATGTTTTCTAATGCCTCTTCCTATAGTAATACCGTTTTTCAATATTTTACTACCGGTTTCACTAAAAGTACGTTGCACTTTTTATCACATATTTGTCCTATACTTAGAAGGTTGAAGTTTAGGTTTTCTACGTGACACACATCGTTAATGGTTAAAGATTTGTGAGAAATTGTACCTTTATCGATGATTTTGCTCTTAATATTACCAAATACCACATTTCCACCATTGAAAGATTCGTATGTGGAAAACAAATCTTTGTTACCGGTCATGTGCCTCGTGCACCCGCTATCCATGATCCATTCATCCGGATCTAGGTCGACATTTAAGAACACCTAAGAAAAAAATTAACTCCAAAGTTTGGTCCCCATTTGTTCATGGGTCCATTAGTGTTATATATTTCATTCATGTTAGGCATATATGGAAAATGTGAGAACGCATTCCATGGTGTAAAGTTCTGAAATGGAAAACCGTTTTGTACATTAGGATTCCATCCCATTTAATGGTGGTTACTTCTTGGATAAACATTATTTGGTCTCCTTATAAATGTGTTTGGTTTAGAAAACGATGGACCTTTGTTTCTCATAAAACTTTGATTTTGCTTTAGTGGAGGTGGTTGTTTAACATTTCTAACGGTAACGTGGGTTGTTTCTTTTTGTTAACAATAAAAAAGTCGGTTCTAGATGAAGTAGCTACATTATTTCTACTGTTTTCTAGCACAGATCCACGAATCCCTGGTTTTACACTAGACGGTTCCTTTTTCAAGGGATCAGTGGGATCCGTGACTACAATAGCTTGTTTTTCAATTGCTTTGACGAATTGTGTTTCTTTAATCTCACTAGTTGACGCATTAAGTTCCTGTACACCTAAACCCTTTTGATTATTTCCCGTTTTAACAATATCAAGTATTATATCTAGAGTATTAGTACTCATTCTAGCAATCTTGGAATCAAGATTATCAACTAACGTTTGAAGTTGAACACAAAGCTCAAATTAGTTTATTTCAATTAATTGTATATTAATAAAATAAAACATCAAAATACCATATGAATACGCTTTCAATTAAAAAAATGCATAAGAGGCCAAAAATATGAATACTAAAATATGACTAAATAAAAAAAGGTCAATACAGATAAAATAAAAAATAATAAGTTTAGAGATTGTTAGCTGTAACATTTTTATTAGAAGTGATGGTCATTCACGTTTAGGAACTTTGTAACGTGTGTTAGAAATAGTGATAGAATAGTCAACGGGCTCGGGGATTGGTCTAAGCTAAATGGCTAGAAGTTATGTTAAGCTAGCCTTGAATAAGTTCATGTAACCCAATCCAATCCAAGTCCACCACGAGGCCCATGGAACGCCCATTAGGGCATTTGTACTTGTACTATAAATACCCCTCAAAGTCTCATTTGAGGGGTGTACTTGAGTGTGTGTGTGTGTGTTTTCTCTTTGATATAAAAGTTCTTCTTTTCATCTTATTTCTCTACACATATACGCCTAACATATATCAAGTCACCATCTTTCTCTTAAACTTTCTTCTTCATATTTACACATATCTTGTTTTTGGTTCGTGTGTTCATCTTGTGATAAAGGTTGGTATACGCATAAGGTTTGTGTAAAAATGCAGGTCCTACAATTGGTATCAATCGCCTAACAATGGTTTAGGAGTGTTTGTGTTCGTTTTTTGTTAAAGCTTTACAAGAAAAGTTGCATTTTTTCCAATAAACGTGGGCTTTTTAGCATAAAGTTTTTATGTTTACGTGTTGGTAAGCTTAAAGTTGTAGACTTTATTGATCTTTAAGTGTTTTGAAAGAAGTTTGTGCAAAAGAAATCGTTTGGAAACGTGTTTTTGGTGAAAAAATCGTGTTTTTGCATTTCTGGGCATTTTTTACGCGTAAGCAACTTTTGGTCAAAACCCTCTTTTTACGCGTAAGAAAAGTCAAAACCCTAGTTTTTTACGCGTAAGGTCTACGCGTAAGATTTGAATTTTACGCATAAGCTTTTGGTGAACCATCTTCGTGCAACAACGGTTACTCAGTGCTTCCCTCACTTGGATAAGTTTGTGGAACACTTCAACTTGTGGATATCTTTCACGCTTGGACAAGTGTGAAGGATTTTGGTTTTAAACCTAATCTTATGCATAAGCAGACAGCTTACGAGTAAGCACTCTACGCATAAGTTATATCTTACGCGTAAGGTACTCTACTTCTAAGTATAAAGTTTATGCATAAGACTTACGTTTAACCTTAAGTTTACGCGTAAGTTGGGTTTTACTACGCATAAGGAATCCTACACCTAAGCTTTCTACGCATAAGGAATCCTACGCATAAGCAGTGCTACGCATAAGCACTAATCTCTACTCTTAAGAATAGGTTTACGAGTAAGATTTTGAGCAAAACTTCAAACGACCATAACTTTTGAACCGTAACTCCGTTTTCAGCGTTCTACCCATCAAAACGACCATGAGAACGAGGAGAATGACACGCCGAATGAACTAAAGGGTCAACCTTAGAGTCCTAAAAAGCTCCGAACAGAAGTTATTGAGGTTTTTACGTTTTTAGACCAAATTTTCATTACAACAACCGAGCTTAATCTTCTTTAAACACAACTCCTTTATCGTTGAATCAATCCTACATCAACTTTATCATCAAATACCTTCATCAATGGCTACTCAACAAGACATTCATGCAGCTGGTGCCGAAAACCGTCCTCCTATGCTGGAAAAAGGTGGATATCTTCAATGGACAAGTCGTATGCTCCGCTACATCAAGACCAAACCTAATGGAAAACTCATGATTCAATCCATTACGAATGGACCCTTCAATCCTCAACAACAACAACAACAACAGACCCAATCCCGCCGGAGCAGGGTATGGGGGAGGTAAAAATGTAGACAGATCCTACCCCTACCCCAGGAAAACCTGGGAGTAGAGAGACTGCTTCCAACGAGACCTCCGGCAAGTGCGAGTGTGCGGGTGAGAAAGAAGAGGAGAGAAAGCGGGAGACAGATAATAAAAAGCACAGGCAGGAAAATGTCAGACAGGCAAACAAGTAAGAAAACACATAAGAGACCACAAACAAGAACAAAGAAACAAAGCACAAAGGAAAGCAGGCATACCAAAAGGGGCAACAAATAGCAAGGCAAAAACAACACACGGGGCCTAAAGCTAAGGCAAAGCAAAACAAAGCACCAAAACAAAAGCAGGGCGAGAAAAAATCAGGCAAGCCTAAGCACACAGAGCAGAGCATAGCAACGCAAGGGACCTAAAGCTACGGCAAAAGCAAAAGGGAGCACCAAAACCTAAAAACGCCGAGGAAAGGAAAACAAAGAGACGCCTAAAAGCCTAACCCACCAAAACCCTAAACCCAAAGCCCCTAGCCAAAAACTAACCGCAAATCCTAATCCTATCTCTCCACCCCTTCCTATCTGAGATCATGTCCTCCGACAAGAGAAGCTCCGACATGTCTAGCTTAATTCTATCTCCCCACCTGAGATTTGGTCTGCCCCTTCTTCTCACGCCCTCTACAACTAGCGCCTCTACCCTTCTAACCGGTGCTGTTTGAGGCCTTCTCCTGACATGACCGAACCACCTCAACCTACCTTCTCTCATCTTCGAAATAATATTTTCGACATCTTCGAAATAATATCTCAGCCTCGACAAGTCCAAATCCCTAGAAATCCTGATGCAACACCTCCTATCCCACCATCATTTCGTGTTCAATATGAATCAGAATATACTGAAGAGGATAAGATGCAAGTCGATGCAGATGACATGGCAATTCACATTGTCCAACTAGGATTGCCAAGAGACATCTTTTTCTTTGTTGACAATTGTGAAACTGCTTTCGATATGTGGGAACGTGTTAGAAGGCTATGTTATGGAACAGAAATTGGTAAACAAGATATGGAGAACAAGCTGCTAACTGAATGGGAGAAGTTCACATCAACTCTAGGAGAATCAATTGAATCCTACTATGGAAGGTTTTGCACTTTGATGAATGAGCTAATCAGAAACAAGTTGGCACCCAGAACTATCGTTCAAAACATCAAATTTCTCAACAATCTTCCAGAAGAATGGGGACGATATGTCACTATTGTCAACCAAACAAAGGACTTACATCAGGTGAACTTTGATCAACTCAACGATTTTCTGAAACAAAACCAAACTGAAGTGAACGAAGTCAGGAAAGAAAACTTGGCAAAGAATCATGATCCATTGGCACTCATTGCAAAGACTCCAACTCCAGTGAACTCACAACAACAAGCTTCATCATCTTTCACTAACAACAACTTGCAGCAATACATTCCACAACCACAAGCTGTTATCCCTCAACAACAATTCTATCCACAAGAACAACAAGTCATTCAACAACAGTATCCACAATACCAGGAACAAGGAATCACGATCTGGCCGAACATAAAGAAGCTTTGTCACATGCATTTGCATTCTTGGGTAAAGCATTCAGAAGTCGCTATTCCACACCAACTAACAACAACCAAAGCTTTGTCACATGCATTTGCATTCTTGGGTAAAGCATTCAGAAGTCGCTATTTCATCAAACACTGCACAGCAAATTGCCTGATCGGGTTTGAATATGGGTCATCAAGGACAAATGGTTGGAGTTATTGGGAATCAAGAGGATATGCTCTTGGATTTCGCATGGGTAATCGGCGGTTCGTATCAGGGTAATCGGTTGGGTCGAGAATGTTGGAAATCGGATGGGACGAATGTTGGGAATAGAGCGATGGGTATCGGAATGGGAATGTTGCACTCGGTCGTTGGTAATTATGGAAATGTGAATCGGGGTAATCAGGTTAAGTGTTATAACTGTCAAGGAGTGGGTCACATGGCAAGGAATTGTCCTACAAAGCCGAAAAATAAGGATCTTGCGTATCTTCAGAAAGCTATCATGTTGGTACAAAAGGAAAACGCATGACTTCAGTTGAGTGCTGAGGAACATGACTTTATGGCTATTATGGATGATTTGGAAGACCTCGAGGAAATCAATGCAAACTGCATATTCATGGCAAATCTTCAAGAGACTAAGTACGACATTGACTCTAACGCACCTCCTGTCTATGACGCCAATCGTATCGAGGTACCAATCATTGATCCATGCTATAACAATGTCATATTTGATGTGTTTACTCATGACGAACATCATTCTGTGACGCCAACACCTACTTATGATACATACATGGAAAATCCGAGTTGTAGCAATACTAACTCTGAAACTCCAAATGTGGATCCTAGTGGAGGCGTGTGGCACAAAATCTTTGAGTGATGAGGAAACCACGTGCTTATTTTGAAACATTAATCAATAAGCTGTGGCATTGAAATCGAGAAAGTAAAAGCGGTCAATCGCGAAGTTAAGGCCATGAATGCTAAATTGACCGCTGAGCTTGAGAGTTACAAGGAGAACGCAAAAGCTTTTGAATTTCACAAAAACAAAGAGTTAGAATTAGAAATTGGTTATCGAGATTTCGGTTTAAGAGAACAACAATTGCAAATCAAGTATAACACACTTGATGTGAATTTGAACTTGAAAATAAAATCTTTAAACAAGGAAATTTCTTATCTAAATGACCAACTTTCTAAACAAAAAGCACTGTTTTCTGATCTTGTAAAAGAGAAGAAAGATTTGATTGCTGATTTTTCAAAACGAGAAGATTCTCTCCTTGATGAAATTCTTGATAAGAATGAAAAGAAAAAAAAATTGGAAAATTTGCTTGTTACAACGGGCCATTCAGCCAAATCAACCAATATGCTGATTAATCAAACAAATCCATATTTTCATACAACTCAAAAAATGGCTCTTGGTAACACACCTCCTTGTTTCCTCAAGAAAGCTCAGAAAGAACGGAATGTGTTGAACAATGGAAAACCTTTGCATGAACCCATAATTGTTCATGATTCTCTTGAAACGTTAGAACTATCTGATGAGAGTAGATCAAAAATGAAACAAAATAATTCAGAAATAAAACTAATTGATTATAACAAATGGAACAAAATTAATGTAATTACTTTTGTGTCACAAAAAGAAAAGTCAAAGTTTTCCATAACACACAGTGTTTCAAACAGTGTGTCAACACCAGTCTCAAAACCAGTTTCAAAACTGTTTCAACTCCGTAGTTGTCTCAAAATCTCTTTTGAAAATCGAACAAATGTCTTCAAACAATCCTTTTAACACAAGTGATGCTAGAAGCATTTTAGATGACGTTAAAACTAGAATAAGGGATCTTCAAGAGACTGTTAAATCTAAAACCAATATTACAACTAATATATGGTTTTCTAGTTTTGATGATGAAATGAAAAAGTTTTTTGAAACTCAAATTGCCCCTCAGCAGAATAACATCAACTCAAGGGTAATTCATTTTGAACAAGCATTTTTAAAGAAACAGTGACTTTGTCAAGGACCATAAATCCCTGGTAAAACAAGCTAATGAAAGTGTTGAACACATCAAAGTTTTGGAAAATTTGAATGATTCTCTCTTGAAGATGGTCGACTCTTGATATTATGTCCATTATTTTACAAACATATTACTTTGAAGATCATGAAAGACTCGATCGAGACCTCCGAAATTGTTTCAAAATATGAAAAAGCTCTTGAAAAACTTGAAAAAGAAAATGTATCATATTTTAAACAACTTGATAGAAAATCTGAGGAGTGCAAGTATGACAAACTATCGTATGAGCGTGCCTACAATGACATGAAAGCGAAAAATGATCTTTTGAGGGCTCAGCTGGAATGTCCAAAAGGAAAGGCAGTGGATACTGAGATTACAAAACCATTGACTGAGGGAAAGCAAATGTTCCCAAACCATTTTTCAAACCAAAAATGTCTATTTCTCTGCCTACTCCAAAAGTCAATGAGAAAAATGATTTATCAAAACCAGTCACTCCACCTGCCTTGCCTAATCAAAATGTTGCAAAAGGAAAAGCGGTTATCGAGACACCAAAAGTTTTAGCACATGGCCTTTTTAAGATGAGTACCACTAATGCATCTGACTCCACATCTAAAACATATGGAACAAACGACATAAGTTTAGAAAAGCACTCTAAAGAGACTAGGAAAGCTGAAACCACTTCTCTAGATAAAAATGTGAATCCTAATGAGTGTGCCTTACCTTCTACAGGACTAGAAAGCACCTCTAGGAGCAGCAAACTAAAGCCTAAGAGCAATACAAGGAACAATAGAGTCTCGCGTGCCTCTAAGAGTAGTAGCTTGAATAAAGAGAAGAAAGTAGAAGACCACCCTAGGAATTTACCGCTTTACAATAAGAAAGACATTTCATCTAAATGTAATGAACCTATGAAACTTGCTAAGTCTAATGAATGTGTTGAATCTCTTTGTTTAACTTGCAAGAAATCTTTAATTAATGTTCAAGATGATTGTGTTTGTAAGAATGTGAATGATAAGCATGTTAAGAAGAACGTTCCAAAAAGAACTTATGCTAAACGAGTAGGTTGACTAGTTGCAAGACTTAGGCTTTACACTACTGATAGAAAGCATAATGTTTACTTTAGGGATGACATTTGGAAACCCACGGGTAGAATTTTCACACTCCAGAATGGTACAATGAGTGACAAACCCGAATACCCAGTAGAAAACTTCTTTGAGTGTGATCAGGATTTTACCTCTAACCCAAAGGAACCAAAATCAAAACGGTTTCCAAAATCTTCTTCTTATGTTATTGGCAGGTTATCGAAATATGTCTTTGGATCGTCGACTCGGGTTGCACCAAGCACATGACCGGAATCGAAGCTGTGCGATCAATTTCGATGCGGAAATTCATGGGAACCGTGCGTTTTGGAAATGATCATGTAGCAGCTATCATGGGTTATGGAGATCTACCTTTTGGAAATTATTTGATCACTCGGGTTTACTATGTCGAAGGGTTGGTACACAATTTGTTTTCAGTCGGGCAGTTCTGTGATACAAATTTAGAGGTTGCTTTTAGGAAAAATGCTTGCTTCGTTAGAAACTTGGATGGCACTGATCTCTTAACTGGGAATCGTGATACAAACTTGTATGCTATCGATATAAACCAAATGGCCTCTTCATCACCAATATGTCCTATGACACGAGCATCTGCAACAAAGTCCTGGTTGTGGCATAGAAGATTATCCCATCTCAATTTCGACACCATCAACAAACTTGCCAAAGACAACATCGTCAACAGACTTCCAAAGTTCAAATACACCAAGGATCACTTATGTCCATTATGCGAACAAGAAAAAAGCAAAAGAGCATCATATAAACTCAAATCCGTACCTAGTTCGGAAGCAAAGTTGCATATGTTGCACATGGACTTATGTGGCCCAATGAGAGTTGAAAGCATCAATGGGAAAAAATATATTCTTGTTATCGTCGATGATTATTCAAGATATACATGGGTTAGGTTTCGAGATCAAAGGCGAAGCACCAGGCATCATCATCACCTTCCGAAGCGTATTCAAGTACTTCTTCAAACTCCATGGGGTTGTAAGAAACGGACAACGGCACATAATTCACAAATCAGGAGTTAAGAGCTTATTTTGAAGATATTGGAATAACTCATCAGACATCAGTTGTTAGAACTTCACAGCATAATAGGGTAGTTGAAAGAAGAAATCGTACTCTTGTGGAAGCTGCTCGCACAATGCTAATTCATTTTAGTGCACCGTTATTCTATGGGCGATCTTTGTTGCCACTACTTGTTTCACTCGAACCGATCCCTAATCCATCCAAGATTCAATAAAACCCCATATGAACTAGTGAACAACAGAAAACCCGATATCTCTTACTTTCACGTGTTTGGCGCTTTGTGCTATCCTACGAATGACATATAAGATCTTGGAAAACGAAAGCAAAAGGTGATATTGGAATCTTCATTGGATATTCAGATAACTCGAGGGCATTCAGGGTGTATAACAGGATAACTAGGAGGATCATGGAGCGATGAATGTAAATTTTGATGAACTTTCAAAATGACTTCGAGAGACTCGCTCTAGAACCGCACTAAACCTGCAGAACTTCGGACACATCGGTTCGGGACTCGTACAACAAAGAGCTCCATCAACTTTTGGTGACAAACCTCATGAAAAAGAATGGGAGAATTTCTTTGAGTTAATGTTCGATGAATACTATGGAGGAACTTCGACAAATGCATCAAACCATCATTCCGCTGCACCCGCTCAAAATCATCTACCACCACCACCAGAAGATGCATCTACAACGGTCGAAACCAATGCACCAACTCCATCAACATCATCTACATCTACTCCAGCAACTCCAATTCTAGAAACCGTTATACCAAGGTTGATGAGCAAAACCAAAACATATCATTTCAAGAAGACCTACTCAAAACCGAGAATGATGCAACGTTAGATGAAGACTTATTTGAAAACCCGTTTGCTACGGAATAAGCTGAATCATCTTTAAGCTTACGAGAACCATCTAACTCGCACTCGTATAATCTACGGTATCCTTCTACTCTGAAGTGGACTAAAGACCATCCGATTGAACAAGTTATTGGTGAACCGTCAAGGCCAATTCAGACGAGACGCCAACTTGCCACCGATTGCGACTTGTGCATTTACCTTTGCTCAATTAGCAATATTGAACCGAAGAACATTCGGGGGGCAATGGTAGAACCCGCTTGGATAGAAGCAATGCAGGAGGAACTTCTCCAATTCCGTCTACACGACTCTTGGGATATGGTTCCAAGACCAATTGACGCTCGATTCATTGATCTCAAATGGTTATGGAAGAACAAAAGGGATGAAGAGATGACTGTAATTCGCAACAAAGCTCGTCTCGTGGCCAAAGGATACAGACAGGAAGAAGGGACATACTTTGAAGAGTCATTAGACGGTAGCTAGACTTGAAGCGTCGGGATATTCTTAGCCTATGCGACTCACAAAAACATCACTGTTTATCAGATGGACATTAAGACCGCGTTCTTGAATGGAACTCTGAAAGAAGAAGTGTACGTGAGTTAGCCAGAAGGCTTCATAGACATGGAACATCCAGACTATGTCTACAAACTCAAAAAGGCAATCTATGGATTAAAGCAAGCTACGAGAGCGTGGTATGACGAACTGTCCTCTTTCCTTATCCTAAACAATTTCACCAAAGGAACGGTCGATCCTACCTTGTTTACACAAAATGCAAAAGCGACATTTTCATTGTTGATTTACGTGGGCGACATCATTTTTGGGTCCACTAATCCGAATCTTTCAAAACATTTTGAAAATCTCATGAAAAGCAAATTTGAAATGTCCATGATGGGGAACTAAAGTTTTTTCTTGGTTTACAAATACATCTATCCCCACGTGGAATTTTTATTAATCAAGCAAAATATACTACTGAGATTTTGAAAAATCATGGTATGGATAATTGTGATTCGGTCGGAACACCAATGGTAACATCATCAAAAATTGGAGCCGATTTGTTTGGGAAACCTATCGATCCAAAGAAATATCGAAGCATGATTGGTTCTCTCATGTACCTTCTTTGCTAGTCGACCGATATTCATTTTGTTGTTTGCTTATTAGCACGGTTTCGAGCAAAGCCTATCTTAACTGCACCTCAAAGAGGTTAAAAGGATCTTTCGGTGCACGAAGACATCCATTCACAAGGGTCTTTGGTATCCGATGGAATCCGGATTTGATCTAATTGCCTTTTCGGATCGGAACACGCGGTGATCAAGTTACGACAAAAAGTACATCGGAGGAGCACAATTTTGGGTGAAAGTTAGTTAGCGGTCTTCAAAGAAACAAGATTGTAATGCACTTTCAACCGTGAAGGTGACGTGTCTCTATATGCGTGTTATGCTCAAGTTCTATGGATGAGAACACAACTCACAGGTTATGGCTTTACTTTCGATAAAATACCTATGTATTGTGACTCGAAAAGTGCCATAGCCATATCATGCAATCTGTTCATCACTCAAAGACTAAGCATATCAGAGTCCGCTATCACTTCATAAAAGAACATGTGGAAGAAGGTACTGTTGAATTATTTTTCGTGAAGACTGATTACCAACTCGCCTATCTATTTACTAAAGCCCTTCCAAAAGAAAGGTTTGACGATTTAGTTCGACGAATTGGAATGCGAAGCCTAACCCCTGAGGAGTTAAAATGTCTTCTCGAATCCTCTTGAAAATGATTTTCCAAAAAGCTTCGCTGTAAATATTTTTGAAAAACAAAATACAAAATTTGAAAAACCTAGAAAAGCAAAATATAAAAATATAAAACTTTTAAAAAACACAAAAACAATAGAAAATCAAAACCCAAAAATATTCTTCTCACGACATGTCTCTCGTATAATCGATATTCTGTACGTTTCTAGAAATGTCATTCAACAATGATACGGACATATATAGATGCTTGAGCGAGAGTTCTTTAAATGTTTTCTAAAACATGTCGTTTCTCAAAAATTTCTTCAAAATGGCTTTCATATACTTGATGCGAAACCGGACAAAATGATGACTTTTGATTATTTCAAATCAAAACTCGTGGTTTTAAAGAAAAATCAAGTGTACGCTTCAGTGCACTACATTTAAAATTGTTGAGAAATCATCATCATCTTGAGCACATTTTTCAAGATTGTTCAAAAAGATTTTCAAAATCTTTCAAAATATTTTGTGCTCAAGATAACTCCCTCTAAAACCCCTTAATTGATTATGCTTTATTAAAGGGGGAGTATAAAACCAAAATATTCCAAATTAATGCTTAAATCAAATCCGTTTGTCTCCCCAAAAGATTCTAAAAATGATGTTTAATCTGTTGATATCAAAAATATCACGAATATGCTATTTTTGAGGGGGAGAAGACGTGATTAAAATGTGATCAAAAGGTTTAATGATTGGTATTTGAATCTCAAAAGAGCTCGACTCAGTCGGAACTAATGAATTGACGAGTAATCAATGTCAGTATATGTACCATTTCGAGAAACTCGTGATAGACATGAACTTACATGGGTCTAACCTTCTTTTCAAGAAGTGTTTACATCTTCAAGTTAGTTATTAGAGCTAGCTGTCACCTAAAAACTGACAATGGAGCTCTTTAACTAAACAACGTAACCGTGTCTCGTGGGGAATTGTCTATCATGAGCCGATCAATTCAAAAGTGCAAACTCTACCCTCTATGTGCAGATTTCTGTCAAAACTTATAAGCACATGTGAAGGGGGAGTGTTTATGAAAATATAAAACTCACGGAGTGTTTCAAACATGTTTTCTATCATAAACACTCTGAGAGATTTTCACGAAAAATGGTTTTATGGAAACATGGGACAGTCATGGAGTTATAAGGTGACTAAGGATAGGTAAATCCGTCCTATGATCCGCCAGAGCCGGAGGGATCTACCCAAGGAAACCACCAATAGTTAGTATTAGAAGTCCTTAGGTATGATTGAAAAAAGGAGTAATGTGAGAAACGAGAAAGAAGGGGTTGAAGAATAAAAAGAAGAGTAAAAGAAAGGGTGAAAAGAAATAGCGCTCCATAATCAACCTTAGGGCAGAAACCGGGTTCAATTCATCTACTACTGGTTGTCATTAGATGACACTGGTTTTGAAGACAAAGACGTCATGGACCCAGTGACGCACTGCACTAAACCTCCTAGCCACTCAATTCCTTTTAAAAGGATTTGTTTCATTCTCACTGGGAACCCTACATAATCTATCAACTTTCTCTTAGAGATCGTTGATATTGAAGAAGGAGACCCTCTCCCTAGTCTCCGCTCAGGAAAACCAAAATGCACTATTGAGTCTAGAGCCACGAGATTCATCAAAATATCTCATAGGAACACATGACATGACATCACTTGTTGTTCATCAATAAGGACACAAGTGATATAATCTAGAGTCCTACGTAGATCTTAGCAATCTGCCAGAACATTTATGAGAAGTTTCACATCTGTGATCTTCAATGATTGAATGGAAACTCCAACCAGGGTCAACATCAAGCGACCACGGCGGCAGTCAATTCGGTAACTCCACGTGGATTACGCTTAATGTGTCTCAAATGGTCTACGTGGGGTGATGCTTGGTGTACCTCGGCGACTCATCGAAGCGTAGGTGTACTTTGGTACATCGCGTTATCTCACTTGTGGGACTCCGGTTCGGGAGAATGGCCTTTGTGAGAATTAGAGACGTGTTTTCACACTATGCTGTTAACACACTTGAAGTTCAAACTTGTAAGCGTTGGATTACTTCTAACCCATGTTTTTATGTTTTCTTCTTATGGATGCTTGCGGGAGGAAGAGATCGTGCAGATTTTCCACATGCTCATACCAACAACACATGAAAAGTTCTCATCAAAATCAAAGGCAACACAAAGTTAAAGATGATTCTTCATCAATGTCAAAGAATCAACAAAGTTTAAAGACTCGAGAACTACATCATTGGTAACCAAAATACAAATAGAAGTGTGAGCATGGTGGAGAAAGACGTGGAGACACCTAACCAACGAAGTTGACAACGGTAGACAACCACATTAACTGATCACAAAGCATGAAGGAACAATGAAACAAGACTATTCTATATCTATACACAAAGTTCAAGCTCAAAGAAAAGTAAAGACCCATTCAAGTGGAGCATCTTTTGAATGACCACCCCTTAGGGGGAGATTGTTAGCCGTAACATTTTTATTAGAAGTGATGGTCATTCACGTTTAGGAACTTTGTAACGTGTGTTAGAAATAGTGATAGAATAGTCAACGGGCTCGGGGATTGGTCTAAGCTAAATGGCTAGAAGTTATGTTAAGCTAGCCTTGAATAAGTTCATGTAACACAATCCAATACAAGTCCACCACGAGGCCCATGGAAAGCCCATTAGGGCATTTGTACTTGTACTATAAATACCCCTCAAAGTCTCATTTGAGGGGTGTGCTTGAGTGTGTGTGTGTGTGTTTTCTCTTTGATATAAAAGTTCTTCTTTTCATCTTATTTCTCTACATATATACGCCTAACATATATCAAGTCACCATCTTTCTCTTAATCTTTCTTCTTCATATTTACACATATCTTTTTTTTGGTTCGTGTGTTCATCTTGTGATAAAGGTTGGTATACACGTAAGGTTGGTGTAAAACCGCAGGTCCTACAGAGATGATGCAACATTTCTTTGTAGACAACATTAGTCGTTTCATCGGTACAGGTTCCATCTCTATCACAACTTTCACACTTGCATTCTCATGATATGAATCAATCCAATACCATAAAAACTCATCAAGTATGATCTTATCGTTGCGCAAATCTGGGAAGACTAAATCCGGAAAAGAAAATAATCTATCACTTGATGATATATTTCCATGATTATTTGTTAAGAATGTTTTGGTACAGAAATTATCAACAAGTGTATAATCTTCTAGTTGTGGCATATCGTCACTTGAACCTGCTGAATTGAAGCCATTAAACCAATATGATAATATGTTTGTGCCTGAAGAAGACAATGGTGATTTAGCAAGTAATGCTTCAAAGTCCTGCTCAAGTTCTTTATCTGGGTTTTGGATGAGATTATTTATAGTGTTAACCTGATCAGGTTTGACGATTCCAACGTGCTCATCTATTAAGATAGTACATTCTTTTTAGCTCGTTTCTTTAAATGTGTGTGCCACCAAAATTTTATTTCGTAGTCACTTATGTTGGACCCGTTTAATGTCTTGGACGCCAAAAAGAATTATGTACATAGATTAGTTATGGGTCAAGAATAAAGCCTGCAAGTTTTCTGGTTTGGGCCAACAAGTCAACAAACCCATTAGGCAGAAACAAAGGCAGTTAGTTAGTTAAGTTAGGGTTATAACGTTTTAACGTTTAGTTTTGTTGAATCGACATGTCTTCTGTTCTATCATACATGTACACAACGATTCAATTAGTATAAATAGATATTAGGATTCTGTAATCAATGTTAACCCATTCGATTTATATATCATTTTTAATAAGGGTTCACCCATCTCTCTTGTTTTTTTTTATTGATTCTGAATGATGTTGGCATGAATGTTGTTTGATCATATCGATCCTGGAGATATGGATTCAAGACCTGGAAACATTGGTATTATAGCATGGGATCAAACAACATTCCAAATCATGTTACAATTGTCATTCAAGACTAAACCTGCGTGTTAAAAAAAACGCGGCCATGGGGAAGAAAAGATGTCAGATTGAAGAGAAAGAAAGAAAAGAAACGGTTACACCACCAAGTCGGTGGTTAACCAAGAAGAAGAAGGAAAATTTTGATCAGTATAATTAAAACCTCTATTTCAATCAGTTTTTGTGATTTAGAATCATCCCTAAATCACCAGTTTATTTTGCTTTGAAAAATCAGATACAATCGAGTACCGTTTTTACTCAATCACCAGTTTAATTGAAACCTTTGTTTCAATCAGTTTTTGTGATTTAGAATCATCCCTAAATCACCAATTTATTTTGTTTTGCAAAATCAGATTACACCGAGTACCGTTTTTACTCAATTGTAGTTTTTCGATTGCCGTTTTCAATCGTCGTTTGTATAACCATTTCAGTTTTTGTTCGCCATTACCGAACAACAGTCCATCGAATTTTTTCGATCATTATGCATAAATTGAAACCTTTGTTTCAATCAGAATGTCAAAAAAAAAAAAAAAAAGAGCATGAAGACATCAAGTTATAAAGAAGAAAGAAACAGTGAAGAAGATTTTGGCATCTCGACATTAGGGAGGAACTGTTGGACCCGTTTAATGTCTTGGATGCCAAAAAGAATTATGTACATAGATTAGTTATGGGTCACGAATAAAGCCTGCAAGTTTTCTGGTTTAGACCAACAGGTCAACAAACCCATTAGGCAGAAACAAAGGCATTTAGTTAGTTATTTAGTTAGGGTTATAACGTTTTAGTCACAACGTTTAGTTGAATCGACATGTCTTCTGTTCTATCAGACATGTACACAACGATTCAATTAGCATAAATAGGTATTAGGATTCTCTAATCAATGTTAACCCATTCGATTTATATATCATTTTTAATAAGGGTTCACCCATCTCTCTTGTTTTTTTTATTGATTCTGAATGATGTTGGCATGAATGTTGTTTGATCATATCGATCCTAGAGATATGGATTCAAGACCTGGCAACAACTTCTTCCAGGAAAATATGCAACCATTTTTGACCATCTGCCAATTCAAGTGAAATAAATAAATATGCACTTAAGGTATTAGGACAGTCACTCTAATGAAAAGAAGAATATTAGTACTTACTTGTTAGTTGTTACCAGTCTTCTTATGAAATTCGATAATGACATCTTCTTCTTTCCTAAAATTCCCATCGTATTAGGGTGGTATTAGCAGAAGCAGGCCATCTTTTAAATTCAACAATGATATTTGCTGAGTATTGCTATGACCCCTCCTTCAAAACATTTTCACGCTAATGAATGAACTGTTTAAATACTTGAATCCTATTCTTTTAAGCCTTTTTAATATTTTCATGTCGTTAGCTGAGTCAACTTATATGGTTGTAAATAGCATCCAAATCTTTAAAAGCAGCGAAAATACACCTTATACTATTCCTGTCACCAGTTTTTGCCAATTCAAGTGCTACTTTTGTACTTTTTTATTCTTGTTTACAAATCAAGGACCAATCAAGAAAATTGATAGTAAAATTACTAATAAGGAGCCTGTTCAACCTATTTACATCAAAATGGGTTTCTTGGTTATTTTCTATCTCTAGATGGGTGATGGCTTCTAGGGAAAGTGTAACACCCCCAAAAATGGTTTGCAGCGGAAGAAAAGGTTTCTAGGGTGCTACTCAATTGGGTCATAACACAAGGTGTAAAATAAAAGATTTTTCTTAAAAGAATTCATTTATTGCAGTAAAGCAAAGTTTACAAAGTTGAATTATTGTGGGAAAATGACCCATTAACAAAATGTGGTCCCCTGAATCAGAGTCATCTATGACAATGCCATGTCAATGCCCAAGCACCTCCAGAGTTAGCCATCACCTTTTCATCCTGAAAATACATGCTAAAAGGTCAACACAATGGTTGAGTGAATTCATAGGTTTAGTAATAAAGCAGTTGATCACAAGATATATCAGTTTGTAAAATCGACAATGTACGCATACAAAGTCTTGATAAACACTGGCTAAGATGTTATACGCCCAAAATAGAAAGTTGATATTATTGCCCTAAGCTCGTGACACCAAGACTCAATTGTATACACCCTAATAGTGATGTACGTAGCATTTGCCCTCGAAAGAGGTAATAGCCAGTTACCTAATGACATTCAAATATGGTGCGCCCCATTATTTCCGATAACTAAGGCGGGGTCGTTACTCTCCATAGTACTATCCACGATATTTGCGTTCACTCGCAAGTGACTAATGGTTCATGATATAGGGGTCTTTTGGCAAATTGCTTAGGCATAATAATAATAGCAGGAGAACAATAAACAGTTTTCAAGCAATTATGATCATAAAAGTAGTAGTAGCATGTATTCTCCCCCAAGGAGTTTATAAAACAGTTAAAAAGTAGGGCTATGAACTCACCTCGATGATATAGTAGGCAATGCAAGAATCGATACTATCATGACTAGCATCGGGAAATGAAACAAAGTAGTATCACAGTATGGCATCGCATAACGATACAAGAGTTGTACAGTGCGACGGATCGTCATCGGCTCAACCTAGTAGTGTATGGCTTATCTCAGAATATGTATCGAAGTAAATGAGTTTTCAAAAGATAAGTGTTTTAGTTTTCGTGGAATACTCGTATCAGTGTTTGTTTAAAAGTATAATATATCGTATCTCAAAAATTTTATCGTTAATGTTTCGTGTGGTGGTAAGAAAACAAAGACGATATGTAACTCAGGCCAAATATAACTTGTTAGGATCATTTATTTGGATGATTTGGTGAATCGGGAGGTCTTGGAAGATGGAAGAACATCTTTATCATGTTAGAGAGAGAAAGTATAGAGAGAAGGGAGAGAACTATGTGTTTTATTATTAATGAAAGGGAAAATGCACTAAGAGTCTCACTCTCCTAGGAAAGTCTAGGAGGGTATATATAGCTAAACACATATAACTATGACTAAATGACATAACATGCCCATGTGATTTAGCTAATAAAGATAGAAAATGTAATCCCGTCAATGTCGTTCCATTTACGAGTTAGGAGCGTTTCCAACAATCTTCCCCCAATGGGACGACATAAGGGATTACTTACAACATTTCCTACAAGTATAAAAAACAATTAAAGAAAGGTCTTCATAAGCTCTTCAAATGCAGAGGATGATGAAAGTTTACGCTCTTTGTCTTCTTCTTGTACCTCGACTTGTGAACCGTTTTCTTCACTTGTAGGCAAATGATGTAATATGCATGAATTGGATTAACTTCCCCCAAATCATGCTACATGTCTTTAGCTTGACTTCTTTTCGTACACTTCTTTTTAGCGAAGTTTCTAAATCAGCTTCCCCAAATGACAACCGTCTTGATAGATTGAAACTTTGATGTAGTGAACATTTCCTCTAACTTTTGAAATTTTCAGTGGAATTTGTTGATGAGCAATAAACCACATAAGGTAAATCTGTCTTATTGCGGAAAATCCGTTCGGGGGTAACATGCAAGAAATCAACAAGATCTTCTCATGTATGTAGATGCTTCACACCAAACAAACCACGAAAGACGAAATGATACGACTTCCCCCTGAATGTTGCGGTCTATCGGAATAATAATTACTTGTGAGTATGCAATTCTTCGATAAAATGACCGTGTGTGAGGCATCACAACATCCTATTTAGGTAACTTCACACACGATAACTTTGTGAAAGTGAGACGATAACACCAACTTGAGAAATTTGAACCACATATCGTCTCATTTCTTCCCCCTGATTGAAGAAATTCATGAAAGGAGAGGGTTTTAGCAAAAAAATACAAAAAACATCAAGGAAGCAAACACCACCTACACTCTCTTCCCCCCGATGTTTTCAATTAATCAGAATCATACACCACGTATGTCGATAAAACTTCTCTACTCGTTAATACTCTTCTCAGCTGACTCTTACGACCCATTATCATTCGATGCTTTTGTAGTGACCACTGATGGAGAAAACCCAATATGATGAACTTGAGATAGAAGTAAAATAACCAAAACTTGTGACTTAAACTTGCACTATTGTCAGACGAAGAACCCTTTTCCTTAACACCATTGAAAAAGGGTAAACTTAAAGTTTCTCAAATTATCCACACCTTAGTGTGACACTTGAAGACACAACAAGCGTAACTCCTTAAAAGTGATAGTTATAAACTGTGAGCACAACAACGTAACTCCTTACATCAGGTTCAACTAGATAACTCAAGTCTTTGTCATTCATAACAGTTAAAGCTCGAACAAGGATCTCGAAGAATCATGCATCCAACCAACCCCGATATCTTCAGATACTAAGTACACGCATCTGTGATATCCCACTTCAAGCTCAAATAAATAATTGTGAATTCACGCCGTAGTCACATCTTACGGTCACATGCTCAAAACTAGCCTTCATTAACGATTTAAATGAAGTTGATAATGGTTTCCCGATCTTGTCAAAAATTGTATTCCCGTGAAAATTTATCATACCAAAATACCACTTCTTTTCACCAAAGAATTATACCAACAATTTTCTCAGTGTATTAAAATACATTTGAATGATTAAACTTCAGCTAAAAATTATTAGTATAATTTTCGGATATAAACCACCTAGGCCCAGTCCATGAATCATTAATATATTCCAATTAATGATGCATTGAACCTGGGCCCAAACAGCAAATGAGATATCAGCCCAACAATAGTCCAAGAACTGATATTCGGCCCAAGTAAATCCAAACACCAGCCCATCATCAAACTGGTCCAACAACCCTCAACCCTGATTTACGAGTATAATGTAACAAGTAAACCCTAAAGACATACCATTTGTAATACCTAATCTCACACACAGATAATAAATGCCTACCACACTCAACTTTTCTCCCAACATATCTCATCAAAAGAAAAGGCAGATCTGATAAATTTCATCACAAAAAAAAAACCGCATCTAACTCATATCCCATCTCATTTACAATCAAACTGAACAAATCTCATCTCTCAAATTATCATCAATCGATCTCCATCCATCCCAATTAAAACGAATCAAAAAACAATACCAACGAATCCCTTCTCATTTCCTTCAACATCACAAATCCGTACCGCTAACCATTACTTTAATTTTCAGTACACGTACGAATCAAGAAAAACTAGCGAGTGCTTCAAGATCCAATGGGTCACGGGTAAGTGTTATTTATGTTGTTTTGTTTTCGAATCTAATTAAACGAATCAAAGAAGAGTAGCAACAGTTATTGTTGTAATACTCTCTTTATATTCGGATAGAATCAAGGATCTATGATGAATCGTTTTTCGTGTTTGAGAACTATTGACTTTGAATCACTCGAAGTAAACGGGACTGAGATTTAATTTAATTAGTTTCGAGTCTTTGTTTTTGAATGAAAGAGAGTATAGTCATGTGATGGAGATGGATATGGTTGTGACAAGAAATAGGATTAATTGTTGGATGTTTTTGGTTTGGGGATGAGATGGTTTTAACAGCTTCATTTCAATTCGATGTTATGTTAATAGATTGGTTAGTATTGGACCAATGATGGTAGTCTTGAAACTGAGGTCGTGATATGGTTTGGTATTTGGTATTATGTTGGTCGTGGTCATGTCTTTACGCATAAGGTCCTTTATCATTTTCAGTTTTACGCATAAGATTTTTATTCGAAAAAAATCTTACGCATAACGTCTTCCCTTATGCGTAAGCCATTCAGCTTAAGCGTAAGTTTTTCTATTAGGCGTAACGGTCTTAGGCGTAAAGTGTAACCTTATGCGTAAGGGCTTCTTTATGCGTAAACATATGTTACTCGTAACATTTCTTAGGCGTAAAGCCTTTTTTACTCGTAACCATGTTCTTACGCATATTCCATACGCATAAGAATGTCCTTAGGTGTAAGATTAGGGTTCCGACCCTTTGACTTTTTTCTCCGTCGAGTTTTCCGACCACTTTTTCCGTCCATGTTCTGATGTTTCATATAAACCAGAAAACTGCATATGGACTCTTCATTTTTACCCTATTTGACCAAGAAACTAACCAGATGATATGACCACAAGACTTTCACTTGAAAGGTAACAAAAAAATCTTATGGAGATGACACTGTTTGGACAAAAATGACACAAGACAGATATTGACTTTGATATACCACATGACTTTTTTGAACCAAAAAACTGTGTTAACCAAAAAAATTTGTGAAAAGTTAAGATTAAAACAGATTTTTCAAAACAAGAATTTGACAAGAAAGCATCACCAAAAACAATCAAAGATAAAAATCCGACCTTGCTCTTGATACCAATGTTAGGATCGTTTATTTGGATGATTTGGTGAATCGGGAGGTCTTGGAAGATGGAAGAACATCTTCATCATGTTAGAGTGAGAAAGTATAGAGAGGAGAGAGCATGTGTTTTATTATTAATGAAATGGAAAATACACTAAGAGTCTCACCATACTCCTTAGGAAAGTCTAGGAGGTATATATAGCTAAACACATATAACTATGACTAAAATGACATAACATGCTACTGTAGTTTAGCTAATAAAGATAGAAAATGTAATCCGTTGATAATAGTTCCATCTATGAGTTAGGGCGTTTCCAACATAACTCACACAAAAGCGTAATGTATATCCCAATACATACGTAAAAGAATAGTCGAAGTAAGTGACCAAATTTCAAAGAACACACGCATAGCGCATAAAACATATAAAAAGGAACTTAAACAAGTAAGGATCAACTAGCAAATAAGTAATTAAGAAAGTAACTGGTAGAGTTTTAGGCATTTACCTGGTAATTCTAGATAGTTTCGAAAAGTCAAATAAGTTTCATATGAAAACTCTAATAAAGGTTTCATTATTTAATAAAACATAAGTCTAGACTCTTGTCATGTTTTATAGGAATAAAAGGTTATCAAATAAGTGCACAAGTTTATAAAAGTTTATAAATAACGACAAGTTTGGGTTTATAATTCGAATAATAAAGGTTGTACAAATGAAAGTATATGTTTAAGAGGTTTAATAAATTTCGGCATGTTGCATCTGTTTATACAATGTTTTCAAATCGATAGACTTTAATAAAAGTGATTTATAAAATAGTACGTCATGACAAGTTTATAATTAATCATGTGTTCATATTTATTAATCTAATACGTTTCAATATTAACTTAACCAAATGGTTTTATTATATAATCAAATTTTAGATTATTAAATAGTTGTCGGTTTTATAACTCGTTATTAGTTTAGTATGTTATTTTGGCCCATACAGTAGAGTCTAGTTTTTCACCTCTCTCTGAGGTCTAAATGGTGGATGTCATAAGTCAATATCGTAAAGTCAATAGCAAGTGTCAACCCACGAGTTACGGAATGTACCAATAATCCAAGATATATAAATCCGATATAAGTTCAATAAATTTAAGTCATGTTTTGATATTTATAGTTCGTTGAGTTGCGTCTGTAACCAAATCACAATCCCAATATCCGATCATTACCCAATATACTAATGTTAAAATAATTAATCCATGTTAGATCGATATTTTGTTCAAATAATCCAATACTATATATATGTGAGTTAAAAGTAACAAGTTAAATAAAATAAACATATCATATTTAAATATCAAAACCAAATGCATACTCGAATGAACTTAGGGGCTCTAGCCCAATTAAAGCGACCCAACTATGCGCGTGAGGTCTTATGGGTTTTGGAGTCCACTATACACACAACCTACCCACGCGCTACATGGGTTCGACCAACCAAACGCGCAACCCTTAACACAATAAGCCGCAAGCCATATAAGCTAATCTACGATTTAGACAATAAGATGAAAACACGAATGAGCCAAGGAACATAAGCCGGAAACATTAGTATAAAAACGACCACACCTGCTGATTTGTTTTCTGGACTCGAGCTAACATAAACACCAAGTTAAGTCTAAAATAGCAAAACATTAGTCAGGTTTTAAATCTCAATTCGAATCTAACTACAACAACATCATTACAGGATCCAAAACCATGCCGAGACCAAGAATTTAATAGACGGACAAACTTCGAAAATACTAGTGGGTTATACCATTCACATTATAGTTTGACTTGCGACTACATACGGGTATGACCGCTCTCTGAAACGAGATCTAAAGTTAGGATCAATTACTATGCCAAATCGACAAGCAAAGATCAAGGTAACTTAACCAAAACTAATCGAAATTCTTGACTAAAGCTGATACCGACAAAATGCGTGGGTTTACTACTTTACCATGACCGAAACAATCAAACAACACCATTTTAAATCAAGTTTAACCACACGAAAAATAACTAAAAATCGTTTTATCTTTGGTTTCATCGAGAAAATAGAGATCAATAATTGGCGATACGACTTACCACAAAGATCGAGAGGAGCGAGTGATATGAAGAGGAAAGTGACCAAAACCCAAAGCGCGACCTTACATAAAAATCGTTCTTGTGAAGATTTGTTGGTGAGATGAGGGTGTGACTTCTCCTTTGTAGCGTCCGTAAAATTTATTTCCTCTAGCGGGCCTCTATTGGCCTAATTCATTAATTATAACCAAGCGGGCCCCTTAATCTATTTTTCTTTGGGCCTAAACCCATTTAAAAACCAACGGACCCTAAAACGATTTCTATTAAGGCCTTATATTAATCCTTAGCCCAATTAACGAATCCAAGACATATAATTCATTTAACAAAAACGTCCCTACACATGCTTACTTTGGCTCAACCATTTGAAATTTTGACACATAACATGAGCAACAAATTATACAACTCGATTATACTTCCAACAAAGAATCAGGAATAGTAAAAATTATTCCGTTACATGATCGTTTGATAGAAAAATAAACGTCAAAGCTAGCCATTTTGTCACGATGGAATATTTTCTTTTCCTGGACCAAAATGTATACACGTTAAATTCCTTTGATAAAAACCAAATGATAATCGATCTATCATGACAACTTGACAACATACTCCTTATTTCTTACAATACACTTGCAAAATGCAGTCCTTGGTTTCTTTCTGTGATACGCTACAATCGACCAACATATATATGAATATTCGAATTATCGTTGAATCACTTGACCTCAATCATTCTCTGACATTATTCCATCAACTTGATGAAACCAAATTGCAATGACAAAATCCCATATTTACTTCATGCGTATGGCACATTCGTATACATGCAATCTTTCATATTTCTTTCACTTAGCAAAAATATTTCCCAAGCCTTTTATCCCTACTGCGAACGAGTGAAGCTTTGGTCAAAATCGAAGTAGCCTGAGTCGAGTTCTAGGATATTGGAGTGTAGCTCTCGAGCCTTTGTTGAGTCGTGAATCAAGTCGCATCAACCTCTTTCCTGTTCCCAGCCCGTATCGTGTTTTGCTCCCCACCATTTATGGTGAACTTAAGTCATTTTTTTTTTTTTTTTGAAGTATGGAATCATGGTTGCCACTAGAAAAGTATGGTGAGGTATGAGATGAGGTGGAATGATATTATTGCCAGTACCCTAATGGAAGTTAAAACCAAAGATTATCCTCAGATGCAATTTTGAAAAACCACAAGGACTATCAATGTAATTTACTCTAAATATTAAAGGTTTTACATTTTTCATCGAGAAATAAGATGAAACACAGTGGGACATGAAACATGAAAACATGGCCGGGCAAATACTCATTAATCCATAAAACCAAACCCCAAACACCCCCCCAAAAAACAATCCAATGCAACACATACATCACCACATTGATGCACAATGCAATTCGCTTTACTGGCGTTTTCCAAACCATGACTCACCACACTTAGTCTCATAGACGCCATGATCTCCGGATACTTAGCCAACAAGCTGAAAGGTTTATGGATATATTTTTAATATGTGTATGGCGGATTGAACTCGAGACTTCGGATTGCACACATTACGATATGAGAGTTGATGTTAAAATAATTAATATATATAAGCGTTATTATTATTAATTATTTGTCACGAAATAAAACTTAACGATAGTTAATATTTAACGAGTTTAGACTAACGCTCATTAAATGTAAACTACAAGGCCTAGAGATGAAATTAGTGGACAAGAAAATTCTAGAACCCCTCTTTGGTCCTTGTGGCTGGTCGTGGGTCTTCAAGCCCAAGGAGAAGAATTTTCTTGGTCACCAAGTTAAGTTACCTATAAATACAATCCCTTGTATTCATTCACAACTTAACCTTGGATCACTTAAAAACCTAATTTCTTTCTTCTCTCCTTCCCTCTTGGTGTGGCCGATCGTACACCCTCCCTACCCAAGGGATTTGATTTTTCCAACTCCAAGAAACAAGTGTTTGGTTTTATTTATGATTCAAGAACCTAGCTTTTCACATCAAATCTATATTGAATGCGTGTGTACAAGAATGAAGCACAAATACATTTGTGTTTGTGGGATTTTTATTGACATATATTAGGTCGATTGGTATAAACCCATTGTTATGGTTTGGGTTTTTGTTCCTTGTTTTCGATATTGTGTGTTTCTTGAATTGCTAAAAGGTACGCATATTCTTTTTTATTGGTTAATTCAATTACAAGTATTTTTCCTATTACTTCCATTTGCATGCTTTGACGATGTTTACTTGTTTACTATAAATGTTATGATTAGTAAAACCCAACAACAACAACATCACTCTAGCACGACAAACTTTGCCGAAGCGGTTTGAAAGAGGAGCGTGTATATTTGCTTCAAAATTGTGACCGTTGCACTAAATTAAAAAAAAAATTTTGATGTATGGAATCATGGTTGCCACTAGAAAAGTATGGTGAGGTATGGGTGAGGTATGAGATGAGGTGGAATGATATTATTGGTGGGTGGTGAGGTATGGTTGAGGTATGGGATCATGGTTGCCAGTACCCTAATGGAAGTTAAAACCAAAGATTATCCTCAGATGCAATTTTGAAAAACCACAAGGACTATCAATGTAATTTACTCTAAATAAGATGAAACGCAATGAGACATGAAACATGAAAAACATGGCCAGGCAAATCCTCATTAATCCATAAAACCAAACCCCAAACACCCCCCAAAAAAACAATCCAATGCAACACATACATCACCACATTGATGCACAATGCGAATCCGCTTTACGCATTTTCCAAACCATAACTCACCGTACTTCCGTTTCATAGAACGCCATGATCTCCAGATACTTAGCCAACAACTGAAAGGTTTATGGATATATTTTAATATGTATGACGGATTGAACTCGAGACTTGAGATTGCACACATGCATTATGAGAGTTGATGTTAAAATAATTAATATATATAAACGTTGTTATTATTAATTATTTGTCACAAAATAAAACTTAACGATAGTTAATATTTAGAGTTTTGACTAGCGGTCGTTAAATGTAAACTACAAGGACTAGAGATGAAATTAGTGGACAAGAAAATTCTAGAACCCCTCATGGGTCCTTATGGCCGGTCGTGGAACTTCAAGACCAATGAGGAGAGTTTTCTTGGTCACCAGTTAAAAACTACCTATAAATACAACCCCTTGTATTCATTCATAACTTAACCTTGGATCACTTAGAAACCTAATTTCTTTCTTCTCTTCTTCCCTCTTGGTTTGGCCGATCGTACACCCTCCCTACCCAAGGGATTTGATTTTTCCAACTCCAAGAAACAAGTGTTTGGTTTTATTTGTGATTCAAGAACCTAGCTTTTCACATCAAATCGATATTAATATGTGTGCCCTTGAGCGAAGCACAAATGCATTTGTGTTTGTGGGTTTTTTGGTATTCGACATATATTGGGTCGATTGGTATAAACCCATTGTTAGGGTTTGGGTTTTTGTTCCTTGTTCTCGATATTGTGTGTTTCTTGAATTGCTAAAAGGTGCGCATATTCTTTTTATTGGTTAATTCAATTACAAGTATTTTTCCTATTACTTCCGTTGCATGCTTTGATGATGTTTACTTGTTTACTATAAATGTTATGATTAGTAAAACCCAATAGTGGCATCACGAGCCGTTAATATGTTGTAATTAATTACCGAAACATATAAAAAAATTGAATCTTTGTGATTATTACATGCTTTTATTGGTTTCTAGGGTTTTGAAAATGAAACCCTAACTTTTTATACATGGGTCGATTACCCTTTTATTTATTAATTAGGTTTTATTTTTTGTAAAACTTGTAGAAACCCTAGGATTGCATGTATATTTTATGTGGTTTTAATGAATAATTGTTATGTGCCATGTATTATGTGTATCTTGGGATTATAATTGTTATGAGGAATCCATGATGGAACATGCATGTTTTGCCATGGATTATTGTTTTGATTAATTGTTAAGTTATATTCACATGTTAATTAGTTTGATAAATATTAAATTAGGGAAGACCTCAATATATCTAATAATAATTCGTTATGTGCAATATGGTATATTATTAACTTTGATAATACACTTATCGACTTGTCGATGTATGTGCTACTTTGTTGGTAGGTGAAAGCCCTAGTTAATGTATGCATGGTTTTAAGCCTAGAATTGTTTATTAGGTTTTATCGAAATAATTATGCATGTGGCTAATTGTTTTTACATATGTTAATTGTTAAGTTTTATGTATATTATTTGAGTTTGTTTTAATTTTTTTATTAAAAGTGCTTTTTTGTTTATATTGTATGACATGTTAGTAAGCAAAAAGGGGGTTTTATGAATAGAAAATTAAATGGACTAAATAATGGCGAAATTGATTTGTTTTCTAAGTATTAAATCTTGAACTTTTATCGTGATCTTGTGTACTAAATGGTTAGAACGGCTCACCCATTATAACAAACTGTGTGGGTGGTTTAAGGAGGGTTCGACATTAAATTGCGACTCTAAAGTAGAAGGGTTATTCATATATGCTTTCTTGACCAAACTCTGCCACCTTGTGAGTTGTATTTGGAGCTACCTAGTATAACTATTCTATGTACAAAGCATCTTAGTGCAAAGTTGTAAGTTTCTCAGCGCATCGATTAAAACTTTGTAGAATTTAATCTTAGCAATTAAAATTATAAGTAAGTTTTTTGTAAAATTTTATGTTATGGAGATGTATGCATGCTTCTTCATACATAAGTTTTGATTACACGTCAAAAATTGTACCCTATAAATTAAAGTTTATGCCATATAATGATATGAAACACTTGAAGTTGTAATTTAGTTATGTGGGACCTTGAGCTAGATTACAATAATAAGGTGAATCTTTATGTTGTGTGAGACCTCAGCTTAAATAATTTGCGGTTTCTAAATTAGACAACTTAATTAAGTTAGTTAGTGAGACCTATAACTTAAGGCATAAGATGGGATAAAACATGCTTACGTTTTGCATAATTGTTTGGCGAAATTGTAAATCCCATAATTTCTAGGAATTGAATTATTGTTTTTCAACAATTACCTATTCTATACTTTCATCACTAGCGAATCAATGATGTGGTGAAACTATGATAATGAGGGTCCTAGATTCAAGGAAAATTTTATGGTTAATATGAATATTGACCAAAGGGTATTTTATTTTCTTGAATTGTTGAATTATCGAAAGTACTAACTTTTGAACTTTTATTTTACGTAGAAATGGCTTAACCTTGAATCGCACTAGCCTCGTCGTTCAAATCCATGTTTGATCGCGAGAAATTGGCCCAGCGCAAATTTCAATGATGGTATCGGCAACTCGAGAATAATGTGAGGGTTGCCAAAGACTAGATTATTTGACTACGCCTTGTCCTCCTCGAACACAGTAGCTAGTGCTACTAAAACCTGGCTAAGGCATAAAGAGTATGATAAGTGAGGTCTCCTGCATTATGCTTGGGAGTATGATCTCAAACTTGCAAAAACAGTTTCAAAACTACATCCCACAAGACATGCTCACGAACTTATTGGTTGTTTGAAGCACATTCTTAGAAATTTGTATGATTTGATAGATGCTGCAGTTTCAAGCAAGGGGCGAGGAAACACATGGCGCCACTATCTGGAAATGATGAGTTACATGGACCAGCTCGGAAGACTCAATTAAGTCTACCCCAATGACATACAAATTGGCCTTATCAACATATCCCTTAACAAGGAGTTTGATGGTTTCGTGAGCAATTACAATATGCATGCACGGGGAGAAGCATTAGTGAGGTACATGCAATGCTCATTGACTACGAAAAAGGTTTGCCCAATAAGGCTCCTACACCTACGGTACTTGCTATTCAAAAGAATAGGATTACTAAGCATAATAAGCCGCTAGCGAACAAGAAAGGGAAAGGTAAGGGTAAAGTTGATAAGGTAAAACAAGTTATGGCTTATCAACAAGAACCCAAGAAGTACCCCCCTAAAAAGCGTGAGAATCCTAAAAAGGATGCGAGGTAGGACCTTTGGAAGAGGAACTATCACTCTACCTCGATGAGTTAGCGTACTAAGAGGTATAAAAATCTTGGCTTGTTGCTAGCACAGTACTCTTTTGATGATAGAATTATTTGCTTTTCCTCATAAAATAAATTCACGGTATATGATCTGGATATGGTATTCACATTTGTAATACAACTGCGAGGGACTTAGAGGAGCAAGAAAACTCGTCTATGGACAACAATACCTACACGTGGGTAATGGAGCACATGAAGTTGTTGAAGCTATAGGAACGTTTGATTTAGTTTTACCTTCTGGTTTAGTAATGTCTTTGAGCGATTTTCATTACGGCGCCTTCTATAATTAGGGTGTCGTTTCTATTTCCTTGTTGAAAGATATTGGTTTTATTCATACATTTACGATTATGGAATTTGGTTTCTTTAAATGATGTTTTTTACTTTAATGTTATTCCAGTAAATGGTATGTTTGAAATTGATTTGCATGATAATGTGATTGATAAAAATAATTCTGTTTTTAGCATCAATAATAAAAGAATCAAAAGTGATTTGGATTCTTCATATCTTTGGCATTGTATACTTGCTCACATAGGCAAAGCATGCAAAAGCGCAAGAAGATTGGCTTTTGCAAGATATCAATGATGAATCATTTGATAAATGCGAATCTTGCATATCTGGGAAGATGGCCAAGAAACCTTTTACAAATAGTTGAGAAAGGGCTTCTGATCTTCTTGGTGTGATACATATTGACGTATGTGGACCACTAAGACATGTGTCAAAGAAGGGTGCTAGCTACTTCTTAACCTTCTAGGATGATTTAGGTCGTTATGGTTATGTTTATTTACTTAAACATAAACATGAAGTCTTTGAAACATTTAAGGTATTCAAGAATGAAGTAGAGCTCAACTAGGAAGAAGATTAAAGCTCTTTGATCCGATAGAGGTGGTGAATATTTAAGCCAAGAGTTTAAAGATTATCTTGCTAAGTGTGGGATTGTCCGGTGACTCACTTCTCCATATACTCCACAACAAAATGGTGTATCCGAGAGAAAGAAATGGTACATTGTTGGACATGGTGCGATCAATGTTTAATCTTACAACTCTTACCTTATCCTTTTGGGATTATGCTTTAGAAACTGTTGTTCGCATTTTGAATGTGGTTCCAACTAAGAAGGTTGATAAGACTCCTTATGAAGTGTGGTATGGAAAAGCTCCCAACTTGTACTTAAAAGATCTAAGGGTTGTGAGCCATTTGTTAAGCGTGACTCGGTGATAAGCTACAACAAAGATTTGTTAAGTGTATCTTCATATGATACCCAAAGGAAACTATGGGTTACTACTTTAATATCCACCTGAAAACAAAGTAATTGTTGCTAGGTATGGAGATTTCCTTGAAATGGATCTCATATCTCATGAATTCGTGGAGAGTTTATGATCACGGAAGATGATCAGAAGATACATCACCTACGAAAACACTAGCCAACCTCAAGTAGAACTGAAATGCGGAGTGTTCCACACGAAGTTGAAGTGGTTCCCATTCTTAGATCTGAAGTACAGCGTGCACTGGCGTCTATGTCTTCAGCGTGAGGAAAATATGTTAGGGGATCTTGGTGAACACACTAACTATAAAGGCTGCTATGATGAGTCACGAAAAGATATAAGCAGAGTCACAATGAATGGGAAATGCAATCCATGAGAGATACGAAGTCGGATAAAGGTTGACTTACCTACAAATGCTAAGGTAGTTGGAAGTAAGTGGCTCTATAAGATAAAGGCCGACATAGATGGTAATGTACACACCTATAAAGCTCATCTTGTAGCTCAAGGGTTTACTCAAACTTTTGGGGTTGACTACGAGGAGACTTTTTCTCTGTAGTGAACATTAGAGCTATTAGGATTCTTATAGCCATAGTTGCGTACTATGACTATGAGATATAGCGAATGGATGTCAAAGCGCCTTCTTAAATGGTAAGCCTAGATGAGGACATCTATATGGCGCACTGAAAGTTTGTGAATCCAAAACTTTAAAGCGTGTATGCAAACTTCAAAGATCCATTTATGGATTGAAGCAAGCATCAAGGCAATGGAACAACAAGTTTGATGAAGAAATCAAGAAATTTGGTTTCACTCAAAATCTTGATGAGCCATGTGTATATCACAAAGCTAGTGGGAGTAATGTTATTTTCCTTATCTTATATGTCAATGACATATTGATCATGGGAAAAGACATTCCAAGTTTGCAAGATGTAAAGTCTTATCTAGGAAAGTGCTTTTCTATGAGGGATTTAGGAAAGACATTTATTCTAGAATCAAGATCTACCGAGATAGATCAAAGCGGTTGATTGGACTAAGTCAAAGTACTTACATCGATAAAATATTGAAAAGATTCAATATGCTAAATTCCAAGAAGGGATATTTCTTAGATGCAAGTTGAACATGGCTTAAGTAGTGAACTATGTTGCGTCAACACACGAAGAGGTGGCACATATGAGAAAAGTTCCTTATGCTTCGGCTATAGGATCTATCATGTATGATGTGAGATGTACAAGGCCTGATGTGGTGTTTGCACAAAATATCACGGTCGATATCATGAAATTCAGTGTGAAACATTGGCATCTTTGTTAAGAACATTCTTAAGTATCTAAGGACTACTAAAGAAATGTTTCTAATGTATGGTGGGAATCAGATCGAACTTGATGTTACAGGGTTGTTGCGATCGTCTTTCAATGTTAAAGATGATAAGAAGTCTCAACGGGATATGTCTTTGTCGTTAATAGAGGCGGTGGAGCTTGAAGAGCAAGAAGCAAAAGTCTGAATGCAATGTCTATTATGAAATTTGAGTACATAGGCTTCGAAAGGCTGCGATGGAAGCTATTTGGATTAAGAAATTCATTTAGGGACTTCGGGGTAATGCCTGAACAAATTACCTTTAAATGTGTATTGTGACAATTGCTTGCAATAACATTTCCAATGACCACGAGTCATGAAGGGCAGAAATTTCCTCGGACGATATCACTATGTTCAGAACAAGTCGAAATAGGGTGAAATCATCTACTTTCAAAGTTCATACAGGATGATAATCTAGGCTGATCCCTTCTGAAGCCTTTGCCAAAGGAAAACTTACTTACGACCATCGATGGGATAGGACTTACGTTTAGCTAGTAGTTTCATGCAGATCTGTGATTAGCATTTGGATAAAGGATGTTATGAACGAATATTATTTTAATAAAATAAAATAGTTCTTTATGTTTATTTCTCATTTTCTTAATATTATATCCTATATTTTCATGTTTTCCGTGAATGACATATTTATTCTAAACAGTTAGTTGTCGATAAATGATGTGGGAATATCATTGAATTAAGACAAATATGAGTTTTGGTAGAATATACTTAAAGTATATTGATGCGTGGGACATACCAAATTCACATGATATTCAATGAATTGAATATAGGATAGATCCCAACTTTACATGATTATACTTTATGGATCATTGTCATTAAGTAAATCATGAATGTTTATCCTCGAGACTTGAGATGAATATAGCGTATGAATGTAGTACACTTGTGTGAGATAGTCTACGCTATCCGTAGCTGGTAGTAATAAGGGCTATTTTTAGAAGTGTTGCAAAGTTCATGAGTTATGTTTGTAGTCAAGAGAATTTGTTCCTTTGAATTTGTTTCAAAGAATAATACTATTTTGGGCCCCTCGTAGGGTTGACAAGATGTTTGTATGGCCATATCCAAGATCTGTTAGGTCACCATAATGTAACACAAGCATCAATATGTAAGAAATAGATGAAGAGATAGATCGGATGAACACTTGAACACAATACACGAATGATATAAGAAATGTTTATCGCGTGGGATATATGTAAAGTGAACAACCAACCTCCTAAGAAGGTTTACAAGTCTATTTATAGGGGAAGGGACTAGGGCAACACTACAAGTTCCCTTCCTTCCTTATTAGGCTTGGGCCAAGGCCTATGGGCTTTCTACATAAGCCTTGCCATTAATACTAACATAAAAGCCTAATTAAGCAACCTATTACATATTGATTACAAACACTTGAAACATAGTTTAGGAGTGATTCCAACAATCTCCCCTAAGTGTTGGTAATTAATGACTTCAGTAATCTTGAAAAGTTGTTGGTGCGAGATGTAATAGTTTGCTTTGATGTCTTCGACATTCTTCTTTCTTGTGAGAAAGTGTCTTGATTCTAACAATCTCTCGGTGAGGATCTTGTTTCTTTTGAAGTTTTCACTTTGGCGTCTTCAAAATCATAGTTCTTTGTTTATTGTTCCGTGTGGATATTGTGATGTTATGTTGTTTTCATCACCTGGGTCCGTTTCTTTGCTCGAGGGTGTTTCCGTCCTTCTCAACATGCTCACCGCTCTTTTGCGATTGAATTTTGGTTTTGTAGTTCTCTTAAGTCTTTAAACTTTGTAGATTCTTTGATTCATGAAGAATAATTTTGACTTTGTGTTGCCTTTGATTATGAGAGAACTTCTTATATGATGTGGTTGGTATGAGCATGTGGAGAGTCTTCACAATCTCTTCCTCCCACGAGCATCCATCAACATCGGCATCTCGTGAGACAAGAACATCAATCGATCATTGTAATCCATTCTTAAAGAATTGATTATTACGATTGTTTTCTTGATGAATGTCTTGATTCCATTCACCTTGGTCGGGCGAATCACCGTCCGAATCCATGAGGGACAGTTGGCATTACATTGAACAAGTTCAAGTAATGACCCACATATTAAGGACTCGATTCTTGAAAGGAATCTCCTTAGCGGGATTTCGGCACTTACAAGTTTGAACCGAGAGTGTTATGACATAATGTGAAAGCACATCTCTAATTCTAGCAAAGGCATTTCAAAGCGGATGCCTCAAGAGGCTAACATGATATACGGTACATCTCGGTTCGGTGATTCTTTGAGGTACACAAAGCATCACCTCACGGCATGAGCCGTTTGAGACACACTAAGTGTAACCCACGGGGGCTACCTAAGTGACCTGCGTCAGGGCTATTTGATGTTGATCCCCAGCATGAGTTTCCATTCAATCTCGAGGATCACATGTGTGAACCCTCATAAATGTTCTCGATAGATTGCTAAGATACTGAGAGGACTCTAAAATGTATCACTTGCGTCCTTATTGTTGAACGACAAGTGATGAAATGTCAAGTGTTCCTAGGAGATCTTATAATGAATCTCGTGGCTCTAGACTCAATAGTGCGCTTTGGTTTTCTGGCGGGACTAGGGAGAGTGTGATAGAAACTAAGAACGTGATGAAGATAGTTTCTTGATCGTTTATGAGCCTTAGGGTTTAATAATAACAATGACAATATGTAGCGGATAAATCAAAACATAATTGTTATTGACACAAGGTTTTCAATCACTAACACTAACTAATCTTAGGCGTTTATAGGAACACGTCTACTAACTAAACAATAACCTAAGGCGTTTACATGAACATACACCTAGGACACACACTTTTGAGCGACTACATCTTGGAATACATAATTAAACCTACACCTATGTCCTCTTTATATACTAGAGGATTAGGGTTTACAAATCTCTGAAAGGACTAATAAATAAAACTTCTTTTGCAAGCAAGTCCTTCCATCTTTTTGTAGGTTTCCTTCTTGTCTTATTAAGTCCCTCTTGTTTCATTCTTTTTGTCTTATCAACTCAAACGTATAATTCCCAATAATCTTCCCCTAGTTGATAATGACAAAACCATTCTTGAACGAACTTCCCTAGGCGAAGTAGAATTGAGATCGAGGGTCTCACCATGAATGAAACAAGTATGTCTTCCTTTGTCTTCCCCTTAATCCATGCCATGCCACTCAAACATCTCCTCCCCTTTTTTTTATTATCCAAATAAGGAGCGTTATGCAAATAATGATCATGACCACCACGAACCAATATCATACTTCCAATCTAAGACTTCCATACTTCAAATCGCCCACCATTACATCATAAGAAAGATGGATCCAAAAGCAATGAGAAAACTCAACTAGCGATAGTAATAATGATCACTTGATAGTAAAAATTAAACACTTCCCTTGAGTGGTGCATGTAGATGATTAAACATTTAACAATAAGCTTCCCACGAAACCCATATGTTAACCATCTTCTTGATTCTTCAAAATTTGTTGGCTTTATGTAATGATTACTTGTGAAAGAAAATGAGTATAGCAATTTGATGAAGAAGTAGAATTTCAAACTTGTGTCTTAAATCTTGCTATCACGGAACTCCATACTTATGCGAATCACCAAATATAAGTAGACACTTAATCCTTGACAAATCCTCAACTAATATGAGACACTGAGCACTACAATGTAACTCCTTTAAGTGATAGCAATGTGTGCATAGAGCATCATAAGAAAAATCACACATTGCTAGATTCATCAAGCTATATGATGTGACAACTCGTAATTTCAGGTCATTTTACAAACTTTAAAAGTTTCACTATTTCATCATTTATCGTAAACTACGTTTTACGAGTATCAAATAGCATAACAATGGTTTTAGGCTGAATTCATGAACAATCGAGGACATTTCATATAGACTAGATTTTGAGCACATATCATCAATAACATCATTTCATATCGGTTCATAAGGTTTTTTCATTCGCGTTTTGCCTATTAAATAAAATGTTATGGCGTAAAGTATTTTGAACAATTCCAATACTTCAATAATAATTCGATATATTTTATACTTCATATTAAGATTGTAAGTTATATTATTAGCAGATTTACTTCGATGTTTTTCAATTTATTTTGTATATAAATTGTTATATTTATATAATTACTGACGATTTTACGTAAACACTACTTTAGATTATTTTATTTCACTAAATTTTTATAAGAAATGTATTTTTACCATTTTGACATGATATATTTTATTTTGTTCCGTTAAAATTTATTTTAAGCTAAATCTATACCTAATAACTAAATATCTATACTTAAATTAACAAAATATCAAGATGTATATATTTGCATAAAACAAAAGGCACCAATTTCTTGCTCCATGCCATTTGCGACTTCCCTCTTAGTCACCATGTGACTAACCTATTTACTACTAAAAAAGTAAATTTAGTCTTTAGTCTAGATATTTTTCCATACATGTATGATTATTTACAAAAAAAGTTAAACATAGATGATCATTTTTATTTTGGTGAAAAAATGAAAGAAAACTCTCTCTCCACTTTTCATTCTTGTGGTTCGACCTAGCTAAGATCAAGAGAGAGAAGATCATCATCATTTTCAAAACTCAGTGATTTAATCAACCTATTAGTAATACTTCTAGTTTAGGTTTTGAAATAAAACACCAAGAGTAATTAAGTACCTAGTTACTAAACCCTCTTCATATTTCAAGTAAGTGTTCTAATAAATTTTTCCTACTCTTTCATACTCATTCTTGATATATTTTTATTATCTAGTATAGCAACATGCAAATATACATGAATCCTTTCACTTTTTATTGTTGTTAGTACTTATATTGATTATAATCATCCATGGTACTCCTTCAAACATATCACTTTGGTGATGTTTAGGAACCATGACACCCTAAGAAGGTGTATGGTAGGATTTGAATAGCTTCGGAGTTGTTTTGAATTTGTTAGAATAGGTTTGTGGCGAAGAAAAACTCATTTCGACAAGTTTACATAAGGATGTCCCATATTTTCAAATTCTGGAAATTTCGACAGTGAGCAAAATATTTTGAACTAGATATTTCAGAAAATATACTTTAAAGCAGCATTGGCAGCTTGAACGGTTAAAGCGGGTTATAACGAAGAAGTTATGAATTTTTGAGTTTGGCCGAGAAAACTAATTGTTTGGAAAAATTCAGCATCTTTGTCTCCGACTTTTCTGAGTCAAAAATGAGTCTTAGCGTTGTTAAATGTCTTGACTTATCAAAATATATTGGTATATGTTATACGATCCAGTGGATATGAAACGTAAACGGACTTATAGACTAAGTTATTCACATTTTAAACAAGTTGCGTAACTATATTATATAAGACTAATATATTTCTATTATACACATCTTACTGACAGGGGATACATGTTGAGGGTCGTTTTTAACAATGACGGTACTTTTTTTATAACATGATGTCTTCTAGTAAGTAGTTCATGAAGCATATTTTTCGAAATGTCAAACCATTTGTCAGCGAGGTTGTAGCAGATAAAATCACGATTAACTAAACTTTGCGAAAACCATCCTTAAACAAATATTTTGGAGAACAAATATTTTGGACACAAGTACCATACTTAATCTATATTTATCCATGATGAGACCTGCGATAAAACTTAAATGCAAAACTTTGAGATAATGATACAAGCTTTAAAACCGTTGAGTTTGTTTCCTAACTTTTCAGCGTGCACCATTTTACGACTAGCTTTTAGGGCGTTGATGTCAACTTTCATGAAATTGTGAATGACATTATTTTCTGACGAAGATTTATAGTACCATATTAAATCACAAAATGATATAGTAGGATATCATTTCCAGCGTATATACTTGTAAAAATATTTTATGACATGTGAGATGTCATAAACATATAGTTTGACGATAAATTCTATTTTCAAAAATGTACAAGTGGTATAGATTACATGTGGATTTGCATACCGCGACATTGTTTCATGATTTACATTAGAACATATCATTCATAATAGGTCATGGTGGGAGGTTGCGCCTACATTTGATGTGCCATTACATCATGTAATCATTTACTTGGTGGTTTCATAGCCCCGATTTATTCAAGGTTTTACTTATTTCAATCCTACGGGGAGAATAAATTGCACATCATTTTTATTACGATACCAAGTATATCAAATTCATTACATTGCTTAGGTTACCTCATGCCAATTGAATGTCCCCATTATATAACATGAGCAGATTAATTTCATTAGAAGCGAGGGTGAGTGGATAGATCATCTATCGGTGACTCCTCCATCACGGGTTGGTGGATTCAACTGGTTAAACGGATGCATTTCATTTAATATCATTATTTGAGTTGTTTGGCAAACACTCACATTGGGGCGGTATCATAGATGGAATCTAGTTTGATTGTCATGGACTTATAAGCAATTGTATCATTTTTGTGACATCATTGTCATACATGACTTATACTTGTGGTAGTCGTATTAAACATATACATAAACTCATGAATTTCGCTCGACCTTTGTGTTGACACTTTTAGCAATGTATTTTCAGGTAACTAAGGCATTCACTTCATGATATGCATGTGGACATATCCTTAAGAGTCAGCGTGTGGCCAGCGTCTCACATGGGATTTATACCTTTAAAAATATCGTTTGACTTGTACCAAAACTTATTTTCCGCTACATGTTGATTTCATTTGGGACCTATACTTGTAAACTCGATTACTTTATTAAATCAAGCGATGTGTTTTTCCAAAGCGACACTGGGTGGATTCAATATATCTATGCTTTGTGATGCTATGACGATTAAATCCCGGAATTCCATTCATTTGCCAAAATAAGTAATTTGGGGGTGTGACAGTTGGTATCGAGCTTCGGTTTATAGAGAACTTGGGTTGCATCATTGACATAGACTATAACTACATCATCATAGCATCTCATCATTTCATCATATGTGCATATTCACTTTACATGCGGTTTCATACAGCACATTTTTAGAGCTATTTACTTTCATTTCGTCGATTGTCCGTTAATGCCTTGGTGCCAAATAAAATCACTGACATGGAGAATGCCACGGCTGTCATTTCCATATCTGATTTTAACATCGAGTTGAATCAACAAGATAACATGAGATGATAGAGTGACCGCCTTTAGGAGGGCCGAAGTTGCACACACCATCGCGTCACTATTGATTCACCGTAGGATCGGACAATTTTTATCGATACATTGGGGCCAGTTATACCATTTGGTAGGAGCATAGGTTTAGTCCTAATGAACCCTTTTCTTAACTTGGCCACAAGTTTTACATTATCCGCAAAGAATCAAATCTGACCTTTTTCAGATCCTTTAAGAACATAAACTTCTTCACATTATTGTGAACAAAATAACCATTCTTGGTCCGATTACTTTACAAAACGATTACTTTGAATGAATACGGTATTGATTGCTGAAAATAATGGCGATACTTTCATAAGGAGACCGGTGATTACTTTGAATGAGACTTTACTGACGTGTGGTACTTTGAAAATATCACGGGTACTTTGAGGCATAGCGATTGCTTTAAAAAATCGGCCATTATTAATAGTCCAAGCGGTACTTTGCGTCAAAGCGGCCATTACTTTCCTCAGCGGCAGTCGTTAGTCAGCGTGCAAGGACCAGCGTTACTTTGAAACCTCAAGCGGTACTTTGAACTTAGGCGGTACTTTAGCGGTAATTTCACATAATAGCTCGGTCGAAGATCCCTTACAGAAGTTAGATGAGTATATAAGAGAACATCCACAAAAAATTTTGTTAGCGATCCAACGGTTAGCGAGAAAAGTTTATGATCGTTTCAAAGCGATTGTTGCGAGAAGCCTTACGAATTTACGTAGCGGACTTATTTACTTATATCTTTTGATTGAGAGCTCTAATTGACAATCCCGCCGGTGAAACTTTAGATGGATATCTTGAGATGCATCAGAAAAAATTTCCCATTTCGATCAGCGGTTCAATAAAATTTAGCCCTCTTGGCTAATGCTGCAGAAAAGTTGCGAATTTTGCAAAAAATCGATTTTCTTCATTCTTTTTCGCCAAGAAACCTTGTGAATCTGTTGGGAATTATACGTTTGAGTTGATAAAGACAAAAACAATGAAACAAGAGGGACTTAATATGACAAGAAGGAAACATACTAAAAGATGGAAGAGCTTGCTAGTGAAGTTTATTATTTAGTCACTTATCTCTAGTATATAAAGAGGACATAGGTGGGTTTTAATTAACTCTTCCATAATGTTGACGACTAAAAGGGGTGTGTGTGTCCTAAGTATGTTCCATTATAGCGCCTAGTTATTGGCAATTTATCTAGGCGTGTTCCTATAAGCGTCTAAGATTAGTTAGTATTTAGTGAATAAAATCTTGTTCAATAACAAAGTATTGTTTTGATTATTCATTTGCATTATTGTAATTTGTATCTTTGTTATTGATCCTGGTGACATAAGCGTCTTATCGGAATCCACTAGGTAGCGAACCTCCAAGCTTTGTGCCAATTGATAGAAACTAGAGCGTGATGAAGATAGTTTCTTGATGGTTTATGAGCCTTAGGGTTTAACAATAACAATACAATTGAATGAAATCAAAACATAATTGATATTGACACAAGGTTTTCAATCAGCACTAACTAATCTTAGGTTTTATAGGAACCGTCTACTAACTAAACTAATAACCTAAGCGTTTACATGTTTATCACCTAAATTTTAGTCGACTACATCTTGGAATACATAATTAAACCTACACCTATGTCCTCTTTATATACTAGAGGATTAGGGTTTACAATCTCTCTGAAAGGACTAATAAATAAAACTGTTTTGCAAGCAAGTCCTTCCATCTTTTGTGGAGTTTCCTTCTTGTCTTATAAAGTCCTTCTTGTTTCATTCTTTTGTCTTATCAACTCAATATAATTCCCAAGAAAAGTCTCATTCTTCAATACCAGCATTCTCTCAAAGAAAGCCGATGGTTTACATAGGGTTCCTGTGAGAATGAAACAAGCTTCTGTTGAGAGAAACTTGAGTGGCTAAGAAGGTTTAGTGCTTGCGTCCTTTGGGTCCATGACTACTTTTAATCTTCAATACGGTGTCATCTAGTGACAACCCGATTGGCATATGTATTGAACGGTGTAATGCGCCTAAGTTGAATAATTTGGAGGCTATTTCTTTTTCATCCTCTTTTCTTTTCTTTTTAATTCTTCAACTCCTTCTTTCTCCGATTCTCATTTTCTCCTTTTTATATTCATACCTAAGGACTTCTAAATAGTAACTATTGGTGGTGGTTGGTCACTCCATTCTGGGGATCATAGACAGTTATTCCTAACCTTAGTCACCTTATAACTCCATGACTATCTATATTTGCCATAAAACCATTTTCTCAAAAATATCTCAAAGTGTTTATGACTTAAAAAATTGTTTGCAACACTTCGAGAGTTTTGCATTTTGAGAAATGCTCCCCACTCCACGTGCTTAAGTATTTTGACGATGCACGGTGAGAGAAGAGCTTGCACTTTTGAATTGATCGACTCAAGGTAGACAATTCCAGTGAGACAAGTTACATCGACTAGGTCACTTGGCGTTGTAAACACTCCTTGGTGAGGAGGTTTGACCCGTCAGGGTTCATGTATACCAAGAGTTTCTTGGATGGTACATTTTACTAAGACAAGTCCTTTGCGAGATACGTTTACATCACTAGCGAACGAGCTTGAAATTATTACCGCCGGGACAAGTCTTTTGAGTTACTAACATTTAAGGCTTCGTCAATTCATTAGTTAAGTCTTTAGCACCTGATTCAATTGCAATCCACAACATTTTTGTATCCACAATTTGTTCCCCTCAAAAATGGCATATAAATGCTATTTTTGATGAATTTTTATAGGATATGACCATCTTGAGTTTTGAGGGAAGATTTCCACGAAGTTTGTGAACAAAAAATTGTTAGTCAAATACTCCCCCTCAACAAGTAATATTAACTTTTGAGGTTTTGAAAATATAAGGGAAGTACATGTTCTTTTGAGAAAAACTTTAAAAATGAAAGTTATGATAAGTTCGCTCAAAGGGAAGAAGCTTTAAGCTCCTTTTATAGGATTGTAACCGATGTATTACACGGGGTCCTTTCATTACAAGTATGGGTTGTACAGCATTATGTGTGCACAAGCCATAGTCAAATCTGGTCGGAATATCCAAATATTAATCAAAGAAACAAATTAAGGAGTAGCGGGCATTCCTTCAATAACACCGGGAGTTTTCTCTTGACGTTGATAACCGGTAAGAATGATGCTTTCCCTTCCACCCAAAAAGCTTTCTAACCTCCTCATTTGATCCCTGTGAAACAACCTTTCATCAATCCGTTTGATGATCTTCTTCACATCCTCTTTTCTCACGGAATTCCATGCGACTTCTTGACCCTATGCCTTCATGAATCTCTTTTTTCGATCGCCAACCGTCCACGAACCTTCTTGAGTGTGGTCAAAATTTGTGAAGCTCATTGCGCCATGAAGCGGTGTGATGTAGTTCAACTTCTTGATGCTTCACGTAAACTTTTTGGTTTGTGGTGTATTGGGAGAGTTGATTGATATCGGGAAGGTCGGCAATGGTTTAGTGAGATTGACCCTTTTAAATATGATTCTGACAAAGTTGAAGGTCTTCAACGTTCTTGGATGACGGCCGCGTCTTATGAATATCCACAAGGCGTGATATCTTGTAGGGCGTTTGTGGAGAAATGTCTCGTGCGACCTTGTACCTTAGCGGATACATGTCTTCAATGTCATTGAGTGACAATCTCGGAAATCGCTTGATAAAATCATATTCTTGCTCGTCTTGGCATTTGACTTTGATTGCTTCTAGGAATGAGTAACCCCATTTCTGACGGGGCCGACATGCATAGCAGCGATCCGTTTGTCACTATACACCTCTTTATTGGATTTGAGAAGGCAAATTGTAGTAGATTCTTCTTCATTCGGGCCAATGATGAATGCCATCTGTGCATTGAGATCATAAGTTACCACCTTTTCGCGAACATTCTTGTAGCTTCCTCCTCGATGGCAACATTGTTGGAGAAGGCGGCTGAGGGATGGGAAGGTGAGTAGGCGTAGCGTATTTCTTGCTTACATCGCTACCGTGTTAAAGAAATTCCAGGTCGTTGTTGAAGAAGTATTGATATGGAATTCTAGGTTGATCCGGTCGACCAATGGTTGGTAGTGGCTTTGTCGGTCGGTGAAGTATGGCTTGTCGGTCTTGTGAAGTCAATGTTGGATTTAGGGGTTGAGCCAATCAATATTGTTGGACATGGCTGGGGCAATGTTATCAAATGATATTCCACTTCAAAGGCACTATCGAGTTGTCCTTTAGCAATTGAAATGCTTCGTCTTTGATTCGGTAACTCCCCTTTCATCTTCTTCACTCTGAACTTTTCTTATGTTGATCCCGGTTGAGCAAACAATCTAATATAAAGCTGACTTTAAACAAAGACTTATAAGTATCCGCGTGGAATTTAATACTTAATCTTAAGAAAAAGAACAATAAACATTCAACACATCAATATTATTATTATAAGAATACTCTATCGGTATTAGGTTTTACAACCTTGAAGTGTATCGACCTTAGATATAAAACATACGTATATCTATTCTAACCTAGGACCTCTTTTATAGGTAGAGAGTCCTTTACATAATACAATACGTAACCTACAAGATAAATATCTTTTCCATATTTATCTAATACTAAACCGACTATACAAGACTAGCGATTGGTTACAATACAATATCCGTGGTTACACAATACTACTAGCAGCGGTTGTCTTCATCGGTGGTTCCATTCTTACGTCCTGGTTTTATCAACTATTTCCGTGGTTCCAACACTTAGAATAATTCTTGATCCAAGGAACCAAAAACCAAACAATCCTCCCCTAAACTTGATACATTCCGAGAATTCTCAAGTTTCCTTTAAGCTCAAAACATCTAAATTGGAGGATGTAGCCAAACACTTACTAGATTTAAGAATTTTCTCATACTTGGCAACAAATTGTAAGCTTGACCATCATAGGTAGGGTTGGCAAAAGCACCGAAACCGATGGGAAAACCGAAACCGAGCAGGTTGGGTGGGTTGAGCGGTCCTGAGGTTTGGATACGGGTTCGGGTAGATATGTTCTTTTATTTTAGTCTTGGTTCGGGTTGGTGCGGGTTCTATTAATACCGCCCATTTACCGTACCGTATCATTACCAGTATACAATTGTACCCGTGTTTTTGCTTTATATAAGGTCCTAATAAGTTTTGAGCTCTTAACCTTGTACATTTTTTTCTACTCTACTCCTTAATAGCATATATCTTTGTAATTACAAACTATTAAATTAACACTTACGCTTGGCTTTAACTCTACACATGACACATTAACTCTTTAATCTTGAACATTACGAATATTGAAGTCCTTTTCTTTAACTTCTAAAAACTTTGAATATATTAGGGTGTTTTGGTTTTATTTAGGTTGAGTTGTACAGCGATGATTTTAATTGGGAATAACCGATACGCGAGGGAGAAAACCGATAACTTGATGGATAATAATAATGGTACCCATCGGGTATTAGGGGGGTTGGGTTTGGATATTATAGCAATGCGAATTACGGGTTCACTAAAACCCGACCGAACCCGACCGTTACCATCCTAATCATAGGGCAACAACATCTTGATAATACCGGGCTTCATCATCGAGCAATAACTCTTGGATACTTATTGATTGAGGATAATCACCTTCTACAAGCATATGAATAACTTCTCGAGCTTGGTTAAAACATGAACTCCAAGTTTGATATAAAAACCATCTTGTAACATGACCATTGTAGAGTCCTTTCCATTCAGGTTCATCATGAGTAGGTTCAAATAAAATCTTCAAATGATGATAAACCAGTCTCTCATGATAATCATTTGGATGTTCTTCACCAAACTTATTCTTGTAAAGTATTAAACGATTCATCAAATCATCTCTATTAAAATCTTTGAAGCACTTGTGAAAATTTATTATACTCGTAAACTTCATTGTTGAGTCTTTGAATTTTCCAACATCCTTCATTTCCATTAAGCTCAAACACTTAAGAGATAATTTGATTACCATCTTCAACTAATTTCAGGTCTTTTAGAATCGATGTCTCCTGAATCTCAGATTTTCTCTTTTGTCTACTTTGAATCTACTCTTCTTCCTTTTTAGAATCCATTTACCGCGAAATCATCATTATTAATCTTCATACACCTCAGATAAAGCTCATGATTTCTTTCAAATGAACATTTACTAAGATTATGGGGAATATGTATGCGGAATTCTTAATAATCTTCATCGGTACATTCCTCATCTGTGCAATTGTAGGAGGTTTCTTTCTTATAACTTGTTTCCTTTCTTTCTGCGATCCTCTTGCCTTGCATTCACCCAAAGTCTAGCTCTTTCCTCATCATCCAACAATGCCCATTCTTGAAGCAGATATACTCATCATGTATTTGTTTAGAAGCTTGAAGATAGTTTTGTGATTCATACCATGTAGCTAACCATTTCGGACTAGCTTCCTCTTCTTCTTGCTTCCTTTTCTCTAAAGCTGCTTGTTCTTCAGCTAACATCTTTCTTATATACTATGCATCATAAGCAATGTTGTTCCTCTTTACTTTTAAAATTCAACTCACGGTTGCGCAACTCCTTTACCTTTACCAATGTGGTTGGTACACACTTCTTCTTCAAAGGTCACCAATAACTAAACTCTTACCTTTGGGTTTGTTTATAGTAGATTTAATAGAAGAGACAGGTGCAATGATGGGTATAGATGAGGTTTGCTAAGATTAATCAATGTACTAGGCTTCTTTCAACTTCTGATTTAGGTGGTGATACAGAGTTGTAACAATAGTGGAAGTGGTTATGATAGCGGTGGGTACAATGCCATGTGCGAAGCTGGTGGTTACAAGAGTACTAACTTAGTGGTTGCGGAGCTAGCTATCAATGGTTGTGTCTGCCTATCTCATCTTCTACCACATCTTTAAACATTCAGAAGGCGCCTCATTCCCATCTTTATCCGGATACCAAAAATTCTTGATCTCCACTATCAACATCTTCTTCCATAGGTACATCAAAAGCCTCCCACAATTCGTACCTTCATTCATCCCCTGTTTGGATACATTCTCCACATTGAGCTGGAGAGGAGTCCTTCTTTTCATCCTTCTCATAGTTCTCAAAGCAATGACCCCAGGTCTTCTTTACTTTTCCAAAGCAACATCCTATGCTTAAAACCCTCAGAATTTCGTTACCACGAAACCTGACCAACTCTTGAAGACTTGAGATTGTCTCCTCCATTTTGGTACATTTAGCCATCAATTCATTAAAACGTTCAAGAATATCCTCCCCGCCCACTTTGTGTGGCGGTCGAGAGGTGGTTCATTGGAAAAGTCACCATGTACTAGCTTAGGATCAGTCAATTGATGTGTTCCAAACTATCCTCATCACTTGAGGCGTGTTGCTTTTCAGAGAGTGAATCCTTGGATAAAGTAAACATAGCACAGGACCTTGCGATCATTTATGCACCCTTTAGTAGCCTGATTGGCTAGGGTTCTCCACATTGTTAAGTTCAAAGGAACTCTCCACATTAGGAGTTTCCAAAGGTTGGGTCTTAGTATGTTTCCCTATCGACCATCATCTAAGCATGAATCATAGTGGAAGCCCTTCCAATCATGTCACCTCCACTCCATGTGGCGACCTCATGAACAACACTCTGACATCACGAGGTAGCTTGGTGCCACTTCGTCTCCTAGTCCATACAATTGGTTTAACTTGATTGGTTTGGGTTTGACTAGAAGTAGGTTGACTTTCACCCCTAACGATTGGTTTGTACTATCGGCGAGTTGAGGTGTACTAGCGGTGGGTTGATGATTAGAGGTTGAGATCAAGACCTTCATCAAACTTCGGGATCTCTGAGGCAAAGTAAGCATATGGGAAACAAAGGAACATCCCAAATTTGTAAATCGGGCACGATTCCTCATATGTGCAAAAACCTTAGGAGCATATGATGTACTTCATACTCTCAGAATGCTCAGCGAGTGCTGTTTGACTTTCCACAATCAGTTGAACAAACCTGGGATATAGATAATATTTACCCTTCTTCTTGGTATGCGTACTAGCCCTCATAAATCATCCTAGACCAATTAAACTTCCTTCCATCAGGACAAACAAATACTTGTGGTAGCAACTGGAAGGAAAGTCATTAAACCCCGTGGTCTTATTACTCATACACACTCAGTAGGTGTGTATCAAGAACTTCCATTGTTTTGAAAACAAAACTTAAAATTATACCTTATCACTTACATTGTATAACCTAATCTTTCTAAACCGGCAACTATCTCGGCATCACGAAAGATTATCAATACCATCAGCATCATCAAACTTTAAAACCCTTCTAATGATCTCCTTATTAACCAAAATAGCATTCTCATCCACAGCGATTGCTAACACTTCTACTCCTTCAACCTCTTCCAAGCTTAGCATTTCCTCCCGATGTATGTAGGCTTAGGATGGTTGGTGTGTTCAGATAGGACATGAATCAATTTCATTTGATCTATTGTTTTTTATGAGATTAGCAACAAGGTTATGTGTGTTGGAGTACTAGGTCGCCATTGTGTTTGATGATGGGTAAGATGTGGGTTATGTGAATTATGTAAAGGAAAGTGATTAGGGTTAATGAAGAGCGGCAAGTTGAAGTGATTTGAAGATCAATTAAATGATCCATCCGTGATTTGGGGAGATAAATATGTTTTAAGCCAAAGTTACCAAACAGCCCATTAGTAGTATCCAAAAATAAGCGACATTCTATCAGTGGTTTGAGCGCTATCAGCGGTTTGAAACACACTATGA
>OU343219.1:51707464-51778375 GCA_910596185.1 Chrysanthemum makinoi | reverse complement strand
CCCAAAAGTTTTCATAAGGACCATTTATGTCAGATATGAATAGTACAAGGTTTATTTTGATCAATTTCCAATTTTAAAACCTTAAGGACTATTTTTGACACTTTTGCAAAGTTTGAGGACTAAAATTGTCAATTTGCAATTTTACATTTCAAGGGTTTGTTTTGACAACTTTAGAATCCTATGGACCTTATATGATTTTTTTACAAGTTTTGAAATGACCAGGGACCAGATTTGACAACTTTTCAAACTGGACTAAAACGCTTTATTATGCAAAATTGATACGTTTTTCATCAGATTTTGATGTTTTTGCATTTAAAACATATAAAACACTGATTTGTGATATTTTCATCATTTTGATACATTTCTAAGTGTTTTCAGATGTTTTTGCAGTTTAAATGGTACAAAAATGATGAGTATTTGGACACTCATCAGGGGCAATGGTAGAACCCGCCGATAGCAATGCAGAGGAACTTCTCCACCTCCGTCTACACGACTCTTGGGATATGGTTCCAAGACCAATTGACGCTCGATTCATTGATCTCAAATGGTTATGGAAGAACAAAAGGGATGAAGAGATGACTGTAATTCGCAACAAAGCTCGTCTCGTGGCCAAAGGATACAGACAGGAAGAAGGAATAGACTTTGAAGAGTCATTCGCGACGGTAGCTAGACTTGAAGTGTTAAGACCAAAGATATATCAACCTTATCACAAACCCACGTTATGAACACAAGTATACCACGTTTAAACCAAACACAATATGCGTTAATAAGAAAGAAAGAAAGATGAGATGGTGACTTAAGATGTGTAACTCGTGTATATGTTTAGAGAGGTAGAGAGAAGAAAGATGAAAACAATAAGTTGTATATTGCTTCAAAGAAAAACACACACACACACACTCAAGCACACCCCTTAAATGACCATTTGAGGGGTTTATATAGTACAAGTAGAAGATGCCCTAATGGGCTTGGCATATGGCTTTTGATGGATTGGACATGGATGGATATAAGGCTAGCTTAACTAAACTAATACCCATTTAGCTTAGCCCAATCCACGAGCCCTTTGACTATTCTAGCACGATATCTAACACACGTTACAAAGTTCCTAAATGTGAATGACCATCACTTCTAATAAAAACTATTAAGGCTAACAATCTCCCCTAAGGGGTGGTCATTCAAATGATGCTCCACTTGATTAGGTCTTTACTTTTCTTGAGCACGAACTTTGTGTGTAGATATAGAATAGTCTTGATTCTTTGTTCCTTCATGCTTTGTGATCGCAATGTGGTTGTTCCGCCGTTGTCAACTTCGTTGGTTAGGTGTCTCCACGCCTTTCTCCACCATGCTCACACTTCTATTTGACTTTTGGTTACCAATGATGTAGTTCTCTAGTCTTTAAACTTTGTGTAGCCTTTGATTGTGATGAGAACTTTCATGTGTCGTTGGGATGAGCATGTGGCGAATCCGCATCCATCCGGCCCGAGCTTCCATAAGAAGAAACATAAAACAGTTAGTAATAAGCGGATTCCGCACTTGCAAGTTTGAATTTCGAGGGTGTTAACAAAGATAGTGTGAAAACACGCCTCTAATTCTCACAGAGGCCGCTCTCAACCGGAGTCCCACAAGTGAGATAACGCTATACCGGGTACATCTACAGCTTCAGATGAGTCGCAGGTACACCGGGCATCACCCCACAATCAGAGACCGAGACACACCTGCTAATCCACGGAGTTACCGGCGACCGCCGCTGTGGTCGCTGATGTTGACTCCGGCAGAGTTTCCATTCAATCACCAAGATCACATATTTGAAACTTCTCATAAATGTTCTCCGCACATTGCTAAGATCGCTGTAGGGACTCTAGAATATATCACTTGTGTCCTTATTGATGAACAACAAGCGATGTCATGTCCAGTGTTCCTATGAGATCTTTTGATGAATCTCGTGGCTCTAGACTCAGTTATTGCATTTTGGTTTTCCGAGCAGACTAGTGGAGAGGGTCTCCTTCTTCAATATCAACAATCTCTAAGAGAATGTCGATAGATTATGCAGGTTCCAAAGGAGAATGAAACAAATCCTTTTGAGAGGAATTGAGTGGCTAGAAGGTTTAAAAGGCGCCACCGGGTCCATGACGCCTTTGTCTTCAATACCGTGTCATCTAGTGACAACCAAGAGTATATGTATTGAACCCGGTTTCTCGCCCTAATGAATATGGAGGGCTATTTCTTTTCACCCTTTTTCATTATTTTTCTTTTTAATTCTTCAACCCCTTCTTTCTCCTTTCTCACATTACTCCCTTTTTTCAATCATACCTAAGGACTTCTAATACTAACTATGGGTATTGTCCATGGGTAGATCCCTCCCGCTGCGATCATAGGACGAATTTCCTATCCTTAGTCACCTTATAACTCCATGACTATCCTATTGTTGCCATAAAACCATTTTTCTTGAAAATCTCTCAGAGTGTTTTTGATAGAAAACATGTTTGGAACACTTCGAGAGTTTTATATTTTCGTAAATACTCCCCTTCACATGTGCTTATAAGTTTTGACAGTAAATCGCACATATAGGGTAGAGTTCGTGACTTTTGAATTGATCGACTTTAAAATGAACAAGACCGATTCGAGACACGCTTACATCACTAGAGAACTAGCTTGAAATTATTACCCGTCCTGGTCAAGTCCATAGAAAGTTTCTCGAAATGGTACATTTAATGACTTTGATTACTCGTCAATTCATTGGTTCCGTCTCGAGTTTCTTTGAGATTCAAACAACGATCATTAAACTTTTTGATCACATTTTAATCACGCTTCTCCCCCTCAAAAATAGCATATCCATGATGTTTTTGAAACAAAATGATTAAAAGATATGTTTTTCGAAAAGCATTTGGAGAGAAACCGATTTAGCATGAATTTTGGAACAACTTTGGTTTAATACTCCCCCTTAACGAAAGCATATTTTTCAAACACAAAATTTAGAATCAATTAAGGGTTTAGAGGGAGTTATCTTGGTACCAAATGTGAGAGATTTTGAAAAATCTTTTTGAAAAATTTCAAATTAATGGTACGCAAGATGAAGATTTTAAAAATCTTTTGAAGATATTTAGAGAAAAATTATCTTCATGTGATTAAGGATAAGTTCTCGATATATATGAAAATCGCATTTTATGTAGCACTTTCTTTAAAGATCGGGTTGCAAGCTCAAATACTTACAAGCCATTATGTTTTTAGGAATAGTGCTTGAAAAATATTTAAAACCATTGATTTGGTTAAGCACTTTCCTTTCAAGCGCTGGTCCCGAATCGATGTGTTCGTAAGCCATTAATTTGAAGTCCGGGTTTCGCATCAAGTATACGAAAGCCATTATTTTGAAGAAATTTTGAGAAACGACATGTTTTAGAAAACATATTAAATAACTCTCGCCAAGCATCCGTGACATACCCGTGATCATTGTGAATGACATTTCTAGAAACGCATGCATATCGATTATATAGAGACATGTCGTGAGAAGAATATTTTTGGATTTTTTTGATTTTATATTGTTTTTGTATTTTTGAAAGTTTTATATTTTTATATTTTGCTTATGTTGGTTTTTCAAATTTTGTATTTTGTTTTTTAAAAATATTTACGAAGAAGATTTTAAGAAAGAGAAATTAAGTTATGTCATGTAAAAGTGGAGCAGAGTGAATTAGAAAAGGATTTTCACATGCTAAATTGGCATAAAGTTCTTCTTTACAACATGGGGTATATGAACCTTCAACACTTTTACAAGTACCGTGATCCACAGAAGAAGAATTTTCACAAATAAATGTTGTTAGAAGTACATGATTCCTCACGGTGAGGGTGATCACTATCAACGGTTGTAGTGGTTTCTACTTCCTTATCCTAATGATTGTCACTATTATCTGTGTTGGTGCAAGTATCAAAAATCTTTCCCGTGGGAATCCATCTAAGACCTATTTTGTTGAAAACTTTGCCCGTGGGTATCCACCTAAGGTAAGATTTAGGAGTTGTTTTCTTATCGATGCCTGAAGACTCTTTTTGGATAACTACGCCCAAGAGATCCACCTATTAGGTTTCTGCTTGTTTGACATTTTATCAACGGGCTTGTTTCTATTTGGTGTCTTAGTGGATTGTGCCTTAGCATGAGAATTATCTTTCTTGAGATATTGTAAGGCACATGCATCATGATTAATAAAAGACACATTTTTACATGTAGTACGCATAAATTCAATATTCTTGTTTAAAACAAGCAGCCTTTAACTTTGTCACTACCTTTGAAAATTGATTCTTGTTCTAAAAAGACTTAGAATTCCTAGTGATGTTTTCTCGAGGGCATAGCATTTTCGCAACAACTCTAGATGCAAGCCAATCCCTAGTCTTTTGTAGAGTGTTCCTAGGTAATGGTTTACTACTACTAGCCGTGCCTTGAAATCTTGTAGAATTCATCACCCTAGATGTTGCACCTAGAATTCGCCTTTTCGAAGTTGTGCCTTTTTCCTAGCTTCTTCTAGATAGTGATTGTTGACCATGTCGTTAGAAACAACAGATTCTTTAATCGGATTTTGGTCACATTCCGTACTATTCTTAGAGATGTGTAATCACTTTTGGTGTTTCAAAGAATCGCTTTTCCTTTTTCAAAATTTTTATAATTTCTTTTTTAATAGGTGGACTGTGGAGACTGGTTTTGACAAATCATTTTTCTCATTGACTTTCGGAGGAGGCTGAGAAATTGACATTTTTGGTTTAAAACCGCTTGGGAACCTTTGTTTTCTCCTCACCAATGGTTTTGCAAACTTAGTATCCACAACCTTTCCTTTTTGACTTTCCAACTGAGCTCTCAAAAGATCATTTTGCTCTTTCATGTCCTTGTAGGCACGCTCATACGACAGTTTGTCGTACTTGCATTCCTCGATTTTCATCAAGTTGTTTAAAATAGGACACACGCTTTTTCAAGTTTTTCAAGAGCTTTTTCATATTTTGAAACAATTTCGAGGTCTCGATGGAGTCTTTCATGATCTTTCAATAGAATATGTTTGCAAAATAATGGACATAATATCGGTAGTCATAACATCTTCAAAGAGAGAATCATTTAAATTTTCCAAAACTTTGATGTGTTCAACACTTTCATTAGCTTGCTTTTCCAGGGATTTATGGTCCTTGACAAAGTCAACTGCTTCATTCAAAACGCTTGTTCAAAATGAATTACCCTTGAGTTGATTATTCACCGAGGGGCATTTGAGTTTCAAAAACTTTTTCTCTGCTCATTATCAAAACTATTAAACAGATGTTTCTAATATTGGTTTTATTTTAACGGCTCTTGAAGATCTGCAATTCGCTTTCACATTTTCCAAAAATACTTCGCTATTTCACTTGTGTTAAAAGGATTGTTTGAAGACATTTGTTCAAATTTCGAAAGAGATTTGGAGACAACAACCGGTTTTGAAACCGATTTTGAAACTGTGTTACACTTTGTTTGAAACACTTGGTTTGGTGGAAAACGTTGATTGAGAAACAAACGAAATACCATTAATTTGGTTCCATTTATTATAATCAATAGGTTTGATATCCGGATGTTTTTGTTTCATTTTTGATCTACTCTCCTCGATAGTCCAACGCTTCAAGAGAATCATGCACAATTATAGGTTCATGCAATGGTTGTCCATTGTTCAACACATTCCGCTCTTTCCGAGCTTTTGAGAAAACAAGAGGTGAAGTTACCAAGAGCCATTTTTTTTGTAAGTATGAAAAATCGGATTTACTTGATTAGAAAGCATCTTGATTGTCTTAAGGAATGACCGCTGTAAGAAGTAAATTGTCCAATTTTTGATCGTTTCAGTTTTATCCAGAATCTCATCAAGAAGAGAATCTTCTCGCTTGAAAATCGCTATCAACTTCTTCTTATCTTTTTCAAGATCTAATATGTTGCTTTTTGTTTTGAAAGTTGGTCATTTAGTTCAGAAATTTCCTTGTTTAAAGATTTGATTTTCAAATTCAGGTTCACATCAAGTGTGTCATACTTGAGTTGCAAATCTTTTTCTCTTAAAACGTAATCTCGATAACCAATTTCTAATTCTGACATTTTGTTTGTATGAAATTCATAGGCTTTGGCATGCTCCTTGTAACTCTCAAGCTCAGCGGTCAATTTAGCATTCGCGGCCTTACCTTCGCGATTGACCGCTTACTTTCTCAACTTCAATGCCACATTGATTAATTAATGATTCAAAATAAGCACGTGTTTCCTCATCATTAGCACCATTCTGTATCACTTGACCTCCATTAGGATCCATATATGGAGTTTCAGAGTTAACATTGCTATTAACTTGCTCTCCGACATATGTGTCATAAGGTTCGAGACACGTATGCTTCTCATGAGTAAACGAATTGGTACCTTTTCATGATGAATATGTGTCGAGGAGGAGTTATGTCATAAGTACCGCTTGATGTTGTGTCCTCGCTGATTGATAAATTTTGATGAGGTTGCATTATCGCTTGCTTTATCTTCCCATTTTGGGTACCTAATTTGATTTCAGCTAACTCAATTCCCAACTCTTCTTTTCGCTAACATCAACATGTACCGGATCTTTTCAAGCTTCAAGTCGGTTGACACTAGATCCCTAATCTTGTCTTTGAGGTTCTATAAAGCATTCAATGTAGTCATAAAACGCTTATTCCCATTTTGATATCCCATATTCTCATCTACACCAATTTGATGTCCATCAAATCGCTCGCATATTGCATCCGATTCCCCCTGATTCACATTTCCATAATTCCTAACGACCGAGCCGCAACATTCATATCTCCGATTACCCAACGCTTATTCCCAACATTCGTCCCATCCATTTCCAACATGCCGACTCGACTGATACTCTGACACGGAACCGATGATTACCGGCGCGACCTAAATGCTTTATCCAATAAAGAAAATATCTCGCTGCAAGGTCGCTTCTACATGGTCAGCTTCATGATCGATTCCTTGTTCCCGGTATTGTTGATCCGATAGAATTGTTGTTGTGGTTGTGGAATGTATTGCTGCAAGTTGTTGTTGTTGGAAGATAATGAAGCTTGTTGTTGTGTATTCACTGTAGTTTGAGTCTTTGCAATGAGTGCCAATGAATCATGATTCTTCGCTAATCTTTCTTGCCTGACTTCATTCGCTCAGCTTTGGTTTAGTTTCAGAAAATCATTCAGTTGATCAAAGTTCACCCGATGTAAGTCTTTTGTTTGGTTGACAATAGTGACATATCGTCCCCATTCTTCTCGAAGATTATTCAGGAACTTGATGTTTTGAACGATTGTTCTCGGTGCCAACTTGTTTCTGATAAGCTCATTCATCAAAGTGCAAAACCTTCCATAGTATGATTCAATGGATTCTCCTGGAGTAGATGTGAACTTTTCCATGCAGCTAGCAACTTGTTCTCTCGTGTCTTGTTGACCGATTTTGCTCCATGACAAAGTCGCCTAACACGCTCCCACATATCGAAAGCAGCTTCACAACCGCTACAGCAGAAGAAAATGTCTATTGGTAAACCTGGATGACAATATGAATTGCCATGTCATCTCAGACGACTTGTTTCGATCCTCTTCGTATTCTCGATTCAGCAAGATGAGAGGATGGTGGGATGGGAGGTGTTGCATCGCATTTCCGTGGACATTAACTTGTCGAGGCTTGAAGGGTCCATCCCGAATGGATTTAATCATGAGTTTTCCATTAGGTTTGGTCTTGATGTAACGAAGCATACGACTTGTCCATTGAAGATAACCACCTTTTGCCAACAAAGGAGGTCGGTTTTCAACCGCCGCATGAATGTCTTGTTGAGTTGCCATTGATGAAGGTATGATATGATAAAGTTGATGTAGGATCGATTCAACGATAAAGGAGTTGTGGTTGATGAAGATAAAAGCTCGGTTGAGGTGACTTCGAAAGTCGCATCGAACCTTGGTTCTTAAAAAAAAATTTCTCCCAAAATTTGAAATTCACTATAAAAATCAATTCTAAGGTCGTATGAAAAATTTGAGTTATGACAATTTTGACGCCAAATTTGACCTGAATAATTTGAATTTAGGCCCAAAAATTTGAATTTTTGACCAAAATTTTCACAGCTAAACCAAAATTTGAATTTCGCTGCAAAAATTGAACGCTTAGTCTCTCTCAAAATTTAAATTTTACTCAAGTTCTCCTCAAAAATTTAATTTTTTTTTTTAAAAAAACCTTAAGGCGTAGAGAAAGAGCTTAAAGGACCAAAGAAGTTACAGTAGGATATGGTTACTTAGGTAGGATGTAGTTACGAGTAGGATCTTATGCGTAGAAGCAGCGTAGGATTCCTATGCGTAGGAACCTTTGCCGTAGGAACCTTAGGCGTAGAAACCTTTGCGTAGAAACCTTATGCGAGAAAGTATCTTACGTAACCTTAGGCTTTATGACAAAAGTTACCGTGAAACCTTACTGAATTTTGAAGTTATGCGTAGAGTTACTCGTAAGCTTTTAGCTTATTCGTAAACTATGGTTAAGAACCAAAAATCCTTTACACGGCCACGAAGAGATATCCAAAGTCGGAGGTTCCACACTTATCCAAGTGAGGGAAGCACGAGTAACAGCTATATAGCACGAAGATTCTTCACCAAAAAGTTACGAGTAGAAAACTAGGGTTTGGACTTTTTGACTTCTACTCGTAAGAAATTTCCAACGATTCAAATGATTTCTTTGCCCGTATAGCCTTAAAAACACTCGAATAACCCAAAAATGTTGACCTTTTTCACCCAAAGTGCCTAGAAAAGTTACAAGTAGAAATGACCAAAACCAAATGAGCTTAAAATGAAGAAAAACACGCAGCTTTTAACTTTTGCAAAAACTGAAACTTTAGCACCAAATAAACTTTAAACCACAAGAATCTTGAATTTTAAAGTGCAAAAATTAAAGCTTTAAGCTTGACAAGAAACGTATAACGAGATTTTACGCGTAACCCTTCAAAACAAACACAAACACTCCTAAACCATTGTTAGGCTATTGATACCAATTGTTAAGACCTAAGATATATCAACCTTATCACAAACCCAACGCTATGAACACAAGTATACCACGCTTAAACCAAACACATATGCTAATAAGAAAGAAAGAAAGATGAGATGGTGACTTAAGATGTGTAACTCGTATATATTAGAGAGGTAGAGAGAAGAAAGATGAAACAATAAGTTGTATATTGCTTCAAAGAAAAACACACACACACACACTCAAGCACACCCCTCAAATGACCATTTGAGGGGTTTATATAGTACAAGTAGAAGATGCCCTAATGGGCTTGGCATGGGCTCGTTTGGATTGGATTGGACATGGATGGATATAAGGCTAGCTTAACTAAACTAATACCCATTTAGCTTAGCCCAATCCACGAGCCCTTTGACTATTCTAGCACGATATCTAACACACGTTACAAAGTTCCTAAATGTGAATGACCATCACTTCTAATAAAAACTATTAAGGCTAACATGAAGCAGTCAGGATATTCTTAGCCTATGCAGCTCACAAAAACATCACGATTTATCAGATGGACATTAAGACCGCTTTTGAATGGAACTCAAAGAAGAAGTACGCGAGTTAGCCAGAAGGCTTCATAGACATGGAACATCCGCACTACGCCTACAAACTCAAAAGGCAATCTATGGATTAAAGCAAGCTACGAGCGCAGGTTAACCTGCCCTCTTCCTTATCCTAAACAATTTCACCAAAGGAACGGTCGATCCTAACTTGTTTACACAAAAATGCAAAAACGATTTTTCATTGTTCGGATTTACGTGACGACATCATTTTTGGGTCCACTAATCCGAATCTTTCAAAACATTTTGAAAATCTCATGAAAAGCAAATTTGAAATGTCCATGATGGGGGAACTAAATTTTTTTCTTGGTTTACAAATACATCTATCCCCACGTGGAATTTTTATTAATCAAGCAAAATATACTACTGAGATTTTGAAAAATCATGGTATGGATAATTGTGATTCGGTCGGAACACCAATGGTAACATCATCAAAAATTGGAGCCGATTTGTTTGGGAAACCTATCGATCCAAAGAAATATCAGAGCATGATTGGTTCTCTCATGTACCTTACTGCTATCTAACTGACCGATATTCATTTTGTTGTTTGCTTATTAGCACGGTTTCGTGCAAAGCCTAACGAATCGACACCTCAAAGAGGTTAAAAGGATCTTTCATGAAGACATCCATTCACAAGGGTCTTTAGTATCCGGGAATCCGGATTTGATCTAATCGCTTTTCGCATGCGAACACGCAGGTGATCAAGTTACAAAAAAGTACATCCGAGGAGCACAATTTTGGGTGAAAGTTAGTTAGCGTCTTCAAAGAAACAAGATTGTATCGCGACTTTCAACCACTGCCGAGTACGGTTCTATATGCAGTTATGCTCAAGTTCTATGGATGAGAACACAACTCACAGATTATGGCTTTACTTTCGATAAAATACCTATGTATTGTGACTCGAAAAGTGCCAAAGCCATATCATGCAACTCGCTCATCACTCAAAGACTAAGCATATCAGAGTCCGCTATCACTTCATAAAAGAACATGTGGAAGAAGGGACTGTTGAATTATTTTTCGTGAAGATGACACCAACTCGCCTATCTATTTACTAAAGCCCTTCCAAAAGAAAGGTTTGACGATTTAGTTCGACGAATTGGAATGCGAAGCCTAACCCCCGAGGAGTTAAAATGTCTCTCAATCCTCTTGAAAATGATTTTCCAAAAGCTTCTCACAGAAATATTTTTGAAAAACAAAATACAAAATTTGAAAACCTAGGAAAATATAAATAAAAATATAAAACTTTTAAAAACACAAAAACAATAGAAAATCAAAACCCAAAAATATTCTTTTCACGACATGTCTCGATAATCGATATTCTCAGACGCTTCTAGAAATGTCATTCAACAATGATACGGACATATATAGATGCTTGAGCGAGAGTTCTTTAAATGTTTTCTAAAACATGTCGCTTTCTCAAAACTTTTCAAAATGGCTTTCGTATACTTCAGTACGAAACCCGGACAAAAATGATGACTTTTGATTATTTCAAATCAAAACTCGTGGTTTTAAAGAAAAATCAAGTGTACGCTTCAGTGCACTACATTTAAAATTGTTGAGAAATCATCATCATCTTGAGCACATTTTTCAAGATTGTTCAAAAAGATTTTCAAAATCTTTCAAAATATTTTGTGCTCAAGATAACTCCCTCTAAAACCCCTTAATTGATTATGCTTTATTAAAGGGGGAGTATAAAACCAAAATATTCCAAATTAATGCTTAAATCAAACCGCTTGTCTCCCAAAAGATTCTAAAATGATGTTTAATCCGTTGATATAAAAATATCACTAATATGCTATTTTGAGGGGAGAAGACGCGGATTAAAATGTGATCAAAAGGTTTAATGATTGGTATTTGAATCTCAAAAGAGTTCGACCGGAACTAATGAATTGACGAGTAATCAATGTCAAGATATGTACCATTTCGAGAAACTCGTGATAGACATGAACTTACATGGGTCTAACCTTCTTTTCAAGGAGTGTTTACATCTTCGTTAGTTATTTATTGGGCCGTCACCTAAAAATGACAATGGAGCTCTTTAACTAAACAACGTGAATCAGGTTCTCGTGGGAATTGTCTATCATGAGCCGATCAAAAGTGCAAACTCTACCCTCTATGTGCGATTGCCAAAACTTATAAGCACATGTGAAGGGGAGTGTTTCAAAATATAAAACTCACTGGAGTGTTTCAAACATGTTTTCTATCATAAACACTGAGAGATTTTCACTAAAAATGGTTTTATGGCAACATGGGACAGTCATGGAGTTATAAGGTGACTAAGGATAGGTAAATCTGTCCTATGATCCGCCAGAGCCGGAGGGATCTACCCAAGGAAACCACCAATAGTTAGTATTAGAAGTCCTTAGGTATGATTGAAAAAAGGAGTAATGTGAGAAACGAGAAAGAAGGGGTTGAAGAATAAAAAGAAGAGTAAAAGAAAGGGTGAAAAGAAATAGCGCTCCATAATCAACCTTAGGGCGTAAAACCGGTTCAATTCATCTACTACCGTTGTCAGATGAAACGGTTTTGAAGACAAAGACGCCATGGACCCAAAGGACGACCGCACTAAACCTCCTAGCCACTCAATTCCTTTTAAAAGGATTTGTTTCATTCTCACTGGGAACCCTACATAATCTATCAACTTTCTCTTAGAGATCGTTGATATTGAAGAAGGAGACCCTCTCCCTAGTCTCCGCTCAGAAAACCAAAATGCACTATTGAGTCTAGAGCCACGAGATTCATCAAAATATCTCATAGGAACACATGACATGACATCACTTGTTGTTCATCAATAAGGACACAAGTGATATAATCTAGAGTCCCACGCATCTTGCAAGCAATCAACATTTATGAGAAGTTTCACATCTGTGATCTTCATGATTGAATGGAAACTCCTACCGTGGTCAACATCAAGCACCACGCAGTGTCAATTCGTAACTCCCTGATTACGCTTAATGTGTCTCAAATGGTCTACAGTAGGTGATGCTTCTGTACCTCAACGACTCACCGAACTGTAGGTGTACTTTGGTACATCAAGATTCCTACTTCCAGTGGGACTCCGCTCAGAACCTTTGTGATTAGAGACGTGTTTTCACACTATGCTGTTAACACACTTGAAGTTCAAACTTGTATGGATTACTTCTAACCCATGTTTTTATGTTTTCTTCTTATGGATGCTTATGGAGGAAGAGATCGTTGCATTTTCCACATGCTCATACCAACAACACATGAAAAGTTCTCATCAAAATCAAAGGAAACACAAAGTTAAAGATGATTCTTCATCAATGTCAAAGAATCAACAAAGTTTAAAGACTCGAGAACTACATCATTGGTAACCAAAATACAAATAGAAGTGTGAGCATGGTGGAGAAAGACGTGGAGACACCTAACCAACGAAGTTGACAACGGTAGACAACCACATTAACTGATCACAAAGCATGAAGGAACAATGAAACAAGACTATTCTATATCTATACACAAAGTTCAAGCTCAAAGAAAAGTAAAGACCCATTCAAGTGGAGCATCTTTTGAATGACCACCCCTTAGGGGGAGATTGTTAGTCGTAACATTTTTATTAGAAGTGATGGTCATTCACGCTAGGAACTTTGTAACGTGTGTTAGAAATAGTGATAGAATAGTCAACGGCTCTGGATTGGTCTAAGCTAAATGGCTAGAAGTTATGTTAAGCTAGCCTTGAATAAGTTCATGTAACACAATCCAATACAAGTCCACCACGAGGCCCATGGAAAGCCCATTAGGGCATTTGTATGTAGATATAAATACCCTCAAAGTCTCATTTGAGGGTGTGGTTGAGTGTGTGTGTGTGTGTTTTTCTTTGATATAAAAGTTCTTCTTTTCATCTTATTTCTACATATATATCCTAACATATATCAAGTCACCATCTTTCTCTTAATCTTTCTTCTTCATATTTACACATATCTTTTTTTTGGTTCGTGTTCATCTTGTGATAAAGGTTGGTATACACGTAAGGTTGGTGTAAAACCGCAGGTCCTACAGAGATGATGCAACATTTCTTTGTAGACAACATTAGTCGTTTCATCGGTACAGGTTCCATCTCTATCACAACTTTCACACTTGCATTCTCATGATATGAATCAATCCAATACCATAAAAACTCATCAAGTATGATCTTATCGCTAACTGAAGACTAAATCCGAAAAGAAAATAATCTATCACTTGATGATATATTTCCATGATTATTTGTTAAGAATGTTTTGGTACAGAAATTATCAACAAGTGTATAATCTGCTAGTTGTGGCATATCGTCACTTGAACTCACTGAATTGAAGCCATTAAACCAATATGATAATATGTTTGTGCCTGAAGAAGACAATGGTGATTTAGCAAGTAATGCTTCAAAGTCCCTCGCCAAGTTCTTTATCCGGTTTTGGATGAGATTATTTATAGTGTTAACTCCGAGGTTTGACGATTCCAACGGCTCATCTATTAAGACAGACCTTTTTAGCTCGTTTCTTTAAATGTGTGTGCCACCAAAATTTTATTTCGTAGTCACTTATGTTGGACCCGTTTAATGTCTTGGACGCCAAAAAGAATTATGTACATAGATTAGTTATGGGTCAAGAATAAAGCCTGCAAGTTTTCTGGTTTGGGCCAACAAGTCAACAAACCCATTAGCGTAAAACAAAGGCGCTAGTTAGTTAAGTTAGGGTTATAACGTTTTAACGTTTAGTTTTGTTGAATCGACATGTCTTCTGTTCTATCATACATGTACACAACGATTCAATTAGTATAAATAGATATTAGGATTCTGTAATCAATGTTAACCCATTCGATTTATATATCATTTTTAATAAGGGTTCACCCATCTCTCTTGTTTTTTTTTATTGATTCTGAATGATGTTGGCATGAATGTTGTTTGATCATATCGATCCTGGAGATATGGATTCAAGACCTGGAAACATTGGTATTATAGCATGGGATCAAACAACATTCCAAATCATGTTACAATTGTCATTCAAGACTAAACCTCTGCGGTTAAAAAAACGCCGCCATGGGAAGAAAAGATGTCGATGAAGAGAAAGAAAGAAAAGAAACGGTTACACCACCCAAGTCGGTTAACCAAGAAGAAGAAGGAAAATTTTGATCAAGATAATTAAAACCTCTATTTCAATCGCTTTTGATTTTAGAATCATCCCTAAATCACCGCCATTTTGCTTTGAAAAATCGATACAATCGAAAGTACCGCTTTTACTCAATCACCAGCTTAATTGAAACCTTTGTTTTGTGATTTAGAATCATCCCTAAATCACCAATTTATTTTGTTTTGCAAAATCGCATACACCGAAAATCGCTTTTACTCAATTGTAGTTTTTCGGGCCGCTCAATCGCCGTTGTATAACCATTTCAGCTTTGTTCGCCATTACCTAACAACAAGTCCATCGAATTTTTCATCATTATGCATAAATTGAAACCTTTGTTTCAATCAATGTCAAAAAAAAAAGAGCATGAAGACATCAAGTTATAAAGAAAGAAACAAGTGAAGAAGATTTTGCATCTCGACATTAGGAGGAACTGTTGGACCCGCATGTCTTGGATGCCAAAAAGAATTATGTACATAGATTAGTTATGGGTCACGAATAAAGCCTGCAAGTTTTCTGGTTTAGACCAACAGGTCAACAAACCCATTAGGCAGAAACAAAGGCATTTAGTTAGTTATTTAGTTAGGGTTATAACGTTTTAGTCACAACGTTTAGTTGAATCGACATGTCTTCCGCTCTATCGCACATGTACACAACGATTCAATTAGCATAAATAGGTATTAGGATTCTCTAATCAATGTTAACCCATTCGATTTATATATCATTTTTAATAAGGGTTCACCCATCTCTCTTGTTTTTTTTATTGATTCTGAATGATGTTGGCATGAATGTTGTTTGATCATATCGATCCCGAGATATGGATTCAAGACTGCAACAACTTCTTCCAGGAAAATATGCAACCATTTTTGACCATCTGCCAATTCAAGTGAAATAAATAAATATGCACTTAAGGTATTAGGACAGTCACTCTAATGAAAAGAAGAATATTAGTACTTACTTGTTAGTTGTTACCAGTCTTCTTATGAAATTCGATAATGACATCTTCTTCTTTCCTAAAATTCCCATCGTATTAGGGTGGTATTAGCGTATGCCATCTTTTAAATTCAACAATGATATTTGTCGAGGTATTGCTATGACCCCTCCAAAACATTTTCACGCTTAATGAATGAACCTGTTTAAATACTTGAATCCTATTCTTTTAAGCCTTTTAATATTTTCATGTCAGCAATGAGTCAACTTATATGGTTGTAAATAGCATCCAAATCTTTAAAAGCAAATAAAAATACACCTTATACTATTCCTCACCATTTTGCCAATTGCTACTTTTGTACTTTTTATTCTTGTTTACAAATCAAGGACCAATTAAGAAAATTGATAGTAAAATTACTAATAAGGAGCCTGTTCAACCTATTTACATCAAAATGGGTTGCTACTGGTTATTTTCTATCTCTAGATGGGTGATGGCTTCTAGGGAAAGTGTAACACCCCCAAAAATGGTTTGCAGCGGAAGAAAAGGTTTCTAGGGTGCTACTCAATTGGGTCATAACACAAGGTGTAAAATAAAAGATTTTTCTTAAAAGAATTCATTTATTGCAGTAAAGCAAAGTTTACAAAGTTGAATTATTGTGGGAAAATGACCCATTAACAAAATGTGGTCCCCTGAATCAGAGTCATCTATGACAATGCCATGTCAATGCCCAAGCACCTCCAGAAGTGTTTCATCACCTTTTCATCCCGAAAATAACATGCTAAAAGGTCAACACAATGGTTGCTGAATTCATAGGTTTAGTAATAAAGCGCTTGATCACAAGATATATCGCTTTGTAAAATCGACAATGTAATGCATACAAAGTCTTGATAAACCCGCTAAGATGTTATACCAAAATAGAAAGTTGATATTATTGCCCTAAGCTCGCGGACACCAAGACTCAATTGTATACACCCTAATAGTGATGTACGTAGCATTTGCCCCCTAAAGAGGTGCCAGCCGCTACCAATGACATTCAAATATGCGTTTCCATTATTTCCGGATAACCAAGGGGGTCGTTACTCCATAGTACTATCCACTATATTTATGCTCACCGCAAGTGACTAATGTTCATGATGTAGGGGTCTTTGGCAAATTGTTGGCATAATAATAATAGCAGGAGAACAATAAACAGCCAAGCAATTATGATCATAAAAGTAGTAGTAGCATGTATTCTCAAGGAGTTTATAAAACGCTAAAAAGTAGGGCTATGAACTCACCTCATGATATAGTAGGTAATGCAGAATCGATACTATCATGACTAGCATCGAAATGAAACAAAGTAGTATACAAGATGGCATCGCAGATAACGATACAAGAGTATGTGCACGACTGCCATCTACCAACCTAGTAGTGTATGGCTTATCTCTTAATATGTATCAAGTAAATGAGTTTTCAAAAGATAAGTGTTTTAGTTTTCGTGGAATACTCGATCGTTGTTTGTTTAAAAGTATAATATATCGATCTCAAAAATTTTATCAACGTTTGTGGTAAGAAAACAAAGATATATGTAAGTCAACTCAGCCAAATATAACTTGTTAGGATCATTTATTTGGATGATTTGGTGAATCGGGAGGTCTTGGAAGATGGAAGAACATCTTCATCATGTTAGAGAGAGAAAGTATAGAGAGAAGGGAGAGAACTATGTGTTTTATTATTAATGAAAGGGAAAATGCACTAAGAGTCTCACTCTCCTAGGAAAGTCTAGGAGGGTATATATAGCTAAACACATATAACTATGACTAAATGACATAACATGCCCATGTGATTTAGCTAATAAAGATAGAAAATGTAATCCCGTCAATGTCGTTCCATTTACGAGTTAGGAGCGTTTCCAACAATCTTCCCCCAATGGGACGACATAAGGGATTACTTACAACATTTCCTACAAGTATAAAAAACAATTAAAGAAAGGTCTTCATAAGCTCTTCAAATGCAGAGGATGATGAAAGTTTACGCTCTTTGTCTTCTTCTTGTACCTCGACTTGTGAACCGTTTTCTTCACTTGTAGGCAAATGATGTAATATGCATGAATTGGATTAACTTCCCCCAAATCATGCTACATGTCTTTAGCGCTTCTTCATTACTTCTTTTAGAGAAGTTTCTAAATCACTTCCAAACCTAATAACTTCAGATTCAAACTTTGATGTAGTGAACATTTCCTCTAACTTTTGAAATTTTCAAGACGCGAACGAATTTGTTGATGAGCAATAAACCACATAAGGTAATTGCCTTATTATGAAAATCCGCTCGGGGGTAACATGCAAGAAATCAACAAGATTCTCTCATGTATGTAGATGCTTCACACCAAACAAACCATAAAGACTAAATGATAATGACTTAATGTTGCGCTTCATCGAATAATAATTACTGTGAGTATGCAATTCTTCGATAAAATGACCGCAGTGAGGCATCACAACATCCTATTTAGGTAACTTCACACAACGATAACTTTGGGTGAGATCATAACACCAACTTGAGAAATTTGAACCACATATCGTCTCATTTCTTCCCCCTGATTGAAGAAATTCATGAAAGGAGAGGGTTTTAGCAAAAAAATACAAAAAACATCAAGGAAGCAAACACCACCTACACTCTCTTCCCCCCGATGTTTTCAATTAATCAGAATCATACACCACGTATGTCGATAAAACTTCTCTACTCGTTAATACTCTTCTCAGCTGACTCTTCTGACCCCATTATCATTCTGACGGCTTTTTGTAGTGACCACTGATGGAGAAAACCCAATATGATGAACTTGAGATAGAAGTAAAATAACCAAAACTTGTGACTTAAACTTGCACTATTGTCAGACGAAGAACCCTTTTCCTTAACACCAATGAAAAAGGGTAAACTTAAAGTTTCTCAAATTATCCACACCTTAGTGTGACACTTGAGCACAACAACGTAACTCCTTAGAAGTGATAGTTATAAGTCGCGAGCACAACAACGTAACTCCTTACATCATGTATAACTAGACAACTCAAGTCTTTGTCATTCATAATGCTTAAAGCTCGAACAAGGATCTCAAGAATCATGCATCCAACCAACCCCGATATCTTCGTGATACTAAGTACACGATCCTGATATCCCACTTCAAGCTCAAATAAATAATTGAATTCACGCCAGAGTCACATCTTACGGTCACATGCTCAAAACTAGCCTTCATTAACGATTTAAATGAAGTTGATAATGGTTTCCCGATCTTGTCAAAAATTGTATTCCCGTGAAAATTTATCATACCAAAATACCACTTCTTTTCACCAAAGAATTATACCAACAATTTTCTCAGTGTATTAAAATACATTTGAATGATTAAATTTCAGCTAAAAAATTATTAGTATAATTTTCGGATATAAACCACCTAGGCCCAGTCCATGAATCATTAATATATTCTAATTCATGATGCATTGAACCTGGGCCCAAACAAAGAAATGAGATATCAGCCCAACAATAGTCCAAGAACTGATATTCGGCCCAAGTAAATCCAAACACCAGCCCATCATCAAACTGGTCCAACAACCCTCAACCCTGATTTACGAGTATAATGTAACAAGTAAACCCTAAAGATATACCATTTGTAATACCTAATCTCACACACAGATAATAAATGCCTACCACACTCAACTTTGCTCTCAACATATCTCATCAAAAGAAAAGGTAGATCTGATAAATTTCATCACAAAAAAAATGCATCTAACTCATATCCCATCTCATTTACAATCAAACTGAACAAATCTCATCTCTCAAATTTTCATCAATCGATCTCCATCCATCCCAATTAAAACGAATCAACAACAAAAAAACAATACCTACTTAATCCCTTTCTCGCCTCTTCAACATCACAAACTGCACTGCCTAACCATTACTTTTAATTTTCAGATTAATGCATTTAATCAAGAAAAACTAGCGAGTGCTTCAAGATCCAATGGGTCACGGGTAAGTGTTATTTATGTTGTTTTGTTTTCGAATCTAATTAAATCATCAAAGAAGAGTAGCAACAGTTATTGTTGTAATACTCTCTTTATATTCGGATAGAATCAAGGATCTATGATGAATCGTTTTTTGTGTTTGAGAACTATTAACTTTGAATCACTCGAACTATTAACTTTTAATTAGTTTCGAGTCTTTGTTTTTGAATGAAAGAGAGTATAGTCATGTGATGGAGATGGATATGGTTGTGACAAGAAATAGGATTAATTGTTGGATGTTTTTGGTTTGGGGATGAGATGGTTTTAACAGCTTCATTTCAATTCGATGTTATGTTAATAGATTGGTTAGTATTGGACCAATGATGGTAGTCTTGAAACTGAGGTCGTGATATGGTTTGGTATTTGGTATTATGTTGGTCGTGGTCCTAAGTTTACGCGATAAGGTCCTTATCATTTTCGCTTTACGCATAAGATTTTTATTCAAAAATCTACGCATAACGCCTTCCTTATGTGCTTCATCAGCCTTAAGCCGAAGTTTTCTATTAGGCGTAACAGTCTTAGGCGTAAAGTGAAACCTTACGTGTAAGGGCTTCTTTATGCATAAACATATGTTACTCGGAACATTTCTTAGGCTTAAAGCCTTTTTTACTCGTAACCATGTTCTTATGCGTATTCCATACGCCAGAAGAATGTCCTTAGGTGTAAGATTAGGGTTTTGACCCTTTGACTTTTTGCTCCGGTGAGTTTTCCGACCACTTTTTCCGTCCATGTTATGATGTTCATATAACCCAGAAAACTACATATGACTCTTCATTTTGACCCTATTTGACCAAGAAACTGACCAGATGATATGACCACAAGACTTTCACTTGAAAGGTAACAAAAAAATCTTATAGAGATGATACTGTTTGGACAAAAATGACACAAGACAGATATTGACTTTGATATTCCACATGACTTTTTTGAACCAAAAAATTGATACAATAAAACTTGTAAAAAAATCTGTTAACCAAAAAAATTTGTGAAAAGTTAAGATTAAAACAGATTTTTCAAAACAAGTTTTTGACAAGAAAACATCACCAAAAACAATCAAAGATAAAAATCCGACCTTGCTCTTGATACCAATGTTAAAAATCCGACCTTGCTCTTGATACCAATGTTAGGATCGTTTATTTGAATGATTTGGTGAATCGGGAGGTCTTGGAAGATGGAAGAACATCTTCATCATATTAGAGAGAGAAAGTATAGAGACAAGGGAGAGAAGTATGTGTTTTATTATTAATGAAAGGGAAAATACACTAAGAGTCTCACCCTCCTAGGAAAGTCTAGGAGGGTATATATAGCTAAACACATATAACTATGACTAAATGACATAATATGCCCATGTGATTTAGCTAATAAAGATAGAAAATGTAACTCCAATATCGCTCCATTTACGAGTTAGGAGCGTTTCCAACATAACTCACACCAAAACGTAATGTATATCCCAATACATTGTAAAGAATAGTGATCAAGAAGTATTGACCAAGACTCAGAAACACACGCCAAAGCATAAAACATATAAAAGGAACTTAAACAAGTAAGGATCAACTAGCAAATAAGTAATTAAGAAAGTAACTGGTAGAGTCTTAGGCATTTCACTGTAATTTAGATAGTTTAGAGAAGTCAAATAAGTTTCATATGAAAACTCTAATAAAGGTTTCAGTATTTAATAAAACATAAGTCTAGACTCTTGTCGTGTTTTATAGGAATAAAAGGTTATCAAATAAGGGCATAAGTTTATAAATAACGACAAGTTTGGATTTATAATTTGAATAATAAAGGTTGTACAAATGAAAGTATATGTTTAAGAGGTTTAATAAATTTCGGCATGTTGCATCCGTTTATACAATGTTTTCAAATCGACAGACTTTAATAAAAGTGATTTCTAAAAATGAAAGTATATGTTTAAGAGGTTTAATAAATTTCGGCATGTTGCATCCGTTTATACAATGTTTTCAAATCGATAGACTTTAATAAAAGTGATTTCTAAAATAATACGTCATGACAAGTTTATAATTAATCATGTGTTCATATTTATTAATCTAATACGTTTCAATATTAACTTAACCAAATAGTTTTATTATATAATCAAATTTTAGATTATTAAATAGTTGTCGGTTTTATAACTCGTTATTAGTTTAGTATGTTATTTTTGGCCCATAATGCAGTAGAGTCTAGTTTTTCACCTCTCTCGAAGTCTAAATGGTCGATGTAAGTCCAATATACGTAAAGTCCAATAGCAAGTGTCAACCACGAGTTACCGGAATGTACCAATGATCCAAGATATATAAATCCGATATAAGTTCAATAAATTTAAGTCATGTTTTGATATTTATAGTTCATGAGTTGCGCTTGTAACCAAATCACGATCCCAATATTCGACACGCACTAATATACTAATGTTAAATTAATTAATCCATGTTAGATCGATATTTTATTCAAATAATCCAATACTATATATATATTTCAGAGTTAGTAAAAGTTAAATAAAATAAACATATCATATTTAAATATCAAAACCAAATGCATACTTAATGAACTTAGGCCCTAGCCCAATTAAACGCTCACAGGTCTTATGGGTTTTGGAGTCCACTATACAAACAACCTACCCTCACCGACATGGGCTCGACTAACCAAATGCAACCCTTAACACAATAAGCCGCACGTCATATAAGCTACCCACATTTAGACAATAAGATGAACAACAATGAGCCAAGGAACATAAGCCGGAAACATATATAAAATCGACTACACCTCGCTAACATAAACACCAAGTTAAGTCTAAAATAGCAAAACATTAGTCGGGTTTTAAATCTCAATTCGAATCTAATGACAACAACATCATTAACGGATCCAAAACCATGTCGATTCAAGAATTTAATAGACGGACAAACTCGAAAATACTAGTCGTTATACCCGACCAAGCCCTTTACGCATTATAGTTTGACTCAAGCGACTACACGGTTTGACCCGCCCTACGTGCATCAGATCTAAAGTCGATCAATTACTATGCCAAATCGACAAGCAAAGACCCAAGGTAACTTAACCAAAACTAATCCGAATTTCGACTAAACCGTCTCGACCGTATGGTTTACTACTCTACCACTGTAAACAATCAAACAACACCATTTTAAATCAAGTTTAACCACACGAAAAATAACTAAAAATCGTTTTATCTTTGGTTTTAAATCGTAGAAAATAGAGATCAATAATTGGCGATTCTCGACTTACCACAAAGATCGAGGAACGAAAGTGATATGAAGAGAAAAGTGACCAAAACCTAAAACGCGACCTTCACATAGAAATCGTTTTGTGAAGATTAGTGGTGAGATGAGTGTACTCTCCTTTGTAACGCCCGCAAAAATTTCTTTCCTCCTAATGGGCCTCTATTGGGCCTAATTCATTAATTATTAACCAAACGGGCCCTTAATCTATTTTTATTTGGGCCTAAACCCATTTAAAAACCAACGGGCCCTTAATCTATTAATCCTTAGCCCAATTAACGAATCCAAGACATATAATTCATTTAACAAAAACGTCCCAACACACATTTACTTTGGCTCAACCATTTGAAATTTTGACACACAAGATGTGCAACAAATTATACAACTCGATTATACTTCCAACAGAGAATCAGGAATAGTAAAAGTTATTTCGTCACATGATTGTTTGATTGAAAAATAAACGTCAACGCTAGCCATTTTGTCACGATGGAATATTTTCTTTTCTTGGACCGAAATGTATACACGTTAAATTCCTTTGATAAAAACAAAATGATAATCGATCTATCATGACAACATACTCCTTATTTCTTACAATACACTTGCAAAATGCAGTCCTTGGTTTCTTTCTGTGATACGCTACAATCGACCAACATATATATGAATATTCGAATTATCGTTGAATCACTTGACCTCAATCATTCTCTGACATTATTCCATCAACTTGATGAAACCAAATTGCAATGATAAAATGAATATTTACTTCATGCGTATGGCACATTCGTATACATGCAATCTTTCATATTTCTTTCACTTAGCAAAAATATTTCCCAAGCCTTTTATCCCTACTGTGAACGAGTGAAGCTTTGGTCAAAATCAAGTAGCCCGAGTCGAAGTTCTAGGATATTGGAGTGTAGCTCTCGAGCCTTTGTTGAGTCGTGAATCAAGTCGCATCAACCTCTTTCCTGTTCCCAGCCTATATCGTGTTTTGCTCCCCACCATTTATGGTGAAGTGAGTCATTTTTCTACTCATCACTTTTCCTTTCATTTTCATAGTTTGTAGAAATCATGTTTCACGCATAAGCTTAGCCTCATTATCTTGCTACCTCGCTAATCTTTTTCACCAAAACGCGGCATCCCAAATCATTTCTAGGAATGGGAAATGTAATAATACATAACTAATAATAATGTACGGTAAGTTTTGATGACACCTTTCTAAGGCCCGACACACCCATACGATAATAAGTGTTATTTTCAAAAACTAGACAATGTGTACTAAGGCACTTAGGATCGCGCTTAAAACTGTTTTGGCATGAACTATGTCTAACTAAAAGCCTAACCTATTTCTTCATATACTAGACTAACGGGCTGTGTCAATTAGACACATAGATAAACTCATTTGCACCCTTTTTACAAGCCAAAGTTTAGCATCGCTTGAACCAGTTTATACTTAAATTCACTTATTGGGCCTTAAGGCCCAATAAGCCAAAAATAAGCTATTTTGTGAGTTTAAGCTATTGTATAAGCTCTATATAAGCTATCTGAAGTGAACTTACTAAACAAAAATGATAATCCTTGAAATTTGTGATTTTGAGTTTGTATCAAAAAAAAAAAGAGCAAAAACAACAAGAAATCATTTTTCCATACATATCAACCAATCGGTTCGGGACCCCTAACAAGACACAAAACGAGATTAAGGGTATTCGAAGGGTTGAGATTGGTTGCTTTGATTACTATTTGAGAAGGTAAAGAGATAAGTATTTTTGTGGTGGAGCTTGTAAGAAAAAAACCCAAAGAGAAAAGGATAACAAAGTTAGAGTGGTTGTTGGCGCTTTGAGAGGAAAAGACAAGTTTATCTTCATGTATGGCACATGAAGGGTTTAATGTAAAAGTTAAAGGGGTGGCAATGGACACGCTTTGCTCTGTATGCCTTGAAATCAGGCGGCAACACCATTGCCTCTGGCGGTGCGTTAGAGCAAGCACGCACAAACTTGGGCTGCCGTTTGAAAGAGGAGCTGTATATTTGCTTCAAAATTGTGACCGCTGCACTAAATTAATTTTTTTTTTTTTTTTGAAGATGGATCATGGTTGCCACTAGAAAAGTATGATGAGGTGGTATGGGTAGGTATGAGATGGTGGAATGATATTATTGCCAATACCCTAATGGAAGTTAAAACCAAAGATTATCCTCAGATGCAATTTTGAAAAACCACAAGGACTATCAATGTAATTTACTCTAAATATTAAAGGTTTTACATTTTTCATCGAGAAATAAGATGAAACACAGTGGGACATGAAACATGAAAAACATGGCCAGGCAAATACTCATTAATCCATAAAACCAAACCCCAAACACCCCCCAAAAAAACAATCCAATGCAACAACATACATCACCACATTGATGCACAATGCAATTCCGCTTACGTCTTTCCAAACCATGACTCACCACACTTCCGTTTCATAGAACGCCATGATCTCCGGATACTTAGCCAACAACTGAAAGGTTTATGGATATATTTTAATATGTGTATGACCAGATTCGAACTCGAGACTTCGGGATTGCACACATTACGTATGAGAGTTGATGTTAAAATAATTAATATTTATAAACGTTATTATTAATTATTTGTCACTTAAATAAAACTTAACGATAGTTAATATTTAACGAGTTTAGACTAACGGTCATTAAATGTAAACTACAAGGCCTAGAGATGAAATTAGTGGACAAGAAAATTCTAGAACCCCTCTTTGGTCCTTATGGCTGGTCGTGGGTCTTCAAGCCCAAGGAGGAGAATTTTCTTGGTCACCAAGTTAAGTTACCTATAAATACAATCCTTTGTATTCATTCATAACTTAACCTTGGATCACTTAAAAACCTAATTTCTTTCTTCTCTCCTTCCTCTTGTTTGGCCGATCGTACACCCTCCCTACCCAAGGGATTCGATTTTTCCAACTCAAAGAAACAAGTGTTTGGTTTTATTTATGATTCAAGAACCTAGCTTTTCACATCAAATCTATATTAGTACGTGTGTACAAGAATGAAGCACAAATACATTTGTGTTTGTGGGATTTTTGGTATTCGACATATATTAGGTCGATTGGTATAAACCCATTGTTATGGTTTGGGTTTTTGTTCCTTGTTTTCGATATTGTGTGTTTCTTGAATTGCTAAAAGGTACGCATCTTCTTTTATTCGGTTAATTCAATTACAAGTATTTTTCCTATTACTTCTGCTGCATGCTTTGACGATGTTTACTTGTTTACTATAAATGTTATGATTAGTAAAACCCAACAACAACAACATCACTCTAGCACGACAAACTTTGCCGAAGCGGTTTGAAAGAGGAGCGTGTATATTTGCTTCAAAATTGTGACCGTTGCACTAAATTAAAAAAAAATTTGAGGTATGGAATCATGGTTGCCACTAGAAAAGTATGGTGAGGTATGGGTGAGGTATGAGATGAGGTGGAATGATATTATTGGTGGGTGGTGAGGTATGGTTGAGGTATGGGATCATGGTTGCCAGTACCCTAATGGAAGTTAAAACCAAAGATTATCCTCAGATGCAATTTTGAAAAACCACAAGGACTATCAATGTAATTTACTCTAAATATTAAAAGTTTTACATTTTTCATCGAGAAATAAGATGAAACACAATGGGACATGAAACATGAAAACATGGCCGCAAATCCTCATTAATCCATAAACCAAACCAAACCCAAACACCCCCAAAAAAACAATCCAATGCAACACATACATCGCCACATTGATGCACAATGCGATTCCGCTTTACGCGTTTTCCAAACCATAACTCACCGTACTTCGCTTTCATAGAACGCCATGATCTCGAGATACTTAGCCAACAACCTAAAGGTTTATGGATGTATTTTAATATGTGTATGACCGATTCAACTCGAGACTTCTGGATTGCACACATTACGTATGAGAGTTGATGTTAAAATAATTAATATATATAAACGTTGTTATTATTAATTATTTGTCACAAAATAAAACTTAACGATAGTTAATATTTAACGAGTTTAGACTAGCGGTCGTTAAATGTAAACTACAAGGACTAGAGATGAAATTAGTGGACAAGAAAATTCTAGAACCCTCTTGGGTCCTCGATGGCCGTCGTGGGTCTTCAAGCCCAATGAGGAGAGTTTTCTTGGTCACCAAGTTAAGCTACCTATAAATACAACCCCTTGTATTCATTCATAACTTAACCTTGGATCACTTAGAAACCTAATTTCTTTCTTCTCTTCTTCCCTCTTGGTTTGGCCGATCGTACACCCTCCCTACCCAAGGGATTTGATTTTTCCAACTCCAAGAAACAAGTGTTTGGTTTTATTTGTGATTCAAGAACCTAGCTTTTCACATCAAATCGATATTAATATGTGTGCCCTAGAACGAAGCACAAATGCATTTGTGTTTGTGGGTTTTTTGGTATTCGACATATATTGGGTCGATTGGTATAAACCCATTGTTAGGGTTTGGGGTTTTGTTCCTTGTTCTCGATATTGTGTGTTTCTTGAATTGCTAAAAGGTACGCATATTCTTTTATTCGGTTAATTCAATTACAAGTATTTTTCCTATTACTTCCTCACTGCATGCTTTGATGATGTTTACTTGTTTACTATAAATGTTATGATTAGTAAAACCCAACAAAGGGTAATACACGAGCCGTTAATATGTTGTAATTAATTACCGAAACATATAAAAGTTGAATCTTTGTGATTATTACATGCTTTTATTGGTTTCTAGGGTTTTGAAAATGAAACCCTAACTTTTTATACATGGGTCGATTACCCTTTTATTTATTAATTAGGTTTTATTTTTTTTAAAACTTGTAGAAACCCTAGGATTGCATGTATATTTTATGTGGTTTTAATGAATAATTGTTATGTGCCATGTATTATGTGTATCTTGGGATTGTAATTGTTATGAGGAATCCATGGTGGAACATGCATGTTTTGCCATGGATTATTGTTTTGATTAATTGTTAAGTTATATTCACATGTTAATTAGTTTGATAAATATTAAATTGGAGAAGACCTCAATATATCTAATAATAATTCGTTATGTGCAATATGGTATATTATTAACTTTGTCTTACGCAATCGACTTGTCGATGTATGTGGCTCACTTGCACTGGTAGGTGAAAGCCCTAGTTAATGTATGCATGGTTTTAAGCCTAGAATTGTTTATTAGGTTTTATCGAAATAATTATGCATGTGGCTAATTGTTTTTACATATGTTAATTGTTAAGTTTTATGTATATTATTTGAGTTTGTTTTAATTTTTTTTTTATTAAAAGTGCTTTTTTGTTTATATTGTATGACATGTTAGTAAGCAAAAAGGGTTTTTTTATGAATAGAAAATTAAATGGACTAAATAATGGCGAAATTGATTTGTTTTCTAAGTATTAAATCATGAACTTTTTATCAATGTTGCAAAAATCGCGAATCGGTAGTCGGGCGGTCGACCTCCCTGTAGCTTGTAATCGGTCTAGGCGGGATTAATCGGTGATTAATCGGATTGGCATTTCCGACAAGTTTTTAGTATTTTCGGCAAATTTTAGGTATTTTCGACAAGTTTTAGGTATTTTCGACAAGTTTAGGTATTTTCGGCAATATTTTTCTTGAAATAAATCTTGTAATAGATATAAAGAATGACCATTAGTTATTCAAACAATTTTATGGGTAGTTTTAAGTATTTTCGGCAAGATATGAAGGTTTTCAGCAAGTTTGACCACCATTAACCGTCATTGACCACCATTGACCACGGTTGACCGATTTGTTTGACCGATTTACATAAATCAGAAAGGTTGGTGGCCTTGCACCTAATCGGCGATTAATCGGCCTTGTAGGCCTTGTTTTGCAACACTTCTTTTTATCGACTGATGCGACTGTACTAAATGGTTAGAACGGCTCACCCATTATAACAAACTGTGTGGGTGGTTTAAGGAGGGTTCGACATTAAATTGCGACTCTAAAGAAGAAGGGTTATTCATAATATGTTTTGCGCTGACCAGCTTCTCTGCCACCTTGTGAGTTGTATTTGGAGCTACCTAGTATAACTATTCTATGTACAAAGCATCTTAGTGCAAAGTTGTAAGTTTCTCAACGCATCGATTAAAACTTTGTATAATTTAATCTTAGAAATTAAAATTATAAGTAAGTTTTTTTTGTAAAATTTTATGTTATGGAGATGTATGCATGCTTCTTCATACATAAGTTTTGATTACACGTCAAAAATTGTACCCTATAAATTAAAGTTTATGCCATATAATGATATGAAACACTTGAAGTTGTAATTTAGTTATGTGGGACCTTGAGCTAAATTACAATAATAAGGTGAATCTTTATGTTGTGTGAGACCTCAGCTTAAATAATTTGCAGTTTCTAAATTAGACAACTTAATTAAGTTAGTTAGTGAGACCTATAACTTAAGGCATAAGATGGGATAAAACATGCTTACGTTTTGCATAATTGTTTGGCGAAATTGTAAATCCCATAATTTCTAGGAATTGAATTATTGTTTTTCAACAATTACCTATTCTATACTTTCATCACTAGCAGATCAACTGATGTGGTGAAACTATGATAATGAGGGTCCTAGATTCAAGGAAAATTTTATGGTTAATATGAATATTGACCAAAGGGTATTTTATTTTCTTGAATTGTTGAATTATCGAAAGTACTAACTTTTGAACTTTTATTTTCAGAGAAATGGCTTAACCTAAATCTATCTGCACTAGCCTCGCGTTCAAATCCATGTTTGATCGCGAGAAATTGACCGGCAAAGACAAATTTCAATGATTGGTATCGCAACTCGAATTGTCTTGAGGGTTGCCAAAAGACTAGATTATTTGACTACGCCTTGTCCTCCTAAACATGTAGCTAGTGCTACTAACAAGCACAAGCCGCATGGAAAACCGAGTATGATAAGTGAGGTCTCCTGCATTATGCTTGGGAGTATGATCTCAAACTTGCAAAAACAGTTTCAAAACTACATCCCACAAGAAATGCTCACCGAACTTATTAGGTTGTTCGGAGAAGCCTGTTACTCTAGAGCAGATGATTTGATAGATGTCTCGAAACAGTTTCAAGCAAGGGACGGAAACCGTGAGCCCACTCTGAAATGATGAGTTACGTGGACCAGCTCGGAAGACTCAATTAAGTCTACCCCAATGACATACAAATTGGCCTTATCAACATATCCCTTAACAAGGAGTTTGATGGTTTCGTGCGCAATTACAATATGCATTGCACGGGGAAGACAGTTAGTGAGGTACATGCAATGCTCATTGACTACGAAAAAGGTTTGCCCAATAAGGCTCCTACACCTACGGTACTTGCTATTCAAAAGGATAGGATTACTGATTCGCTCCAAACAGTCAGGTTTTATCACACAAGCTAACCACTTGTGAATGGTCAACCGTAATAAAATTCAAACTGTCTAAAACCAATGCAATTAAGATCTGGAGAGTATAGTGTTTCCACAGGTCGTTAAGTCCCACGGAGGATTAATGGTGTTTAACACTTTCAGATGTCGAATAATCACTAAGGATAGTGATCAGTAAGGATTGTGAATGATAATTACACCTAAATAGAAAGTTTGTAAATTACAGGGGCTTAAATGCAAATTAAAGAAAATTAAAAAGCTAAAATATATTAAATAAACGCTATCACTATTTTTTAAAATGATGTTTTCTTGATTTATAAAATAAAATAACTTAAATAAACTATTTTAATTAAAGCGTAAACCTAAATTATCTAAAAACGTGACCTAGAATGAAAACGTGCGTTATATGTAAAAATTACGCGAGTGCGCAAGAAAAAACGTAAAATTTGTAAAATAAAAGTCCTACGAGTGTAAAAACAATTTTCTTACTTACTATATGACAAAAGAAAATTTTAGAAAAAAGATTTATATTTTTTTGACTTTTATATTTTTTATTATGAATTAAATACTATTTTAGACTAATTAAATGATTAAAAATACTAAAACTATTCAGAAAATTCTGAAACTTTTTTATAAAATACTTTATACTAATACAAAGATAAGAAAAATACAAAAGTTGTAAAAGCTTGTTTAAATAAGCTGAAAATAAGCTAACTTAATCGTATAAGCTAAATGGACAAAAAGGACTTAAGTAATAAATTGTGCAAAGGAATACCAGTCAAAGACCCAAGGGCAGATGGTAGTGTGTGTGTGTGTGGTGAGCTGGGTGGCCAGGGTTCGAATCTCAGCACTGGCTTTTTATTTTTTTATTTTCTTTTTGGATTTTTCTTTTTGAAACTGATTAAGCACACTAAGATAAGCAAATTTCAAAACTACAACTTTTTATGAAATTCACTAATAAGCTCAGTTTTAGCTTATTATTACTTAACAGTGGGCAAGAAAATGGAATAAGCACAAGGTTTTAGCTAAGTGGCTAATAAGCTAGAAAATAAGCAAAATGTTAACTGAAAATAAGCTAGACACTGATAATAAGCTAATATAACAACTGAATAAGCATAATTACTAAGAAATAAGCACTAAACAAATCCAAATAAACACTAGCTTAACTGATTAAACAGGACACTATTTGGGTTTTTATACACTTTCTAACTTATTTTTAAGTACTTAGATAAGCTAGGAAATGAAAATAAACAATTGAACTAGCAAGTATACCAGCTAAGCTATCCAAAAATCTAAATTACAAAAGATGGGTTACACTAATAAGCTTGTGAGAAGCTTTTGAAAAAGCTGGTAACCACTGATTGATTGGTGTACTAAGTGAAATGGACAAGATAAAAGGCCACTAGCAGGCTTATTAAATAAGCTAAAAATGGAAAAACTAGCACTTGAACCTTGAGACAGCTAGGTTAGCTACTCAAAAAGCTAAAGTACACAAGCAGAGCCTCACTAATAAGCTCTGTGTGAGCTTGTGAAAGTGGGAAGCTCAACTGTGCACAGGGCACCTATTTGAAAAAGTACCTAAAATAAGCTAAGAATTAAGCTATTAAATAAGCTAAACAGAAATTATAAAAAACACCATTAGAAAGATGAGCAACTAGATTTTAATAATCCAAAAGCTCAAATCATGAAACTCAATATTAAGTCCTATATAAAATTATCTATTTTATTCAAAAACGACCAAACTGAAATTTTTGACTTTTTAAATTAAACTAAAAGGTTGACTATTATGAACTTTAAGTTGATTCTACTAACTGATTATGATGTATTAAGCTAAAATAAGATGAGATTAAGCTGAAGTAACAAGTTATGAACTACTATGATGAGTTTTACACTTTAAATCCCAACAGTTACAAAGTAAGATGAGATTAAAGGTATTTTGACTATTGAACAAACAAGCACTGGTTTTTCTTGTCTATATGAGCTAATATGACCTAATGAGACATGCCACAAACAAGAACAAATGCTAGAATACTTTCTAACACAGTTTACCAAGTGAAATCAAACACCCCTTTACAAGGCTGTTATGAAGCTTTTCAAAGGATTTCACAGATTCAGTCCATGCATTTGATTCATGACCATATATTATCATATACTGAAGCTAAATAAACATTAAACAACAACACTAATAACATAAAACTAAGAAATTACACTTATGCTATATTAACTGCTTAAAATAAGATTTTTATTAACTACAAATTAAAAAGAACAAGTGACTGTTTTTAATGCTTAATTCTACTTAGTTATAACTAATGAACATAAAGACACAGAGATTTAAGCTAATCAATGGCTCAAACAGTGAAATGCCAAAATGAGTAAAAAGCTTACAAGATGAGTCCAAGCACAAAACTGAGAACTGAGGCACACAAACACAACCTATAGCTTCCCAAGAAGCACTAAACCAAGGCAATCCAATATCAACCTTGCTCCAGCTGTGATCACCATCTTCATTGCTTTTTTTATTTTTCACTAATTTTTTGGTATTTTTGGTATTTTTGCTTTTTTACTTCTAAACTGATTTTAAAGGTTACTAATAGCTTACATAAGCTATATAGGAGCTTATGTGATCTTATGAGTCCAAAATAACATCTACAAACAACATTCGAACTTATTGAGATTTTTGAACAAGGAATTTTTGCATAAACTGAAAACTTGAATTAAAACTGAAATTGATGTTCAGAAAAGCTTTATTACACACTAAAAACTTGAATTACAGAGTTTGAAAGCTTAAACATAAACTAGAATTTAAAAGTTAACTAATTCGACATACATTAATAAAAATTACACTAGATATCTCTCTCCTCTGCTTCACCTTTCTTTATATTGATCTTTTAGACTCCCCACATGTCTCTGAATCTTTCCCACTTCAAATATTGACCATTGGTGCTCTGAAACAGATCCTAGCCTTTAAAACTGATTTTGGCGCCAAAAGTGGTACTAGTGGATTAGAGCAGGTTTTGAGGCAATTAAAGAATTGTGGATGTTTGTGGAGGTGGAGGGGACAAAATGAGAAGTAGATATGGAGCTAGGATTGATTTGGCAGCAAAAACAGGGGTTGAGGTGAGGTTGGAGTGTTTGATGGCGGGGAAGCATTAAATGCTTGGTGGCTGGTATACAGGTGGAAGGGGAGTGGGTAATGAGCTGGAGACAGGTGGTGGTGAGGTGGAGAGGTGAAAAGGTGGAAAAACCACCCCTGGTTTTGGTTTGCAGAGATTGGAGAGGAGAGTGAACAGTGTGACTGGTTTGGGCGCGCGTTTGACTTTATTTGACCCGGTATTAATATGAAGGGGGTTGGGCTTGGATGTTGGGCTAGCTGGGATAAGGGATTGGATTTGGGTTTTAATAATACAAGGAGTCCGTTTGGTATAGTTTAAACACAAGGACCATTCATGTAATTTGTGCAAACTTCAAGGACTGAAACTGCCAATTTTCCAAAGTTATCACAAGGACCTATATTGCCAAGTATGAATAGTACAAGGTTTATTGTTGATTATTTTCACTTTTTAAATTCACCAAGGACTATTTTTGACATTTTTCAAACTTTAGGGACTAAAGTTGTCATTTTGCAATTTTTAAAATTTGAAGGGTTTGTTTTGACAACTTTTGAATCCCATGGACCTTAAATGATATTTTTCTTTATTTTGATTTACCAGGGACTAGATTTGACAACTTTTGAAACTTGGGGACTAAAACTGCCAATTATGCAAACTTGATACGTTTTCATCTGATTTTGGTATTTTTGCATTTAAAACACATAAAACACTTATTTGTGATATTTTTATCATTTTGATGCATTTCTGAGTGTTTTCAGATGTTTTTGCAGCTTAAATGGTACAAAAATGATGAGTATTTGCACACTCATCAATCCCCCACACTAAGATATTGCTAGTCCCTAGCAATATTTTGAGAAAACTTAATGGATTTCATCTCTTTACCAAAAGCCATTACTTCTGGAGTAGCCAATTGTTTCAGTTCAAGTAAGAACCTTGGTACAATGATAACCAAATGATTTTGAGCAAATCACCAGCTTTCAACGGTTTTGATTTGTCTTTACCAGAAGCCGTTTGCTTCTGGACTAGCCAACTCTTAGATAATATATACTATCTTTGGTGAGCTGATTACCAATTATGGTTTTCCAACTGCCTTTACCACAAGCCATAAACTTGCGGGCTAGCCAACTCTTCACTAATTAAAGATATGGTGAGCTGAACACCATAAAATTTTGGGCAAATTGCAAGCCGTCAACGGATTTGAGATATCTTTACCAAGAGCCGTTTGCTCCTGGATTAGCCAATCCTTATGTGGGTTAGACATGGTGGACTGATTACCATTTGTTGTGTTTAGTACATAGTACTTCCACTAAAAAAAAAAAAAAAAAAAAAAAAATTAAATTTGGCTATTTTGAGGGAAAAAGGGACTAAAAGGGTACATTTATGATCAAATTCGCCAGAATTTCCCCCACACACTTAGAAATGAATATTGTCCTCAATATTCAAAGTCCCGGCTATTATGCCGAATCCTTGAACGTAAAAAGATAACATTACTAGCCAAGTGTGGAAACACAACAATTATTCTCTTTTTTTAATATTTACAATTTTTTTTTGATGAAAACGTATATACAACTGCGGGGGGCAACTCCCCCACACTAGGGTGGTACACACGGGTGAAAACCCATGTTTAACTACTGTTTTTGATTACCGAGTCTCTAGCTTGACTCGACCCGAATTAATTTGTTCATGGGGAAGTAAGTGGAAGAGACAATCTCCATCGGACTTTCATTCAAGATGTTTGTATAAACATTGAAGTACGTGAAAGTTCCACACCGATGAGATATACATAGAACCGGCTCAAAAATGATAAATGAAAATGCCGGGGTCAAAAATAGTGTCCTCATTCCCGAAGGAGAAAAGGGAACGAGAAACCACACCATCTGTGAAAAATGGAATAAAGATGTGCATCACAATGCAATCCCATTCTTCATCAGTGAGGAGCAAATCACCATTTGTTAGATTTTTAAGCTTAGACTTGAAGCTTGTATGGTGATTGGCAACAAAATTTCCAGGAGGGAGAACTGGAAACGGTTCTTCAATTAACAGATTTTCCAGAAAAAGGATGTCTCCCTCCGAATCAAAGCAAGTATTGTCAATCCCCGTTGGAATTGACTCATCACTAAGAAAAGCATCGACCTCCTTCCAAAAGTTGTCATCTTCCTCATCTGGAGTGAGAGAAGGAATGGAAGAGTCAGAAATGGGACAAGAAATGAGTGAATGATCATTATATAGGAGACTTTGAATTTCTCCAAGATCGGCTTCGAAATCAAAGAGATCATCGTCACTTTCGATGAAAGTGAATGATGTGAGTGAGTTCATCGGTGAACTCCTCAAGAAGAGGATCAGACTGTGGGAGTGATGCCTCAACATACTCAATGTCTCCATAAGATTTACAATCATCGCTAAAATCGGAGAAAGTTTCAAAATGATCTTTTGAACACTCAAGAGGGGAAAGGATATCACACATATGATCAGAAGTTCCCTGTGACTCTTCCGGGATTGGGACAAGGTTCTCAACACTAGACTTTATGAATTCGTCCGATTCCTTTTCAGGAACAGTGTCAAGATGCTCATCCCCCATGTTTAGAGAGTGAGTGGGAATATTGGGTGTGATAACAGCAGACTGAGGGAGTTGAGAAGGACTAGCATACATATGTTTTATACTTTCCATTTGTTCTTCCGCTAGTAATTCCATCATAGTCTTGTCTCCCTGATTTTTCATGGAAGGAATTTCAACTGATGAACTTGATGAACCTGTACAAAATTGACGAATATCAAGGGTAACTTCATCATCATCGTCATCAGGAATGAAACGGAATCGAGAGCTAGATTTGGCTGCTTTTTCTTTTGCAATTGATTCCCTAATAGATTTTTCAAAGGCAATTTGGGAATTTAATTTAGCAACCCGCTCTTCAGCTAGCAATTCTTCCATGGATTTCTCATTTGGATTATCTTGGGAGTGGTTACCTTCCTTCAAATCTTTCACTAAATCCAAAAGATCAAGGAGAAGATTTTGAGGAAGTGGATCAGGCTCAGGTGGTGCCTGATTCATTGGATAATGTGGAGATTGGTCTTGAAATGTATAGTCGTAATTGTTGCAAGGAAATGGGTTCCCTTTTTGACAATCCGAGCTAGAGTGAGGACCTCCACAATACTCACAACAGTAAAACTGATGTGGCTGTGAGTCATATGTGCTGTAGTCATAATTGTTATCAGAACCTGCTCATAGACAAGCGTGTTTCCTGATTGACAATCAGAACTGTAGTGTGAACCACCACAGTACTCACAACGTAAAAGCTGAGTCTCACAGTGTGGTAGCTGATGGAATAAATCAGTTGTGTTATGGTAGGAATAGGGATCCTGGTTATAGACAGACCCGTTTCCTGATTCCACCATGCTACAACTGGGGCAATTGCCACCATTATAAGGACCACCACACCATTGACAACCAAGAGGGTGAGGATGAGACATAGAAAGAATCAAATGGTTCCAGAGGGTAAGAGATAAAGAATCAAAAGGGTAAGAGGGTAAAGAGGAATATTTTTGGTATTTTTGAAAAACATTTTGTAAAAACAAAGAATGAAAATATTTTTGGTGTTGTTAACACTTCAGGAAAAGCGTTAATGAACTTTTTGATTTTTATAACTTTACAAAAAACTGTTTACAAAAGGTGGTATATGTGCAAGTACGGATCTGAGAATGCTTAAAACACGCGAAAGCCTCCCCGGCAGCGGCGCCAAAATTTGATCGGGTCCAGACAGTCAGGTTTTATCACACAAGCTAACCACTTGTGAATGGTCAACCGTAATAAAATTCAAATTGTCTAAAACCAATGCAATTAAGATCTGGAGAGTATAGTGTTTCCACAGGTCGTTAAGTCCCACGGAGGATTAATGGTGTTTAACACTTTCAGATGTCGAATAATCACTAAGGATAGTGATCAGTAAGGATTGTGAATGATAATTACACCTAAAGAGAAAGTTTGTAAATTACAGGGGCTTAAATGCAAATTAAAGAAAATTAAAAAGCTAAAATATATTAAATAAACGCTATCACTATTTTTAAAATGATGTTTTCTTGATTTATAAAATAAAATAACTTAAATAAACTATTTTAATTAAAGCGTAAACCTAAATTATCTAAAAACGTGACCTAGAATGAAAACATGCGTTATATGTAAAAATTACGCGAGTGCGCAAGAAAAAACGTAAAATTTGTAAAATAAAAGTCCTACGAGTGTAAAAACAATTTTCTTACTTACTATATGACAAAAGAAAATTTTAGAAAAAAGATTTATATTTTTTTGACTTTTATATTTTTTATTATGAATTAAATACTATTTTAGACTAATTAAATGATTAAAAATACTAAAACTATTCAGAAAATTCTGAAACTTTTTTGTAAAATACTTTATACTAATACAAAGATAAGAAAAATACAAAAGTTGTAAAAGCTTGTTTAAATAAGCTGAAAATAAGCTAACTTAATCGTATAAGCTAAATGGACAAAAAGGACTTAAGTAATAAATTGTGCAAAGGAATACCAGTCAAAGACCAAAGGGCAGATGGTAGTGTGTGTGTGTGTGGTATTAGCTGGGTGGCCAGGGTTCGAATCCCAAAGACTGGATTTTTGCTTTTTATTTTCTTTTTGGATTTTTCTTTTTGAAACTGATTAAGCACACTAAGATAAGCAAATTTCAAAACTACAACTTTTTATGAAATTCACTAATAAGCTCAGTTTTAGCTTATTATTACTTAACAGTGGGCAAGAAAATGGAATAAGCACAAGGTTTTAGCTAAGTGGCTAATAAGCTAGAAAATAAGCAAAATGTTAACTGAAAATAAGCTAGACACTGATAATAAGCTAATATAACAACTGAATAAGCATAATTACTAAGAAATAAGCACTAAACAAATCCAAATAAACACTAGCTTAACTGATTAAACAGGACACTATTTGGGTTTTTAAACACTTTCTAACTTATTTTTAAGTACTTAGATAAGCTAGGAAATGAAAATAAACAATTGAACTAGCAAGTATACCAGCTAAGCTATCCAAAAATCTAAATTACAAAGACTGGGTTACACTAATAAGCTTGTGAGAAGCTTTTGAAAAAGCTGGTAACCACTGATTGATTGGTGTACTAAGTGAAATGGACAAGATAAAAGGCCACTAGCAGGCTTATTAAATAAGCTAAAAATGGAAAAACTAGCACTTGAACCTTGAGACAGCTAGGTTAGCTACTCAAAAAGCTAAAGTACACAAAGCGAGCCTCACTAATAAGCTCTGTGGGAGCTTGTGAAAGAGGGAAGCTCAACTGTGCACAGGGCACCTATTTGAAAAAGTACCTAAAATAAGCTAAGAATTAAGCTATTAAATAAGCTAAACAGAAATTATAAAAAACACCATTAGAAAGATGTGCAACTAGATTTTAATAATCCAAAAGCTCAAATCATGAAACTCAATATTAAGTCCTATATAAAATTATCTATTTTATTCAAAAACGACCAAACTGAAATTTTTGACTTTTTAAATTAAACTAAAAGGTTGACTATTATGAACTTTAAGTTGATTCTACTAACTGATTATGATGTATTAAGCTAAAATAAGATGAGATTAAGCTAAAGTAACAAGTTATGAACTACTATGATGAGTTTTACACTTTAAATCCCAACAGTTACAAAGTAAGATGAGATTAAAGGTATTTTGACTATTGAACAAACAAGCACTGGTTTTTCTTGTCTATATGAGCTAATATGACCTAATGAGACATGCCACAAACAAGAACAAATGCTAGAATACTTTCTAACACAGTTTACCAAGTGAAATCAAACACCCCTTTACAAGGCTGTTATGAAGCTTTTCAAAGGATTTCACAGATTCAGTCCATGCATTTGATTCATGACCATATATTATCATATACTGAAGCTAAATAAACATTAAACAACAACACTAATAACATAAAACTAAGAAATTACACTTATGCTATATTAACTGCTTAAAATAAGATTTTTATTAACTACAAATTAAAAAGAACAAGTGACTGTTTTTAATGCTTAATTCTACTTAGTTATAACTAATGAACATAAAGACACAGAGATTTAAGCTAATCAATGGCTCAAACAGTGAAATGCCAAAATGAGTAAAAAGCTTACAAGATGAGTCCAAGCACAAAACTGAGAACTGAGGCACACAAACACAACCTATAGCTTCCCAAGAAGCACTAAACCAAGGCAATCCAATATCAACCTTGCTCCAGCTGTGATCACCATCTTCATTGCTTTTTTTATTTTTCACTAATTTTTTGGTATTTTTGGTATTTTTGCTTTTTTACTTCTAAACTGATTTTAAAGGTTACTAATAGCTTACATAAGCTATATAGGAGCTTATATGATCTTATGAGTCCAAAATAACATCTACAAACAACATTCGAACTTATTGAGATTTTTGAACAAGGAATTTTTGCATAAACTGAAAACTTGAATTAAAACTGAAATTGATGTTCAGAAAAGCTTTATTACACACTAAAAACTTGAATTACAGAGCTTGAAAGCTTAAACATAAACTAGAATTTAAAAGTTAACTAATTCGACATACATTAATAAAAATTACACTAGATATCTCTCTCCTCTGCTTCACCTTTCTTTATATTGATCTTTTAGACTCCCCACATGTCTCTGAATCTTTCCCACTTGCAATCTTGACCATTGGTGCTCTGAAACAGATCCTAGCCTTTAAAACTGATTTTGGCGCCAAAAGTGGTACTAGTGGATTAGAGCAGGTTTTGAGGCAATTAAAGAATTGTTGATGTTTGTGGAGGTGGAGGGGACAAAATGAGAAGTAGATATGGAGCTAGGATTGATTTGGCAAAGCAAAACAGGGTTGAGGTGAGGTTGGAGTGTTTGATGGTGGGGAAGCATTAAATGCTTGGTGGCTGGTATACAGGTGGAAGGGGAGTGGGTAATGAGATGGAGACAGGTGGTGGTGAGGTGGAGAGGTGAAAAGGTGGAAAAACCACCCCTGGTTTTGGTTTGCAGAGATTGGAGAGGAGAGTGAACAGTGTGACTGGTTTGGGCGCGCGTTTGACTTTATTTGACCCGGTATTAATATGAAGGGGGTTGGGCTTGGATGTTGGGCCAGCTGGGATAAGGGATTGGATTTGGGTTTTAATAATACAAGGAGTCCGTTTGGTATAGTTTAAACACAAGGACCATTCATGTAATTTGTGCAAACTTCAAGGACTGAAACTGCCAATTTTCCAAAGTTATCACAAGGACCTATATTGCCAAGTATGAATAGTACAAGGTTTATTGTTGATTATTTTCACTTTTTAAATTCACCAAGGACTATTTTTGACATTTTTCAAACTTTAGGGACTAAAGTTGTCATTTTGCAATTTTTAAAATTTGAAGGGTTTGTTTTGAAAACTTTTGAATCCCATGGACCTTAAATGATATTTTTCTTTATTTTGATTTACCAGGGACTAGATTTGACAACTTTTGAAACTTGGGGGACTAAAACTGCCAATTATGCAAACTTGATACGTTTTTCATCTGATTTTGGTATTTTTGCATTTAAAACACATAAAACACTTATTTGTGATATTTTTATCATTTTGATGCATTTCTGAGTGTTTTCAGATGTTTTTGCAGCTTAAATGGTACAAAAATGATGAGTATTTGCACACTCATCAATCCCCCACACTAAGATATTGCTAGTCCCTAGCAATATTTTGAGAAAACTTAATGGATTTCATCTCTTTACCAAAAGCCATTACTTCTGGAGTAGCCAATTGTTTCAGTTCAAGTAAGAACCTTGGTACAATGATAACCAAATGATTTTGAGCAAATCACCAGCTTTCAACGGTTTTGATTTTCTTTACCAGAAGCCGTTTGCTTCTGGACTAGCCAACTCTTAGATAATATATACTATCTTTGGTGAGCTGATTTCCAATTATGGTTTTCCAACTGCCTTTACCACAAGCCATAAACTTGCGGGCTAGCCAACTCTTCACTAATTAAAGATATGGTGAGCTGAACACCATAAAATTTTGGGCAAATTGCAAGCCGTCAACGGATTTGAGATATCTTTACCAAGAGCCGTTTGCTCCTGGATTAGCCAATCCTTATGTGGGTTAGACATGGTGGACTGATTACCATTTGTTGTGTTTAGTACATAGTACTTCCACTAAAAAAAAAAAAAAAAATTAAATTTGGCCATTTTTGGGGAAAAAGGGACTAAAAGGGTACATTTATGATCAAATTCGCTGAATTTCCCACACACTTAGAAATGAATATTGTCCTCAATATTCAAAGTCCCGGCTATTATGCCGAATCCTTGAACGTAAAAAGATAACATTACTAGCCAAGTGTGGAAACACAACAATTATTCTCTTTTTTTAATATTTACAATTTTCATTCATTTTTTTTTTTTTTTTGATGAAAACATATATCAACAGCGGGGGCAACCCCCCACACTAGGGTGGTACACACGGGTGAAAACCCATGTTTAACTACTATTTTTGATTACCGAGTCGCTAGCTTGACTCGACCCCGAATTAATTTGTTCATGGGGAAGTAAGTGGAAGAGACAATCTCCATCGGACTTTCATTCAAGATGTTTGTATAAACATTGAAGTACGTGAAAGTTCCACACCGATGAGATATAAATAGAACCGGCTCAAAAATGATAAATGAAAATGCCGGGGTCAAAAATAGTTTCCTCATTCCCGAAGGAGAAAAGGGAACGAGAAACCACACCATCTGTGAAAAATGGAATAAAGGTGTGCATCACAATGCAATCCCATTCTTCATCAGTGAGGAGCAAATCACCATTTGTTAGATTTTTAAGCTTAGACTTGAAGCTTGTATGGTGATTGGCAACAAAATTTCCGGGAGGGAGAACTGGAAACGGTTCTTCAATTAACAGATTTTCCAGAAAAAGGATGTCTCCCTCCGAATCAAAGTAAGTATTGTCAATCCCTGTTGGAATTGACTCATCACTAAGAAAAGCATCGACCTCCTTCCAAAAGTTGTCATCTTCCTCATCCGGAGTGAGAGAAGGAATGGAAGAGTCGGAAATGGGACAAGAAATGAGTGAATGATCATTATATAGGAGACTTTGAATTTCTCCAAGATCGGCTTCGAAATCAAAGAGATCATCGTCACTTTCTGATGAAAGTGAACTGATGTGAGTGAGTTCATCGGTGAACTCCTCAAGAAGAGGATCAGACTGTGGGAGTGATGCCTCAACATACTCAATGTCTCCATAAGATTTACAATCATCGCTAAAATCGGAGAAAGTTTCAAAATGATCTTTTGAACACTCAAGAGGGGAAAGGATATCACACATATGATCAGAAGTTCCCTGTGACTCTCCCGGGATTGGGACAAGGTTCTCAACACTAGACTTTATGAATTCGTCCGATTCCTTTTCAGGAACAGTGTCAAGATGCTCATCCCCCATGTTTAGAGAGTGAGTGGAATATTGGGTGTGATACTTACGGACTGAGGAGTTGAGAAGGACTAGCATACATATGTTTTATACTTTCCATTTGTTCTTCCGCTAGTAATTCCATCATAGTCTTGTCTCCTGATTTTTCATGGAAGGAATTTCAACTGATGAACTTGATGAACCTGTACAAAATTGACGAATATCAAGGGTAACTTCATCATCATCGTCATCAGGAATGAAACGGAATCGAGAGCTAGATTTGGTTGCTTTTTCTTTTGCAATTGATTCCCTAATAGATTTTTCAAAGGCAATTTGGGAATTTAATTTAGCAACCCGCTCTTGACTAGCAATTCTTCCATGGATTTCTCATTTGGATTATCTTGGGAGTGGTTACCTTCCTTCAAATCTTTCACTAAATCCAAAAGATCAAGGAAAAGATTTTGAGGAAGTGGATGTTTCAGGTGGTGCCTGATTCATTGGATACTGTGGAGGTTGGTCTTGAAATGTATAGTCGTAATTGTTGCAAGGAAATGGGTTCCCTTTTTGACAATCCGAGCTAGAGTGAGGACCTCCACAATACTCACTTACAGATAAAAGCGATGTGGTGTGAGTCATATGTCTTGTAGTCATAATTGTTATCAGGAACCTGCTCATAGACAAGCGTGTTTCCCGATTGACAATCAGAACCGGAGTGTGAACCACCACAGTACTCACAACAGTAAAACTGCTGAGTCTCACAGTGTGGTAGTTGATGGAATAAATCAGTTGTGTTATAGTAAGAATAGGGATCTGGTTATAGAGCAGGACGTTTCCTCGATTCCACCATGCTACAACCGGGGCAATTGCCACCATTATAAGGACCACCACACCATTGACAACCAAGAGGGTGAGGATGAGACATAGAAAGAATCAAATGGTTCCAGAGGGTAAGAGATAAAGAATCAAAAGGGTAAGAGGGTAAAGAGGAATATTTTTGGTATTTTTGAAAAACATTTTGTAAAAACAAAGAATGAAAATATTTTTGGTGTTGTTAACACTTCAGAAAAAGCGTTAATGAACTTTTTGATTTTTATAACTTTACAAAAAACTGTTTACAAAAGGTGGTATATGTGCAAGTACGGATCTGAGAATGCTTAAAACACGCGAAAGCCTCTCCGGCAGCGGCGCCAAAATTTGATCGGGTCCAGACAGTCAGGTTTTATCACAAAAGCTAACCACTTGTGAATGGTCAACCGTAATAAAATTCAAACTGTCTAAAACCAATGCAATTAAGATCTGGAGAGTATAGTGTTTCCACAGGTCGTTAAGTCCCACGGAGGATTAATGGTGTTTAACACTTTCAGATGTCGAATAATCACTAAGGATAGTGATCAGTAAGGATTGTGAATGATAATTACACCTAAAGAGAAAGTTTGTAAATTACAGGGGCTTAAATGCAAATTAAAGAAAATTAAAAAGCTAAAATATATTAAATAAACGCTATCACTATTTTTTAAAATGATGTTTTCTTGATTTATAAAATAAAATAACTTAAATAAACTATTTTAATTAAAGCGTAAACCTAAATTATCTAAAAACGTGACCTAGAATGAAAACGTGCGTTATATGTAAAAATTACGCGAGTGCGCAAGAAAAACGTAAAATTTGTAAAATAAAAGTCCTACGAGTGTAAAAACAATTTTCTTACTTACTATATGACAAAAGAAAATTTTAGAAAAAGATTTATATTTTTTAGACTTTTATATTTTTATTATGAATTAAATACTATTTTAGACTAATTAAATGATTAAAAATACTAAAACTATTCAGAAAATTCTGAAACTTTTTTGTAAAATACTTTATACTAATACAAAGATAAGAAAAATACAAAAGTTGTAAAAGCTTGTTTAAATAAGCTGAAAATAAGCTAACTTAATCGTATAAGCTAAATGGACAAAAATGACTTAAGTAATAAATTGTGCAAAGGAATACCAGTCAAAGACCCAAGGCAATGGTAGTGTGTGTGTGTGGTAGGAATTTGGGTGGCGGGGTTCGAATCTCAGCAAGCTTTTTATTTTTATTTTTCTTTTTGGATTTTTCTTTTGAAACGATTAAGCACACTAAGATAAGCAAATTTCAAAACTACAACTTTTTATGAAATTCACTAATAAGCTCAGTTTTAGCTTATTATTACTTAACAGTGGGCAAGAAAATGGAATAAGCACAAGGTTTTAGCTAAGTGGCTAATAAGCTAGAAAATAAGCAAAATGTTAACTGAAAATAAGCTAGACACTGATAATAAGCTAATATAACAACTGAATAAGCATAATTACTAAGAAATAAGCACTAAACAAATCCAAATAAACACTAGCTTAACTGATTAAACAGGACACTATTTGGGTTTTTAAACACTTTCTAACTTATTTTTAAGTACTTAGATAAGCTAGGAAATGGAAATAAACAATTGAACTAGCAAGTATACCAGCTAAGCTATCCAAAAATCTAAATTACAAAGACTGGGTTACACTAATAAGTTTGTGAGAAGCTTTTTAAAAAGCTGGTAACCACTGATTGATTGGTGTACTAAGTGAAATGGACAAGATAAAAGGCCACTAGCAGGCTTATTAAATAAGCTAAAAATGGAAAAACTAGCACTTGAACCTTGAGACAGCTAGGTTAGCTACTCAAAAAGCTAAAGTACACAAGCAGAGCCTCACTAATAAGCTCTGTGTGAGCTTGTGAAAGTGGGAAGCTCAACCAACGTGCACAGGGCACCTATTTGAAAAAGTACCTAAAATAAGCTAAGAATTAAGCTATTAAATAAGCTAAATAGAAATTATAAAAAACACCATTAGAAAGATGAGCAACTAGATTTTAATAATCCAAAAGCTCAAATCATGAAACTCAATATTAAGTCCTATATAAAATTATCTATTTTATTCAAAACGACCAAACGAAATTTTTGACTTTTAAATTAAACTAAAAGGTTGACTATTATGAACTTTAAGTTGATTCTACTAACTGATTATGATGTATTAAGCTAAAATAAGATGAGATTAAGCTAAAGTAACAAGTTATGAACTACTATGATGAGTTTTACACTTTAAATCCCATGATTACAAAGTAAGATGAGATTAAAGGTATTTTGACTATTGAACAAACAAGCACATGGTTTTCTTGTCTATATGAGCTAATATGACCTAATGAGACATGCCACAAACAAGAACAAATGCTAGAATACTTTCTAACACAATTTACCAAGTGAAATCAAACACCCCTTTACAGTTATGAAGCTTTTCAAAGGATTTCACAGATTCAAATCCATGCATTTGATTCATGACCATATATTATCATATACTGAAGCTAAATAAACATTAAACAACAACACTAATAACATAAAACTAAGAAATTACACTTATGCTATATTAAGCTTGCTTAAAATAAGATTTTTATTAACTACAAATTAAAAAGAACAAGTGATGTTTTAATGCTTAATTCTACTTAGTTATAACTAATGAACATAAAGACACAGAGATTTAAGCTAATCAATGGCTCAAACAGTGAAATGCCAAAATGAGTAAAAAGCTTACAAGATGAGTCCAAGCACAAAACTGAGAACTGAGGCACACAAACACAACCTATAGCTTCCCAAGAAGCACTAAACCAAGGCAATCTAATATCAACCTTGCTCCATTCTGTGATCACCATCTTCATTGCTTTTTATTTTCACTAATTTTTTGGTATTTTTGGTATTTTTGCTTTTTTACTTCTAAACTGATTTTAAAGGTTACTAATAGCTTACATAAGCTATATAGGAGCTTATATGATCTTATGAGTCCAAAATAACATCTACAAACAACATTCGAACTTATTGAGATTTTTGAACAAGGAATTTTTGCATAAATTTGAAAACTTGAATTAAAACTGAAATTGATGTTCAGAAAAGCTTTATTACACACTAAAAACTTGAATTACAGAGCTTGAAAGCTTAAACATAAACTAGAATTTAAAACTTAACTAATTCGACATACATTAATAAAAATTACACTAGATATCTCTCTCCTCTGCTTCACCTTTCTTTATATTGATCTTTTAGACTCCCCACATGTCTCTGAATCTTTCCCACTTCAAATCTTGACCATTGGTGCTCAAAACAGATCCTAGCCTTTAAAACTGATTTTGGTGCCAAAAGTGGTACTAGTGGATTAGAGCAGGTTTTGAGGCAATTAAAGAATTGTGGATGTTTGTGGAGGTGGAGGGGACAAAATGAGAAGTAGATATGGAGCTAGGATTGATTTGGCAGCAAAAACAGGGGTTGAGGTGAGGTTGGAGTGTTTGATGGCGGGGAAGCATTAAATGCTTGGTGGCTGGTATACAGGTGGAAGGGGAGTGGGTAATGAGCTGGAGACAGGTGGTGGTGAGGTGGAGAGGTGAAAAGGTGGAAAAACCACCCCTGGTTTTGGTTTGCAGAGATTGGAGAGGAGAGTGAACAGGTGTGGCTGGTTTGGAAGTGCGTTTGACTTTATTTGACCCGGTATTAATATGAAGGGGGTTGGGCTTGGATGTTGGGCCAGCTGGGATAAGGGATTGGATTTGGGTTTTAATAATACAAGGAGTCCGTTTGGTATAGTTTAAACACAAGGACCATTCATGTAATTTGTGCAAACTTCAAGGACCTAAACTTGCCAATTTTCCAAAGTTATCACAAGGACCTATATTGCCAAGTATGAATAGTACAAGGTTTATTGTTGATTATTTTCACTTTTTAAATTCACCAAGGACTATTTTTGACATTTTTCAAACTTTAGGGACTAAAGTTGTCATTTTGCAATTTTTAAACTTTGAAGGGTTTGTTTTGACAACTTTTGAATCCCATGGACCTTAAATGATATTTTTCTTTATTTTGATTTACCAGGGACTAGATTTGACAACTTTTGAAACTTGGGGGACTAAAACTGCCAATTATGCAAACTTGATACGTTTTTCATCTGATTTTGGTATTTTTGCATTTAAAACACATAAAACACTTATTTGTGATATTTTTATCATTTTGATGCATTTCTGAGTGTTTTCAGATGTTTTTGCAGCTTAAATGGTACAAAAATGATGAGTATTTGCACACTCATCAATTACTAAGCATAATAAGCAGCTAGCAAACAAGAAAGGGAAATGTAAGGGTAAAGTTGATAAGGGAAAACAAGTTATGGCTTATCAACAAGAACCCAAGAAGTACCCCCCTAAAAAGCGTGAGAATCCTAAAAAGGATGCACTAGGTAGGACCTTTGGAAGAGGAACTATCCCATTCTACCTCCATGAGTTGCGTACTAAGAGGTATAAAAATCGCACATAGCACTTCGGTACTCTTTTGATGATAGAATTATTTGCTTTTCCTCATAAAATAAATTCCTGGGTATATGATACTGGATATGGTATTCACATTTGTAATACACTTCAGGGACTTAGAGGAGCAAGAAAACTCGTCTATGGACAACAAATACCTACATGTGGGTAATGGAGCACATGAAGTTGTTGAAGCTATAGGAACGTTTGATTTAGTTTTACCTTCGGGTTTAGTAATGTCTTTGAACGATTTTCATTACGCGCCTTCTATAATTAGGGGTGTCGTTTCTGTTTCCTTGTTGAAAGATATTGGTTTTATTCATACATTTATTGATTATGGAATTTCGGTTTCTTTAAATGATGTTTTTTACTTTAATGTTATTCCAGTAAATGGTATGTTTGAAATTGATTTGCATGATAATGTGATTGATAAAAATAATTCTGTTTTTAGCATCAATAATAAAATAATCAAAAGTGATTTGGATTCTTCATATCTTTGGCATTGTATACTTGCTCACATAGGCAAGAAACGCATGCAAAAGCTGCAAGACGATTGGCTTTTGCAAGATATCTATTGGAATCACTCCTAAACCTTATTCAAGTGTTAGTTACACATATGTAATAGTTAGCTTATTATGGCCTTTATGTTTGTTATTAGCCTTAAGCTTATGTAGAAGGCCCATGAGCTTAGGCCCAAGCCCATAGGAGAAAGGGAAGGAGTAGGAGTGTTGCCCTAGCTCCTTGCCTATAAATACTTTGTAATAACCTTCATTTGAAGGTTGGTTGTTCAAGTTATTCCTTTCACATATCCTCTACGCATAACCGGTCTTACTTATATCGTGTGTGTGTGTTTTGTTACTTGTTCAATCGCCTTATCTCTTTCTTATAAGCTTGTGTAGTAAACCTTGTGACCTAACAGTGGTATCAATCGCCAAATAGTTGGGTGAACAAGTTTGTTTTTGAAGGTTTTTTTTGGTCTTACGCGTAAAAGTGAGTGACACTTTGGTTCGCTTAAAAACTTGTTTTTACACTTTTTAATCCAAGATTCTTGTACTTTCAATGTTTTAAGGTGTTAAAATACTTGTTTTTGGCAAAAAGTTTCAAACTTTATGCGTGGATAGTTGTTTTTAATCAAGTTTTTGAACGAGGGTTCTATCCTACTGTAATGCTGTTTTAGAGGCTTTGGTTCATCAAGTTTCACACTTTTGTGTCTTTTGGTGTTATTGAAGCTATTTTATCACACAAAAACTGGTTTAGAAACACTTTTGGACGAAATCAAAATTTCAAGTAAAACTACGCGTAGTTAAACCCTAAAATTACGCGTAAGTGCCTCCTTGGTTTGATCTTCATTTTCGTGGTTTATTCCGTGTTTTCTTACTTGGATAAGTCTGAAAATACGTCGACTTTGGATATCTTTTGCTTTGTGATAGTGTAAAAGATCATTTGGGCAAAAACCTAAAATTACGCATAAGCATAAGCTTACGCGTAGAAATCCTACGCCTAAGATCTTTCTTACGCCTAAGCCTAGTCTTACGCATAAGAAAATCCTACGCCTAACTTTCTACGCCTAACTTTTGTCTACGCCTAACTTTAGTGCTTTTTCCTACTTACGCGTAAGCTAAATCCTACGCGTAACTCCTTATTGTTACGCGTAACTTTGGTGTTTTTACGCATAAGTGCTACTTGGTTCTTGTCTTTTCTTCGCCTAAGGACACTTCATCAACAAAGGTTCATTCGACTACAAAGATCCATTTTACCAACACAAGTTTTCAACATGTCACAACCACCATACTCTAACTATTTCCCTTACACTTATCCTCATCCTCAACGACAACAACAACTAACTCCACAACATCAACAATGGAATCAACAACAAGCAATTTATCAACAACAATTTAACCAACAACATACTCCACAACTTGCTGCAAATCCACAACCTCAAATGGTTCAACCACCACCAAGTCTTCAAGTTCAACCGTACACAAATGACTTTAATCAACATCCATCAAGGATCACTATGAAGGAACCCACTTGGTTTGCAAAGATGTTTGAAACTTTAAGCAACCAACAATCAATTCATGAGGCTGGATCACTTGATAGACCTCCAATGCTCACTCCAGGAAACTACGATCAATGGGTGATAAGGTTCTTTAGGTTTTGTGATCTAAAGAAGCCACATGGAAAGTTCTTAAAGAAGGTTATCTTGGAAGTTCCATTTGAGATGCCTCTGTCATTGTACCCGGAGATCCAAATGCCATTCCACCAAGAGATGAACAAACGAACATTGCTACTGTTGCAGACTTGAATCCTCAAGAACTTCTACACTATGACGCAGATGAGCTTGCAATGGAATATATCCTCTAGGATTACCAAACCTAATTCTTCGTAGTGTTGATGCTCAAAAGACTGCAAAGAAAATGTGGGATCATATTAGTCTTCTTATGGAAGGATCTGTACTCAATCGGGAAGATTTGGAATCCAAAATTTACTTGGCTTATGAACACTTCATGATTGAACATGGAGAGACACTAGAGTCCTATCATCACCGGATTTTAGACATCATCAATGATTTGGATAAACACAACATCATCATGCCAAGAATTGCGGTGAATACTAAGTTCCTAAGTAGTCTTGGTTCTGAATGGGAGAAGTATGTCATTTTTCTCCGTCAAGCGAAAAACATGCATCAATCTACCTACGGATTGTTGTACGATTACTTGAAGCCTCATGAAAAGGAAGTTGATAGGGAAAGGATTCTCCGTGCTCAAATTGCTCCACCAACACATCCGGAAAATCAACAACTTGCCTTATATGCTCATAACAGTTATTCTCCTCAGCAACTCAACCAACTGCTACAATCACACCACATGATCCTTCACAACCTCCATCTCAACAAACTCAATTGGTTCCATACAACAACAGCAATGCTCAAGCGAAGCTAATGAGGACATCGATCCGTTCGAAGCATTGCAACAAGGATTTGCTATGATTGCTAATGCCTTTAGCCGTTATACCAACAAATCCAACAACCGTATTAGTTCCTCATCTAATACAAGGAATCAAGCTGTTGTGAACAATGGACGAGTTGAAGTTGAGAATCGTGGTTATGGTCGTCAGATGGGCGGTGGTCAAGGGTTTAATGTTGTGGGTAGGAATAACAACAAAGCTCAAGTGGTGGAGCAGGAAATGCTCGGAATGGGTTGAATGGTCTTGATGCTACAACTGCAATGAGAAGGGACACCTGGCTAATGCATGCCCAAAGCCAAGGACTAGAGGCAGTGCTTATTTCAAAGAGGCTCTTCTTTTGGCTCTTAAGGATGAAGCTGGTGGAACTCTCACGGACAAAGAGCAGAGCTTTATGGCAAATGACTTCGGATGATGATATGGAGGACTTGCGGGCCAATGCATTTGTTATGTTGATGGCTAATATGCATGAGTTACACATGAGTGACACAGGCCCGTGTATGACAGCGATGGCTTGTCTCAGTACCGAACAAACCATATTTATCTCGATCTCTATCTCCGCCAACATCGAATCCGGCAAGGCTCGGAATGTTCAAAATGAGCCATCCACATCTCATTCCGACGATTTTCAACTAGACCCCGTAGTTATATTTGGCGATCAAGATGACCAAACGGTTTCCCTTGATAATCAAATTGACTCCGTGGTTATACTTGAGGATCTCAGTAATGATCATGTTGAGACTCACGTTGAACACGCCGAACTTTTGCCTCATCCAGATTTTGCTCGTTTAATACAAGACCAACAAACCATAGTGGAAAAATGTCATGCCATTAATCAGGACTTGAAATGCAAAAATGCATTGTTAACCAAGGATTTTGAATGTTTACAAAAGCAACTCAACTTTTTCAAAACTCAAGAAAATCGTGAAAGCGGTTTTGAAGCGACCTTTGCCAAATCTTATCAAAGCGAAAAATATTTAGAAAGGCAGATCGTGATCTAGCAGCTTCGAAGAATGCTTTGTTATGCGAAATAGAACAAGCTGAAACATGAACATAAAAAGCAAATTAACGCTCTCACCTTGGAAAATCAAAAAGCTAAGGCTGAGTTGTTAACTTGTCAAAAAGCAGTTCTCTGCATACAAAAAGCATTCAACGAAGCGAATAGATGATCATCTTGAAGAAATCATCGGCTTGCAAAACAAACTTAAAGAGTTTAAAGCTGTTGTTTACAAACATGGCGAGTCGGTCACAACCATTGAAAAGTTTACTTTAAAACCCAATCCAAATGGATATGGACCGAATCTTGCTGATTACAAACCTAAGCTTTCAATAAAATCATTCAAACCAAATCACGAAGTTTCGGTCAGAATATAAAGTTGATAATTACATTTATGAGTGTTGTTGAATATCATCGTCAAGAGGAATTAGATGCAGAAGGCGAGAGTCGATCAAAATTAGAAAAAGTTGTTTACAACAAACCTTTTAACTATTCAAAAGCGGTCACTTTCGTCACACCAGCGGATTCTTCTAACACACCAAGGGTTATCATCAAAACAACTGAGTCTTCTAATGTTAATCCCCAACCAGATTATGCACAAATTTATGGTCCTTTACCTTCCATCTGTGAAGTAAACTCAAAACACGAAAATCGAAAAATTCTTAGATATTTTGACATTTTCATGGCTGACCTCAAAATTTTACAACATGAGATAGAATATCGTTCCGAAATCAAAATTGATCATTTTCAATCGCCTCTGGCGCGAGAACAAAGAGACATTTTTGAGAAAAATCTTTTACCTAACGTTAAAAATTTGAAAAATTGTGCATTAGCTTGGGAAACGGATTTTCATAAGGAACTTGGAGTGATGAAGGTCGTTTTAGAAAAGCGAAACATCTATTTCTAATACTAAGCGTAAAAAGAAAATGTTGAGAAAAGATGTTGATCGACTCTTGGAAGATGTCATCTGTTCTGATGTCCATAATGTTGTGCTATTGAATTCTTTGTCATATGCATTTGATCATACCTCTGCGATCTTGTTGATTACGTGATAAATGTTGAGAACACGATAATGTGCTTGGTCGAGTCCTTAAAAGTTGAAAACAAGCGATTGTCAAAGCGAACTTTCAAATGCAATACGTCGTCTTAATTGGTGTCAAAAAGATATTCACGATCAACAACTTGCTTTTAAACACAAAATCGCCCGATTCGTGCAAAATCTTCGATCCTAAAATTGAGCAACTGGATGATCAAAGCGTGTCTTTTAAGTGTCAAATCTCAAAATATGAACAAGAACTTGTAAAAGTTAAAAGGAATATGGTGTCATATTTGATTTACTCAAAAGACTCGTGATGAAGCATCAAATGAACTTGATCATTATCTTGCACACACTAAGGAAGTTATGCATTTTCTTTGGAAATGTTCGGTCGAAAATCAAGATCGATTCACACTATCCTCAAGTTAAGAGAAATGTTAGGAAAGTATGAACAACTTCCGCCAACCATCATTAAGAGATTAGCCCAGTAACACTTAGTACTCATGAACCTAGAATCTCTACTGCCAAATCACAAGTAGCTAACGTGCTTCCTTCTCCTGAAACAGGAATAGTTGAGCCTTTTCCAAACGTCCGCACTTCACGGCCTAGGAGCACTCAATCGAAGAATAGGAAGTTGCGACCTAAGAAAAGATCAATCAAGAATGCTAAAGTAGAAGAACACCCTAGGACTATGAATAAGACTCACGTTGCCTCCACTATAGATATTGCGTCTGGCAAATGTAATAGAAATAGTGATGTAACGAATGCTAAACCGTTAAATACTTTTGATATTCATCGATGCACCTTGTGTTATTTGTGGTAAAAGTATGAATTCCGATTGCCATGATAAATGTGTTGCTAAAGCTATCATCTCTCGTTTAAGGAATCCTAAGAACGAGAATACCTCTAGGCCCACTAATCTTTCTAAGTGCATTGCTTGGTAGACCGCCATCTTTAGATTCTAAGCGCATTCTTGTCCCTGTAGCTCAGTTTCACCTCCTAGGAATGTAGTACCACCTAGTGCATTCACTAAGACTAAAGCAAATACTAGTTGGAGATGGCAGAAATGGATATATAACACACTAGGATTTAAGTGGATACCTAAAGCTATTGATGTGTGTATATCTACTATAAGTGCTACGGAACCCTCTAACATTTGGGTTCCAAATCTACTTCTATTCCATCTGTCGATGCATTATGTGTAATGCGGTGATCTGATCATTCTCTGGATTGTTGATAGCGGATGTTCCCGACACATGACAGGCAATCTTAAAGTGTTATCAAACTTTGTTGCAAAGTTCATTGGCCTGTCGAGGTTCGGGAATGATCACTTCGCAGCTATCATGGGCTACGGAGACTATGTCAATGGGAACATCGAAATTAGCAGGGTTTACTATGTGGAAGGCCTCGGTCATAATCTGTTTTCGGTAGGTCAGTTTTGTGATGGAGATTTGGAGGTTGCTTTCCGGGAGAAAACTTGTTTCATTAAGTGATCTACAAGGAAATGACCTTATGTCCGGATCGCGTAATTCTAGTCTCTACACTATCTCTATGAAAGACATGGTTGCTTCATCTCCCATATGTTTACTTTCAAAGGCAACATCAACAAAATCCCGGCTATGGCACCGTCGTCTCTCACATCTAAACTTTCAAACCATCACCAACCTTGCTCGACACAAACTAGTTGAAGGACTCCCACGGTTTCGGTATTCTAAAGATCACCTTTGCTCGGCTTGTGAACAAGGCAAAAGCACTCGTGCTCATTTTCCTTCAAAGGTGGAACACAACTCTCGGCATGTGCTTCATCTTCTTCACATGGATTTGTGTGGCCCGATGCGCGTTCATACGATCAATGGCAAAGCGCTACATCTTAGTAATTGTTGATGACTATTCACGCTGGACTTGGGTCTACTTTCTTTGAAGCAAAGATCAAGCTCCACAGATGATCATCACCTTTCTTATGAAAATACAAGTTCACTCGTAACACCGTTCGACATAATCGAGAGCAGATAGAGGCTGAATTTGTTAATCAAACTCTTCGTGAATTCTATGAGAAAGGGGAATTGACATCAAACATCTATTGCACGCATACACGAGAACAAAGCGGAGTTGTCGAAAGACGAAACCGAGCGTTAGTGGAAGCTGCAAGAACAATGTTAATCAATGCTAAACTTCCAGATTACTTATGGGCGTATCTCTGCATGCTATACTCAAAACCGTTCTATGATCACTAAACGCCACAACAAAACACCTTTCGAGCTTCGTCCATAACAGAAAACCGAATCTAAAACACTTTCATGTATTTGGATCTCTTTGCTATCCGAATAATGATCGTGATGACTTTGGAAAGCTCAAAGCCAAAGCTGACATTGGAGTCTTTATTGAATATTGTGATAATTCAAAGGTTTCGAATCGGAATCGTCGTACAAAGCAGGTTATGGAAACGATTCATGCTCATTTTGATGAACTTACGGAAATGGCTTACGAGTATAACGACTTGGAACCGGACACAACCGCTTAAACTTCCCCAAACCCCATCATCGGTGAACAAAGCCCCGACTTACTCGTCAACAAATGGAAAGGTTATTTGCTCCTGTTGGTGGCGATATTGATGAGCGTGCTCGGTGTATCCATTTGTTTCCATTTGCTCAACGATAATACTCTTATACGATACACCGCTACAACAACTACTTTGTTGAAGATGCACCTACACCGTTGACTCCACCACAACAGTTGAACAAACCGCTTCCAACAATGATGAAGCTGCGATGATATTCGAATGAAGTACCCCCACTGCAGATTTTGATCCAAATCGTTCTTCAACCCGTTTGCTAATGAGGCTGCACGGATGTCGCGGAATCTTCAACAAACCATTTGAATCCTCAGAATCGCACAATGTATACCAACATCAACCCTCCACACATAGATGGACGAAAGACCATCCTCTGGAAAACATTATTGGCAACCCGAATCAACCGGTCGTTAAGACAAGCGTCTTCACAGACGGTGAACATTGCATTTATGCACTCACTGTCTGCCAATCTGAACCTAAAAACATCAAAGGCGCAATGACAAAAGACAACTGGATTGAATCCATGCAAGAAGAACTCAACCAATTCAAGCGTCTTGAAGTATGGGAACTGGTTGAAAGACCAACAGGAGTCTACGTCATTGGTCTAAAATGGATTTGGAAAAAACAAATTGGATCTTTGAAGGAAATGTTATCCGAAATAAGTCACGTCTGGTGGCTAAGGGTTATCGTCGGGAAGAGGGTATTGACTTTGAAGAATCTTTTGCTCCGGTTGCTCGTCTTGAGGTTGTTCGGATATTTCTAGCGTTAGCGGCTCATATGAATATGACGGTCTATCAGATGGATGTCAAAACTGCGTTTCTCAATGGACAACTTAAAGAAGCGGTTTATGTCGACCAACCGGATGGATTCGTTGATCACGAGTTTCGAATCACGTCTACAAAGCGAACAAAGCTCGTATGGTCTCAAACAAGCTCCTCGGGCATGGTACGATAAGCTATCATCCTTCCTCATTGCTAATAATTTCACCAAAGGTTCGGTTGACCCAACTCTTTTTATACAATATCACGGGGCACATATCTTAATTGTTCAAATTTACGTGGATGACATCATTTTGGGTCTACACATAAAAAGTTTTCAATCGCTTTTGCAAAACTAATGAAGAAAAATTTTGAAATGTCCATGATGGGTGAACTCACGTTCTTTCTCGGACTGCAAGTTCATCAATCACCCGTGGTATTTTCTTGAGTCAGTCCAAATATGCCCTTGAATTGTTAAACAAATTTGGAATGTAAAACTGTGACACCTATGCCACACCAATGGCTCATACCAAGAAGCTAGGCGCTGATTTACATGGGAAATTGGTGGACCCTACAAAATACCGTAGTATTATTGGATCTCTCATGTATCTAACGACTAGCGAGACTGATATTGTCTTTGCCGTTTATCTATGCTCCGTTATCGGTCGCGACCAAGCTGAAACCCACCTCTCTGAGGCTAAAAGAATCCTCCGATACATCAAGGGAACCATTAACTTGGTGATCTGGTATCCGAAGGATTACGGTTTTGAACTAATCGCTTTTGAGGCCGACCACGCGAGGATGCTTAGACTCACGGAAAAGTACTTGGGAGCTTTACAATTTCTTGGTGATAAAGCGGTGTCATGGCAATCGAAGAAGCGAGGATTGTACATCATTGTCCTCAACCGAGCGAGAATATGTAGCCATGTCGGCGTGTTGTGCTCAAGTCATTTGGATGAGAACACAACTCAAAGACTATGGTTACGTATTTGACAGAATCCCGATGTCTGCGACAATCGGAGTGCTATTGCGATCTCGTGCAACTTCGATTCGGCACTCGAAATCAAAGCACATCGATCTTCGATATCATTTCATCAAGGATCACGTGGAGCAGTGCTGTTGAATTATATTTTGTGGAGTGAGAATACCAATTGGCAGATCTTCTCACCAAAGCCTTGCCTCCCGCTAGGTTTAATGAGTTGGTCCAACGGATTGGTATGAGGTGTTTGACTCAAGAGGAATTGGATGACCTCCTAAAAGCAGTCTTAAAACACTGTCAAACACCAAAATATCTTTTGTAAATAATTTTTCAAAAACAAAATACAAAAATATAAAAACTGATAAAACAACAAAAATATTCTTCAATCTATTTTCTTTCAACATTGCAAGTACATTTCTTCCGTCAACACTATAATCTTTCAAAATTCAATATTTTTACGATCAAGTGTTGAGGGGGAGAAAATTATAACTTTAACGTTTCAAAACATCGTGTACTTGCATGTTATCATATCTCGGTTGTTTCTTTTAACAAATGGTGGTAAATTTTCCGGTACAATGACACTCCTCGGACTAAATTTATAACCTTTCATTATTTCTTAAGTCGAGGGGAGTGTCGTCAAGTTTCTTTCCTATAACCTTGTTTGGTAACCAAAATGGAAGTTAAATGGCTTTGTTTGAAAAAGGAAGAGGTGGAGGGACCAAAACTGTCAAAATGTTAAAGTTACTTTTAATAAAAACACCTCCCACCTACTTTTTACTTCACATTTAATACACACAACCATATTCATCCTACGCCTAAGATTGAACCAAGAAATCCGTTGTTTTGATCATCATTTTGTAAGTGTTTTAATGATCTTAACATGTTTTTAAGCTAAGGGTTTTAATCTCATGCAAATCCAACGGCTAAAAAGTGTGTTAAGCGTGATTATGTGTTCTACGCATAAGCGTATGAACACATAATCATTATGTGTGTGTTTTTGGTTAAATGGATAGTGTCAAAACGTTTCTTATACATCAATATACCATTTTAACCATTAAAACCCACCCAGAAACACTTATTAATGATTTTTGAAAATTAGGGTTTATGAGTCGATTTGGGTTGTTTTCAAATGTGAAGTGTTTTGGTCTAAAAGATTGTTGGGTTATGGTCATATGATGTTGAATTGATGATTTCCATGGTTGTTAACCACCCAGAAACACTAATTGTTTGACAATTTGAAGTTAGGGTTTAAAGTTCATAACTTTGGGTAATTTTGATTCACAACGAATTAGATGTTAATACTTGGCCTAAAGACTCTAACAACACTCTAGACCTACCAGAATTTGTTTGGTGCAAATCCCATGGCTAGAAATCATACGCGTAATTCTTAACCCTTAGGGTTTTGACCTACGCGTATGACTTTCTACGCGTAACTATGTTATGAATGTTCATGCCATAACTTGTTGATAAAATGATGTTTTGTGTTAATGTTAATGATTTGATGAACTTATTTCAGGTCTTGCTACGCATAATATTCAGAATCAAGGTCATTTGAAACTCTACGCATAAGGATTACCCTACGCGTAGTCAAGTTATGCGTAAGAATAATTCTACGCATAACTATTACGCGTAAGGTTCTACAATGGGACTACGCGTATCCTGAGAAGGATATGCGTAAGATGACCTCTACGCATAAGGTCTACTCTTACGAGTAAGCCTTACGCGTAAGGTATATATATACGCCTACGCGTAAGCTCTACGCATAAGGTCCCCTTTTCCTACGCGTAACATTTCTTACGCGTAAGTTAAGATTCTACGCGTAAGCTTTAGTCTCGCGTATATCATCTCTGTTTACGCTTAACTTTGCCAAAACTACGCTTAAGCCTTGATTGACCTTCATAATGAATTGTTACGTGTACAAACTTGTAAATAAACTAATCATAACGTCACGAATCCAATAATGTCACTAATAAACTTAAGCGTTTGATATGTTGTGAACAATAAGTGATAACATAAACTTTAAAACTTAAAGTTAACTAACTCACGAAACATTTCACGACGTCATTGGACTATTGAACAAACAAGTGACTTAGGACTCGTAACAATCATTGACACTTACATTCAATAACTAGACAATAAGACCTTCGTTGACTAACATTATGTCTTTCGATATGTTGGTTCTTTTGGCTAATGTTATTTGAGATCCGCGACATGGTGAACAAATGAATGTGGATGCATCGAAGTTCTTACAATTCTTGATATCTTTCCAGAGGGTTATCCAGAAAGATTGGAAAGAACAACCTTAGGGTTGACTTTGACACCCTCACATGCTCTGAATCTTCTTGTCTCATTGCGATTGGATATTCTCGGGAATCATCCCTACGAACATGCTCTCACACTCTGCCACAGTTCGAGGTCTACATTCAACAATTCGGGATTCTATGCGAGGATCAGGTCAAAGTGCGTGAATGTGACACTTAATCACAAACAAGTCACTATCACTCTTGTTGACTTACGGGCTGTTCTCATCATTCCTGACATCGCTCCAACCGACTTCTTTGCTACCCCTCTTGAAGAGCATCCACGAAATTCTTGATAGATATTGGTTATGATGAAGCTTCAGGAATCATTACTAAGCACTCTCACGTGGAGCTTAAGAATATTCCTCAACCATGGAGAACACTCTACATGATCATCACCAAATCGGTCTCAGTGCGTGGCGGTGGCTATGAGCATCCCAAGCTCATGGAACTGCAAATTTTCAGGTCGTTGATCAACAAGAAGGACATTGAAATCGAAGCGCCGATATGGGAGGACATGATGCTATTTCACAAGAAGCTTGGCTCCAAGATTCCCTATGTCAGATACACCAAACTGTTGATCCTGAGAGCACTTGGACTTCATCCTGACATCCCCATGAGGCTCAATGACCTAGATAATCACGACATATTGGTGAACCCATACTATCTGTCGGAATCAAAGAATCGTCAACAAAGAAACAGTGCGGTATTGCACGATCACCTTCTACTACCGAAATCAAAAAGCTTGAAACATACAAAAGGTATCGGTTAGCCGTAAATGAAGGCAAAGTTGGTCATCTTGATGAAAAATCTTACGGTACACCTACTCGGAGGACCGAGAAGGCGATCTTGGAAGTGTCACAAGTACAGATATTTATAGGAAGCTTCCCAAAAGGAATCCTCCTCGTAAAAGGATTGTTCCCGTAAAGGAATCTGAACCTATTCCCACACTGAACCGCAAGAAAGCTTGTGGGCGAAAGCTCACGAAGATGTGACACGGATGAAGAGATTACCTACTCGCAAAGGATGACAACCTCCTTACTAAACCTCCAAGTCCAGGTGACAAAGAAAAGGGAAGACTCTGTACTTGTACCTTATGATGAAAGCTCGGAGAGTGATAAAGAGCCAACGGAAAATGTTTACAAGAAGACGATCAAATTCCTTAGACACCAACACAAAGGTGAAGAATTTGCTAAAGACCAAATGGGTGGTCCCGGAGGATCAAGTGGTCTTTGCCCACTCTGAACCATCTCCTGATGCGGTTAATCAACCCGATAAGGAAGCTGGTGCCACCACTCTTGTGCAACAACAAAAGCTTGTGGAGGATACTATTGATTATGAGTTTGAGGAACGGGCGAGAAGTCGAAAAGATAAAGATGTTGATTATGATACGTTTCTTCTAGATAGTTCTGCGCGATCAAAGGAAGAAACCTCTGAACCTCCGAAGGATCCAGAGTCTCCTCATATCTCTTCATCATCAGATTCGTCCTCTCACTCCTCACCACCACCATCAAAGAAGTCAAACAAATCATCATCCAAATCCGTGAAGAAACCATCTAAATCTTGGATTTCTCAAGCTCATGAACGGATTACCAAAGTTGTCAAACAAGTCGAGAAAGAAAAGCGTGCTCAACAAAAGTTGAATTTCTTTCTTGATCACATACAACATATGTATGCGAGCATGAAAAGATGAAAGGAGAAAGGAAGTTTGGTCAGGAATTCATGAAAAATCACCGTCAAGAGGCTGAACGAAATGATGAAGGCTACGAAAAAGTACCTTCAGATGCGTTCCTAAAGTCACAAAGGAGTTGTTCACCAAACAACTTTATCCAAATCTTATGCAGGTCGCCAAGCAAACTATTCGATCAACGCCCTTAACCGTCACAATCAATCCAACCGATCCGGTAGTTTTCTCGGATAATGAATTGGTGGCCAAGCTTGTCACACAAATGTCTCACGATCTGGGACATTTACTTCGATGAAGGAAAGTTTCAAGCATTCTTTGGACTACCAACTTCAAGAAGCTTGTAGATTATTTGAAAAGTCTAAGCGTCCTAGAGACGATGAAGACAAGGATAAGGATAAAGACTCGCACCTAAGCGTCGAAGCGATGCGGTGAATCTTCTTTGATGCAACCTCCTCCACAACGGCCTCTTGTTCAACAAAAATCTCCTCCTCGTTCTTCTCTTGAAAAACCTCGGGCGATTCCGAGTTACCACCCCGACTCAGAAAACCGATGATCACTTTGAGTATACGGGTGGTGACGATGAAGAGGTCCTTGAGCCCTAACAACAACCCACCTCTCCCAAACAAGTTGAAACCGGAATCATCATCTAGGCCTTGAAAAGAAGAAGAAGCGCCTCGGTGGCGTCGTATCATGGCTAGATGACGATAAAACAGAGGAATTTGAATGGTTTGCTAATCTTGTTAACAACACTCCCTACCATGAAGAAGGTCAGGATTTGGTAGACGGTTCTACATTGGAGCATGCTAAAATTCTGCAAGAAAAGTTCCATGTGAAGAAAATGGCGAAATCGGTTGAAGCGAATCAAGAATGAAGCGTTTCAACTTCTAAAAGACAGCTCCGAAAGTGCCCTCGAGGTCGAATATCACCTTGAAAACATTGCTCGAGCTATGTCTAACAACATGGATTGGCTCAAACCGGAAGCAAACATTGACTTCACACAAAGGGACAACCCTCCATACTACACCGATTGGACCAAACCTCTACCAACACTTGGCCAACCAGCTGAACCAAGGATTCCTTTCTGATATTTCTTCAACAAAGACTTGGATTTTCTTCTACGGTGGCGATGATTCAAGAAAATACGCTACATCGTTGACACTTCCATTCCTCGCAGTTGTCTACTCAAACTGCATAGCCATTGAGGAACGTGCCAATCACTTGTTCTCCAACACAGTGGAAGCATACAACCGAGATGCAATGTATGGGATTCATCACGGCGAGCGCCGACGAATCTACTACGAAGCTGTCGGGTTGAAGTCTCAACATGCGTGTATAGTTCTAAAGATATCGTTGCCATCATACACGTTGACCTTTCGTCTAAGTGGGACTACACATTCCTAAAGAAGATCGTAGTCAAGCGACAAGATGAACGGGACTATGCTTTCTCTGAAGGTGACTTTGAGAATTTGTCTCTCAATGACATCGAAGACATGTACCTTGCCAAAGTACAGGGTCGCAAGAGACAATTCTCAACGCGATTACAGCGAATTTATCAAGTCACTTCTCATCTTCATAGGACGCATTGTCATCAAGGAACGTGTAGAAGATCTCCGGTGGCTGTTGAATCTTATCGAGCCGCGTGTCAACTTCACTCCTCCAAGCTTGATCTTCCGATATCAACCGGCTATCTCAATATACACTCATCGGCAAACCTTTGGCGTTGTTTACCGTAGTGAACTTCAAAGAAACTGCTTAATGGCGTGTAGCGAACTCCACAAGTTCGGGATCATACTTTGAAGCTGGTTAGGGATGGATTGGCATCTGAGGTTGAAGGATATACGCCAGAAAATTGGGTCTCCTAAGCTTTGGAATTCTCAGGAAAGGAGGGATGTGAGACGGATCATCACAATGATTGATGAGCGGTTGTTTGAAGGGATCGATTAGACGATTGGAGAGTTATGTGGTGGTGCGACCGGGATTAACATAACCGGCTTTCAGCGCCCATGCACACTCACGGGAACATCACGCACTTCGGTACCCCTTGAATTGCTTCCTTCATATAATTTTGGATGTTTGATTGATTATGTATATGGCTTGTGCACACATTACGTGTACAACCCGTACTTGTAAATAAAGGACCACGTAGTGCGCTTGATTGCCACAATCCTTATAAAAGGGGCGAAAGCTTCTTACTTTTGAGTAAAACCTATCAAACCTTTCATTTTTCAAGGTTTTGCTCAAAAGAACAAGTACTTTCCCTTATGATTTTCAAAACCTCAACCGTTTATATCACTCGTTGAGGAGGAGTACTTGAATTAAAACTTTGTTCAAAAATTGTTCACAGTGGTCATTCTTCCCAACACTTTCGAAATGGTCATATTTATTCTCAACGTTTCAAAAATAACACTTTAATATGCCATTTTGAGGGGAGAAAATATGTGATAAGAAATATGTTGTGTAAAATGCAAATGAATCATTGTACTATAGACTTAACCCATGAATTGCGAGATCTTAAGCTGTTAGTAACTTCGAAAAGACTTGTCTGGGCGGGTAATAATTTCAAGCTAGTTCGCTAGTGATGTAAGCGTGTCTAAAAGGACTTGTGCGAGTAGAATGTACCATTCGAGAAACTCTTGGTAGACATGAACTCTGACGGGTTTGACAACCTTTAGAGGATTGTCTACACCTTCAAGGTAGTTATTAGAGCTAGTTGTCACCTAAAAGCCGACAATGCAACTCTTTAACTATGCCACGTAACCGTGTCTCGCGAGGGATTGTCTATCTTGAGTGAATCAATTCAAAATGTGCGCGCTCTTTCCTCACTTGTGCATTTTAACCGTTAAAACTCTTAAGCACATGTGGAGGGGAGTATTTATGCAAAATCTTATCTCAACAGTGGTACTAAAATGTTTTCATTCATAAACACTTTGAGAGATTTTTCACATCGATGGTTTTATGGCAACATAGGTTAGTCATGGAGTTATAAGGTGACTAAGGTTAGGAAAAACCGTCCTATGATCCTTGAGCGGAGGGATCTACCCAAGGACACCACAAATAGTTAGTATTTAGAAGTCCTTAGGTATGATTGTAAAAAGGAGAAAATGAGAATCGGAGAAAGAAGGAGTTGAAGAATTAAAAGAAATGCAAAGAAAAGGGTGAAAAGAAATAGCCCTCCAGATTATTCAACTTAGAGGCGAACAGGGTTCAATTCATATGCTCTTGGTTGTCACTTAGTGACGCCGGTATTGAAGATTAAAAGTCGTCATGGACCCAGTGGCGCATGCACTAAACCTTCTTATCCACTCAAGTTTCTCTTAACAGAAGCTTGTTTCATTCTCACTGGGAACCCTACGTAAACTATCGACTTTCTCTTAGAGATCTTTGGTATTGAAGAAGGAGACCCTCTCCCTAGTCTCCGCTCAGGAAAACCAAAAGCACTATTGAGTCTAGAGCCACGAGATTCATCAAAAGATCTCTTAGGTACACTTGACATTTCATCACTTGATATTCAACAATAAGAATTTCGGTGGTACATTATCGAGTCCTTCACAGATCTTAGCAATCTGTCGAGAACATTTATGAGAGGTTCACATTTGTGATCCTCAGTGATTGAATGGAAACTCCAGCCAGGGTCAACATCAAACGACCACGGCGGCGGTTAAACCGGCAACTCCCGTGGATTGCGCTTAGTGGTCTCAAGCGGTCTGATCGTGAGGTGATGCTTGGTGTACCTCGGCGACTCATCCGAATCGTAGGTGTACCCGGTACATCGTGTTATCTCACTTGTGGGACTCCGATTCGAGCGGCCTTTGTAAAATTAGAGTTGTGTTTTCACACTATCTTTGTTAACACTCTCGAAGTTCAAACTTGTAAGTGCGGAATCCGCTTATTACTAACCGTTTAAATGTTTTCTTCTTATGGAAGCTCCGGGGCGGAATGATCGTGCTGATTCTTCTCATGCTCACGCCAACATCATCACTAATGGAAGTTCTATCCAAAAGCAACACAACAGTTAAAGAATGATTCTTCGTCAATCAAGAGAATCTACAAAGTTAAAGACTTAAAGAACTCCATCGATCTTGAATTCCAACGTCAAAAGCGTGTGAGCATGTTGAAGAATGGCGTGGAACACTTTGTAGCGGCGAAGCGGAACTGAGGCGGACTTGATCTGACAACAACAACATACTATCACTTTCATCACAAAGAACAATGATCAAAGAACAAAGTTAAAGATGGCGTCAAAGCATAACCGTTCAAAGTAAACTATCTCTCTACACTTGGGAGATTGTTCAAATCAAGACAATTCTTCTCACAAGAAGAAGAATGTCGAAGGCGTCAAAGCTACTATTACATCAACGCCTTCACCGTTTTTCATCACCAACACTTGAGTGTTTGTTACTCATATGTAATAACACTTGAGGGGAGATTGTTGGAATCACTCCTAAACCTTATTCAAGTGTTAGTTACTCATATGTAATAGTTAGCTTATTATGGCCTTTATGTTTGTTATTAGCCTTAAGCTTATGTAGAAGGCCCATGAGCTTAGGCCCAAGCCCATAGGAGAAAGGGAAGGAGTAGGAGTGTTGCCCTAGCTCCTTGCCTATAAATACCTTATGTAAACCTTCATTTGAAGGTTGGTTGTTCAATTTATTCCTTTCACATATCCTCTACGCATAACCGGTCTTACTTATATCGTGTGTGTGTGTTTGGTTACTTGTTCAATCGCATTATCTCTTTCTTATAAGCTTGTGTAGTAAACCTTGTGACCTAACAATATCAATGATGAATCATTTGATAAATGCGAATCTTGCATATCTGGGAAGATGGCCAAGAAACCTTTTACAAATAGTTTAGAAAGGGCTTCTGATCTTCTTGGTGTGATACATGCTGACGTATGTGGACCACTAAGACATGTGTGTCAAGAAGGGTGCTAGCTCTTTCTTAACCTTCTGGATGATTTGTTCGTTATGGTTATGTTTATTTACTTAAACATAAACATGAAGTCTTTGAAACACTTAAGGTTTTCAAGAATGAGTAGAAGCTGGCTTAGGAAAGAAGATTAAAAAGCTCTTTGATCAGATAGAGGTGTGGTGAATATTTAAACCAAGAGTCAAAGATTATCTTCTGAGTGTGGGATTGTCAGCTCAACTTCTCGTATACTCCAGACAAAATGAATTGTATCACGAGGAGAAGAAATGGTACATTGTTGGACATGGATGCGATCAATGTTTAATCTTACAGACTCTTACCTTATCCTTTTGGGATTATGCTTTAAAACTATTGTTAAGCATTTTTGAATGTGGTTCCAACTAAGAAGGTTGATAAGACTCCTTATGAAGTGTGGTATGGAAAAGCTCCCAACTTGTCTTACTTAAAGGTCAGGGGTTGTGAGCGTTTGTTAAGCGTGACTTCGGTGATAGCTACAACAAAAGATTTGTTAAGTGTATCTTAGGATACCCAAAACTATGGGTTTACTACTTTAATTTCCACCGAAAACAAAATGGTGTTTGCTAGGTATGGAGACTTCGCGAAAAGGATCTCATATCTCATGAATTCATGGGAGAGTTTATGATGCGGAAGATGATCAGAAGATACATCACCTTCACGAAAATACTAGCGGCCTCAAGTAGAACACAGTCGAGTGTTCACACGAAGTTGAAATGGTTTCTATTCTTAGATCTACAAAGGGCTACACATGCACAGCGTCTATGTCTTCACGTAGAAGAGGAAAATATGTTAGGGATCTTGGTGAACACATTGCTATAAGGCTTTATGCTATGATGAGTCTGAAGAAAGGATAAATGGCAAGTGCATATGAATGGGGAAATCTGATCCATGAGAGATAACGAAGTCTGGATAAAAGGTTGACTTACTACAAATGCTAAGGTAGTTGGAAGTAAGTGGCTCTATAAGATAAAGACTGGCATGGATGGCAATGTACACACCTATAAAGCTCATCTTGTAGCTCAAGGGTTTTACTCGAACTTTTGGGGTTGACTCTGAGAGGCACTTCTCTGTAGCAGACATTAGAGCTATTAGGATTCTTATAGGCATAGCTGCGTACTATGACTATGAGATATAGCGAATGGATGTCAAAAGCTGCCTTTTAAATAATTAGCCTAGATGAGGACATCTATATGAGGCGACTGAAGGGTTTGTGAATCCAAAATTTCCAAAGCGTGTATCACAACTTCAAGATCCATTTATGGATTGAAGCAAGCATCAATGATAGAACAAGTTTGATGAAGAAATCAAAAAATTTGGTTTCACTCAAAATCTTGATGAGCCATGTGTATATCACAAAGCTAGTGGGAGTGATGTTATTTTCCTTGCTCTTATATGTATTGACATATTGATCATGAGAAAAGACATTCAAGTTTACAAGATGTAAAAAGTCTTATCTAGGAAAGTGCTTTTCTATGAGGGATTTTAGGGAAACAACATTTATTATGGAATCAAGATCCTACGAGATAGTCAGTAGGTTGATTGGACTAAGTCAAAGTACTTACATCGATAAAATATTGAAAAGATTATTATGCTAAATTCCAAGAAGGGATATTTGCGATGCAAGTTGAACATGGCTTAAGTGAGTGAACTATCTTGCGTCAACACGAAGAAGAGGTGGCACATATGAGAAAAGTTCCTTATGCTTGGTGTAGGATCCTATCATGTATCTTTATTGAGATGTACAAGGCCTGATGTGGTTTTTGCACAAAATATCACCAGTCGATATTAACAATTCGGTGAAACTTTGGCATGTTAAGAACATTCTTAAGTATCTAAGGGCTACTAAAGAAATGTTTCTAGTGTATGGTGGGAATCAGTCATGAGAACTTGATATTCTGAGGTTGTTAGCGATGCGTCTTTCCAACTGGTAAAGATGATAAAAGTCTGGCGAGGATATGTCTTTGTCGTTAATGGAGGCGGTAGACTTGAAAGAGCAGAAGCAAAGTACGACTGCGATGTCACAATACAGTGAGTACATAGGCGCCCGAAAGCTTCGATGGAAGCTATTTGGATTGAAATTCATTTAGGGACTGGGTATGCCCTGATCAGTGCAACTTTAAGTATTGTATTGTGACAATTCGCTGCAATAACATTTTCCAATGACCACAGGTAAGTGAAAGGGCCCGGACATTTTCCTAAATGATATCACTATGTTGAGAACAAATTGAAATGGAGGTGAAATCAATCCTCAATTTCATACAGATGATAATCTAGGCTGATCCCTACGAAGCCTTTGCCAAGGAGAAAAACTTACTGGAGCCATGCTGTGGGATGGGACTTGTTTGTAGTAGTTTCATGCGCGTCTGTTGATTAGCATTTGGATAAAGGATGTTATGAACGAATATTATTTTAATAAAATAAAATAGGTCTTTATGTTTATTTTCATTTTCTTAATATTATATCCTATATTTTCATGTTTAATCCGTGAATGACTTATGTTATTCTAAACAGTTCGTTGTCGATAAATGATGTGGGAATATCATTGAATTAAGACAAATATGAGTTTTGGTAGAATATACGTAAAGTATATTGATGCGTGGGTGTAGGATATTGGATTTCACATACACATCAAACCATAACACAAAGTAGGCGTATAATTAGAATTCTAGAGAGAGTTAAGAGGTTTAGGGAACTTTAGTGAGAGAAAGAAAATTCTTATTATGAGCTCCAACTCTCTACCTTGGAAGGTAGAAAGTATTTATAGTCTTACAATAAAAGCATACACCTACGGTACGTGGATCGGGCATACAGTGGGTAAAGACCCGTCCGTCCTCCACGGTGTTACTAAACTAAATACTACTTAACATAAAATTACTATGACTACGAGCTTTCTAACAATTACATATACTTGAGGTGTGGACTCTTTAATACACGGAATTTCTAATTCCTAACAATCTCCCCAGAGGTCACCTCAAACATATACTAAAATGACATTGAATACAATGAGATATTACATTAACAATTGATCTTGCATTCTTGATGTAGTACTTTGCTCGGAAGCTCGTAGTCATTGATTCCACTCATTGCATGTTTGGTTAATCCAAGTGGAGGTCTTTCTTGATCCACGTGATAATAATGTTGAGCCGCCTTTTGAGATCATCGACAAATAGAAAATCTCTACGATACATCCATTGTGGTGTTGGTATTATGTGATTTTGTGACTTCGGACCGACATGCTCACATTACGGATCATGATATCTTCTCATCAGTGGCGGAAGCTTTTGTTGATTCATGATATTGGCGTGGTAAGCATGGAGTTAAATTTCGAGTCATTGATGCACCAATCATGATTTCTTTTCGATATGAATGTGTTGTGTGAGCATGCGGCTATGGATTGACGCTCCATTCGATCCGGCAAGCGTCGGGGGTGTGTACACGCATAAGACAATTAGCAATAGCGCCGCGAAGTGTCTTTGATCACTTCGATGAATTGAGGTACGGCCCACGGTTCCCCTTGATCATTACAAATGCGCGTGATCGGTATAATTCGAAGAATTTCCTTGCCGAGGGTTTAGCGGTTGCTCTATATTTGTTCTCAAACGGAGCGTCTCAAAGACAACACGAATTGAGTGAACCGGCGAATTTACGTCCGATTGATGAAAAGAGATTTGAAAAACAGGTATATTGCTCAATAGAAATTGTTTTTGCAATATAATGAAGGTTTTAATGAAAATCAATTATCAATCATAAAACACCTTTTGATTTGAAAAATTAGTACACGGTCGACGTGCTAATGAAAAGAGTTTTAAAGCACAAAGACCGGTTTTTCAAAGGTATCCGTCAATCCATAACCTGAACCGGGATTGATTCAAAAGATTGAATTGCCTCATTGTTTTGCATTCGGTTGTCATGGTTGATCGTATAAATAGATCTCACATGCCACCTACCGGAGCTTGTTAGATGTTGTCTCGAAGGCTTTCCATCTTCCGCGGTGAATATGTAAACACATCACTCGGATGTTACGGCAATACCACAAGGATAATGTGTGTGGGACTCAAGATATAATTTCTCTTTCCACATTGTGTGAAACAGAGAGTCTTCATTGAAAGTGTCCTAATGGGATTTATTGATGATCTCGTGGCTCACTAGACTCATTTGTGCATTTTTGGATCCTATATATGAGACTAGGGAGAGGGTCTCCTCCTTCAATATCAACAATCTCTAAGAGAAAGTTGATAGATAATGTAGGTTCCCTGTGAGAATGAAACAAGTCCTTTTAAGAGGAACTTGAGTAGCTTTGGGAAGTTTAGTCTTGATGCGATCCAACTTTGGGTCCATGACGCGTCTTGTCTTCATCTAGGAGTTACCAAGTATTACCACCATTAGCATATGTATTGAACCGGTTTACGCCCTAAGGTTGAATTATTGGGAGGCTATTTCTTTTCACCCACTTTTCACATTCAATTCTTTTCATTCTTCAACCCTCTTCGAATT
>OU343219.1:51638511-51707364 GCA_910596185.1 Chrysanthemum makinoi | reverse complement strand
AGCTGTTGTTGATAAGGTTCAATGCCGCTTTCCTCTTTGCATGGCATTCAGTAGCCTCAATGTGCAAATCTTTCTCATTGGACTCGGAGCATGAAGAACTCAAATCATCATTGTTTGATTCCATCATCTGTGAATCGCTCAAAGATAGCTATTATCTCATGGTTGTCTACGATCATACGCTTTGAGTACTTCCAAAATCAACCTAATCGAGTGTAAGACATGATGTTGATGAATCACTGGATTTTACAAATCTATGATTTAAACCTAGAAATAGAATCTTTCGTTGATTTACTAAAATCAAGACCAAACCGTTAAGCAATGACCAATGGAACGTGTTAAGATGACCGATGGATTGTCACAATGATAGACAATTGTGTGTTAGGACTTATGATTGTTTGTAGGATTAGCAGAGATTTTTTTTGGTTGAGATTTGGATTGGTTTATGCTCGCTTACGGAGAAATTTAGGTCTAAAACATAAAACCTCAATAACTTATTCTGAGCTGGATTTAGGGCTCGGTTGACCCAAATGAACTTTAGTTAGTTCATTCGGCGTGCCATTCTCCTCATTCTCACGGTCGTTTTGATTGGTAAAACGCTGAAAACGGAGTTACGGATCAAAAGTTATAGTTGTTTGAAGTTTTGTCGGGAAAAGCCAACAAGTCGCTAAGAATACTAAGTACAAGTCGCTAACAAAATTGAAAGCAAGTCGCTAATTTCACCAAGTCGCTAGTCAGAGGTGAGAATTCACTGTTGTACTGCTTTGTCGGCTTGTCTCAATAGACAAGTCGCTAGGAGCAAATCGCTAACAATTAACACTACAACTCGCTACCTTTATCAAGCAAGTCGCTACGATGAAAAACACTACGAGAATCAAGTCGCTAGCAAGAAAAAACTTTAAAAACACACTTTTCAATCCAAAACAAGCTCAACCACAGTGGTTCAAGCTTTCCAAATCAAAACCTAAGCACTTATGATGATTCTAAACACAAAAGTACAATCAAATCAAAATCCTAAACAAGAAATGGTCCAAATGATGCAAATAACTCTAAACTCTTTCAAACCCAAAAACTATATAAAACCACTAGAAATCCAAGAACATGTAAGAGGGATGATCAAACCATGACTCTTGATACCAAATGTAAGATATTGGATTTCATAAACACACAAATAAGCTCAACAATGGATCGAATGAGATAGAGTTTAGAGAGAAAGTAATCCTTTTCAGAGAGAAAGTGAAAGAAAACATAGAAGGTTAGATTGAGAATGAGAAAGGTCCAACCCTCTACCTTGGAGGTAGAGGGTATTTATAGTTTTACATAATACGTCCTCCTGATTGACTGTGGATCAGGCATACAGTGGGTAAAGACCCATCCTTCCTCCACGGTGTTACACTAAACTATTCTATGCTACTAATTAACTAATAAACTACTTAAACAACGTAAATAACTACAAGTCTATGAGCTAACTTACGCTAGATAATATTTGGGGTGACCGACACTTTACTTATGGAATTTCCAATTCCTAACATAGAAGTAATCGGTAGAAGTACCACCCCCAAACCAATTGCTCCGAGATTTTACCCTTAGCTTTCTAAAAAACCAATAAAAGATAAAAAAAAATTATCATCCTCAACCACACCTTAGCGGAATACACTTCTTTCTAGCATTCATATTCCCCTAGAGAACGATATTAATACCCGAGGCTTACCCAATACTACACTACAATGATTAGGTTCACTGCCTAGGGTGTTGAAAAACTTGCTCGACGAAAAGGAAGTTCTTTTGACCCCAAACGCTCGCATATGCATCAACTTTTTTTTATTACTACCGCCGAGGAATAGAATAGCTAGTTAGATTTCTATCTCGCTTAGGTTCCTTGCTGATTCCTAGTAAGATTTTCTCTCATTTTTAGCTTCCTTGTAGTTTATCCCCTTTCTTCGTGACTTTGTTAGTAATCCCATCACTTTTCATCATGGAATGTGATAACCCATCACCATCACCTAATCCCATCGAATCCACCACCAATTGACCAAGAAGAGGCCGTACTCTGGTGAATACTCTAGACCAAACCACCAAGGATATAGAAACACCATTGAGCTCCCCGACAAGCTCAAACTATGGCCATAGCGATCCCATTGTTCCCAGCAAAACGATGTGCATTCCATAGACTTTGTTCAAGATCTTAACAAAGATCTCAAGGACTCCTTAAAATCGCTGATTCTATCGACCTTGATGCTACCACACGAGAGACTATGCGCCAAGGCTTCCTTCCAATCTTCACTGACCAAGCTAAGTAATTGCTTGATACTTCCGCGGATCCATCTCAAGTTGGGATGATCTCACTACTCGCTTCCTCTCCTAATTTTCACACCGGGAGAACTACCAAACTTATGAATAAATCTAATGTTCCAACAACGTCAAGGTGAATCTCTCTACGAGGCATAGACTCGATTCAAGGACTTGCTCCATAAAGTGTCTCATCACGGCATCAATATTTGGCTTCAAGTTTAAATATTTTACGATCATGTCAACTTCTCAACTAAGCAAACCATTGACCAAGCGGCCGGTGGCAAACTTAGTGAACTTACCGCGGAAGAATCGTAGGGTACAATAGAGGACCTTGCCCTCTATGACAACGAAAGTTGGAATGACCCTCGCGAGTTTCCCAAAACCGTCAAGGCAATCTCCTTGCCTCCCATTGACTCACAAACTTCTAATCGTAGGATGCTCGAACTTGAAGATCAAGTCAAATTCCTAATGAGCTCATAAGAGAATCCTAAGTCTTCACGCCAAGTGAACAAAGTCTCTTCCTTGTGTGAGACGTGTAGTGGTCCCCATGACACTCGTACTTACATGAGACTCCCAGAACAAGATTCCGTTGACAACGCATCCCGTGGTACCAATGGAATGGGAGGGAGATTCCCACAACACCCTAACCTAGGACTTTCAATGATGCCCGAGAAGCATGGAGGGCAAACCCACTATAATTGGGGACAAAGAATTCACCTCTAATGATTCCCATGGTCCCAACGCCCTAGCCAACAAAACATAGAAGGGATGTTGCAACACCTAGTTACATCCTAAGAAGCTCAAATAGCCAAGCTTTCGGACCGCTTTAACCAACAACAAGCCGAAGATAGGGAGATAGATAACCTTTTGAAAGCCATGACCAATAGTGATAGGAAGACCACCGAAAAGGTTAATGCCATCTTGACTCATTTCAAGCTTCCTGTAAAAATTAAGGACCCAAGCAAGTGCTTCGAGACTAGGGATCCCACTTCATCTAAGCATGTTCAATTCGTCAATGCCATCACTCTAGTGAAACCAAATAAGAATAATGACAACGCGACCATGAGACTATGCTTGAGGTTAGTGAAACTCCTAAGGAAGAATCGACCAACGAAGTAGACAAAGTAGGTGATGAATACTTCAATAAGTTTCCTACGAAGAGGAACCCTCACGCCACCCACACTTAGTAATGCGAACTATCGCCACATGTATGTTAGGAGGCCTCCCTAATCATCTTTGGAAATCCTTGGAATCTCAACATACCATGTTGCACAGGACATCTTTTTGTGGCAAAGGCCTACATTGATCGCAAATCCCCAATAAACATCATGACTAGCACATATTATAATTGGGTGATGAAGAAACTTATCCCTAATAGGCAAGACCCCGATGATCCTAGAGTTAGTTGTAATTTCCTTGGTAGAGTTAAGGGATTACCCATCTATGTAGGTAGTTTCACATACCTTACGGATTTCATAATTGTGGAGGACATTAGTACGGCCATAGATCCTAGCTTGTCCCATGTAGTTCTAGGAAAGCCATTCATAGAAAACACTGGGATGACTTATGATCTGTCGTTAGGGATAGTTAGATTCAAGGATGAGACCGATGAACAAGCTTAATAAAATTATTTAAGATTGAGAAATTTTCATCACTATCCAATGATGAAAAAGAACTTAAGCTATCGGTCTAATATAGGAATGAGAAGGATAAGGAGAAAGGAGTATATTATGTGATAAATAAGATTTTTGGGTTCTTTAAGGATTGTTTGAAATTAGGACCGGAATATAGAACCAATTGGGGGTGGGAGATGACTTTTTAGAAAGGAGTGCGATAGGACATTACTATAACATGGAAAACCCCAATAAAGAGCATCATGAGGAGGAAGATGATGGAAAGGAGGTCATGTAGGAGCACGAATTCGAGTCTAGCTACAAGACTCATAAATAAAGAAAAGCGCTTCGTGGGAGGAAACCCATGCTTAATTGTTTGCGTGTTTGTGTGTCATATATCTTTTTCATTGTTGTTTATTCTCGTGTTTGATTTGTGAAAATGCTTTATTTTGTCTTTAACCTCGTCTTAATTACATATAAAGGTATTGAACAAAAAGATAAGTGTAGGGAAGATTACATACGTTTTTAAAAGAACGTGAACATGAGAATTGCAATTATTGAAATTGATGTATATGTGTGTTTGTTAGAGTCAAATGCTTGTATCGAGTCATAATGGATGTTTTGCAGGAATTTTTCCAGAATTTTTCCAGGTCATGACAACCCTCGACGGCATCAGATTAAAGCTTGACGACGCCAGTCAAGCGTAAAACAAATTATATAATTTTTCGTTTTCTGCTATTTATAAATTTTTGGAAATTTTCGTGTCTTAATTTTCCGTAAAAACTGCAAACATCCATTCCACAAGCATTATATCTTAGTGTAGTTGTGTCATATATAGTTTTACCGCCAATTTTACGCTGGGTTGTCTGCTTTTTTAAAGTGCATGTTATATTTGGCAAGAAAAGAACTCAACATTGGATGGAGCTTATCACGCATACATTCTTCTTGGGAAAGAATTTAACCACAACTTCACACACGGATCCTACCGAAGCTAATCGAGTAGTACTAGTTTCTCTTTACTTACCTTCCTTTGTCATAACTTTGATACTTTCGGGGAACATTGGGGACAATGTTCAGTTTAAGTGTATGGAGGGAGAATAAAACGGGAACTTAGAAACTATGCTTATCCTTGATTATTTGTCTTTTCCTTGGTCATTTGTGTAATAAACTATGAGAAATATTTGTTAGGGAAATTTTAGCACCAAATTTAAAAATTTTTATGACATGTACGAGCAAAAAACTTTAGTCTTAATAAAGCGTCTCATGGATAGGAGTTATATGACTAGCACAAAAACCGTTTACCACTCAAAATTCCACACCAAAAATGTAAGGTTCGCCCCTAGATCTTTAGGAATAAAGCATTCACCTTTAATGCTTAGAGAGTGTACCTAAGAGTTTAATAGATTCTAGAACTTGTTTTGTGATGCATTCCGAGATCGCTAGTGAGACTACACTTGTGTAGTTAGGAATAACTAAATGATAAGAGGCATTAGGATCTTCCACATCGGTCGAGTAATTACCCCACACCCTTGCGATGTACTCATCTTTAGTACACGATACCCCTAGTTAACCCCTCAGATCCTACCCTTTTCGCGGTTCTCATGATGTTTCGGTTTTCCGGAATATCAATGAAGAGCATTGTTTACAATCCACCCCCAAATGTACACCCAAATCGCCTTAGCCTACCTTGTATGCACTCACCTTTAGTGCATTATTGTTATCATTACTAAGCCATTAGTTCAATTATCTAGTTACTTGCATGGTTGCTAAGTCGAGTCATATCTTTTGTACATAGTTTTGGGATGATTGGGACTCATGGGCAAAAGTAATATTTTATGGAGTGACGGGAAGGAACGTTAAATTCAAATTCCCTTTGTTTACGTAATTAAATACTCCAAGTGTTTTGATCTTTTCAAATCGGGTCATTTAGTATTAGAGTAATAAAAACTCAAGTGTAGGGATGCTCCTATAAATCTCTTATATTTTGATGTTATCATAGAGGATGGTAGAGTAAAAATGTATGAAAAAAAAATCAAAAAAATATTGTGAAAAAAAAATGAAGAAAAACATACGGGCTACCATCCTACATCTATCTTTATGTTTATGTTTTTCAATTTATGTATGTTTGCTTCAAGTTATCTAGAGTTTAGGGAGTCGAGTCTTGGCTTAGCAACGCCATTCTTTTCATGCTTGTAACATAAGATTTTTGACTTGCCATCACTAAATCGCCTATGCAACAAAACCCTTTGTTTCCCTACCGTAAGCCTAACATCACAACATTTGAAAAGACCTCTTAAATAGTTGTTCCTAGGTTCTTAAGCCAAAGCGGTGGAGGTTTGATCTAGTATGAAGCCTATGGTAATCTATGTACTATGCCAGGTAATGAGTGTTTATCTTCCATTTCCATTTACTATATTTCATATAAACCCGGGAGATGAGAGAATCCAAACACCCCTTGTGAGGTGCTATTATATAATTTTCGTGCTTGTTATGACTATTGCGGTGCTTTTACTTGTTATGAATTATTCTAAACCCATGCTTCATGCCCCTAACGTTAAAAATTGATTGGTTAAAGCCCATTTGCTTGAGGACAAGCAAATACCAAGTGTAGGGATATTTGATAAGGATTTAAAACGTGACACTTTTAAGTCATTTAAGCCCTTAATCGACCACTTTTATATCCGCTATCAATTTTTTTCTTTTCACTTTTTAGGTCTTGAAGCAAAATGCAGGAATGATGCTTATTTGGACAAAAAGGAGTGAAAACATGAAGAAATGGCAAAGTCAAGATCGGCCACTCAAGTCGCTAAAACCTAACCCGACGCCCCCAAAGCGGCCACGCCGCCACTCTATACGCATTTGATAAAAATACACCGTGACGGCTTAGTTGAATTTTGCTCATAACACCTAACGGCCGCTTGAGTTAAGAATGGCGCTACTTAATTTTCATCTTAGGACGAACCGGATTCGTAACCAAGACGACGCCCCATATAAAGCACCCGACGGCGCCACAACTCCAACGCGGACGGCCCATTGATAACTAGGCCAAGACGAAAACCCTAATGACGCTGGACCACTTCGCTGGCCCCACATATAAGGCGACGCTTCGGGTCATAAGTGTAAATCTATATTGAAACTAAAGGGGGGGTGAATAGTTTTGCCAATTTAAAACTTCCTTTTAATCTATTTAGATCGACTTATGTCAATCTATTTGCATGTGTGTGTTGGATGTTGATAAACAAGCATATAAAGGTAAGTAATGAAAAGATAAGAGTAAGGAGCACAAAACCACAACGCAAGTATTTATAGTGGTTCGCTACAAGGACACCTTCCTTGCCCTACTCCACTCCCCAAGTCACCTACTCGAGTTCAGAACACTACACCAATCTCCTTATGGCGGAGAAGCCTTCACAACGCCGCCTACCCTTTTTCCGGTGCTAGGCTAACCACCGGGTTCTTTCACTCCAAGGTGAACCACACCTACACAACGTCGCCTACCCTTTATAAGGTACTAGGATAAGTACCTAGTTCTTTCACACCTTAGGTGAACTACACCTTCACAACGTCGCCTACCCTTTATTAGGTACTAGGCTAAGCACCTAGTTCCATTGCAATGGAGGAACTACTACCACACTACACCAACGACTAATCCCAAAGGAGATCTACTCCTTTACCACATCATCAAGGATATCAATATCCTTGGATCTAATACTAGTCTATCTTGTACATTGAAACACACCATATCGAATGTACATCTAAGGCACCTTTCACTAATGCCTTTGACTAGATCTACAAGACACCTTTCACTAATGTCTTGTGTCTTGACTTTTAAGCACCTTTCACTAATGCTTCTAGTCTTGACTTCTAAGAACCTATCACAAGTGCTTATTATATGGACGATAGATACCCTTCACTAATATCTTCGTCTTGACACTTGAGACATCTTTCACCAATGTCTTCAACACTATACTTCTTTGAAGAAAGAAAGGGATCATCAACAAGAAGACTTCAGTAGCCTTGATTATGAGGAAGCATGGCAACTCATGGACTTGAGCTTGCTCGACTTCAAAGATGGTGATCTTGCCTTTAAGAGGAACCTAGAAGATCACACAAAAACAAAACTACAAACATAGATCTTTTGGATCTAAGGTTAGTGCGATTTATCTCAGGGGAGAAAGTGTGTTAGAAAGGGGTGAGAAATAATGAAGAAATGGCTCACTATTTATAGAGGAAAAAACTCTACTATTCACCGGATCCCACGGATCCCTCCCACTTGGGATCCGTCTAGCGTTGAGCTAGGGATCCGTGGGACGCTCCCTTTTACCCATGGGTATTTTGGTTATGGGTCATGGGTCATGGGTTGAACCATGGAGCTTTAGCTAGATACAATGTATCTCTTGAGTGCAATGCACTTAGTCACTTAGGAATGGGTTGATCCATGGGTTATGGATATCATCCATGTATGATATAAGCATGATGTCATGCAATGGGTTATGCGTCAAGCTCCATGGGTTATGGGCTTTGGGTTGTACCCAACTACATTCAATGTATTTTCCCAATGGGTTGTGATACTTAAGTTTCTACCCATTTATATTACCCAATATACTACATACAAGTTATGTGTATATTTTACCCAAATATGTAAACACTAGTTGTTTGTACATATGTAATATTAAATCATAAAATCACTTATACTTGTTTTAGCGTTTTATGTGAAAATGTGAATATGTTCGAAACTATTAGTTCAAACTAATTACTTATTTTATTTGTTTCGTTAAAATGATTTTACGTTTGTTATAGACAAAACATTAGAAGATCGTAAAATATAAATAAACGTTTTTACGGCTTATTTGTATTAACAATCTCCCCCTTTTTGTTGATGACAAAACATAAAATTATTTTAAGGAAAAACTAAAATTTGTAAAAAATTTGAGTTAGTAGTTTTTACTTTCTTCTCCCCCTTTTTGTCGAAACAAAAAGTGCTTAGGAAGGAAACTAACACATTTTTTTAAGAAAGACATGTGAAAAGTAGAAAAGAAATAATAATTAAAGAGCAAGTAACGGGAAAGGATCTCGTCTCTACTCCCCTTTGACGAGTCCATCCCTAAGTAAGGGCGTCAAGAAAGTAAGTCTAATCTAGTTCATTTGCAACTAAGTTTTGCAAGAGATTTCGTCTATGTGACGGGTGTGCTCCCCCTAGATGATTGCAATTTTGCAACGGGATGTCATGAAGTATAAATCTAAGATTTCAAGTAATTTTGCAACGTATTGTTTTGACACCAAGCTCCCCCTAGCTTTAGGGTGTCAAATTATTCATGTGTTAATTGAATAGCTACAAAAAAAAGGTTAGAAAACAAGTATAATGTGTAATTTCCTGCAAATATGACTCAAGTTAGTAGGAAAATAGTTTCCTGTCTCACGGATCCCACGGTGCCCTCCTAGTAGGGATTCGTCTAGGCAATTTTGAGGGATCCGTATAGCTGATGATCATTTTCAGCAATGGTGATATAACAAGTAATGTTATCACAAAAAGTGAGATATGTAACGTAAACATATACTCAAAAATATAGCAAGTAGCATGTAATTTCATTTAATAAAACAAGAGTTATGATATACATGACTCTAGAAAACTAAGAAAATAGACGATACATGACTAGGAATTTCTAGACCAACTAACGCTTGATGCTAGGACACCACTAAAATCTTCTAGCTCAAGTTTTGTTTAGGTTTAATCTTGTCGAAACGTTCGAGGAGATGATAGAACATGAAACGTTGGTCTTCTCGTACTTCATGTATCAAACTTTCAACTTGTTGACAATGATAGCAATCTTTGTCATGGCTAGGTAGTGGTGGTGGAAGAAATGAAATGGCTTGATTCGAAGGATCAAGTGAAGCGGCTAATGGAGCTTCAAACGATGGAGGGATTGGCGGAGGCCCATTTGAGAATGGTTCGACCAAGAATGATGGCGGTGGTAAAGAAGTGTCAACTTCCATATGGTCGGGTGGTTGACTTTGATGATTTCTCATAATCCAAATAGGATTATATGATGGAAACGGCGAAAAGGAAGCCGGAGCAAGTGTTGACTCAACACTTTGATTTTGTGTCACTATTCCTCCTAATGAAGATAGTGTTGTCGGCGGAAGCGGATGAGACGGCCTAGGAGGCAAGTCCTCTAAATTGTAGAGTTGTGGTGATGATAGTGGAGATGTAAAGGAGATAGCTCTAGGAACCAATGGTGATGGTTTAGTGGAGATGATATTGTTTGGCTTAGGAGGTATGGTGGTGTTTGACATAGGTAGTTTTGTGGGTACTATCCTGTTAGGAATAGGTTTGATTGGTTGAGGGAAGATCCTATCATTTGTTGGCTTGACCGAGATGATTCGTTGAAGAGATTTCGTATGACACAGCCTTTTCATGGGTGGTTCTTGGTGGATAAATTACTACTTGGGGTTTTCCTCATGATGAGATGATTTCAAGAGGCTTGTAAGGGTTTCTAAAGTGCTGAAAGTTAGGATGAAGGTGATGACTATGGAGGTCTTAACAAAGTGGTTTATAAACCAAGAGATTTGGCAAGAACATTTAAGCCTTAAACCACTAGGATTCAATAGAATGTGATGATTAACATGCACAAGAGTCAACTTCAGAGTTTGCACTGATCTAGGAACTCATTTAAGATGAGATGGAGTGTTTGAGTTAGGAAGATGAGTTAAAATGATTGTTTTAGCAAGATTTGACATAAATCGTCATCCGGATCCCATGGTTCCCTCCTCAGAGGGATCCGTCTAGGCTAATCCTAGGGATCCAGCTCTCAGCAACTATGAAAGAGTGGAAATGATGTTTCTAAGATCTAAGATCTATAACATCTTGAGTGTTTCAGTCCTCCTAAGTGTCTTAAATGAAGGGGTGCTTAAGTACTTGAAGGTAATGAGTGATGTAGCTAATGATTGTCTTTTATGGAAGGATTTGGAACTTTCATGAGTACCAATGGATGAGCAAGGATGACACTAAGGATGAGAGTGCCAATTGAAGCTAAGTGATCCTAGAGATCAGGTTGTGACTTAGGATTGTGTTTTGGAAAATATCCTAAAGGCTTAGAGATGGCAAAACTAGAATTTGATCAACTTTGATCAATTTTGAGGTAAGGATGATTTATGATCAATTAAGCCTTAATCGAAGGATTTCTAAGATTAGATGTGAGGGATCATGTGAGACATGATGTGTGAGTTTTGAGAGCGAAAGAGTAATGGATTAAAGCGAAACGATAGATCTACAAACGTCTTTGAGTGTGATCTAGGTGAGTTATGTGTGAGTAGGAAGGATCTACTTAACTTGGTAAGGACTTAATTTGCCTTAAGACACTATGTTTAGCTTAGTGTGAGTTTTTCTAAGGATATGTTTGAAATATTATGCTTGCAATTGCATTTTCTGTTTGCCGATCCCCAGTTACCTAAGTGTAGGGATCCGTCTAGCACAAACTTTGGGATCCACCACCGCCAGTATTCTTTACTAAAGGTATGCAATGATCTTGACAATGCATTATATCTCAAGGTTTACTTTAAAGGGGTTCTAAAACTAAGATATCAAATGTAAGATGTTTTATTTCATGAAAGAAATTGGATTACATTGATAAAGCACGAATAGAAAAAGGATTGATCCTATTTGAGAGACTACTAAGTTCCTTGAGCGTTTTCGCTAGGAGGATCATTATGTGATTGATGAGTGTTGGTGGAGTCAAGAATGAAGAAAGTCTTCATGAGAGATATATTTAGCGGTTCCATCATCTTGTTCAAGTACGCATAAACGGACTTTGAAATTGAGGATGGAAGTGCATAACATTATGATAGAGGCGTGTCAAGAACATTCCATAAGGTATGAGTTTATTCTTGAGCCTTGAAGATTTACAATTCTTGTAAGAAGTAGGCGAGATTGTATGGTTGTTGTGTTAGCAAACAGATAAACATGTGAGCACAACAAGCGGGAAGGATTTCTCGATTTCCCCTAAGACTCCAAACATTTTCACGTAGAATGAGTGCAAGGGGCTTGTACTCTTCTCGGATTTCCGTGAAGATAATGTTTGGATCGGAGTAATATGGTCGAGGTTTGCATATTATATGATTTAAATCTTCCGGAGAGGGTATGTGTGAACAATATGGACTATTTTCTTCACGAAGTTGAAGAGAGAATCAAGAGACCAATCTTCGGTGAAGGCACATTGTCCATGATTTGGAATCCGGAGGATGTGAGCAAAATGCCCAAGGGTTAGAGTAAAATTTTGGTTTTTGATATAAAACCAAAGAGATGGAGAGCGATCCTCGTTATGAACGAGTTCAACTTGACGGAATAATTCCATTATGAACCTTGGACATATCTTCTCATTGATTTCAAGAAGACATTCTAGTCCTATGGCTCGGAAGGAGGTATTGATACCTTCTTCGAATTGTAGAGGTGTCTACAATACGTCCTTCATGGAAGTGACGGTTTTCGAGATTATTGAACCCACGGACATGATTGCCATGTGTGTTGGGTTCAAGGGAGATGTTCGGAGTTTAGACGCTAGTGAGTGAAAAGTAAAACTCATATTCATGCGTCATAGTGACACCTATAGAAAAGATGAGTTAATAGAAGGTGATGTTTGAGATTAACCTATGATTATCTAACGTTTTTAATAGATTTTTATTAACAATGGTTTTTGACAACAATGACACTTAACTCACTTATGGTTATGACATTCTAGTGGAAATTTCTTTTAGAAAGAAAGTGGTTTTAATCTTGCATGAAAACTGTTTTCCAGTAGGACGGATCCCACGGTTCCTTTACAAAAGGGATCCGGCTAGTATATCATCTGGGATCCGTGGATATGTAGTAACAGAAACATATTTGATAAAAACATAGGTTTTATAGTTTTATACCACGAAAATATGTTTTATCCTACATTTTCTTTTAGCATGCACACATGACTTCTAATGTATCATGAAAGAATATGAAACATATAAATCAAAAGAAATGACAAACACATTATGATAATAATAACCTAGATAAACTAGATTATTAATAATATTGCATTTTAATACTAAGGATGATACAAAGGATTGGTTATATAACCCCCAATATAGATTAACAACACAAAGTAAATATCTCCGTATGTGAACTTCATCATAGGGAACACAAGTGCGATGAGTGTTAAGGCGATGAGCACGAGTGCGATGTAAAGCATGTTGATGACGGATCTTCTTGGTTTCGGTTGAGATGGAATGAGGAGGAAGATGAAGCTTTTTTTTTTAATGATAGGAAATTTTTGAAATTGGAAAATTTGAAAAAGTGGGGGTTTGATAGAGTGGTCGACGGTGGGAGTATTTATGGGGAAGGAGGAATTTTGAGATTTGTGTTTTGTTTTATTATTAGAAGATATGATTTTTAGATTAAGTGAGACAAAACACAAGTTTTATAAACCATGATTTTTAGACGGAGGAGTGACGCATATGTGAGAAAAAGCTTCCTAATGAAGCTACATGTAAAACATGTAAACACAAACTACTCAAATAAATGCCTAACAAATAACACTTATTTATTAAACTAATATTATTTAGATATAAATGGAAGTCATACCTCTAATGCACTTAGGAATGTCTTTACAAATGACACAACAAATGTCACTTAGACTATTCGCCTTTATGCTTAAGATACCTTCTTAAGGAAGATATTCTTGTTACCAAGCGATTCCTACAGCTTGGTGGGTATGAGCTTTGACTAATCAACATGACAAAGAAGATTAGTGCAATTAAATGAATGAGTAAATAAGAAACATGTTGTTTATCCAATCAACATCCAAACATATAGTTTAAAAAAAATGGTGTTTGTTTTTATGAAAAACCTTCTTTGTATTTTTCAATTAACCATGGATCGTATCAAGTTTTTAAAGTACAATATACTTCAAGAATCTTGGTAACGAAGCTCATGCCAATGTGGAAAACTAGAGGGGGTTGAATAGTTTTGCCAATTAAAACTTCCTTTTAATCTATTTAGATCGACTTATGTCCATCTATTTGGATGTGTGTGTTGGATGTTGATAAACAAGCATATAAAGGTAAGTAATGAAAGATAAGAGTAAGGAGCACAAAACCACAACGCAAGTATTTATAGTGGGCTATAGGACACCTTCCTTGCCCTACTCCACTCCCCTAGTCACCTACTCCGAGTTCAGAACACTACACCAATCTCCTTATGGCGGAAGCCTTCACAACGCGTCGCCACCCTTTCCGGTGCTAGGCTAACCAACCGGTTCTTTCACCCAAGGTGAACCACACGCATACCCACGCCTCCTACCCTTTATAAGGTACTAGGCTAAGTACCTAGTTCTTTCACACCAAGGTGAACTACACCTTCACAACGCCGCCTACCCTTTATTAGGTACTAGGCTAAGCACCTAGTTCCATTGCAATGGAGGAACTACTACCACACTACACCAACGACTAATCCCAAAGGAGATCTACTCTTTACAACATCATCAAGGATATCAATATCCTTGGATCTAATACTAGTCTATCTTGTACATCTAAACACACCATATCGAATGTACATCTAAGGCACCTTTCACTAATGCCTTTGACTAGATCTACAAGACACCTTTCACTAATGTCTTGTGTCTTGACTTCTAAGCACCTTTCACTAATGCTTCTAGTCTTGACTTCTAAGCACCTATCACAAGTGCTTATTATATGGACGATAGATACCCTTCACTAATATCTTCGTCTTGACACTTGAGACATCTTTCACCAATGTCTTCAACACTATACTTCTTTGAAGAAAGAAATGGATCATCAACAAGAAGACTTCAGTAGACTTGATGATGAGGAAGCATGGCAACTCATGGACTTGAGCTTGCTCGACTTCAAAGATGGTGATCTTGCCTTTAAGAGAAACCTAGAAGATCACACAAAAACAAAACTACAAACATAAATCTCTTGGATCTAAGGTTAGTGAGATTTAACTCAGGGGAGAAAGTGTGTTAGAAAGGGGTGAGAAATAATGAAGAAATGGCTCACTATTTATAGAGGAAAAAACTCTACTGTTCCCCGGATCCCACGGATCCCTCCCACTTGGGATCCGTATAGCGTATTGCTAGGGATTCATGGGACGCTCCCTTTTACCCATGGGTATTTTGGTTATGGGTCATGGGTCATGGGTTGAACCATGGAGCTTTAGCAAGATACAATGTATCTCTTGAGTGCAATGCACTTAGTCACTTGGGTATGGGTTGATCCATCGGTTATGGATATCATCCATGTATGATATAAGCATGATGTCATGCAATGGGTTATGGGTCAAGCTCCATAGGTTATGGGTTTTGGGTTGTACCCAACTACATTCAATGTATTTGCCCAATGGGTTGTGATACTTAAGCTTCTACCCATTTATATTACCCAATATACTACATACTAGTTATGTGTATATTTTACCCAAATATGTAAACACTAGTTGTTTGTACATATGTAATATTAAATCATAAAATCACTTATACTTGTTTTAGCGTTTTATGTGAAAATGTGAATATGTTATAAACTATTAGTTCAAACTAATTACTTATTTTATTTGTTTCGTTAAAATGATTTTACGTTTGTTATCGACAAAACATTAGAAGATCGTAAAATATAAATAAACGTTTTTACGGCTTATTTGTATTAACATATATATAGAATTCAATTTTTCTGTATTTTGGGAGGTAGAATTTTGGAGTAAAAACTCTAAACGTTTGTAGTCCGACTTGGACAGTATCTTAGGGTCCCAAACCCTATTTTACACATCAAGATAAGTGTTTAAATTCAATAGTATCATTATGTCTTCCATTGAATGTTGTATGCTTGCTTGTTTAACATGTCTAGCTAAATTTCTTGTGTGTTTGCTTAGATCTTTGAAACCAAGTTGTTAATTATTGATTGGTTGTCTCTTATCTTAATTGTAATTGTCTTAGGAGTGCAACTTGGCTATTGTTGTATTTAAATGCTTGAGTAATCTTTGTGAACATTAGTTTATGAATCACTTAGCAGATTTCGTAGTCTAAACATCCAAAGATAACCTAGCAGATTTCGTACCTAACATTCAACATATAATTATGGGACTATAAGTATTTTACTGAAAAATAACATGTATCTATATGTTTTTCAATTTAGCATAATAATTACAAAACTTTACCTTGGTCTCACATAGCTGATCTCTCTACACTTTTTGCAAACCTACGTCTTAGTCTTGGATTTCTTTTATCTTCTGGTTCTTGCCCACACGTACCACATTTCTAAAAAGGTACCACCAACCATGTTCTCGATGCACCTTGTCTATCTTTGCGTATACGATACATTCAACTTTCAGATAATATGATTTATAAATTAGTATAGAAAATTCACATTCACAACTATAATAATAAGAACATAACTTGTTTATCTGATGCATCTAATAGACCCAACCATTTTCCTAATAGCATTTTCAAAAAACTTATCAGAAGTGATTTCTTTTTTGGATGGCGACAACACATTTAAAATGATATTCTTTTCCACATAACCATCCATTTCTTGATACCTATACAACAGAACATAGTAATTCATGACCCAAACGTATGAATGTAGTGTGTCGCAATTATTATATTATTTGTAACAATTAGTTTGAAACCATTAGTTTTACAAATGAAATACTTACATATTTTTTGTATACATTAATCTCTGGTATGTTATCATTGATAAAAAGCTTAGTTGCAAATGCCCCATTGCTAACAGACGGCTAATCTGCAATAGTAGAATATAATCGTTAGTGAATTTTAATGAAATAAACTATTAAAAAGAAACATCAATAAATTATATAAAACATTTTACCATTAAAGTATTTGACTTTTGCAATTTAAAGGATCATTACAACATTTCACATTTTATCCAATTGTTGTGCCAAAGCTGTTGAACCGTTCAACTCATCCGTCAAAGAAACAACAATCCATAGTTACTCCACTGTATTATATTGAAGAAAAATGATTGTTGGACCTACTAATCATGCCTACAAATAAACCTAATGATTTGATTGGTTGATTTAAAAAATTGATTGGTGGAATTTTAGAGAGAGAAAGTACTAATGCAATTGTACAAGTGATTTATGCATTAGGTATATATTTAGGCTTGTAATGTAGGTCTAAATAGCATAACTCTATATTGAAACATGTAAGTACCTATAAATATATCATTTTATATAAACCAAAAGTAGATTTCTTACTCAACATCTTCCAAGGTGACAGTCCTTCTAAATTTTTGATTACCATAACTTTCATACGGTATTGGTTCAGATATGGATATTATAGTCCTAATGACATATGCGTTTACATAGGTGCTATGTAAGTTAAAGCGTACAACAAATGTCTATAAATGCATTATCATGCAGACTTATTTAAGTAAATTATCATCATGAAATACTAAAAAAATATGAATAAAAATTAAACAAATAATCAATAATTATTACCAACAATATCAGTCTCTGAAAAGTGCCTTCTCGTAAAGTTCTGAAATGGTTCAAATCTAAAACCACCGGTATTCTGGTCAAAGGGAGCAACTCTTGTCAAGGACGTATTCTTATAGAATCCGATTTTGTAACGGTGACTCAAAGAACGGGAACTTTCCTCCTCGCTCTCACCAACCCCAAAGCTTCCCACTTTGTAGTAGGAACCTTCATCCGTAATAGCTTGAAGCTTGTTCATATCTGCCTTCTTAATTGAAGCTTGAATACGGTTACCCTGAAATATTATGTAAATATGGAGAGATACAGATCAACTATATATTTATTTATATAACCATATATGTGATTCAAATCAACATAAAATAAAGTGGATAAATATAAACAAAGTTTACAAAGAACGTAAATTCTTGTATATGGAAACAAAAATAATAAATAACAGAATAGGGTAACGTTAATAACTTGTTCATCTTGGAATAGTACTTCTAAACTCCAAACTTCATTTGGCTTAGTGATGGGATGAGCTTTCCATATACGTAGAACCCATACCAAAAATTTTGCATCATCAAGCATAGGGTCAATGTCACTTAAAACAGTAATCTGTTGATCCATTTGTTTTGCCTACAAATGACAAAAGATTAATATATATTTCAAACATGTCATCGTATAATGAATATTCATAATTCAAACAACAGATGAAACAAAAATATAAATGATTGATTATGATTACGCATTTCAAATACCTTGTAATTGTTTAACGATGAAGTTATAAGAGATGAGCGAGGAGTTGTTAAAGATGCACTGAAATATATAGTGGTAGGAATTAGGTTATAGGGCTGAGCATCGGTCCAAAACCGAACCGACCCGACCCAAACCGACCAAACCGAAAACCAAAAACCATAAAAAACCTAAACCGAACCTAATATGGTCGGGTCGGTTCGGTTGTGTGTCGGGTCCTCGGTTCAATCCGCTTACGTGGTGTTTGTGCATGTTTTGTCGTTTTGGCTCACCAACCGAACCAACCAAACCGAAACCGAAAATTGTAAAAAACCGAAACGAAACCGAAGGGTTGTCGGGTCGGTTCGGTCGGTTTTGTTGGTCCGGTTTGATTTTGAACCTTCCATGCTCACCCCTATTAGGTTAAATGAAGCAAATTGAGAAATTTCAGTAATTCCAAAAATCAAAATTTAAAACTTTTAGCTAAAAATCAGGATCTTAAGGCAAGGATTCAAATTTTAAAAGGTTTAGCAAAAATAAATTATGTTGGTTAATTTCAATAATTATTTTGAATAAAATTTAAAACCTTCCTCTATTATCTTATTATATTTTCCAAATTTGAAGTATTAAAAAGTTATAATAACAATAAGTAAAAAGAATACAAACTTTAATTTCCACTTTATTTAACAGGATTAAAAAAACATATAGCATGAATAGGTATGATCATTTAGGATATATATAGAATAAAGTGAACAAAATTGTAACAAAAAAGCATGCAGTTTTGGTTTCGGAGATGCACATAAAAATCAAATGTTCTTTTTGTTTTAAGCAAATATATGGACAAACAAATTATTAGGAGAATAGCACAGGCCAAAATCGAACTCAAAGACTACTTACATGTGACAATAAGTAGGAACACCATTTTATTTTTAAACTTGAACGATTTAGATCATCAATCTAAATACTACTTTACACATAATGCATTGGGGATGTTATAACAGCCTTATTTGATTGGTTACCATACTATGCTTTTAAAAAGCCAATTCCATTTGCTTATTAGGTTGCAGAACACAATTTATGGACTAATAAAATCAATAAGCCTACACTAATAAGTTAATAAGCTTTGAAAAATTAGCTGCAGATTCGCCAAAAACGTTATTTTTTTTAAACAACTAACTTGAACAACTCAAAAAGCATAAAAATAGTTATCTAAATACTACTTTAAACATACGAATTGGGGATGTTAGATTACCTTAATTGATTGCTTACCGGTATACTACAATTTAAAAAAAGCCACTTCCATTTGATTATTAGATTGTAAACTTAAGTTTATGGACTATTTAGATGCGGTAAGACTATACTAATAAGCTAATAAGCTGAAAAAAATAACTTTATTGATTTTCCAAATCTCAATAAGCCGATAAACTCAACAAATAAGAATGTCACTAAAAATGCTATCGTTGTCTAAAAAACTACCACAAAGAACATAACTTATCTTGTAATCCTCCGCTAATCAGATGCTGCAAATTACTCCATTGTCAACCAACAAAACAGAGAAACCATATTTCCTAAAAAACAAAACAACAGAGAATGACCATAAACGTTATGTTAACTACAACATAAGTCATTAATCACACTGAAAATGCATCTATTTTATGTTGTTCTTTATCATTTAAGCACTTCATCAAATAAGCCGTTAAACTCAACAAATATGAATGTCACTAAAAATGATATCGTTGTCTGTGGAAAACTAGAAGGGGGGGTTGAATAGTTTTACCAATTTAAAACTTCCTCTTAAATATTTAGATCGACTTATGTCAATCTATTTGGTTGTTTATGTTGGACGTTGATAGATAGATATATAAACGTGTAATGAAAGACAAAGAGTAAGAAGCACATCACCACGACACAAGTATTTATAGTGGTTCAGCTACAAGGACACCTTCCTTGCCCTACTCCACTCCCGGAGTCACCTACTCGAGTTCGAAGCACTACACCAACTCCTTATGGCGAGACGCCTTCACAACGCCGCTTAACCTTTTTCCGTACAAAGCTAAATACCGAAGTTCCTTCACACCAAGCGTAACCACACCTAACACAACGTCAGCCACCCTTTATACGGTGCTAGGCTAACCACCGAGTTCTTTCACACCAAGGAGAACTAATCCTATCACAACGTCTCCTACCCTTTATTAGGTACTAGGCTAAGTACCTAGTTCCATTACTATGGAGGAACTACTACCCTTCACAACACAACACCTAATATCAAGGAGATCTACTCCTTGTTACAACACCATCAAGGATATCACCATCCTTGGAAATAAACAAATACTTATATGTATAATGATGCACCTCATCGATTATACGACCTAGGCATTCTTCCCAAATGCCACTTGATTTGATTCTTTGGCATCCTTCACTAATGCCTTTGACACGACGCTTGGCACCCTTCACTAATGCCTTCGTCTTGACACCTTTAGCATCTTTCATTAATGCTTTGACACGACGCTTAGCATCTTTCACTAATGCTTTCATCTTGACACTTTCGGCATTCTTCACTAATGCCTTTAACCCAAGATCTATGGAGAAAGGAAGAACTATCAACAAGAGAACCTTAGTTGTCTTGATGATGACGAAGCATGGCAACTCATGGACTCGAGCTTGCACGTCTTCAAGAAGTGGTGATCTTGCCTTTAAGAGGAACCTAAAAGATCACACAAAAACAAAAGACAAACTACATAGATCACTTGGATCTGAGGTTAGAGGGTTATAATACATGGGGAAGTATGTGTGTAAAGTTGTGAGTAGAAAGGGAGAAATGACTCTCTATTTATAGAGAAAATTCTCTACTGTTCCCCGGATCCCACGGATCCCTACCACAAGGGATCCGGCTAGCACAAAGCCAGGGATCCGTGGAACGCTCCTCTTTGCCCATGGGTAATTTTGGTTATGGTCATGGGTTATGGGTTGATCCATGGTTTTCTTTCTAGATACAATGTATCTTAAGGATACAATGAACTTGGTTAAGTGGTATATATAAAACCATGGGTTATGGGTCAAAACCATTTGCTAGTGTTTACCTATTTAGTATATACTTGTTTTTACCCATTTTAGTATACTTAGTTTAAGTATATGCTAACCCAATATGTAAACACTAGTTGTTGTACATATGTATCTAAATCATAAAAACACTTATACTTGTTGTAGTGTTTTATGTGAAACGTATGTTAGGAAGTATTAACTCAAACTATTTACGTATTCTATTTGTTTCGTTAAAATGATTTTTGTTATCATCAAAACATTAGAAGATCGTAAAATATAAATAAATGTTCTACGCTTATTTGTATTAACAATCTCCCCCCTTTTGTTGATGACAAAACATAAAATTATTTTAAGGAAAAGCTAAAATTGTAAAAGTTTGAATTTGTAGTTTTACTTTCTTTCTCCCTTTTTGTCAAAAAAGTGTTAAAAGAAACTAACACAGTTTTTATAAGAAAAGGTATGTAAAAATATAAAGAGAGTAAGTGACGGGAATGGTACTCGTCTTAACTCCCTTTTGAAGAGTCCATCCCTTTGAAAGGGCGTCAAGGACATGACCTAAAATAAACTAATTGTGTTTGCAAAATATGTTTGCAAATGGTTCATCCAAGTGACGAAAACGTGCTCCCCCTTGAAGATTGCAAAGTTGCAATGGGGTGCCATGAAGTGTAATCCAAAATCGGATTAAGTTGCAAATGTTATGCAATATTATTTGACACAAAGCTCCCCCTAGCTTTATGGTGTCAAATTCTTCATATGTATTTTGAAAATCTACAAAGAAAAGGTTAGAAAACAAGAGTATAGTGCATAATTTCCTGCAAATAAAACTCAACTTAGTAAAAATCTGTGGTTTTGTTCCACGGATCCCGCGGTTCCCGTCTTGTAGGGATCCGGCTAAGCATTTTATAGGGATCCAGCTATCTGGTGACAGTTTCTTCAGCAGTGAAGATGTGTCAAACAATGCTAGTGTAGAGACAATATATGTGTGCAATAAAGAGCACAACGCACAAAATAATCAAAGCATATAAATGTTCATTCAATAAAATAAGAGATAACCAAACAAATCTCTAAAACTAAGAGAAGGAACTAGGACAAACAAGTACCACTAAATACTAACTAGTTACTAGACTTAAAATGCTACAATGTGCTTGAGTCTAGGGATGAGTGGAATTGTTGATTTGATCCAACTTTGAAAGAAGATGATTAAACATGAAATGTATCTCATTTTGTGCTTCTTGAACAAGTCCTTGAGTGTTTAGACAATTTGGACAATTATTGTCTTGGTTTGGACCTGGAGGGAAATGGATATTTTGAGGAGGAAGAGGTTCTAAAAATGAAGGTGGTAATGGAACTTCTTCCATATGATGAAGGTTGTTCCTTGTCTCCCATGATGGGCTAGTTGGTGTTGTAGGTGTTTCCATATTCAATGAAAAGGTTGGTGAATGGGAGGTTCTTGGTGGTGAATGATCCAATGAGTAGATGTTTGGGTGAGGGAGAGGCTCATTCAAGGAGTGTAGTCCATGCTTAATGAATGAGGGTTGTGATGGCTTGCGAGAACTAGTCAAGTTTGGTTTTGAACTAGATGATCTTTTTTCTAGTCCGAAAGGTTTGATGCTAATCCTTGCGGTTCTCTTAGCCTTTGTTGGATGAGTTTGATGAGATGAGGTTCTAGTATCATTGTCTCTAATGGGGGATGTTTCGGTGGAAGAGATTTCATGGATCATTTGACCCTTTCTTTTGGATGATCCTAAGGTTGAGGAGTTGTTGCTAAGAGCCTTAGTCATGGTGATGATGATGCTAATGTGAGCTTCTAATTGCTGATTTTTGAAAGATAATTGAGGATGGTGGCTTAAACCTAAGGTTGTTTGGTTTATAAAGGATAATTTGAATTAGGAAATTAAATTCTTGGCCACTTAGAAGACTAAGCATGCTCTTGAGGTTTTGATCAGCTCTAGGAGTATAATTAATGAATGCTAAAAGTGGTTAGAGAACCAAAAGGTGAGTTGAATTTGAATATGGAAGCTGATTTAGGCTTTCTGCATCTACGGATCCTGCGGATCCCTCTCAGCAGGGATCCGCCTGGTTAAAGACCAGGGATCCGGCTATCAGACATGATTTAGGTGAAATCATTATGCTTTTGTAAGGTTTATTATTAATGGATTTCGAGGTTTTGACTTAATTTTGAAGTCTTTAGCTGTTGGATATCTTAAATCCTCAACCATAACAAGTAATGGTGCTTAATGATGGTTTTAGCTAAGAAAATTGACCTTGGGTAGTCTAACTATATGTTTGACAAGGAATCCATTTAATTTGATGTGGAGAAATGGTGATAACAAATCCTAGAAGTCAGATGATGTCCTAAGAGGAATTTACTAAAATCTTTAAAAATAAAAAGAAATGAAAAACTAATTTTTGAGCCTAATTTTGAGTCAAAGATGATTGAGATCAATTTGCTAAAATTGAAGGATAAGCCAAACTAAGTGCTATCAAACGTGATAGATAATGTGTGAGTGTTGGTGCGGAATTATGGTGAGTTTTGACTAGTTGATAAATCAAAAATATTTCGAAAATGTATCCTAGATAAGCCATGGATGAGAGTGAGGTTTTCAACTATTTGAGGAACACTTAGTTGGCTCTAGTATCTTATGTTTGACTTGTTTGAGGTGATCCGGCTAGTTCAAAAGTCGATCCGCCAACTGCAGATCAGATGCCACGGATCCCGCGGTTCCCTTATGGGAGGGATCCGGCTAGTTCAAAAGCTAGGATCCGCCAACTGCAGATCAGAGAGCTTTCAGGAAATGTGCAACTTTGCACTTTATAGTAAATGCTTTTCCTAGTTGTTTCTATAGGGACTAGATGCAAGAACACAACTAATATAATGTATATCAAGGTAGGAAGAGCTAAAATTCCTAGAATGAGTGACGACGACCACTCAAGGGGTCGTAAAATCTCATTTTCCAAATACCTAAGATTGGATTGTTTAGTGCCAAGAAATGGCGATACCTACATACTACGAGCATAGTTAAAGTGTTACAAACTATTGTTTGAAGTTGTTCAACATACATTTGGGTCCTAAGACCTTACCTCTCTTCTCCTTCTCACCTTCACCCATTGTAACACCCTAACCCGACAAGGGCAAAAAATGTCACAAATACAGCTTCATATCAGAACCTTAAAATACTATACAATAGCTGAAGCCTTTACAAAACTTACAAAAGAAAAAAAAAACTTAATAATCAAAATAAATCTAAGATCCCTATCTTCCAATCTTGCTCTCAGCTCTACTCTCAACCCAGATCAGCTATCCCATAAGCTCATCTTGAATGCTTAATACCCGCGAAGAAAAGAAAAATGCGGCCTGAGCTTACAAAGCCCAGGAACAGATATAAAGTAAACGAAAACTAAACAAAATAGAAATACGAAATAAAAACAAAGAAACGAATAACTGAAGTCACAACGGAATGAGATCAATGAATCATTGAGGATTTTATGAAACACAATCACAGAAATCGGAAGAACAAATAGCAATTAAGAACAAACACATATCATATTGATGGCACCAACGTAAACGCATCAAGATAACCAAACATTAACTAAAGCAGGAAATTCGAGTACATATGAGCCAAACGAAATGTCAAAAGGCTAACGGAAACAATTTCTAGAAAGTAAACATGGCATTCATACAAGTCAATTAATCTACATTTAACACACTTAATCCCATATTGTAGCAGCGGGGAATAGCATCAAATCATGGCAGTCACACATGCAAATAGAAAACATAGTAGGAAAACTATAACTAAATAAGCAAAAGACATAGCATAGCAATTAGCAAATTATCAAAACAGATATCATAATTAAACCATTTTCCAAACCAAAACTTAATATAAACAGAGTCTAAACATGGCAGATCAAACATAGGCAGATAGATACACTAACGGATAGGCAAAGTTCACCAGATTAACTGAACAATCATACTTAATAAACTTTCAGGATACTCACTTTCACACTAGCACATTCATCTCACGGATCAACTAATTCACATAACGATAAACTAACATAATATCGGATTTGCGAATCATATTGAAAACATATTAATCATATCCTAGCATAGTAGACGATAGTCACTTAAACATACAAAAGCATAACCACATATAATAACATATAATAAGCCTAGCACATAATTACAAACACTTGAACATACGAATCAACATCGTAATACTTAATACGAAATATGAGATAAAGATTTAGTTAACTACCACGAGCCTGAGCATATCATATCGAAATATCTTTCTTATTCAGAAGGTAACCTCATAAACTAATTGGAGTAGCTAGCTCCCAGAATTTTTGTGAAGACGCGCGTATTGCACGACATCATTCACCAGAAACATATCGGATAACAGATCGATCTAGGATGCATCCATACGCCCACGTGACGATAGTGGTCATACTATCAATAAACAGATAAAGGAAAGGGACGTGGCAAAACATCACTCTGCTTGCCCTAGAGTCATGTCAGAGGTGCATCACTGACACGGACATGGAACCCCATGACTAGTGAGAATATTGGCTCGGGTGTCAAACTAACTTAGGTCAAATAGATTGTCATAATTGACACGATCATAATCAAACACAAAGTTCAACAGATAACATATCAGATAATTCATATCATAAGGTTCATGTTCAAAGGTTTAGAAGTCAGAAGTTAATGTCGTAGTCACATATCATACTTTCATAACCAAATGTTCATAATTCAGATATTCATAGTCAAATATAGCAAGGTTCAACAAATGTGCGTATCAAAGTCTTTCTAACATAACGTTCAAGTCAGATATTGCATGATTCAATAAAACAGGTGTTTCAAACAAGCTACAGATCAAACAATCAGAAAGGGTTCATAGCAATGGCATAGGAAACCCTAATAATTGAAATAGAAAAGCTAACGAAAGAAAACATCATAAGAAACCTTTTTCAAAAAGGTCGAATATCTCGTACCTTAAAGCAAATGAGAGAAGAGCGAACAAATGAGTGAATCACGAAGACATAACGTCGCGTCTCCTTCAACGAATCTACACGGATTATGATTTATTTAATACTTGTTAGCATCATTACGTTATAACGGATTTATCGCATTCACACTCTTAGAGTTGTAAGTATATTCTTATTCTTAGTGACGGACGGAATTACGACATTTTAGAGTCTTAATAATTTAACTAGCCAAACTTTTGTGTTACAAATGATAAATGGTAAACTTAAGGGTTTAATATGATAAATATCTTATTTGAGGCTTATATGATCACCTTTCAAGTACAGGGCTTATAAATATCAAGAACGGGTTTTAGGACTTTCTTTCAAAATAGTTTACACAAGCCTTCATAACTTACATGATTAACCAAGACTCACACGTAACATTGTTCGAACACCACCTTAATGAGACCATGCATACAATACTTTTAATTCATGACACTTAGTTTCTTACATAAAATCACAGCTCACGCATGCTTACAACACACTTATTACTAGTTCGTTATACACTTAATCAATGGTTATTAATGACCTCCAAACTTATTATTTTCACACGAAATAAAGAATCAATACACACAAATTAAAACCCTAATCGACTACTATTTATGCCTAGGGTTTTTCCCCTACTCTTAATACTATATTATTATAGCATTTAATTGACATGTTCATGATTTTAATGACACTTGACCTAGAACGTGTAGAAAAACCAAACGTAAAAGAGTCATACTTATATATGCATTTACCCAATTAATTCACACTACATTGACTTATTTAAATCGTTTGACAAGACTAAAACTTTACCCGTTTCCCTTGCTTCAATATATACGCTACACACATGCAATTCCCAACTTGCTATAACTATTTTCCAAACTCACAAACCATTCGACACACACACAAACACTTACACATTTTACTCACACGACATGTTAACTTATATTTTAACCATGCATGCATCGGCTTCTAAAACTGTTTTTAACAAGGCTTTCCACAATGCAAACCATGCATGCATCGGCACAAACAAAATTACAACATAAAATTAACGTGATTCGTTGACCTATAATCTTCTTAACGAAATCAAGATGTCGTGTTCCATGTTTGTTTACGTTTAACTTATAACGACACAATCCATAACCTAACCATTCACGTATCGACTTACACATATCCTGCATCTAATCTATGATTTCATGTGACGACGTATATGTTTCTTATTATGCGACTCATGTTACATGTCGACAACTACATATAAGCTTTTGAAATTGGTGCACAAGTCAAATGCATGATACCTATATATATGCATGGTTTGATTACAGGTTTACACAAGGGTCGAATACGTGTTATTCCATCCAATAATTTACGTGACTTTATGCTTATGATTTCATGCACAAGATTATGATTTTATGTGATGGTTGGTCGACTACATGCATGCGTTTCGGTGGGAATTTGATTCACGACAGCAGCTTAAGTAACACAAGAAGGAATCAAAAGAGTTTAGACGAAATGGGAAAGGATTCGATTACACTGCAGTAAACTCTCGAACAAATCACACCTAACCAACACCAAAGAGTAGCAATGATCGGTTAAGAAAAGGGAAGGAAAACAAAACCCTTGTGCCGAGACTTTGAGCTAGGGTTTAAATTTTATGTTTTGTGTTTGTATTTATACCATGCATGTACACCGATCGGGCCATGTGGGCTTGTGTGGTTCTCGGTTCAAAAGCCCAACCGAACGAGACCATAGCTTTAGCTAGTCGGATCACAAAACAATCGAGGCCCAAACATTTACACGCGTGGCTTATAGTTTTCGTCGTAAGATGTCGATCATTTAAATATACTCGTTAGGTTTTTCAAACAAATATAAGTTAGGTTTTAAATTTTAAATTGATGAGCGTTAATTATATTTTACGTATTTCATAATCTTGACTATTTTAAGGGTAAAATAGTCTTGTAGCACTTTTCGTATTTTTAGGGTTTTACACCCATCCTCCACTCTACCTCTTTTTCTTCAAGAAGTTGGCAAAGCACTTAAAGATTCCTTTGGTTTGTTGCCATTCGGGTGATGCGCCAGGAAAATCCAGCAATTGGTTGATATACTCCAAAGGATCGAGTTCGGTATTTCCGAGTGGGTTGCTACTTCCTTCACCTTCTCTTGGTCTCTCCCTTTCTTCCGAGGAATCCGTGGGTGGGTGAGGCCTCTTCCCATCTACCATAAACCTCGTGGTTCTTCCCTCGGTCAATGGTACCATAACCTTGTTGCAAAAGCTATGGTCATAGGTTTGTGGAGAAGGATCTAATGCGAAGATGAATTTAGCAAGTCGGGTTAGGAGCATTGCATACGGAAGCACCATCTTGTCCATGCTTCTTACACTTGCCATTCTCTTGATCATGTAGTAGGCAATGTTGAAGCGAGTCTCGGTCACAAGACAATAGATCATGAAGCTTAGACATGCGTTGGGGTGATCCTTGTTTCCTACTAGACACACCACATTCTCCCTTATCACATCTTCCCATTTTCTATACAATGGATACATCTCCGAAAGCTCCATTTGGAAAGGATCCCTATAGATCACTTTCGACTTCCTAGTCACCCTTGATGGGGATGCTCTTGGCATAAACATGGTGTCCCTTACCGTGGTTGCTTCCGGGATTGTTGCGTGATAAATGTCGTGATGATCAACCATAGAGTGTATCTCCTCCAACGACCACTCATTAGAATACATGCAAACACCATCATATGGCACCCCTATTATTCTTCCAAACTCCTCAAGTGAAAGGGTGAACTCATGTTCATTTATGGTGAATTCAATTGAGATGGATCCATCATCATTTCTAATTATACCCATAGTCTTGTAGAACTCAAGCACAAAGACCGGGCAAATTTGCTCGTTTATATCCAATAAACAATCAAACCCAATAGTTCCAAATACTTCCCTCATGTCGGTATTTGCAAGAAATGATGGATCAACAACTCTACCTTCATGAAAGAGTCTCCTTTCAAGCAACTTAAAGGCTTTCCTATCATCCGGACTTAATCCATTTTTCCTATGGTACATGGGTATATAGTGAGCGGTGTCTTGGTAATCTTGTTGCTTGTTGCTTGGCATGATGTTCCTAAACAATACAACCACAATGTGGTGTTAATGGTGAATAGTAACCTAGAGGGTTTGATCACAATTTTTCTCTCATCATCTTTGTTGAGTTCAAGAAATGTGTTTAATTTGTATTAACAATGTTAATTCTTTGATTTAGATTATCTTAGAAAACAATGTGGTGACAAATTATGATAAACCCATTTGAACCCAACTCTTAAAGATGAAGAAATTGTAATCTTAGAAATCAAGGAATTAAATTAACAATATAGTAAAGATTGTACTTACACAAGTGATTGTTAAACTTGAGAGGAATGATCAAATTGCTCCTATGAACAGTACCTTGGTTTTTGTTCGTGAGTCTTAGAGGTGAGTATTATTGTGGAACATCCACAGTGATCATTTTTTAGAATATACTGTCTTCTGTTGCACGGATCCCGCGGATCCCTCTCATATGGGATCTGACTAGTATAAACGGAGGGATCCGGCATGACAGCAAAAAGTCAGCTCAAACATTCCTTGATAACTTTGGTTTGGGAGTTCTAAAACGCCTAGTGTTTTGATGTTAAGGTTCTAAAACTTGCGGTTTGAGGTTTTGACGATTTAATACTATTCTTATTGGACGAGGTTCCCTTTTTAAGAATTAGTCATAATTCTTGAGAAGCTTTTCAAACATTATAATAAAATCTCATTTTATCATAATATAAGAAGTTTCACATGGATATTTATTGACATAGATGAAGTGTCAATAAATCCTTTGTGATGACTAATGATTAAGGTTATCGAATAACCAAGATATCATTATTACGAGTTGGTAATGTAGTCTAAACAAATAAGTCGAAGAATACTATTTAGATGATGACTATAATATGAATAATTACTTGAACATTTACTATTAAATCATGAAACTAAGATTTTAATAATAAAAATAAAGGTAAGTAATTAAAGATCATACCTTTACTAAATATTCTTTTTTTTAAGAAAAGAAATATTTAGATGTTTTGTGATCTTCTTGGAATCTCCAGATTTATGTTGTAAGAATACTAAACATTCTTTTTGCGAAAAGAAATATTTTAGATAAATTCTTTATGATCTTCTTGGTAACTCCAAATCCAAGTATGGATAATGCTAAAAAAATTGTTAGAGCATTTTATCATTGTCCAACAATAAACAATATAATGATTTTTTAAAATATGACAAAAGGAATCCTTCTTTGTAGTTTTTAAACATACATGGATCGTATCAAGTTTTTAAAGTACAAAATACTCTAAGAAACTTGGTAACGAAGCTCTGATGCCAATTGTGGAAAACTAGAAGGGGGGGTTGAATAGTTTTACCAATTTAAAACTTCCTCTTAAATATTTAGATCGACTTATGTCAATCTATTTGGTTGTTTATGTTGGACGTTGATAGATAGATATATAAACGTGTAATGAAAGACAAAGAGTAAGAAGCACATCACCACGACACAAGTATTTATAGTGGTTCAGCTACAAAGACACCTTCCTTGCCTACTCCACCCACGAGTCACCTACTCGAGAGTTCGTAAGCACTACACCAACTCCTTATGGCGGAGAAGCCTTCACAACGTCGCTTAACCTTTTTCCGGTACAAAGCTAAATACCGAGTTCCTTCACACCAAGGCGAACCACACCTAACACAACGTCGCCTACCCTTTATACGGTGCTAGGCTAACCACCAAGTTCTTTCACACCAAGGAGAACTAATCCTATCACAACGTCGCCTACCCTTTATTAGGTACTAGGCTAAGTACCTAGTTCCATTACTATTGAGGAACTACTACCCTTCACAACACAACACCTAATATCAAGGAGATCTACTCCTTGTTACAACACCATCAAGGATATCACCATCCTTGGAAATAAACAAATACTTATATGTATAACGATGCACCTCATCGATTATACGACCTAGGCATTCTTCCCAAATGCCACTTGATTTGATTCTTAGGCATCCTTCACTAATGCCTTTGACACGACGCTTGACACCCTTCACTAATGCCTTCGTCTTGACACCTTTAGCATCCTTCACTAATGCTTTGACACGGACGTTTAGCATCTTTCACTAATGCTTTCATCTTGACACTTTCGGAATTCTTCACTAATGCCTTCAACCCAGCATCTATGGAGAAAGGAAGAACTATCAACAAGAGAACCTTAGTTGTCTTGATGATGACGAAGCATGGCAACTCATGGACTTGAGCTTGCACGTCTTCAAGAAGTGGTGATCTTGCCTTTAAGAGGAACCTAAAAGATCACACAAAAACAAAAGACAAACTACATAGATCACTTGGATTTGAGGTTAGAGGGTTATAATACTTGGGGAAGTATGTGTGTAAAGTTGTGAGTAGAAAGGGAGAAATGACTACCTATTTATAGAGAAAATTCTCTACTGTTCCTCGGATCCCACGGATCCCTACCACAAGGGATCCGGCTAGCACAAAGCCAGGGATCCGTGGAACGCTCCTCTTTGCCCATGGGTAATTTTGGTTATGGGTCATGGGTCATGGGTCATGGGTTATGGGTTGATCCATGGTTTTCTTTCTAGATACAATGTATCTTAAGGATACAATGAACTTGGTTAAGTGGTATATATAAAACCATGGGTTATGGGTCAAAACCATTTGCTAGTTTTTACATATTTAGTATATACTTGTTTTTACCCATTTTAGTATACTTACTTTAAGTATATGCTAACCCAATATGTAAACAGTAGTTGTTGTACATATGTATCTAAATCATAAAAACACTTATACTTGTTTTAGTGTTTTATGTGAAAACGTAAGTGTGTTAGGAAGCTATTAACTCAAACTATTTTCGTATTCTATTTGTTTCGTTAAAATGATTTTACGTTTGTTATCGACAAAACATTAGAAGATCGTAAAATATAAATAAATGTTTTTACGGCTTATTTGTATTAACATTGTCTAAAAAACTATCACAAAGAACATATCTAATTTTGTAATCCTCCGCTAATCAGATGCTGCAAATTACTCGATTGTCAATCAACAAAACAGAGCAACCATATTTCCTGAAAAAAACCACAACAGAGAATGACCATAAACGTGATGTTAACTACAACATAAGTCATCAATCACACTGAAAATGCATCTATTTTATGTTGTTCTTTGTCATTTGCCAAAAAAAACAAAATAAACATTATGAATCTACTCCTTTATATACAAAAAGAAGATTAAAAATCTAATAATTCAAAACCGTTTCATCTAAATGTTATCAATACCTGAATTAATTCGATTGACACAACGATCCAAAATCCACAAATATTGAAGATACATGGATTGGCTGCAATAATTATGCATTTCATCAAACACGTGGTGTACATGGAATCCGATCAAAATATAATAAACAAAATAAATATTATGAATCTACTCCTTTATATACAAAAAGAAGATTAACAATCTAATAAATCAAAATCGTTTCATCTAAATGGTATCAATACCTGAATTAATTCAATTGACACAACGATCCAAAATCCACATATATTGAAGATACATGGATTGACTGCAATACGTTGTCGAACCTATGTACCAATTGAATTTATGGATCTGTTGCCGGCACATGTTTGATTGAAATTTATTCATCCTCCTAATTATGTCAGTTAGGGTTTTTTGAAGAGGAGATTGTGTGTGCGTGTTTTTTGCACCTACATTGAATTTTAAAAGAATGAACGGTTGTGATAAAATTAGTTTCCACGTGTCAATTGATTAAGATTTTTGGGAGGAGAAATTATAGGACAAGCTTGTTTTATATAGGAGGGAGATATTGTAACACCCCCAAAAATGACTCAGCGGAAGCATACGTGTATTGGGATGCTACTAAATTGGTATCACAACACAAGCATAGAACAACATATTTTCATAAATAAACTTTTATTCATTTCTTAAAAACAATGTTTACATTTTTGATTTGATGCGGAAAATGGCCCATTATAAACGAGTGGTCCCAATACATAAATCAGAGTCATCTATGACCATGCCATGCCTTTGCCTTGCGCCTCCAAAGATAAGCTATCACTTCAAACCTGAAGATACATGCTAAAAGGTCACTTACTTGGTGAGTTCATAGGTTTATATAAAAAGAGATTCAGTACATTGTTTCAAATTTGGTTGTTGATGATCATTACGTCTTGCATAATGTCATAGAGTTTATAGTTTCAATTCATAAAAGGATTTCATAAAAGAGATTTCATTAGTGGACCATAAGTAGGGTATATGTACATTACAACGAATATAATGTCATATATTGAATTTATTACGCTAGCACTAAGTTCATGCAACCGAAGCTACGACAGTTTCTGTATGCACAAGGAAGTCATACAATTAATGAGCCCATGGCGAGTGTTTATCCCAATACACTCGGTCCCGACATGTTATATGTTTCGCCTTGACCCAAGCGGGGTCAACCGAACAGAGGAGTCACCCTCAATAGATCTATTTATAACATTCGCGCTTCCCAGCAGGAATTGACGGTTCATGAAAAGGGCAAATTGGGATCTAAGGACTTAGGCTAAGCTGCGTAATATTCTAAGTCAAACATATTGGTATGGTCCATAAAACATCTATGTGTGATGTATCTTTAAACATATCAATCATAAAGCATAGTATGCATGGAAATGCACAATTTCAATAATTAAAATCATTTAAGTAAAATGAGCATGTATCTTCCCCTAAAACAAGTATAAAACTGATTAAAGTAGGGGCTATGAAACTCACCTTGGCCATTAGAAGTCTAAAGGGAATTAAATCAAGGAGTGATAGTGCACGGCTCCGACACGCAACCTAATTAAGTACGGCATATTTAGTCTTTATGTTTAAGACTCGATAGAGTTTAGCTAACTTTATAAGTTTTAAAGGTTTTTGTTGTTGTTGTTGTTGCTTGTGTGGCATCGTTTATCTTAAAATGATTTACAAAGATTTGAATGGATATCGGCTTATGAGGGTATGACATGGAAGGAAGTCTTGAGGAAGGAATTACGACTTTGGTTTAATGGTGACCAAATGAGAATACTTGGAAGGGTACACGCAGAAAAGATATCAGGTATGAACAAGACTTCGGTTTGATGATAACTGAATGACGATGTACGGGAGTAATTACATATGATATTAGACACTAACGATTTATGTGAACATTATTACCAAAGGTACATATTTACTAATTGTACATCTTTGTATACGTTACATGTATTAGTTTAAGTGAAAATATTCAAAAGGATTCGGTATTAGATTTATTTAACAACTTTATTTAATATATCGAGGGGTAAAAGTTATGAAATAAAACTTCCCCTTGTTAGTTATTAAAATATGTATATATATATATATATATATATATATATATATATATATATATATATATATATTTTGCCAAAAATCGGGCGTGACCCGTGTATATGTTTTATTTTTCCCAAAAATCTCACATGCCACAAATTTCTCACTTAATTTATATAACAACTTCAAGCCTCTTAATAAACTTATATAAGTTTTAATAAGTTAAATATGTCAAATAAGCTCAATTAAGTTAGAATAAGTGATAGTCTTTAAAGTGAGGAAGACTTATATATTTGTATTAGGTTAGATTTAATAGATTCAAAATATGCCAAAGAGGTCGCAGATTTGACTTTGTACATAATTTATATCAAATAGGCCAATGAGGCCGCGGGTTAGACTTATTGTATAATTTATATCAAAATAGATTAAAGAGGTCATGATTAAACTTAAGTAGGCCAAATATTATAAGATTAAAACACAATTTAACTCCAATTGTTATAGTCTCATATAAGAATCAATGTGTATATGTATAAGCGATACAAGTAAACCAATACACCTTTTCGTCAACACCAAACCCAATTTTATTTTTAGTCCAAATTCAGCCCATTTCATTTGATCTAATACGGAGTAGATTTTATATTGCAAATTTGAGAATGGAATGGGTAAAACTATAATTTACCCACTGTTGGGTGATTAAACAAATTTGAATAATTGACACTTATTTCCCAATCACAAAACATATTAATTTTCACTAGATTACTTGGGATGGCTATATGGTTGGAAAAGAAAATGAATAAGACCAAGGTTATCCATTGTTATTTTCTATCAGTGGGTACTAACTCATTTAATCTTATACATCTTTTATATTTAATACATGGACAAAAGACCAAACTTGCTCTATTGTGATATTTGCAAGAAGAAAAGGGAACTAGAATGGGACACCCACTGTTGGGGTTGTGTGACAACCAAACAAACACCCATGTTGGGGTTGTTATACACAGGACCAAACGCACTCCTTTGTGCAGAAGTAACAAGCAACACACACCCTTTAGGGGCTGAACTAAACCGATCCAACGCACCCTTTTCAGCCTGAAAATCAGCGAACAAGCACACCCTATATGAGCTGGAAATCAGTAGATTAATGCACCCTATTTGGGGCTGGAAATCAGTGGACAACGCACCCACTTCGGGGCTGGAGAATAGCAGTACAAAGAGAAAACCAAGCACCCTAGTGGTGGTTTATTTTGACTCACGGCTGGACAAACAAGCAATAAACAAACGCACTCTAGCTGACTGAAACGGTCCGAACACAAGCACCTCTTTATACTTAGAAGCTCTCATGATTTGCTGGGAAATAAACTAGGAAAGATGAGCTCAAAAAGAATAGGCAAGGACATAAGCCGAATCAGAGACCAGCTAAACAATCACCATACGAGTGGGTATTAACACTGGTCGAGACACCACACAAATGAGCCAAAGGATGAGTGAGCAAGTAGGTCGGATAAACTAGAAGATAAGTCGAGAAAAGTTGTTAAAATGATTACCTCATTGAGCCAAATACAAGGTTTCTTAATGTGATTTTTCCCGTGTTTTTACCACACATAAACAACAACTTTTTCAATATCACAACCAAATTGATTTACTTTTGTATTAGTCCAATCGGTTCAAAGTAAATAAACAATTACAACTCATTAATAAGTATCAATTAAAAGTATTAATTCTTACAACAATTTGTTGACACCATGAAGAGGAAGGTCATACGAGACTACCAAACGGAGTCGAACCTCTTGAATTTGATACAATTGAAACTCGAGTTACACCTTTAACGCGTCAATTTACAAAACCCCTCTATCAATTTCCAAAAGCCCTTTGTTTTGAGAACCCTAATTATTAAGAACCCTAATTTCTGAATTTATTTTGAGGAATGGATGGAGTCTTCTACTGAAAAACCAACCTTCTTATAGATGTACAAAGGGAAGGTCTTGAACCAACTCTCTTTTCTTGATTGAAACGTGGTACTCTACTTGAATTCCATCTTTATTCTCAGCCGAGCTAGTGTTCCCTTAGGGTAGATTATGTGGTCAAATATGTGGTGATGGATCATGGTGACTAAAGAGGAAAGGGAGCAAGTTTCTTTCTTGTTTCCTGGTTTTGGATGAAGCGAAAAAAAGGAAAGTGGAGAAGAAGGAGATAAAAGAAGAGGGACATGTGTAATGTGTTTTGTTTTATTATAATAACTGTATCGACTGTACCCCGTGTTTTGTCGAATCTTCGAGTAAACGTACCTTCCCTTGCGAAGAATATAGAAATTATATTTTTGGAAGCGATTTTATAAACGTAATAATATGACATTCTTATTACGTTGTAATTTGATTATAATTGTTTTCCGTTATTTAATTGGTGTCGGTGCTGCGTGCGGTCGCGTGGCTTCCTAATTTCACGAGATAACCTTCTGTTTTCTTTCGTAAATTGTTAGTGATTGAATAAAATGAATTTTTCTCTTATCTTAGTATTTATTTTTAGTTTTGTGTGCTACTTTGCACTTGCAGATATGCGGAATAAAATGGATTAAGCTTATGTATGCTTAAATTTTAACATGGACAATAATAAATTTCACATTTATTATACAGATACATAGTGGACAAGCGGAGTCTTATTTCTAAGGAAACGAGATGGCCTCTCGGTTTTAGATATTGGCATTTTGTCGAAAAATAATTGTTTTGAATTTTCCGGGGTAATGAATATTATTATAATAATCCGAAATTTTACTGGGTTGTTATAGTCTACCCATTTTACAGGAGATCCGTCCGGATCTCAGCTTTACGCTACCGATAGGGTGTCAGGGAACGGCGATGGTATTTGGAACAAGTTTTGAGTTTTCCTCGGTTGTCCTAGGGTTTCCTCTTTGGATATGGGTACCTAGGTGTTATGCTAGTAGCACATCCTCTATCTGAGGTGCCATGATTTTCTGAGGTAGGTTCATTGAGTGGAAGTTCTAATTTTTGATGTTATGAGGTTTCACTATTTGTTAGTGTGGGCACCTCTAACTTCTCATGGTTTTATCAAAACGTACCCATTTCCGGTGTTTCATGATTCTAAGTATATAGGTTGATTCTTAAGGTTCGCTATGGGTTTGTGTGTTTTCTTCTTTAATGGGTGAAGAAACATTAGTTTTTGAATTTCTCTAAATGTTTGTACAAGTTTGACTAATACCAGATTTCAAAATCGATAAGATGTAAAAATGACACATTTTAAAAGATTGTAAAACCGGTTCTTAATTATGGTGTTATAAGAAGGTTTTGCGAAACTTTTAGTGTTTCATCATTTTATCTCATTTTAATGGGGGGATTTGGAAAGTATTATTGTTGGATTTTAAAAGGGAAAGCTTCCAATTTGGAAACTATGTTGTAGCAAGGATGTGTAGCAGGATATAACATTTACCCATAGCTACGAGTAGGGTCTAAGTTGGGTAGGATTGGAGGTTTAATAGTTGATGAACCTCATGGTTATGTATGGTTTTAGGCAGAGGTGTAGGATACATCCTAAGGTCAGGCTTAGCTATCAAGGAGGACATTGATCATTTCTGTTTATGGGGTATTAACTTAAAACACATTTCGAGGAAATAAGTAACCAATAGAGTGGTTCTGGTATACCTTTCAAAGTATTAAAGAACACTTTATTTTGGTAAGGTATGGGTAGAATTGTAGTTTATTTTATGGTGAAAGGGTAAGGTGGTAATTTGATTTGTAGAATGATTCATGAAGTATTTTGATTATAATGGTTTGAGGGATAATCGAAAATAGTTTGTATGATAACTCTTTTGTTTATAGGAGAGTAACAAGGTAGGCACGGTTATTCTTAAAAGGTGGGTGGAGTTTTTAGGTATCAAATTTTCAAGGTAAAATTTTCAAGTTTCGGTGGGATTATAGGTCACTTATCGTGTCTTTCTAGATTTTGCTAGAGGTTTATTGTATTTTCTCATAGGTGCTATTGAAAGGTTGCTCCTAAAATGGTTTGATTTGTTCATGGGGTGTAAGGTGTGGGGTAGGTGTGACTATAACATAACCCGATTGTGATATGAAATTATAAAGTTTATGATTAAGAAAGTAGTATGACGCCAGTGAGTGGCTTATGATTAAGAGATATTGTGACGCCAGTGGATGGCTTATGATAGGGTGATGCCAGTGAGTGGTTTATAACTAAGGAAATGCCAGTAAGTGGTTTATGACTAAGGGATGCCAGTGAGTGACTTGCGATTAAGGAATGTCAGCGAGTGACTTGTGATTAAGGAATGTCAGCGAGTGACTTGTGATTAAGGAATGTCAGTGAGTGACTTGTGTTTAAGGAATGTCAGTGAGTGACTTGTGATTAAGGTATGCCTGTGAGTGGCTTGTGATTAGGATATGCCGATGAGTGGCTTGTGATTATGGTATGCCGATGAGTGGCTTGTGTTTAAAGGATAGTGTGTCGCCAGTGTGTGGCTTCAGGGTAACCGTCAATGTGTGGTTTATTGAAATGTTACATGTTTATCAAAATATTATCATCTTCTCTCTGGACATAAATCTATTATAACTATCCTAAGTCCTGCAAAATTCACCTCTGAGTCGGACATAGGTGATCAGGCTATGTCCCACTGTCCCTGGTTGAATATAGGTGATCAGTCTACATTCAACCGAGGTTCAATGAATTTTGAAATACTTAGCTTAGTTACGCTAGTAATATGTCACAATACTTTTAAAGGTTGTCTTGAAGGATTAGAACAATTATTCTCTTTGTGTGAGGGAAAAGTGTAGTGTTGTGATACGTAAGTGTACGTATAGGGAAAATAATTATAACCTATAATGAAACTAGGTAAGCAGTGATAAAACATGTATCTTATCAAGTATGATCTCAGCAGGATCATAAGTGAGGCATCAGCTCGGCAGGCAGGCACGTGTCGGTCATAGGGTTTAGTTTTTGTAAAAGTGGTTATAGTCTAGGTTTTATAAATACCCAGTTCTCTATAACCTAGGCTCTGATGCCAATCTGTAACACCCCCAAAAATGACTCAGCGGAAGCATACGTGTATTGGGATGCTACTAAATTGGTATCACAACACAAGCATAGAACAACATATTTTCATAAATAAACTTTTATTCATTTCTTAAAAACAATGTTTACATTTTTGATTTGATGCGGAAAATGGCCCATTATAAACGAGTGGTCCCAATACATAAATCAGAGTCATCTATGACCATGCCATGCCTTTGCCTTGCGCCTCCAAAGATAAGCTATCACTTCAAACTTGAAGATACATGCTAAAAGGGGTCAGCTTACTCTGGTGAGTTCATAGGTTTATATAAAAAGAGATTCAGTACATTGTTTCAAATTTGGTTGTTGATGATCATTACGTCTTGCATAATGTCATAGAGTTTATAGTTTCAATTCATAAAAGGATTTCATAAAAGAGATTTCATTAGTGGACCATAAGTAGGGTATATGTACATTACAACGAATATAATGTCATATATTGAATTTATTACGCTAGCACTAAGTTCATGCAACCGAAGCTACGACAGTTTCTGTATGCACAAGGAAGTCATACAATTAATGAGCCCATGGCGAGTGTTTATCCCAATACACTCGGTCCCGACATGTTATATGTTTCGCCTTGACCCAAGCGGGGTCAACCGACCAGAGGAGTCACCCTCAATAGATCTATTTATAACATTCGCTTCCCAGAATTGACGGTTCATGAAAAGGGCAAATTGGGATCTAAGGACTTAGGCTAAGCTGCGTAATATTCTAAGTCAAACATATTGGTATGGTCCATAAAACATCTATGTGTGATGTATCTTTAAACATATCAATCATAAAGCATAGTATGCATGGAAATGCACAATTTCAATAATTAAAATCATTTAAGTAAAATGAGCATGTATCTTCCCCCAAAACAAGTATAAAACAGTTTAAAGTAGGGCTATGAAACTCACCTTGGCCATTAGAAGTCTAAAGGGAATTAAATCAAGGAGTGATAGTGCACGGCTCCGACACGCAACCTAATTAAGTACGGCATATTTAGTCTTTATGTTTAAGACTCGATAGAGTTTAGCTAACTTTATAAGTTTTAAAGGTTTTTGTTGTTGTTGTTGTTGCTTGTGTGGCATCGTTTATCTTAAAATGATTTACAAAGATTTGAATGGATATCGGCTTATGAGGGTATGACATGGAAGGAAGTCTTGAGGAAGGAATTACGACTTTGGTTTAATGGTGACCAAATGAGAATACTTGGAAGGGTACACTAGAAAAGATATCGGTATGAACAAGACTTCGGTTTGATGATAACTGAATGACGATGTACGGGAGTAATTACATATGATATTAGACACTAACGATTTATGTGAACATTATTACCAAAGGTACATATTTACTAATTGTACATCTTTGTATACGTTACATGTATTAGTTTAAGTGAAAATATTCAAAAGGATTCGGTATTAGTTTTATTTAACAACTTTATTTAATATATCGAGGGGTAAAAGTTATGAAATAAAACTTCCCCTTGTTAGTTATTAAAATATGTATATATATATATATGTATATATATATATATGTATATATATATATATATGTATATATATATATATATTGCCAAAAATCGGGCGTGACCCGTGTATATGTTTTATTTTTCCCAAAAATCTCACATGCCACAAATTTCTCACTTAATTTATATAACAACTTCAAGCCTCTTAATAAACTTATATAAGTTTTAATAAGTTAAATATGTCAAATAAGCTCAATTAAGTTAGAATAAGTGATAGTCTTTAAAGTGAGGAAGACTTATATATTTGTATTAGGTTAGATTTAATAGATTCAAAATATGCCAAAGAGGTCGCAGATTTGACTTTGTACATAATTTATATAAAATAGGCCAATGAGGCCGCGGGTTAGACTTATTGTATAATTTATATCAAAATAGATTAAAGAGGCCGCGGATTAAACTTAAGTAGGCCAAATATTATAAGATTAAAACACAATTTAACTCCAATTGTTATAGTCTCATATAAGAATCAATGTGTATATGTATAAGCGATACAAGTAAACCAATACACCTTTTCGTCAACACCAAACCCAATTTTATTTTTAGTCCAAATTCAGCCCATTTCATTTGATCTAATACGGAGTAGATTTTATATTGCAAATTTGAGAATGGAATGGGTAAAACTATAATTTACCCACTGTTGGGTGATTAAACAAATTTGAATAATTGACACTTATTTCCCAATCACAAAACATATTAATTTTCACTAGATTACTTGGGATGGCTATATGGTTGGAAAAGAAAATGAATAAGACCAAGGTTATCCATCGTTATTTTCTATCAGTGGGTACTAACTCATTTAATCTTATACATCTTTTATATTTAATACATGGACAAAAGACCAAACTTGCTCTATTGTGATATTTGCAAGAAGAAAAGGGAACTAGAATGGGACACCCACTGTTGGGGTTGTGTGACAACCAAACAAACACCCATGTTGGGGTTGTTATACACAGGACCAAACGCACTCCTTTGTGCAGAAGTAACAAGCAACACACACCCTTTAGGGGCTGAACTAAACCGATCCAACGCACCCTTTTCTGAGCTGAAAATCAGTGAACAAGCACACCCTATATGAGCTGGAAATCAGCAGATTAATGCACCCTATTTGGGGCTGGAAATCAGTGGACAACGCACCCACTTCGGGGCTGGAGAATAGCAGTACAAAGAGAAAACCAAGCACCCTAGTGGTGGTTTATTTTGACTCACGGCTGGACAAACAAGCAATAAACAAACGCACTCTAGCTGACTGAAACGGTCCGAACACAAGCACCTCTTTATACTTAGAAGCTCTCATGATTTGCTGGGAAATAAACTAGGAAAGATGAGCTCAAAAAGAATAGGCAAGGACATAAGCCGAATCAGAGACCAGCTAAACAATCACCATACGAGTGGGTATTAACACTGGTCGAGACACCACACAAATGAGCCAAAGGATGAGTGAGCAAGTAGGTCGGATAAACTAGAAGATAAGTCGAGACAAGTTGTTAAAATGATTACCTCATTGAGCCAAATACAAGGTTTCTTAATGTGATTTTTCCCCAGGTTTTTACCACACATAAACAACAACTTTTTCAATATCACAACCAAATTGATTTACTTTTGTATTAGTCCAATCGGTTCAAAGTAAATAAACAATTACAACTCATTAATAAGTATCAATTAAAAGTATTAATTCTTACAACAATTTGTTGACACCATGAAGAGGAAGGTCATACGAGACTGCCAAACGGAGTCGAACCTCTTGAATTTGATACAATTGAAACTCGAGTTACACCTTTAACGCGTCAATTTACAAAACCCCTCTATCAATTTCCAAAAGCCCTTTGTTTTGAGAACCCTAATTATTAAGAACCCTAATTTCTGAATTTATTTTGAGGAATGGATGGAGTCTTCTACTGAAAAACCAACCTTCTTATAGATGTACAAAGGGAAGGTCTTGAACCAACTCTCTTTTCTTGATTGAAACGTGGTACTCTACTTGAATTCCATCTTTATTCTCAGCCGAGCTAGTGTTCCCTTAGGGTAGATTATCTGGCTGAAATATGTGGTGATGGATCATGGTGACTAAAGAGGAAAGGGAGCAAGTTTCTTTCTTGTTTCCTGGTTTTGGATGAAGCGAAAAAAAGGAAAGTGAAGAAGAAGAAGATAAAAGAAGAGGGACATGTGTAATGTGTTTTGTTTTATTATAATAACTGTATCGACTGTACCGTGTTTTTGTCGAATCTTCGAAGCGTACCTTCCCTAGATACGAAGAATATAGAAATTATATTTTTGGAAGCGATTTTATAAACGTAACAATATGACATTCTTATTACGTTGTAATTTGATTATAATTGTTTGCCATTATTTAATTGGTGTCGGTCTGCGTCATGTGTGGCTTCCTAATTTCACGAGATAACCTTCTGTTTTCTTTCGTAAATTGTTAGTGATTGAATAAAATGAATTTTTCTCTTATCTTAGTATTTATTTTTAGTTTTGTGTGCTACTGCGCTGCAGTATGCGGAATAAAAATGGATTAAGCTTATGTATGCTTAAATTTTAACTTGGACAATAATAAATTTCACATTTATTATACAGATACATAGTGGACAAGCGGAGTCTTATTTCTAAGGAAACGAGATGGCCTCTCGGTTTTAGATATTGGCATTTTGTCGAAAAATAATTGTTTTGAATTTTCTGGCGTAATGAATATTATTATAATAATCCGAAATTTTACGGGTTGTTATAGATATCCCCCCCCCCCTCCTCTAGTTTCTACATGATATATATGTAATTTTGAGTTTAGCTTGGATATATATGTAATCTTGAGGCTTTGGAGGGATATATATATGCAATTCTCTTTAATTTTGAATGTCTAATTTATGGATTTTGTTTAAAAGTAATATAGGCCTTTTAGTTATATTTTAAAAGGGTTTGTGATTTTGCTGTTAATTTTGTTACAATTTGGGGACTTTAATTGAATAATAAAGATGGCAGGGAAGAAGATTAGAGAGTAAGAGGATTGGTGGTGGATATTGGCCGCTCATAGTGATATGGTGAGTAAAGTTATTGATTTTATTTATTTATTTCTATTTTTTTTTAACCTTTATTGGGTTCAGTTGGCATGTGAATGTGTTTGAGTTTGAATGATTATGGGTATGTTTGGCAAAACTAGTTGTAAGCTGTTTGTTGTAAATTATAAACTATAAGTTGTAAGCTGTAAACTGCAAGCTATTAACATGAGCTATAAGCTGTATCTTTTTTTTTCAATAAAAATGTATGATAAATTAGTTGTTAACTGTAATTATAAGATGTAAAATGACATAAAATGACATATCATGCGCTACTTATGCATTGTGCTACCTATAAAGTGCAAATTTATGCTCCATATTGGATATTTTTATAAAGAGGGAAGATTATTTTTTATACAAAACAAAGGGAATGAGCTTTTTTTTATGGTAATGCGCCACTTTTTGCTTAGTATGCTCATATTATTTTGAATAAAAAAAAGTAAGTTGAGGAGGACATGTTTTCCGAGTCATATGTGAAACCAGATCACAAAAAACACTAGTATCAAAGTTTTTCAACGTGGGGCTCATCTTCTAGTTTTCATCATTAAAAGGCATTTCAACTGTTTAATCACAAACCTATATAAAATTACATCATGTATGTAATAAAATACTACTCAACTAACTTTCATTGGTACAAAAGATAAAAGTGTGTTAAATATGCTTTGTATCTTATTTCAATCTTTTATATTCTTTTCTTCAACTAAAAGTCCTTTCCATGCATCTCTTGCCTTTCCTTTCAAACAAGTCTTATCTCAATAATAATTGCCTCTTCTGCCATCAAAATGAATTTACCAAAATATCCCTTTCCCAAAATCATTAAAAACATATTTAATATTTTAAACGGGTAAACGGACGAGGTTTTTCTTTTATATTACTCGAAAAAGCGAGACTTTTTTTGTTATCCGCAAATGTGTATCTAGTGAGCTTCGAATATCGACATATTTTCTTTATGTACTTGATTGTTATTAATATAGGACAAGAATAAATTCTCTAGAAATGGACCCCTTCAACTTGCCTAAAAATATAGTCTTTCTGCCTTGATTTCCACATGTGAAATCTAATCATCTCTTAAAGATATCACCTACTTCAGGTACTTCAAGATATTTTTTGGCTTGGTTTTTTATCAACTCTATAGCATAGAAATGAAGATTTTTTTCTTACTGTGTTAGTTGTTCTTGCCATAAATAGCAATGTGTGGTTGAGTATGGTTTGTTGGTGAAATAATTAAAGTTAAGAATCTTTGTTAGTTTTCAGGTCTTTTCATGACATGGGTTTCTTTCCTTTTTTAAACTTTGTGTATTGAGCATTGCATCTGATTCCCACTTCTTTTAAAGATTTGATCTGTTTTCTTTTTTTATTTACTTTTTCATATTCCTTTATTTTCTCATTTGTGTTTGTCTTTCTTGATTAAAAGATTTCTTGAAGATTAAGGTTTGTAGCTCTGACATGTTTTTTGGTATGCTTCATATGTGTGATATTTCAAGGAACCTATGAATTGATTGTGTAATAATGTTTTTTTTTCAGGTGGATTGAATTTGATATGATATGATATGACGAGTTTTCGTGTTTTTAGTGTTGTTACTTTGCTATTACTAAATTTGGGAGTTTTTCTGGGGGATGGTTTGAGTACACATAATGTGTCTACAAGACCTGCTATTGTGAACGTTGGAGCTATTTTCACTTTTGATTCGACGATCGGTAGAGTTGCTAAAGTTGCAATCCAGGAGGCGGTTAAAGATATCAATGCAGATTCGACGGTTCTTCCTGGGACAACGCTTAAAATGGAAATGAGGAGTTCCAATTGTAGCGGTTTCTTGGCATGGTTGGAGGTAAATATGTGTTTTTACCTAGTATTGTAGATTACGTTTTGTTTTTTAAGCACATGTATGGTCTTGTCTGTTCATATTATTCGGTGAGTTTCATAAAAATTTTACCAAACATTCAGCAAAACCGCTAATTTAAGTCTACATCCACATGTTGTGGACCTAGAAGGATCACAACTCATGTATTGACTTTTTGTATGGCCTGATTGGTAACTTGACCTAAAAAGTATAAATCAACGTGACTAAAGGCATTTGTAAGGTTTATTTCACAATTTCTCACGTAGAAGTAAAATAATGAATAAACGAAAAACACTAACCTTGCATTTACGTGCAGAACTATGTGTTATCCAACCACAACCAAACTAAGGGGGTGTTTGGGATTGCTTATTGTTTCTGAAATTCTGTTTCAAGCTACATTTGATATAACTAGCAGGGTACCCGCGCGTTGCGGCGGCGGGTACATAATCGAAATAAAATTTTCCGGTGAATCATGTATTTTAGTTTATTATGTTCTTTTTGACAATAAATTTATGGATATCAAGAATTTCGTTTAGCCCGTGCCCGTTGGCCCGTTCCTATTTGGCTCATGCCCGTTCGGGCTCGAGCCCGTTTGGCCCGCACCAGTTTGGGCTTAACCCCATTTTGCCGTTGACCGTTCGGGCTTGAATATCTGTATAATGTGCTTTATTATTTATATTAGTGACATTTACTGCAGGGTTCCCGCGCGTTGCGGCGGCGGATACCATGAAATAAAATTTTCCGGTAAATCATGTATTTTAGTTTATTATGTTCTTTTTGATAATAAATTTACGGATTCCAAACGGGCTCGAGCCCATTATGTATTGTACAATACGCTTTATATTTTGTAAGTCTTAATTTTAAGACCATGAGGAGAGATATCCATTCCTCTATTATAAGTAGTATAGATATAGATTATATTTATTTTTCATCAGTTTTATCTTAAGATTTTTTTCTTAATTGATACTTGGTCTTGCCAAATACTGTATGTCATTAATCTGTTAGGCACGCGTGTAGGCCAATATTCTGTTAGCAGTAAGGCCCAATCCTTATGGGCCAACCCATCTAAAAACAGAAAAATGCAAACCCTAGCTTACATCAAACCCTATTTAACCCACATGTTCCTTCTCAGCAGCAAACAAGAATATCATCTCCATTCATCTTTTTTATGCCCTTCTTTGATCAATATTATTTGTTTTGCATGTTTTACCCTCTCCTTGTGATAAATTATGATTATTCAAGGAGATATAACTCGTGCATATAGCTAATTATAGTAAGGCTTACCAACGCATTGCATCACATATATTCCTTATAATTTCATAATTGTTTTTTATGGCTTTTTTTTTTATATATAAATTGGCAAATGATGTAAACTCAGTTTTATGCTTAACACACTGATTAACCATGGTGAGTTGGTGACTACAAACTCCGCTTATTAACTGATGCCAAATATTTTTTTTTGTAAGTTTTATTTTTTATTTTGGAAAGCAAATCATGCTACATATAAATCTTATACTATACACTGAATTTATTCATGTCGAAAATCAATCTCAGTCTGTTCTGATGCTTTCTTAGTTTTTATAATAAAATACTTTGTTATGTTTTTATGATTTGTGGATGAAATGTTTTGTGGGACTGGAAATTTTTTTTCCCATACACATAACTCCTTTTGTGGACATTAATGTGCATTAATTTTTTCCCATATGTGCATTAATGTGTTGTATATTATGCTTATTTGCTTGTAAGTCTGAAAATTATGTGCTTACAAGTGTTGTACATTATGCTATATTAGTTGCGAGTCTGAAAGTCTGAAACTTTAATAAGAGAGAGATTCATTGGTGCATTATAAGTAGTAGTGATATTAAATTATTATAAAAAAACTAAGATATGGAGGGCTGAGCCAAGCCAATTGCAATGCCAAAGCGACTCTTAACAACAAGATATTGTAACGTCAAGTGACCTAATATATAGCTCAACGGATGATACACTTGCGTTAGACAAAATTAAGTCCAAGAAAGGTTCATGCATAATCTAATTGGGTAAACTTAGGAGGTTTTTCTTATCCGAGGAGGGTGATCATTTTTTAAATCAAATGTACGCGTCCTCACCAGGTGACCATTTCCGCCCCCCAAATGTACACACCTAGCGAGGTTTAACTTGCTTGCAAAAGAGAGAGAGCTTAAAAAAGTAGTAAGGGGGGTGTTTGTTTAAGCTTATATGTGGTTTATATAAGTTTATTATGATATGATAAACCTATATAAGCCCACATGTCTCAAAAAAGCTGCAAAATTAGGACTTATGAAATATAAGCCGAAGTGGGTGTTTGTGTAAGCTTATATGTAGGCTTATGAGCTTATTTGATTTCGGCTTATATATATTATAAGCCCCAATTTTCTGACTTATTTTGAGACTTATGGGCTTATATAAATTTATCATATTATAATAAACTTATATAAGCCCGAGTCTCAAAATAAGCCAGAAAATTGAGGCGACACAAATAAGCTTAAAGCCTTAAACAAACACCCCCGAAATGAAATAAGGTCACAAGCCCACATATAAGATTAAACAAACACCCCCAAAGCCCACATTTAAGGTTAAACAAATACCCACTTGGAAAATTTGAAGAAAATGCAAAAATAGTTTTCAGCCTTTTTAATGGAGAACCATAACAGCAAGTTAGTTATAAGTAGTTTAATAATATAATATATACCTTACGCCAGAAGGCAATGACGTTATCCATAGGAGTGCAACCATGATGAAAATAACCAACTTCTCCAGCGACGTCAATAACAAACATATGCTTTTTAAGAGTATCTACAAGTGCTTTATCCCAATCGGATGTCGCTGTTTCTGCTGTTTAAATCCGAATCCAAACACCAAAATGGGTCGAGTTGTTTCTATTAGTTTAGAGTAAATTACACCGTTAGTCCCTGTAAAAAGCGTCATATTTCATACGACATTCAAAAAGACGAAATCTTACGTCGTTAGTTCAGAATTTTGAAAATGTTACGCCGATGGTTTGATTTTTTTAACGATCGTTAGTTTTGCTAGTTAACTCAATCCTCAGGTGCAAAGCACACAAGGGCATTTTTGTCATTAAGAGTTTTGATGGCTACTGAACGACACTATTGCACAAGTGACTTTTTGTACTTTATGTTTTTCTTGCACATACTTTATTAAATTTGATCAAAGTAACACACGTATTTTGAGATTTATATTCATCTCGTACACACACATTCACTTCCTCTTTTTCACTTCTACAAAATCCAATTATGTTTGTATCGATTATTTTTCAAAACTATTTGTGTCATTTGATATTGTCTTTACGTGTATTTTTGTGATCTGCTTTGTGTTAACTGAAAATGTAAAAAGTTGAGTATAATTGCTAGTTGATTTCCAGTTGACACAAACAAATCACAAAAAATATAAGACACGTTGTGAATTGGACTGTGTTAGCTTGGTATTGAGACTGTTGGTCATTTGGAACAGATTTCGGGTCGAGTTGAGTTTGTTGGGACACAATTTGGAGTTGGGTTGAGGCGTGTTCATATGCATAGGAATATTAGTCAATAGCAACAACCATGTAATTGTATTCTTTTAACCAACTACTATGTATATATTTATAATATCTTCGATTTTCTCTTGTGTAATATTTTGTGTTTGTTTATCTTTTTTATTGGCATTGTGTCAACTGGAAATATGGAAGTTGAATATACTTTCAAGTTGATTTCTAGTTAATTTTTAGTTGCACAAATGCAATCTTTTATTTTAAAGAACATAAAACACACACTTAAATGTAGTTGATTTTATCAATAACAAACATCATACTCAAACAATTAACAATTAAATTTTGGGGATGACTCGGGTTCATATGAAAAATGTAAGTCGTTGTAGTCGATTGAATCTAAATACTCATCGTCTGTCGAGTATTCGGCTTCCTCATATTCAATATATCTGCATTTTCTCTATTTCACAATCTTCTTCCAATAGTTCTTAGTTATAGGCTTACTTTTTGCTTTTTCTTTCATAGTTTTTTTCTTGATAATCTTCTCATTGTTTAATTTTTACATAAGATTTTTGTGCAAAATACCAATAAACAAAGGTTGTTGCATCCTTATTTGGTTGGATTTATTGCAACCTGTCACAAAAAAATACTCATTAAGTAAAACATATATAATATAAACATATACAAAATGTACAACATATGATAAACATACTTGGATTGTTTTGGTTCTTTCTCTTGCAATCCAACATCACATTTTGCTGTTTTTTTTTATGAACACACCTTAACACTTCCAAATGTTGTTGACACTTTTTAATATAATAAATGTAATTTTTTGTGAATGACATTCTTGTTTAGAAGTTGTAAATTCATAGCCATTTTGAACATGAAAAGTCATCATATTAAAGTAGGCAATTGTATCATTTTTTATTTAATATATTATTAAATGGTTATATGACTAATCAGCGACTTCTAATATCCCCCACTGCATTTATCACTTACCATATTTACCTAACAAGTTTTTTAAAACACACACCCTCATTCTCATTCCTTATAAACCTAAATATATTTTTTCAAGTAACCCAATCAATGGAAACTTCTTATTCAAACCATAGGGATTATAGCAGAATGGTCGTAGCCGATGATATGGTTGAATATGCCTTGGCAAAATATGGGAATAAGTGGAGTGTAGACGATGCAATGGCTGAGGTGATACTCGAAGACTTGTGGAAAATGGAGAACAATCAAGATGAGGTTGCTAAAGGTTAGTTTATATGTTGCTTGTTTTCATTTTATGTGTTTATTATTTGTGGAGACTTAATGTTTCTGCACATCTTTATAGATAAATGGAATAGAAAATCTTGAAGATTATGGCAAGAGGATATCAAAGCTTGAAGTTCTGTTCGGTAGTCTAAAGGAGTTAAAGGAGGAAAAACATGCATAGGAGGCAGAGGAGATAGCAAAGCTTGAAGAAGTGTTTGGAATGGCTAGCAGAATAGGTTGCATAGCAACAAAAAGAGGTCAGCAAAGGTAATTTTGAAAACTCTAATGCTATTAGTATTAAATATTAGTATTAAATGTGTTATGTTTCTTTGCTTGAATAAATTCATGAGGGTATGGTTGTTGAATAAATGAAATGTAGACAGAGTTATATGCATTTAGATGTTCTATGCATTTGCTCTAATTCAAGCTATTTATTGTTTGATGCAGAAATCATACTAGTCGAGTCTGATACAAGCCTTGAGTTTGATGAGGATACAAGAAAAAATCATGCTAGTAAACCTTCCAGTTCAAAACCAAAGATGATGTCGTGGTATTTTCCAACAAACCATTCATCAAGTTCTTATTCAAGTGGTGATTCAAGTTTCAATGATATATATATGATGTAAAATTACCTATTCAAGTGAAAAAAGGATCCATCTCAAAGGTTGCAAATCATAAGGTTCCAACTCCAAGAGTTTCTGGTACAAGACCCCCTCCAATAAGGTATTGCATTCTAGGCCTTGCAGCAGTTTAAACTTGATAATGTATTGGTAATAAAACTTTTGGAATAAGAAAACCTAAAGATGCTCTACAAGCAAGAAATTGGAAAAAAGGAGGATGCATTAGGAGTAGGTTATGTTGGTTGTTGCTATGTGTTTAGCTTTTTATTGTTGATGGTATGGACATTTTCTTATGGTAGTTTTTTTATGGGTACATTTCTTATGGACAGTTTCTTTATGATTGTTTGATTTTACCTAACTGAATTTATATTGCTATTGACAGTCTTGGACAGAGGTGTTTGATTCACATCTAAGGTTAAAATAGTATGTAGGTATAGTGGTTGTTCTCGAGGTTTGTCCATGAGTGGCGTGTGTTCTTTCTTGGAGGCATGGTTATAAAATTTTGTTAACAACATTTATTTGAGTAAGATATTATAAAATTTTGACCATAAATGTATTTTGGAGCAACGTTGTTTGAAATTTTTGACAATTATAGTCATATGAAAAAAATATGACTACAAAAGTTTGTATATTGATAAATCGATTTTTTGTGTATGGTTTTGAAATTGATCTTCAAGAAATTTAATTCCTGAAGAAACATTTAAAATGATTTTCATACTAAAACAATCGAACCATTGTAAATCACTAATTTATCATACCTCTTAAGGTTTATAAAGAGGCATTTCATATGTACAAATTTTTTGACCAGTAGACTATGACTTATCCGAGTCGGTACGATCTCCGAAACACGAACACTAGGACGGGCATTGTTATCACGGTCAATACAAAAAACTCAACATAAGGTCATCACTTTTTTATGAGTCCTATTGTCCCACTTGTAGTCTCCAAGGCCCTATTTGTATGACAGAACCACTAATGCGGCCATGCTGATTGGTGGGTTGCTCCTAGGGCGACAAATTTTGTATTTCGACTCATCGACTATTATAGCATCATTTATCCCATTTAGATTGCTTGTTTTACATTATTTTATATGATAATTGATACTTAATTTCTTATTTTTGTAAATCTGAGTTATTATCAAGCAATTGATGAAAGTTAGCAAGAATGATGTGTTTTGGAGCTAAAATGATGAAGTCCAAGAAGTATGCTGATTATGACACCAATACGCCGTATTATTCTAGATCAATACATCGTATTCCAAGATTTTGACTAAATTCAAGACCACTGCCTGACTTTGATGCATGCTCCTTATTCATAACAATAATACGTCGTATATGATACTTTGGTCAAGAATGAAGAGCAAGCACGTTTTACTTCAATATGCCGTATTCATCTCACCGAATACGGTGTGTCTGCGCTCGAACTTCACAAGACATCCATGACTGGAATACATACATGTTCTTGCTTTTATCCAGGTAACACTTACATAAGCAGTTGAAATTCTAGTCCTTCTGATAAAGAAATCTAGTCAAAAGGTTCACATAGATGCTACTAATTTTGCACAAGTGAAAAAGCTGCAAATCCTAAAAATATATCAAGAGGAAGAATCTGGGTAGAAGTTTAAATTGAAGGACTATAATGTGAACTTCTCAGGAAGTTCAATTTTTTTTTATCCAATGAGCTGAAGTTCTTTTATTGGCATGGATGCCCTTTCAAGTACTTACATTTAGATTTCTATCCAGAAAACATTATGGCCATTGACCTGTCTTACAAAGAACATAAAACATTTTTGGACAACATCAAAGGTATTTTCTTGTTCATACGTTTTTTCTGCTCGACACTTTATGAGTCAATAACTCATCTTCTTTCCACATGTCAGTGTTTTAGAAGGTTGAAAGTAATGAAGCTAAGGTACTGATGTAATCTTACAATCACTCATGACTTCTCCGAGATTATAAATCTCGAAGAGCTAAATCTTGAAGGTTGTGTGAATTTAGATACATTTCATTCATCCATTGGAATGCTTAATAGGCTTGTTTTCATAAATATGAGAGATTGCAAATGAATTAGGAGTTTTCCTTCCATTTTAAAAATGTACAAACTGCCTGAAGACTCTGTCAAGCAGAATCAAAACCTTAGTAGAGCTTAATATAGATGGAACTACTATCACAGATCGTCTTGGATAGTCCTCTTAGTCTTTTGTCTGTCAAGATGGTGGACTGCATCCCAAAAAATTACATGATGGACGCTTGTATGTTTGTGAGAACCCTACATGGAGGTGGAAATATGATGCTTTCGCAAGTTTTAGAGGTGAAGATATCCGAAAAAGTTTCATGGATCATATGTTCAATGATTTCAAGCAAAAAAGGATTCATGCTTTTAGAGATGACATAGTCACCTAAAGGAGAAGAGACATCTCCTCATCTCTACAAAGCCATTGAAGAATCGAGATTTTTGATAGTTGTCTTCTCTAAGAATTACGCTTCTTCAACATGGTGTGTGAGGGAACTTATCAAAATACTCGAGTGCAAGCAGATTAAAGATACCAAACATGAGCTTCAAATTATCTTTTATGATGCCAAGCGTGATGTTGTGAGGAAACAAAAAACGAGTTACGCAAAGCCAAACATGATGTATTAAATAAAATAGATGACTAAAATATTAAGTAATAAAACTAAGATTTAAGATCATTTGAGGACAAAAGATCTTTTACATACCAAGGTATCAATCTCCACAATCTATTTTCCCTCAATTTTTATTTGATCTAATTGATGAGATTAATCCCTAACAATTTAAAAAACCCACTTTCATCATTTTTTTCAAAAATTAATATTGTTAATACAAATATCGTCATTAAACGTTATTTATATTTTTGATCTTTACCTAAGTTTTGTTAACGACAAAAGTAAGTTTAATTTTTATAAAAGCTTAAAGCTTGTCAAGTTTAATAGATATTAAAACAAGCTTTTTCAAACAAATATTTTCATCACTCAAGCATTTACATTGTGATTACTCATATCTTAATATGAGTCTAGCCATAATGTATAATAGTAGTTTTTAGAATGTTTTAGTGTCTTAAAACCAAACATTACTTATGTATTTGCATATTTCTAAAAATAGAAATAGAACACATGACATCATGTAATGCATCATGGAAATCATTGAAAGATTCTATTAGATATTTTGTGTAGATTTGGACTCATCATATCTCTCAAAATCTTACATAGATATGGTTGACTTTGGCAAGATTTTGATATCTTGATGTCAGACACCGGCGGCACCAAATCACATAACGGACGGAACCCTTTGAAGGGGTCCGCCGTCCGTGGTGCTTGCTGATGGTTTTGGCTATAAATAGCAAAGCCAAACCAAGTAGTTTTTCATACCTTTCTATCATACTCTCTTACATATCTTCTCTCTAAACTTTCTAGCCTGGCCATATCATATTAGTGATCTCTTTGTAGCAAAGAAGATCAAGTCACATTCAAGCTTCAAACGAGAAGTTGAAAGTCTTGTTTGTTTAGTGTTGTATGATCTTGTGTTGATCCATACTTCATTGTTGTATTAAACCATCATAATCTTGTGAGTGTGAGTGGTTAGTATTTTAGTCCTCAAAATACATTGTGTGTGGGAGTGGTTGTACCCTTGGAAAGAACTCGACATTTAGCTTAGTTTCAGAAATAGTGTAAGCTTTGTAAAGGTTTCTCCGTGAAAGGAGCTTGTTGACTAGTGAAGTTAAACTCGATTGTGAGACTCGGGAGTGAGTAGGGAAAGGAAAAAGAGTCCTTGTAGACCCAACCACTATAAACAACTTGTTGTGGTTTGATCATTTCTTTCCTTATTTACTCTTTACATATTGCTTGCATATTTCATTAACATATCAAAGATCAATATCAATTGATCTTTCAATAAGTTTCAAAACAAAATTTTTAATTGGTAAACTATTCAACCCCCTTCTACACAATGGTACCAGAGCCTCGTTGCTCAAGAATTTCTAAAATAATTTGTATTTTATAAACTTGAAACGATCCATGGATTCTCAAAACTTTAAAGAAGGGCAATCTATGCAAAGACCACCACTCTTTGAAACCAATGGATTTATCTATTGGAAAAATCATTTTGAAACATATGTAAAATCAAAAGATATAGATCTTTGGTTTGTTATTGTTAAAGGGGATTCTAGTTCTACAACAAAGGATATTTCTATTGATGAACAAAAGAAATTAATTGCTAAAAATAATGAAGCTAAAATGATGCTTTATAATGCTTTGCCTAGAAAAGAATATGAAAGAATTTTTATGTGTGAAACCGCCAAAGATATTTGGGAATCTTTGATTGTTACACATCAAGGTTATTCACAAGTCAAGGATAACAAAATTGATCTTCTTGTTCAACAATATGAACAATTTGTTATCCCTAAGATGAAACCATTGATTGTGGCTTTGCTCGCTTTAATACTATTATTACATCACTTAAAGCACTTGATGAATCTTTTCGTAGTAAGAACTTTGTCGGGAAATTTCTTAGAGCACTCCATCCAAAATGGAGAGCTAAAGTGACCGCTATTGAAGAATCAAAAGATCTCTCAAAAATGTCACTAGACGAGCTAATCAGTAACCTCAAAGTACATGAAATGGTGATGGAGAAAGATTCGAGATCAAAAGGAAAAGGAGAAGATCAAATCCGCTGCTCTAAAAGCAAAGGCGAATCAAGTGATGATGACGAATCTTGCTCCGGTAGTGAAGATGAGGAATATGCAATGGCCGTTAGAAACTTTAAGAAGTTTTTTAGAAGAAGAGGAAAGTTTGTAAGACAACCTCAAGAAGAAAAGAAACCATTCCGAAAAGATCGGGATGATAAAAAGGGTAAAGGTGAAAGAAAGTGTTTTAGATGTGGTGATGCAAGTCATCTCATAGGAGATTGTCCCAAGCCACCTAAAAACAAAACTCAACGAGCTTTTGTAAGTGGTGCTTGGAGCGATAGTGAAGATGATGAAGAGTCAAGCAAGGAGGAGATCGCTCTAATGGCACATGACTCAAACGAGGTACATTCCGACTCTTCTTAATCTTCTATTGATGATGACACTTTGCAAAAACAATACAATCAATTGTGTGAGCTAAGTCTAAAAATCATAACCAAAAATAAATTTTTAAAAACTAAAAAGGAATTTTTGGAAAATAAAGTCTATGAGTTAAAAGAAAAAGCAAAACGACTAGAAAAAGGAAAAGCTAATGACGATGGTTGTAAATCATGTCAAGAGCTTAATCTTGAAATAGAAAAACTAAAGCTCACACAAGATGTTCTAATCGAACATAATTCTAAATTTAAAAGGTTTAACAAAAACATCGCTCTTGCCGATGAAATAGTTAAAATGCATAAAACACCAGGGGATAAAAATGGGCTAGGATTTAATGAGGTATTGATTTCAGAAAGTCAAAACAAAACGGCCGAAAAGAACGAACAAATCGTCAAAATCGCCAAGAAGATAAGACACCGCATTTTAAATTAAATCCGGCCCGTTAAGAAAAATGGTGTCGTGGGTACTTCAAATAGAGAATGTTTGTAATACGGACCGTAATGAATTTGTCAAAGTAACAAAGAAAACCAAGGAGAGTGTTAAACTAAAACCCATTACATCGTGAGTAGGACTTATTAAATGAATTTAGATAAAACTACTCAACAAACGATAACACCTTTTAAACGCTTTTCAGAAACCACAACATACAACACAACTACCAACACAACGGTTGGAATCAAAACCTTCCTAGATCATACCAAACTCCAGATTACATGTCATGGAACTCCTTTCCATCATTTCCATACATGAGTCAAATAAATGGTATGTTTAACCCAAACGGACCCATGAGATATTGGGGACCAAATGCTTGAGTTGTTTGCTTCTTAGGTATGCTTGAAAGTTGGATTAGAACCTGACGAGTGAATAAAAGATAGTGGATCCTCAAGACACACGACGGGCAACAAAAGTCTCTTCTCATCATACCAAAAGTATGACGGAAGTAATGTCACTTTTGGTAGCAATCTCAAAAGCAAAATCATTGGCAAAGGTACAATCGCTCATAACTCCCTAACTATTGAAAATGTGGCTCATGTAGATAGGTTAGGATATAATCTACTTAGTATTAGCCAATTATGTGACCAAAGTATAAAGTACTATTTGATAAAAATGGTAGTAAAATACTAAAAGATGGTATCAACGTAGCCAAAGGAGTTAGGAAAAATAACATATACATTATGAAAATAGATAAAACATCTAATGACAAACTCTGCCTAACAACATTAGACGATAGCTCATCTCTTTGGCATAGACGCTTAGGTCACGCTAATATGAGACTTATTCAAAACCTATCTTCAAAAGAGCTAGTTAGGAATTTACCAAAACTTAAATATGACCAACATTTTTGCGACGCTTGCAAATTGGTAAACAAACCCATAGTAGTCATAAATCTAAAAATATGGTGTCCACATCTAAGTGTCTAGAATTATTACATGTGGACTTGTTTGGTCCATCGCTATAAAAGCTACGGAGGCAACTTATACACTTTGGTCATAGTAGATGATTACTCAAGGTTTACTTGGACGTTGTTTTGAAAACCAAAAATGAAGCTTTTGATAAATTTGAAATTATTAGCAAGAAAATTCAAAATCAATTAGGTGTTAAAATCGTGTCAATCCGAACGGATCATGGTAGTGAATTTGACAACGAAACTCAATTTGGAAACTTTTGTGATACAAATGGTATAACACATAACTTTTCGGCTCCTCGAACACCTCAATCAAATGGAGTGGTAGAACGTAAAATTAGAACCATTCAAGAAATGAGTAGAACAATGCTTAATGAACAAAACATTCCTCAAAAGTTTTGGTGTAATGCCATTGACACTTCTACATACATTTTGAATAGAGTCTTAATACGCCCTTTCTAAACAAAACACCATATGAGCTTTATAAAGGTAAAAAGCCAACTTTAGGATATTTTAGAGTCTTTGGATGTAAATGTTTCATTCTTAATAATAAAGATTATCTCACCAAGTTTGACCCAAAGTCTTATGAAGGTGTATTTTTTGGTTATTCTCAAACTAGTAAAGCTTACATTGTCTTAAACAAAGAAACAATGGTAGTCGAGAATCGTTGAACATAACATTCGACGAAAGTCCACCTCCCTCTAAGACATCACCTTTGGTAGATGATGACTTAGTTGAAAGTCAAATGATAGAAAATCCAGAAATAATTAAAATGACAAGGAAGATGAACCATTAAATAAGGAGATTATAAACATCAAAGAGTCTAAAAGTCATCCTTTGGAAAAAGTCATAGGACAACTCAATCAACGAACCTTAAGGTCACAAGCCCAAAATCAAAGTAATTATTTTTGTTTTGTTTCCACCATTGAACCGAACATAAATGAAGCAATAAAAGATGAATCATGGGTAATTGCCATGCAAGAAGAGTTAAACCACCATTAGAAATGATGTTTGGAAATTAGTTCCAAAACCTAAAGATCAAACTATAATTGGAACGAAATAGGTTTTTCTAAATAAAATGGATGAAAATGGTGTAGTATCTAGAAACAAAGCTAGGCTTGTTGCACAAGGTTATAATAAACAAGAATGGATTGATTATGATGAAACTTATGCACCGGTAGCTAGGCTCGAATCTATTAGAATATTACTTGCTTATATGCATGTGCTGACTTTAAATTATTTCAAATGGATGTTAAAAGTGCATTTCTTAATGGGTTTATTAACTAAGAAGTATATGTTGCTCAACCTCCGTTTTACCACTTTGAGAAACCACATCATGTCTTCAAACTCAAGAAAGCATTATACGGTCTTAAGTAAGCACCAAAAGCTTGGTACTAATCTTAAGACTTTTCTTGTTGATAACAAATACACTATGGGATTAGTAGATAATACTCTTTTTACCAAGAAAAAGGAGTCACATATTATCATTGTTCAAGTGTACGTTGATGACATCATATTCGGATCAACTTGTCAGGAGCTATGTGATGATTTCTCTAAAATCATGCACGGCGAGTTTGAAATTAGTATGATGGGTGAATTAAACTTCTTTATAGGACTTCAAATTAAACAACTAGAAGATGGCATCTTCTTTAACCAATCCAAATATATAAAAGACATGCTTAAGAAAGTTGGTCTTGAAGATTTCATGCCAACTAAGACACCCATGTCCTCGGACACTAAACTCACCAAAGATGAGGAAGGTGAATTTGTAGATAACACTAAATATAGAGGAATGATTGGTAGTCTACTCTATCTTACAGCTAGTAGACTCGACATCATGTTTAGTGTTTGTCTATGTGCTCGCTTTCAAGAGAATCCAAAGGCATCACACTTAGAAGCCTTAAAAAGGATCTTTAGATACATTAAGGGAACAGCGTGTTTAGGATTATGGTATCTGTTGATGCAAAAGTTGGACGTTCCTTGTTTGGAGCTCCGGATCTTACACCAATTGAGTATTTGCTGTTGGAACCTCACGCACTTAAAGATAAAGACACCGTTAGGCTTACCGTGGGATTGCTTCCCACGCATTATCCTCCTGCGTGAGAGTAAGTAACCTGTTTAGGGTTAAGGAGAGTTGGGTTTGTAGATCGTATCTAAACGAGGGGTGTGATCCCCTTATATACGCATCGAATCCTCGCATGGTTCCGTGTTCTCAACCTTCGGCATCCTCCGCCTAAACGTTGAGAATGATTATCTCCTTCATTAGAAGATATCCTATACCATTCCGAAATAGATTCGTATTCGGCCTTCGTGGGGCCTAAACGCTATCACGTAGCCTACATCGTGGGCTTCTTTATCAATATTGCTACGGTTCGTAACCCATGTAGAGTATACGCCATCATATCCCCCTGGGGCCTAGTATGCTATGAATAAGGATGCTGTGACTAATATCCATAGGACTAAAATATACCAAACGTACAACTAAGCCAAAGTAAATTTGCTTTCGATACATTGTATCTAACCTAAAAGAAAATGAGCCTCGTAATGGGAAAGTTCTTTTGTATGTCCCATCAAACAATCATAACCACACGCTTAGAAGTAGTGGAGTCCACGTGGAAGCCATCGGAGGAAGAAGGTTATATAACTCTTGCACTTCATTTTCACCGTCTTCACACATAGGAAAAACAATCGTGGTCAAAGGCTTTCAACTTAACCAAAGCTCTCGGGCAAATACTCGAAGGTAACTTGCGTCTGCGCTTTTGTGTTTGTTTAGAACAACACGATGGTGAAAGAATTATCTGATTTTACGTCCGACATAACTGAAGAAGAATTACAACAGTTATCGGACTACTATATCCCGTACGGTACACATCCGGAGTTCGGTACGCGAATGCATCAATCTTGGATTTCCCAATGGGAAAATTGGTGTATATACGATTTTGAATTCTCCAATCAGCGATACCCATATCACTATTCTTAAGCGTGTATTAAATTACTACGCATTCACTTGTCCCATTACCTTTATAGGTACGGCTAAATTAATCAATTTCGAGGTAAACGGCTCATTTATTGGCCATAAATCCAACCATCCATTTATTCCGGGCGTTTTACCACACCACATGGTCAAATGGTTGGGTTTCATTCGCAACGCCCGGATCCCTCCATTGCTACCACAGATAAGTTAGATGCTCAAACCGGAGGAACGTTTTTCCGGATTGACAACACACGTTTTCCATCCCAATTGATTTTACGCTAAGGGGACATTGCCAAAGGATGAGCCCCCTCACGGATCATATAACGAGGGGATGCGAAACAATAAACGCTAACCGCATCCCTATAAGCTCTACCCGAGGAATTCTTAGTACATATAGGCTGAGTCACAATTATTTTTGGCACTCAAGAAGTTCCTATTTTCTTGGACCCGATGATCGTGGGTGCTCATGCTTTCACTCGTTGAATTACATTTACGTGAGTTTGTACTTGGTGTTTCGTGATTGTTATAAACTATGTGTGTTTTCGGTGGTGTGCAGAAATGGATCCTTCGTGGTGAACGGCAAAACCGGCGAGGTAAAGGTGGGGACCGAGCTCGAGAGGAGGGAGAAGAACCGTGCTAGGCTGCGGTAGTTGGGCGTCATGTAGCTATGGATCTAAGCGAGGCGGGTGAAAGTTCATCCTTAGCGCTCCAGCAACTCCCTTACACAAGCATGCCGAGTGTAGCGGCACAACACCACCCGCCAATCAGGCGCCATAGCGGTGGAGCACGTGGAAGATCTGAAGGAGGCGGAAGAAAGTCCCGATGGAGCAAGGAAGCCCCTTGGCCAGCTGATGCGCTACCACATCCCTAAGAAGCGCCCAGTTATTCTCTGATTATGAGTCATCGTCCGATGATGTAGCGTCAGCCCCGTCACGACACCTCCATTCCTGCGTAAGTATCCATGAAAGTTTATATATCTAAAATATTGCTAAGCGACCTAAAAGCGTGATTATCTCATCATGTGTGTAGGTTGAACAATGCGAGTAAGCCCCAAACAAGTCCATTGCGCATGAATCATCTGGGTTTGAAGGGCCAGGCGAGCTTAAAGCTGAGGAAGTACCCATGGAACAACTTATTGATGACCTGGTCTATATGCAACGGATAAAGGTAAAGCACTTTCGATACTAGCCAAGGTGCGGAAAAGATAAACATTGCCTCACTTCGAGGTTCAATTGGCTAGTCTTGAGCGAAGCTTTGAGACTCTTGGTCGTATCTACAAAACTAGCAGAGGAAAGATGGCAACGATGTGTCAAATCAATCAAGAGCGCGGAGGCCGCGAGCTATAAGTCTTCTTGTCTGTGGGCTATTAAATACTTGGAAAATGGCAGAGACGCACTAACCACCCAGCTTGAAAACTTCGATGCTACGGTAAAAGATGCTTTAGAGACACGGGAGGAGAAATGCGGAAACTCAGCATAGAATACGGCGAGGAGTTATATCCGCAGCTTCTCCACCATAGTGGCCTTGAGATGGCTCATAAGCCATGGGCTCCGCTAGCAGCCGTGAGTGTCCGGAGTCGCAAGAAGTTCGTGACTCCTTTGGGGATGTGGTGAAATGTGTACCGGGCGTGGGAAGTCGAGAGGCTATTGAAAAGCGCAAGAGTGAAATGCTAAAGGTACCCGTTGATCAGGTGCCGATTTATGATGCAAAGGCTTATGACAATTTAGTCGCTGCTATGGAGAAAATGAAAGACTTGGAACTCCCAAGATCGCGAGCTCGGAACGTGATCAGACTATCCAATAAGCGTAATATTTGCGTGGTCGACCTTAGCGGCATCTTGGTGGAGAGAACATTTACGCTGCCAGACTATTATCTTAGGCCCGATGCATCCCAACTGCAGGTTCCTCTTTGCGCGCCCGAAGACATCCGAATCCGTTGCTATATGAAAGTCCCGAAACAAGTATTGAGGCATGGCGGAGACTTCCGAAAGGAAAGGTATTAGGGCAAGGCCGTAATGTGCGTGTGGGACGAGCCTCCAAGGTCGGACGGGGTGCACTGTGAGTGTGGCCACACAGTAAGTCGAGATGCTCGATTTGTTACAGAGCTAAATAGGATTGGGGAAGATACCGTACATGGGTAGTTCCTCCTTGAAAGGAGTCATAGCTTTTAGTTTATTTTCTAATGATGTGCAGAAGAAATAACTCGTAGGTCCTTAATGGATTTTCTTTGTAAAGGCATTTGTAAGGATTTTGTTCCTTTGTGATGTACACCTTTATCGTATTTACCTTTGTAAAAGAAATATACGTTGTGTTATCTATGATGTACACCCTTATACTGTGTATCTTTGCGTACACGAAGTATGCGTTGTTATTTGTATAACCAAGTGTGGATAATATAAGGACTCCATAATCATGTATGAAGATTCGAAAAAATGTTAAGTATAATCTTGTATATTATTGGTATGCGGCGTAAATACCAACGTGAGGAATCAAGTGTCTTGGTTCCAGATTTGTTAAACGTGCACATGTGCATAGTTGCGCATCCGGAGAGTGCGCACAAAGCTTATTCCAACGTCTTGTGAACAAGGTGTTTAACAAGGATACGTAATCCGTCGTCGATGGGTTTGCAACCCTCTTACTCAACAAGTTGTTTATTAGGTTAACTTATCCTTTTGACCGTCGTGGGTGTATATATTGCATGCACGCCATGTAGGCAAAAATATGAAAAAATTGTTAAGACATATAGTATATGGAAGTAACAAATTAAATGGTGTTCTGAGTTAGCTAGAAACCGCAACGTTTATTAATACTGCAAGTGTTTATGGAAAAATAAAAACATGATACTAGGAAAAGTAAAAAAAAAAAATAAAAATAATCATCTATCGAGTACTTTAGTAAAATGCCCGGCGTCTCAGGCGCTGGCCATAGCTTGATCCTACGGTAGCATCTTTGAGATTGCAGATGTTCCATGTGCGGCAGTTCGACCATCCATCCAGAAGTAGCTTATGCCTTTGTTCCTAGTGCTTCATAACCTGCGTAGGGTCCTTCCCACTTTGGTCCAAGCTTTTGTGTCTTCTGCGTGACTCGCATCATTAGCGATAGACAAAGTCGGCTTGAAGGAGACACCTCTTACCTTAGCGTCATAGTATCCCTTCATTCTTGACTTTGATTTTTCTTCACGTATAGGCGTTCACGCCGCTTCTTAGTAGGTCCAGGTGGCGCGGTCTTCGCCATTAGTTGCCACATTAATCTCTGCGGTGCGGATAGTTGGCATACCAATTTCGGCGGTATGGCGGCTTGGTCCGTAGACTAGAAGAGGGTGTGCTCATCTTTGGTTTTTATCGAGGTGCGATGCGCCCACAAAACATGTGATAGTTCTTCCACCCATATCCCTTTGTGCTTTTCCAGCGCCTTAATTCCTTCGCCTAGGCTTCTATTTTCCCGTTCCACTAGGCCATTGGTTTGTGGGTGTTTAACAGATGCAAAGTGCTTTGCGTGATGTAGCTTTTCACACCATCCACTGAAGGTTGTCACAAAATTGTTTACCATTATCCGAGATGATTTCTCGAAGGCCAAACGCAACCTCGATGTTGTCCCTTGCGAGCGCGGTTGCGCTGATTGTTACCACCGCCTTTGCTTCAATCCACTTGGTGAAGTAGTCTACTGACCTATGAGAATTTTAATCCCATTGTGACGGAAAAGGAACTCGATGTCGATACCCCATTTGTAGAAAGGCCATGGTGATGTTATTGGCGTTAGCTCTCTTTGTGGTTGGCGTGGGGCGGGCTATGCACTGGCAATCGAACACTTCCGTATTAAATCCTGGCGTCTCGGTGCATGGTAGGCCGTAATATCGATCTCATGGCAAGTGCTACAACGGTCGTGGTCCTCATATCTTGCATGAACCTTCATGGATTTCGTAGCGGCACATAATTTGCTGTAATGGGCCCACACGGAGCCATGGTTGCAGAAGGAGCGTCGGTACAAGATGTTGTTTCGGACTTTCAAATCGCCATGCCCGTATCCTCGCGAGCTTCCTTACGTTCTGGGGTAGTATTCCTTTATTCAGGAAATCCATTATTGGTGTCATCCATGTAGGGCCATCTTCCTCTATGATTGTGGAGACTTCCATCTCTGAGATAGACTTGCTTTTCAAAGTTTCTACCAGAACCTGCTTTGATAGGTGCGCAAAACTCGTCGAGGCAATCTTGCTCAGGGCATCCGCTGCGTTTCCTAGGGACTGTTTGATAGTGAACCCGGCAAAACCTTTGATTAGCATCTTGGTTTTGGCCGATATTGGATCATGTTATCCTCTTAGCTACGTATTAAGCCCAACACTGGTTAGCTACGAGCCAGAATCCACGTTTGCTTCTGGGTTCGTACACCCATTCGAGCCTGCGATGTAGTCCAGCCAGTAGAGCTTCATACTGCCTCGTTGTTTGTCGTAGAAATTCAAAACGGTGCATAGGTGAATTCAATACCTTCTGATTAGTATGATAAGGCTCGAACCATCAATGCAAGAGGATCCATCTGTAAACAAGATCCATGGATCATGTTGTTCCGTCGTATTTGGTATAGGTGCCTTGGTGTCCGGCTTCTCAATTATGAAATGCTGCAATCTGTCCTTTAATTGCCGTCGTGGTCAATGAGATATTGTGTTCGCCAGCAATACGCTCACTTCCGAGTCGACTGATGCATCTAGTTTAGAGATGACTGTTTAATTGGTTGTCGGTAATGACTGCGATGAACGCTTGGAAATACAAATGGCCGTTTAGCGACAAACACCACGCAAGAACCAACTTTTCCATGGCGTATAGTTCACCTCCGGTCTTTTTTAGCTTTGCTTATAAAGTAGATAGGAGTTTGCAATCCCTATCGGTTAGTAGTCTGCACTAATCGCCCCATCCGTTCTTGGACAAATACATGATCAGTTTCTTCGGTGGGTGCAACGGCGTTAGGTGTTGCAGAATCTTTCATTTGAAAGTGAAGGCTTCCTGCCCGTAGTCCACTTAAAATCACCCTTCTTTATGCACTTCTTAGGTGTTTTAAAAGTGGTAACGATTTTTCTGACTTGGATAGGAACACATTGCTGACCAACTTTCCGTTAGAGATTGAACTTCCTTCAACGTCGTGGTGAAGGAAGTTCGATGACCGATTTGTCTTTTACGGACATGGTTTTATGCCGCTAGGTTCAATTATCCAAGGAACATGCCTTCATAGCGTAGAATGTGCACTTTTGGATTAAGCTTCATGTTTATCTCTCAGAGCTTTGAACGTCTCCCTCAATGTGCGTATTAGCTCATCTTGATATGGCTCTTGATGACTAGATCATCGACATAGACTTCAATGTTGTGGCCCACCTGTTTTGGCGTTGTCTACCAACCGTGATAGGTGGCCGCATTTTTAAGCGTTTATTTTGTGATAAACACCTTGGCCGTGTGGAGGCGTCTTTTCCTCATCCTCTTTAGCCATTCGGATTTGATGGTATCCTTGTCTGGCATCTAGGAAACACTTCAATGGATACCATACGAGACTCTATTTTCCATCTATTTCGGTAATGGGTAGCTTGATCTGTGGGCAACTTTTAAGATCCGTAAAAGTCAACACACATCCGCCAGCTCACGTCGCTATTTTTGACCATTACCGGATTCGCGCCAGCGTGGTAATAGACTTCACGCATAATTCCGCGCATCTACTAACTTGTGTACCGGCCGGGATCGCTTGCGCCGCTCTGGGCCCTGCGTTTCTTCTGGCGGCCGAGTATCCTGTCGGATTCGCGGTTATGTTCGCGTGATTGGCGGTACTCCGGTCATGTGTTTTGGCTCCCATGCAAAAATAAGTTCTTTAGGCGCTTTTGGTGCCGTTGTCCGATAGTGATCCTCCGGCAATTTCCTGCTTTCTGAGCCATACGGGTGGATTGCTACCTTGATGTGGAATCTTTGGTGGTGGCTGTCTTTGGGGTTGGTGCGGTTTCGCATGCAACCGTGTTGCATTCTCGATGTGGTATAGTGGTATTGTAAAGAGTAACAATACCACCTTCCACTGGGAACTTAAGCATTCCATGCGCTGTTGATCTACTTCTGCTGGCATAGGCCTTTGGTCTCCCATAATGCCATTATATGGCGAGGAGATTTAATCACCATAAATTCCATCCATGCCGTAGCGAATGTTCTTCGTTCCGATGCTGCGGGTAATCTTATTTGTCCCATAGGCCATATCTTCTCCCAGTAAAACCGGTCAACTTGTTCGGACCGGGGTCAACGGTTGCGCGTATTTCGGGACGCGATGGCAAAGCGGTGCTCATACATGATGTCAGCGGAATCCACCATCAACATACATGCGGTGGATATCGTGACCCGCTTATCTCTATAGTAAGTGGTTCTATCGCGTTGTTATCAAGGTTCGGAATGAAATTTCTTTTCCCGCGAAAAATCGACGACTTACTACGCTTTGTGACCCTTCCATGATTGTATCATGTAAATGGTGTCGGGCTTGTCTTAAGCGTTTCTTTCTTATTGTTACTCTTTGCTTGTCCTTCCCTTCCTTGATATTCTTGACGGATGGTCCAATCTACCCTCTTTGACCATCTTGTCAATGAGTTGACGCAGTTGGACACATTTATTAGTAGTGTGGCCCTTCGTGGCGTGTAGTCACGGTATCCATTGCCGACGCGCCTCTCTCTGCGGAGTCGCATTTGTGGTGGTCTTGGGAAGTTAGCGCTCGTTGCGTAGTATTTCTTTTGGTGATTTGGTAAGCGGGTATATTTGTCATTATCGTCCATTCCCTTGGTTGCGATAGTTCTATTGCGGTTATTATTCGGTCGTGGATTGTCTCCCGGGTTGTTCTGTGACCGTAGTTGGAGTAGCTTCTCTTGCTATCCGCTGCGCGGCTTCTCTTGTCGTAGGTGTCATGAACCTCGCCAGTTGGGGAATCCTGTCATTCAACCTCTTAATAAGTTCCGGGTTGTTGATTCCATTCATGAACCACAGATTTTGAGTACCGGGACATGCTTTGACTTGCATGCACTCATCCTGGCGCTCCATGAAAGCGTTTGTGGATTCTCCTTGGTATTTGTTTGACTCTAGCAAGTTCAATGGGATTTTAGCATTTTTTCGTTGAGTAAAATTTAGGCGGAATGCCTTCCTCAACTCTTCAAAGCCATTGATGCTTCTGTGTGGAAGCTTGTTGAACCGATTCAGCGCATTTCCACCGTGTGGAATTGAACATGTGGCACCATCGAGTTGTGGCCAGTTTCAATAGTTGCTGCGGATTCAAAAATTTTAGGTGATCATCGGGATCACGCTCCATCATGGAGTTTTAACATTAGTAGGCATGCGCCTCTTTTTTGTTCTCAGAAAAATCGCGTCGTCCTAGTGAAGGCGCATCTACCTTCGGCCGGCCATGGGAGAGACATATCCTCCTCTTCTTGGTCACGGTTTTTCTTCTGTTTCCAATGTCATCTCACGTCCTCCTATGCGAGGAATTACTGGGGATAGTTCCTCTTCCCTTCGGCGTTCTGGCGGTTATCGAGTGGCGCTTGGTGGGCTCTCACTTGGGAATATCGTTCCCCAATCTATCTTGTACTCTAGCGGCCCCCGAAGTCTAGTATGGACGCTGGTGCGCTTCCCATCTTCCTCACTTTCCGTCATAGGCTGTGAGTCAGACATATTATCTTCCTCAACTCTCCCCCCAATTCTATTGAATCTGGAAGTGCGTTGCCCTTCCGTCTCCTCTTATGGCGGCGGTGGAGATATCTCAAACTACGGGCCAAAGTCTAATCGAGGCATGCATTCGACTTGATCTTTTCTTTGCTTCCTCCTGCATAAGTACGGCTAGGGCTGTATTTTGAGAGACAAAATTACTTGGCTCTAATCTGGAGACGACTCCTCAGAACGAGGTATGTCTATCAACGCCATTTTGTTCCTGTCGGGTCGTCGGTGCTTTGGAGTTAGCTTCTAGCAATTGATTGGAGTAAAAAAGGGAGTT
>OU343219.1:51351812-51638411 GCA_910596185.1 Chrysanthemum makinoi | reverse complement strand
CAATTGAGATGGATCTTTATTAAAGATGGGCAATGTTGCAACTGAACGATTAAAGGACTAGGATCTGTTAATCTAGTCTTTACTTCTGGAAACTCTTTACTTTTAAATAATGTTGTGTATGTACCTGGAATTCGTAAGAACTTAGTATCTGGTATTGTATTAAATAATTGTGGCTACAAGCAAGTCTTGGAAAGCGACAAGTATATATTGTCTAGACATGGAACCTTTATTGGCTTTGGATATTTGATCGGCATGTTAAATTTAAATTTGGATGTTTCGTTTGTTAATAATTCTGTTTGCATGGCTTCTACTAGTTCTAGCAATAATTGTGGTAAATCTGAATTATGGCATGCTAGACTAGGACACGTACATTACAAGAGAATGATAGACGTGTCAAAAATGAGTCTAATACTGCTTTGAATTGAATGGTGAAAGTGTAAAACTTGTATGTTGACTAAGATTACTAGACAACCTTCGCCAGAATGTCATTAGAGATACTAAGGTATTAGAACTTGTACACAGTGACTTGTGTGATTTTCATTCAACTCCATCACTTGGTAATAAAAAGTATGTAGTTACTTTTATTGATGATGCTACTAGATACTGCTATGTTTACTTGTGTCATACAAAAGATGAAGCTCTTGATAAGTTTAAAATTAAGAGGAAGTAGAGCTTTATCATGGTGTGAAGATTAAAACACTTCGCACTGATAGGGGAGGTGAGTATTATGATCCAGTATATTTTCAATCTACTAGTATAATACATCAGACCACTGCTCCATATACACCTCAACAAAATGGTATATCTGAAAGAAAGAATAGGACATTAAAAGAAATGGTTAATTCCATGTTATGCTATTCTGGCCTAAGTGATGGATTTTGGGGTGAGGCTATGTTGACAGCCTGTTATTTATTAAATAGAGTTCCTAATAAAAGGAATAAGATAACCCCTTATGAATGTATGGTATAAAAGGCACCAAAACTGAGTTATCTCAGAGTTTGGGGATGTAGAGCTGTGGTAAGATTGACTGATCCTAAAATACATATATAGGTCAAGAGGTATAGATTGTGTATTCACGGGATATTGAGAATTCTAGTGCTATAGGTTCTATGTCATAGAACCTAATGATTATGTATCCGTGCACTCTGTTATTGAGTCACGAGATGCTGATTTTGGCAATGAGGATAGGTTCACATCTTTACCTAAACCTGCAGATTGATGAGTTCTAGTAATTGGTGCATCTGAACAAGTGACTGTTTCTCCTCCGGAGCTTCTGAGCCTAGGAGGAGTGTAAGAGCAAGGAAAACCAAATCTTTTGGTGGCGATTTCCAACTATATTTGGTCGAAGGATCAAGGAATGAAATTCAATTTCAATATCAATATTGTTTCAATGTTGATGAAGATCCTAAGACCTACAGTGAAGCTATGGCTTCAAGAGATGCTGCATTTTGGAAAGAGGCAATCCAAGATGAGATTGATTCTATAATGCATAATAATACTTGGAAACCGTCTGATTTATCACCTGGTTGTAAACCATTGAATAGTAAATGGATCTTCAAAAGGAAGATGAAGGTGGATGGAAGCATAGATAAGTATAAAGCCAGATTGGTTATCCAAGGCTTTAGACAAAAAAGAAGGTATGATTTCTTCGATACTTATGCTCCTATTGCTAGGATTACCACCATTAGATTATTGTTAGCACTTGCGGTTATACATAATCTTTTAATTCACCAAATGGATGTTAAAACAGCCTTTCTGAATGGTGAATTTGATGAAGAGATTTACATAAAACAACCAGAAGGTTTTGTCATGCTTGGTAATGAAAATAAGGTTTGTAAATTGGTTAAATCTCTTTATGGTTTGAAACAAGCTCCTAAGCAGTGGCATCAGAAATTTGATGATGTTATCTTGTTTAATGGTTTTGCATTAAACAAGCAGACAATGTGTGTATATAGCAAGTTTAATGCTTCTGGTAAAGGAGTAATCATTTGCTTGTATGTTGATGACATGTTGATCTTTGGTACTGATCAAGATCAAGTTGATGCAACTAAGGAATTCTTGTCCTCTAAATTTGAGATGAAGGACATGGGGGAGGCTGATGTGATTCTTGGCATTAAGATCGTACGTGGAGAACATGGCATTACTATCTCTCAATCACATTATATTGAGAAGATGTTGGATAAATTTAATCTGAAAGATTGTTCTCCAATAGGTACTCCTATGGATCCCACAACAAAACTTGTGCCTAATAAAGGTGTTGCTGTGAATCAACTTGAATATTCAAGGGCTATTGGATCTCTCATGTATGCCATGATTAGTACTAGACTGGATATAGCCTTTGCTGTTGGAAAGTTGATAGATATATCACAATCCAGGTTAATCCATTGGCGGCAATAATCGAGTATTTATTACTTGAAAGGAACACTGGAATTATGGTTTATCTTTACGGATTTCCTTCTGTTCTTGAAGGTTATTCAGATGCAAGTGGATTTCCAATGGAAGATCATTCTTCCACAACTGGTTGGGTATACCTACTTGGAGGTGGTGCCAATTGCTGGGCATCTAAGAAGCAAACTTGTATAACTGATTCAACAATGGAATATGAGTTTGTGGCATTAGCTGCAGCTGGTAAAGAAGCTGAATGGCTAAGGAACTTAATTTATGAAATTCCATTGTGGCCTAAACCGATATCATCCATTTCTATCAGATGTGATAGTCAAGCTACTTTTGCATACAACATAATTTAATTGTTTAACTCGTACAGCTTTGAAATACTTGCCACATTCTGTTATACACTTCCAATCACCAGCTTCTGAAGAAATAGCTACGGAATTCAAACGACTAATTAATTTTTCTCTTACAACCTTACACATTCACTTTCAAACTCCGCCCATGCCGCGCGCCGTCGGGATCTAAATAGTTTTTGTTGGTTTTGTAACTTTACACCTTTGTCCCGAGAAACTATCCAAATATAAAAAGTAGCAACCCTCTCGTACCATAAAACATTGTTGGTTCTTGGCTCGTAACTAATTAGCTGACCATGTATGGCTCTGATACAGAGGATTTCCTCACACACTGACCTTACAGGAGAAATGCGGCAACCCTTTACCGGATTAACATATATTTCAGTTACCAATCTTGATGGAGTAACCTCTTCATCGTAATATTTGAAGGGTTCTTCAAAAAACTCAAATTCATGATGACAAAGACCCTGGGGCACCCAAAGTATAAAAGAAGGAAAAAATGTTACAAAACAAGATGAATAAAACTAACATATATCTTTAAGACGTATTACAAAACTTTTTGAATTAGCTTGTTTTATTGCAAACTAATCATTATTTTAAGGAAGAAAATAAAGCATAACACGTCCAAAACATAGTGGATTTAGATTGTATATTGCTCACCACTGGTCTTGTTTCCTTTGTATGCATGAAAACTCTCGAGGAATCAACAAAATAAGAGCAATCACTCTGTGAACTTTTAAATGAAAAATCCAAATCTAGTTCTCTGTGAAATGGGATGGACCAACAAACTTCACTCGAAGGAATATCAAACGAAGATAGTGTACCATCTGGAGATAACCCAAATAGCTTATCTCGGTGAATTTAACTGAGCATCTCCACCTCTCCTTTGGGTTGTAGATTATTTGTCCATATGGTTTGATAAAAATATAAAACTATTTTCTCATTGACAATTCATGTGCCATACGGATTCACGCTAACGTGGTGTTCGGCCATTAGCTGACGGTCAAACATACTTTGAGGTTTGGATCCTGTTCGACAAAGAAAAGATTAGCATAAACAAGTATAGAGTTATTCACTCGCTAATCTTTAACTATTTGTTAGCTGATACAAGATTTAAGATAATAAAAAAAAAAACACAAAGAAGCATTTGCAAACGAAACACAGGCATCAAGTAAGAGTTACAATTAAAACATATATGGTTTTGGTACCAAAAATTCAGTTGCAGGTAATCTTATTCTAAAAAGAAATATTATGAATATCTTGTATACCCGACTAAGGCATAAAGGCAAAAGTCCAAAGTCGTAAAAAGATACTGATACTCATACTCAGTTGGAGCTTAAAGCCAAAGTTATAGTAAGAGTAAACATAAAGGCGAAAGTTGTTAAAGATACTCATACTCGACTAACGCAACAGACAAATATATCTCGGGCCATGCAAACAAAATTGAACTTTTATATGAAATAAAGGAGTACGTACGTAAAAGATTATATTTAGACTGTAACATGCCCTTAACAATTCCAACTCAAGCCGATTTCACATGTATACACTCAACCGGAACAACGTAATAATAACTAGATACCATGATTTAAGAATTAAAAAGCACACAAAAATCTCAGGAATAATAGGTTAACGCTGTACCTGATCATCACTCAAGGCATCACAAACTGCATCAGCAGCATACTGGAGCGCGTGATACCTACAAGTGAAAATGTAAGACAACTTTAGACTAGAAACTAAACTCGCACTCATGGTAGGTTTGCCAAGGGATCCAGGATTTAGCATTGTCATTTTATTTAAACAGAAAAGACAAGTATGCAGCATTCATCAAGGTTACAATATTTTTCTACAAGGTTTTGGGTTACCGTGAAATTTAGTACTAATAATGGGGTGTTTGAATTTGAGATATGAAACTGATTATTTAAATCAGCTTTTATGGAGTGTTCCAACATGTACTTGGACAAAAATGTAGTCATCCAAATGATTATATGTGTGTGCTTACTTGGTGGTGTAAAGATCCTATATCTTCAAGGTCGAGGGATCCTTACAAGCTCCTTCTTTCACGTCTATGCCAACTTTGACCTTTCCAGCTTCATGATCCGCTTTCAAATTTTTCATGATATCCTCTACATCTAGATAAGAGTTTTTAGCCAATGTTTTTGGTATCAGTTCAAAGCTCTCAGCATACTTCGCAATTGCAATTGCATCTGATGATGATCTGCGAATTAATACATCACAAACTCAAATTTATTTCTATCATTCCAAAACATATATTACGCATTTTAGGTTTAGAAATAGAATATAACAATACCCGTTTTGTTTGAGAAAAAATTCCTTCAGTCGTTTGGCTATTTCGATTTCAGTGGCTCCAGCTCCGGGCATAATTCTACTGTCCTTGCATAATGCCTGAAACAAGAACAGTTAAGAGTTAAGGTCGTTAATTAGTGGGAAAAAGAAAAAGATTCAAATGAGATTAATATGAAACCTTGTAAATTTTGACACCGTTAACAACAGCCCTTTCGAGTTGTTCATAATATATGTTATCTGGTCTTTCCAGTCCCAGCAAAACAGTCACCACACAACCTTGTTCCTTTGTTACAGTTACCTAATAAACAAATGAAATAAATATTCAAATGGTTTACATAGGTAATAGATGAAAGAAACAACAGAAGCCAGAAAGAAAGAAAAAAACTGTTGTATTTACCCTATCACCGAGAGTGTTTTCAACTGAAATGGAGTCAACCTTTCCAAGATAAGAAGAGTTTACAACACTCTTAAGCTCCGACTACAAATAAAAATATACTATTAGCCATAAAAAAACCAGTAATATATATTATATATGTGGTGCTTACAAGAGCAACAGCATCAGTTGTGCGGCAAAAACAGTCAAGTTCATTTTGGGAAGTAATTTTTAAGACCATGATCCTGTAAATGAATGAACAATGCAACTTTCAAACCAGTAATATATATATAGAAATAAAAGATGCTGTGGTTTTGAATTGAGCATAATTACTCGTTAACGTTGCAGAATCGGTAAGCCATCCGTCCTACACCAGCTCCACTAACTATGACCTTTGCACCTGACTCTAAGATTACCTTTGCTTCTTCAGTTTGTGCATACTTTTCAGGCTGTCATAAATTAAGTAGAATATATTTATGGTCTTAATATTCACATTCAATGGTAGTTTGCCATTTTAACTCTTTTCAACTACAAGGGTATAACAAATACAAATAACTAGGATTTTAACTCTTAATATTCACATTTAAGTAGGATTTTATATACGGGTGGTCCAAATACAAATATCTATAATCATTTAGTTTTGATCTTTTAATTGGATTAATAAGTAACAACATTTGAAAACTGGAAAATTATAAAGACTTTGGAATTTAAATATATATAAGGGTATACCAAAAAATGTGACATGGTATATTATATTTATCCTAATATCTACAGCTTTTGTCACGTTTAGAATATAAGGTGGGCCAAATTATTGTTTAGTAGACTTATTTTAAAACAATAGTAACAAATATGTAGTAACTCCTTGAATCTTGAGGGCCAACCCATATTTAAACGTTCTAAATTTTAGTTGGCAAATGTTTAATGAACCCTTATTTTATTTTAGTTAGCAAAATGTGGCCTGACCAAGACACATAAAGCACCCTAAACAATGAAGCCTGATTGCAACAAAACATGTTTGGAAATGAAGGAATGCACCAGGTCATCGCTGTAAATTCGGTGAGTCTTTGTTCCAGCTGTATCAACACCACCAGCTACAACAAGTACCTATAAAACGAATAACCCCTTTCAGCTTCAACAATTGGATGCTTATATATGAGGGAGGGGGCACTATTATGCATAATTTAGGTAGACCAATAAGGCTCTATCTATAAAATTCAAGAGCTAAAAAGACTATAGATGAGCATCTAGAACTGAGTGCCTATAATTAAGACACTCACCTTTGCATTCTCAATTGTCTTTATACTCCCAACAATAGTATCAACTTTTAGAACCATGCCTCTAAAGGTTTTAGAGGCAGACGGAAGTGCTCCCAAAAGCATAGCAACTCTCACGTTATCGACATTAAAGTTTACCGGGGTCTTTGGGCAAACATGAATGCATGCCTGCAATAATCAAATATTAACAAAACCGTCATCAACATAGTTCAAGTTTTGACCAAATTAAAGGATAACTTTTTGACAAGAAGAAAAAGAGATGTACCTCTGCAATAAGAGAACACAAGATATCCTCCATTTTATATATATCATATATTTTACTGCAAACAGGACCTTTCAAACGTAGAATGACTTCGTCTTTATTCCTCACATCCATGCTCTCGGAACCCTTCTCGACCAAATCTTCTAAAATCTCACCCAGCTGTAAACAAACAAAAAGTATAAGTTGGGGTCGTTTAATTTAGCAAACAAAATGTACAACTTTAAAGCCATAGGTACAAAAGTAAGTGTGAGAGTATATGTGTAATTTACAATAAAAAGAAAAAGAAAAAAAAATTACCACAAGCACAACATTACCTCTCATGTTCAAATAAATGAACATGAGAGGATCCCCATCCGGTAACCACACTTGTACTTTATGTAAAATGCAACGATTTTCACTGCTGATACTATTTATCAAAACGTTGATGGCTTACAGTTATTAGGTACATTGCTTAGCATATATAAATGCTCGTATAAATAAACTAGGTATATCTCAAAAGTCTCCAATGAACAAGAAAGTAGCTTGGTCTAATGAAACAAGCATACTAATAAAGAAAACTCTAACATATTATGACAGTATTGAGTTTAACAAACTACCTTGTTACTTGCTTTCTTGTAACCATTAATGATTTCACTGCGATTCAGTCCTATCGTGATAAGCTCTTTGGCACCCTCGAGATGTTGCCCTGCAATTGAAACCACTAGGTTCGCTCCATCACCAAATTCTTTCTGCTGTTCTTTAGCTGCTAGTACCAACACCTTGGGTGCGGGATGCTTGTAAAAAAGCTCATTCAGAAATAGCTTGTAAACAAGCTTATGCGAACCTAACATGATAAGAACAAGACCCGAATATCATAAACTAATGGAGCATATTTTATAGATTACAATAGGATATATTTTTGTTAATGCTTCTACATCTTATAAAAGTAAATAATTATATGCAAGATATCCGACTACCACTTTCAAAAAATGAGTAGTTATAACTTACAATTTTTACCATTTTACCCTAATAATCCCGATATCTTGCACGTAAGTGTTACAAGTCAACAACTGGTAAGTATATAAGGGGGTGTTTGTTGAAGCAAAATCTTGTCTCCGTCCAGTCCTAGCCGTCCGGATTGAACGTGATCAACTCCTGCACAATGCACGGACGCGTTAGCCTCGCCTCGGGTGTTGTCCCGAGACCAAGCTCCGGCGTGTGGATAAGTAGGTGTAAATGTATTGATAAATGTAGTAGGAAAAAGTAGGTAAAAAGCCTCTTTCAAGTAATAAATGTGTTGGGGTATTTATACTACCCCAATCTCCTATTCATGCTACTATTCTTCTCCTGTTCAGCCACTGTTCCGCAGGTCTATAGTAACTCTGTTTAGTAGGCCACGTGGCAGAGAATCCCCTAAAATCTGCTGACATGGTCGGTGGTTATTAGTCTTTGACCGGACGTGTGGATGATCGTCCGGCCTTCAAGTCTCGATGTCCGGCCTATGCGTCTGGCCGGACGTTGGATCGTCAAGCACATACGTCAACATGTCCCCCCAGTGTTATATTTTTGGTGCCAAGCCGATGATGTAACACTTAGTATAATTCAACTTACCGACGGGAAGAACGAGTTTATTCCCCACCGGTCGAGCTGGTCGAAACCATGAAAATGGGCCGGCAAGTTGGGTCCATTGGCCTTTTGGGCTTTTCCCGCGTTCGCTGTCGTTTCATCTCACGTCGTGTACGGTCCACATGAGGCCACGTCATCGCCCTCTCTGACTGATTGGACGCCTTGTCAGTCAGCTAGGGTTTCCTTAGCATATATATACCCCTCTTTCTCCCTATTTGGTTTTTACTTTTCTCACACATACAAACTGTTCTCGCATCTCCTATTCATACTTCGTCCGGACGTCTTCTTCACCTCTTTTAAGGTTTGTTCTGCCCCTTCTCTGTTAATATCTGTAAATTGTCTCGGTATCTTTTAGTAATGGCCGACATTGGAACCGAGGGGAACACCTTAGTGAGAGAAAACACTTCCGTCCGTCCGACTGACGAGACTAACGAAGAGGCCGTTCAACCGGTCATTCCTAAGTTTGATATGCATGTACATACTTCTAGGTTAACACAACCTGAGTTAGATAGTATAGTAGCCGAATATGGCATTCCCACTGATCTACGTCCGGTCTTACCACCTGACGACATGACTATGGATCAGATGCCGGAGGATAAGATAGGTATCTATCCTAAACAGTTAGAGATAGGAGGGGTTAGGATTCCCTTCTCCACTTTTTCTTTGACGTGATCAAGCACTTTAGAGTGCACATTTCTCAACTAGTCCCGTTAGGATTGAACCGTGTGATACTCTTTGAGATCAGGTGTTATAGCCTTAATATTCAGCCCAGGATCTCACTCTTCCGGGCGTTCTACCGGTTGTGTAAGCAAGGGCATTGGTTTTCCTTTGAGAACCGGACGGGAAAAAACTCATACAAGTGTTTCAAGGAGGTTCTGTCCAGCCTAAAGCACTGGAAGGAGAAGTTTTTCCTGATTGACAGGCGGGCCATCCCCATAGCCATGGCGTGGAGGCATAAGGATTCTAAAATAACGGACACTTTCCCCACCGGCTTTTCCCAATCGGACGCTGAGAAACTTAGCAAAACTCATATTAAGCTGCGCAGTCCGACGATGAGTCTTTTGTGGATGTGCCATCTCTCCTCGGTTTTCAAGAATCCTGAATACGAGCCCATTCTAAAAGATGCCGAGGGTCATGGTAATCACTCGTTTTAGTCTTGTCATCCTGGGATTGATACTTGTCTCCCCGGCTTTGCCCTTTAAAGTTTCTAACAGTTTGTTTTCGTTGTTGCTTTCTGCCTTTCAGTTGTCAATATGTCAGAGTACCTTGAGCTTCCAGAATGGGAAGGGACGACGGTGAGCAAGGGTCCGGCAGTTAATCCGAACAGGGAGACGCCAAAAAGAACTTCCGACCCCCTGGCCGTGGGAGCGAGTCCTCCTCCTAAAGATGGCCTGACCAAGCTGGCCGAACGAGAAGATGCTGAAGTGGTTGCTCTAAGGGAGAAGAAAGAGAAAGAGGCCCTTGCCCGGCAAGCAAAGAAAAGGGCCGCTGGAGAAGGGACCTCCAAGGCACAAGGCAAGAAAAAGAAAACACGCCGCCAATTTGTTGAGCGTTTGTCTTCTGGAGAGCCTATCGACAACCCGGACCCTATAAACCAGGTCCGCCCGGAAGATGTCCAAGTGACGGGCCTGAACGCCAACGCTGAGCAAGGCAACCCGAATACTGCTGCTGAGGACGGGGGAGGGCGATTACAACAGACGCGTACTCCTCCCGAAGGAATGGATGAAAATGCTGGCGGTGGGAGTGAGCAATTACAACAGACTCACACCCCTCCAGTCGATGAGGGTGGTCAAACGCCACCGGTGAACTCAGCACCTCACAGCTCTGAAGGTATGTATAAATCATTCGGCTGTTGCGATTTTCCCAACTCACTATGTTATGTTCCGCAGGTTTTTCGGCCCATCATTCCCGCGGCCTTAAGCGGATTGATAAAATCAACTTGGACTCCGGTATGTATCCAGACTTCCGTTTGTCATCCTTTTTTTTTTTTTTTTTTTTTTTTTTTTTTTGCATACCGATTATTTCTCTTAACTCCCTTCGTTCGTTAATGTAGATGAAGCCACGAACGTCTTCATCCCCCCCTGGGCCCTACGGGATGACGTTCGAATCAATTCCTACCGGTCTTGCAAGGAGCTCATCGACAATCTTCCCACACCGGCCGAACAAGAAGCTCTGGAACAAATGAACAACATTGAGCTCACTCGCCGGGCCTATGAGGAATTTGGGAAGAGTGTTATTGCCCAAGGCGAGCTGCTGAAGAGGTTCGCCGGCATGTCATCCACATTATGGGAGCTCACCCAGACTCACCAAGGTTGTCAGGGTTTAAGGGATAGGTTGGAGGCCTCCGAAGGTGAGAATGAGAGGTTATCCGGAGAACTTAAGAAGTTGGAGACCGAGTATCAGGTCGTCCTTGATAAGGGAAAGAACCTGGAAGACGAGGTGGAGCGAGTGACCCGGGAGAGGGAAGAGTGGAGAGGAACCTCGGCTGCTCAGGCCGAAAGGATCAGGAAGCTAGAAAGCGAGCTCAGTGTTAAAGATCAATCCATAGAATCGCTGAAGGTAGAAAAAGGGAACTTGGCAACTGAGGTAGCCCAGGCGGAGGTCCTAAAACAAAATGCTGTCCGTATTCTTCTTCCCGGAGCCGTTCGTCGACTGTTCGGCAGTGTGGAATACAAGAAGAGTATGGCTAAGGTCTACAGCCTAACTTACCCGGCCGGGTTCGTGACCGGGGCGAGTGTGGGCAGAGAAGAGGAGGAAATCGTTGAGGCTTTGAAGGGTATCAAAAATGTCAACAGGGATGCTCCGAAATTATGGAAAACTGAGTTCAACAATCTTTTTTCGGTCGAGTACCCCTATATTCAGAAGCTAGCGGATTCCTATCGCTTGCCCTTGGGTGATTTATTAAACATGGAACCCGCCGGTCCTCCTCGTAAAGATCCTACCGGACCTTCCGACCAGCCTCCAGTCATCACCAGCGTCGCCGGCACACCAACCGTCCAGAATCCAGCGGTCGATACCTGAAGTTTTTATAACTTGTACCTGTAACCCACATTTTGAATGGTTTTAATTGTAATAATTAGTACTCCATCCTCCATGACTCACGTTCGTCATATCTTGAATGGTTTTAATTGTACATTGTATGTTTTGTCTTTTTTCTCATCGACAAACTTCCTTTGATATTTACAAAGGCATACGGCACACCGGCCGTGCATCCGTATACCCGGGCAACCTATTACATTATAGGGCATCCATTATTTGGGCATCCGGCAAGAGTGCTCGGGCATCCGGACGGTGTATACCCGGGCAACCTATTACATTATAGGGCATCCATTATATGGGCATCCGGCAAGAGTGCTCGGGCATCCGGACGGGTGTTTCCCCGGGCATCCATAGTATTATTTACTATTTTTTGGGCATCCATTATCTGGGCATCCGATTAAGGTATTTCGGGCAACCGGACGTTATCCGGGCATACCTCTGGACATCGTACTCGACGGGGCCAACCATCGGAATATCCATGCATCGCTTTGTGTATATATTCTTTCTTCAGAAAATTGTTTTCCTTGTCATAGGAAAACTTTCATCATTAAACTAATGTACATAGATAGGTTAGATTACATAATGATCACAGGATTCTTATCACAATAACAATTATAAGAAACAGTTCCTTAAGTTTATAGCGTGCCAGGTCCGAGGGACCTCCTTTTCTTCCATCGTCTGTAACTTATAAGAGCCATTCTGATTCGCTCCTATCACCCGGTAAGGACCCTCCCAATTGGGTCCCAGTTTCCCTTGATTTTCCACCCGGCTAGCTTCGTTCCTCCGGTACACAAAGTCGCCTATTTTGAAGTTCATCGGTTTGACCCTCCGGTTGTAATACTGCTCGACTTGCGTTTTGTACTTGGCTTCTCGTATAGCAGCACCTTCTCTTCTTTCCTGTAGGATGTCCAAATTCAGACGCTGCTCTTCCTCGTTAAGATCCTCCCGGAACATCATCGTTCGGTATGTAGGCATCCCAATTTCTGCTGGTATCACTGCTTCGCTCCCGTATGTTAAGCTGAACGGGGTCTCCCCATTGCTTGTTTTAAGTGTTGTTCGGTGTGCCCATAGGACGTTAGGTAGCTCGTCCACCCATCCAGTCCTCTCTCGGCCTAACCTTGTCTTTATCCCTTCCATCAGACTTTTGTTGGCCCGTTCTACCAATCCGTTGGCTTGAGGATGTGCGACGGCCGTGTTCATCTGTTTGATTTTTAACCCTTCGCACCATTTTTTGAACGGATCATTGAAAAAATTAGTTCCATTATCGGTGACTATGATCCCCAGTAGGCCATACCTGCACACAATATTCTCATAGACAAATTTTATAACGTCTTTCCCCGTCGTCTTCACCAGCGGTTTCGCTTCTATCCATTTTGTAAAATAATCTATTGCTACGATCACATATTTGAGGCGGCCCGGTGCTTCTGGAAAGGGGCCTAGCACATCCATTCCCCATTGATAGAAAGGCCACGGAGCCATGATGGAGGTTAGCAACGTTTTAGGAAGTTTGGGTACCGGAGCGTGTATCTGACAGGAGTCACACTTCCTAACTTCTTCTCGTGTGTCTCTGTGCATAGTGGGCCAGTAATATCCTTGTCTCATGAGTTTCGCCACGATGGTTCTTGGTCCGGAATGCATCCCACAACATCCCTCATGCACCTCTCGTATTATATAATTTGCTTGCAACGGACCCACACACCTCAACATTGGCACCAGGTAACCCTTTTTGAATAAAACTCCTCCTTCCATGGTATATTGCGGAATTTTCATCCGGAGGTTCCTAGCCTCATTGGGATCATCCGGCCAAACTCCTTCTTCCAAGCATCTGATGATCGGTGTCATCCAATTATCCTCCTCTTCCTCCACTACGGCCTCAATTCTCTGTTCTTCCCCTGACGGTTTTTCCAAGACTTCTACTAATACCTTCTTAGTGAGATGGTCAAACGCTACTGACGCTAACTTGCTTAGTATATCTGCCTTTTGGTTTTGAGCCCTTGGGATGTTGCAGATTTTGAAGCCTTGGAATCCCACTATGTGTTCTTTTGCCTGCGCCAGGTATTTTTGCATGCTTTCTTTAGTAGCAGTAAACTCTCCGTTGATCTGGCTAGCAACCAATTTAGAATCAACTCGCACATTCAACCTTTTGATTTTTAGCTTCTTAGCAATCCGGAGTCCGGCTAACAGAGCCTCGTATTCGGCTTCATTATTGGTGCTACGAAAGTTAAGGCGCAAAGCATAAGTAAGCTCCTCCTTGTCCGGGCTGATGAGGACCAAACCTGCACCGGCTCCCTTGCTATTAGACGCGCCGTCTGTATATAGCAACCATTCTCCTTCCTCTCCTACCTCCATTACCCTCGTATTCTTTCCCTGACGGCCAGGGTGCCCGGCTTCCACTTGCACTTCCGTGAGGAAATCAGCTAGCACTTGGCCCTTGACCGCGTTTCTAGGAGCATAAGTGATGTTGTAGGCCCCTAACTCCACGGCGTACTTCGCCAGCTTTCCTGAAACTTCCGGCTTATGCAATATCTGTTTGACAGGTTGGTCGGTGATGACCCGAATGGGATGAGCCTCAAAGTATCTTCGCAGTCTTCGTGATGCGTGTAGCAGACATAAAGCTAACTTTTCCATCGGAGCATAATTCCTTTCCGCTTCATGCAACGTACGGCTTACGTAATGCACTGGCAATTGCCTCCCGTCTCTTTCTACCACTAAAACGGCGCTAACGGCTCCCTTTGATGCTGCTAAGTATATGAACAACTGCTCCTTCGGCCTTGGGGTGGTCAGCGAAGGTAATTCTAATATCAGGTTCTTCATTTCTTGGAAAGCTGCCTCAGCCTCCTTCGTCCATCGATACTCGTCTTTGTTCTCCTTTGTGATGTTTTTCAAAGTTTCAAAGAAAGGCAAGGACCTCTCAGCTGACTTAGACAGGAACCTATTCAGGGCCGCCAGCTTTCCGCTCAGACTTTGCATTTCTTTCAGCGTTCCGGGGGATTTCATCTCCATGATGGCCTTCGTCTTCCGAGGATTCGCCCTTATACCTTCGGACGTTACCATATACCCGAGGAATTTCCCTTCTTCTACACCGAAAGAACATTTCCGCGGGTTCAACTTCATATTAATCCTTCTAAGGTTGTCAAACGTCTCTGCTATGTCTGCTATCATATCTCTTTCCGTCCGGCTTTTTATGACCATATCGTCGACGTACGCCTCCAAATTTCTTCCTATCTGTGATTGGAAAGCAGAGTCTACCAGGCGCTGATACGTTGCTCCTGCGTTCTTTAGTCCGAAAGGCATTTTGGTGTAACAGTATGTCCCTTGTTCTGTATAGAATGCTGTTTTCTCCTCGTCATCTCTGTCCATCTGAACTTGGTGGTATCCCTTGTAGGCGTCCAGAAAGCACTTATACCTGTATCCCATAACGGACTCGATCTTCCAATCGATTTCTGGTAATGGATAATAGTCTTTTGGGCAGGAGGAATTCAGATTTTTGAAATCAATACACATTCGCCAACTTCCGTCACATTTCTTCACCAGCACCGGATTGGCAATCCATGTAGGATACTTAACCGGTCGAACTATTCCGGCCTTAACCCACTCTTCAACCTCCCTTGCGATTACTTGGTTCTTCTCTCGGGAGAACATCCTCCTTTTTTGGGCAATCGGCGTGTCTGAAACGTTCACATTAAGGGAGTGCTGGATGAAGCGCCTTGGCACCCCGGTCATATCCGTTGGCTCCCAAGCGAACACTTCCTTATTTTTTCTCAGCAGCTCGATGAGTTGTCTCCTGCACTCCCGAGAGAACCCTGTTCCTATTGTCACGCGCTGGTCAGGGTATGCGGCATTAACCAATATGTCTTCCGTTAGCCTTAACCCTTGATCCTCCCGGTTCGCCGCCTCTGTCTCATTTGCCGGAGGAAAATCATTCCTTGGGTCCGGAATTTCTTCAAATCTTCTACACTCCATAACAACTGCCCTCTTGGTGACCAAAGTAGCTATTCCCCTGGGAGTTGGGAATTTCATCATGGCGTGGATGGTTGAGGGTATGGCCCTCAACTCCCTTAAACCCGTTCGTCCTAGAATCACATTGTAAGGTGAAGGAGATCTTACAACCGTGAACTTCATCATGACGTTTCTGTACAAACCATGATCCCCAAAGCATACCTCCAATTCGATCTTCCCTAGGGGTTGGATGACTTCCCCGGAGAATCCCACTAATGGTGAATTACTTTCTTGCAACCGGGATTGAATGGACGGGCTGAAGTTGTTAAAACAGTGCTCATACATCACCTGGACCGAAGCACCTTCGTCCACAAACACCCGCCGGACGAAGTAACCTTCAATTTCCGCTTCTAGAATCAAAGGTTCCTCCGATAGATCTTCCTCGGCTATGCACGGGAAAGATATGGGAACGTTCAGCCATTCCTCGTCGTGATACCGAGCCTTCCTTTTGCGGTCTTCAACGTAATGATTAACCATGTTGATTACTTTTCCTTTCCCATTTCCTCTCGGCCTTTCTCGCCCTCCTTGCTGGACATTCTTCACCAGATGATCTAACTTTCCCGATTCCATGGCCATTTCCAGCTGCTTCTTCAGGTGATAGCAGTCGTTGGTCAGGTGACCCTTCTCCCCATGATACTCGCAGAATCTATCCCCATTTTCCTTGCTTGGCTTTCCCTGTAACGGTGGGGGAGGAGGCAGGTTCAAATGATGTTCGGTAGCTAGGATTTCCTTAGGCTGCTTGGATAGGACGGAGAGCATGACCCTGTGATTATCCGGCTTATTAGGATCATTTCGCCGGAAATCGTTTCGAGGCCGGACATCTGCCTTCGGGGCCACATACGGAGAGAACATCTCCTTGTGTCTAAAGTCTCTTCTTTCATAAGCTCTCCTGTCATTCCTTCTCCTGTCCGGCCCCCTTAGGCTCTTATCCTTTGTAGTCTGAATGTTTCCTCTGCGGGACCACTCGCCCGTTTCTCCCTTCGGCATCTCTGTGTTCTTATAAGCCTCTTCCGCTCGAACATAATCGTCCACCCTAGTCATCATTTCCTTTACGGACTTCGGAACCTGATCTGAAAACTTTTTAGACAAATCCGGACACCGATGAGCACCCATAAATGCTGATATTTTCATGAGTTCCGGCACTCCCGGAATCCGACTAGCCTCATCGGTCCATCGTTCTTTGAATGCCATAAACCAATTGTTCTCTCAGTTCACCCCAACTGTCGATGCTTCCCGGTTCCAAATTGCTGAACCACCCTTGTGCTGCTCCATCCATGGTCTGTTGGAACATCCTGCACCACACCGGCATTGGCCATTCTCCTTGGTTTGCTGCTCCGACGAAGCGATTGATGTGATCATCCGGATCACCCGAGCCGTCGTACAGCTTCAAGTTTGTAGGCATTATGCACTTGGGACCAACGAACTCTACTATCCTTCTTGTAAATGGTGACCGGGCCAGTTCTTTATAAGGTTTGCTGAGGTCGTCTTTCGGTTTTGGCGCGGTGTCCTCATCCAATTCATCGTCGTCTGTGAAAGTGAGCCGAGTCGGTTTGATAACACCGGCCCCTGTCGCGTTGTATTTTCTAAAGAGAGCCTCCAAGGATGCCATCTGGGCTTGTATTTGCTCTGGTAATCCGGAGGCTTGAGCATTGAAGACCCCACTTCCCCCTATATGCTCCGGGGGAGAGGTGGGTTCCGGCGGAGGTGGCGGTCCCGGACCTGTCATCCAGTCTTCTGGTAGAATGAATACGAGTCCCACGGATGGCGCCAATTTGTTGAAGCAAAATCTTGTCTCCGTCCAGTCCTAGCCGTCCGGATTGAACGTGATCAACTCCTGCACAATGCACGGACGCGTTAGCCTCGCCTCGGGTGTTGTCCCGAGACCAAGCTCCGGCGTGTGGATAAGTAGGTGTAAATGTATTGATAAATGTAGTAGGAAAAAGTAGGTAAAAAGCCTCTTTCAAGTAATAAATGTGTTGGGGTATTTATACTACCCCAATCTCCTATTCATGCTACTATTCTTCTCCTGTTCAGCCACTGTTCCGCAGGTCTATAGTAACTCTGTTTAGTAGGCCACGTGGCAGAGAATCCCCTAAAATCAGCTGACATGGTCGGTGGTTATTAGTCTTTGACCGGGCGTGTGGATGATCGTCCGGCCTTCAAGTCTCGATGTCCGGCCTATGCGTCTGGCCGGACGTTGGATCGTCAAGCACATACGTCAACAGTGTTTGTTTAAGCTTATATTTCATAAGCTCCACCTTTTATTATATTATGATATGATAAACTTACATAAGCCCAAATGTCTCATAAATAAGCAAGAGAATTAGGCCTAACATAAGGTTACTAATTACAAATCTAGAAAGAAAAAAAATATAATAATAATAATAATAATAATAATAATAATAATAATAATAATAATAATAATAATAATAATAATAATAATAATAATAATAATAATAAAAGTAAAAAATAAAAGTAGTTTACCAATGGGACCAAGTGAGGTTTGAGAAATAGTGGTAAGCTGTTTACAAGCATCGATATTCTTAATAACCGACAAATTCTTATTTGCTTCTTGAGCCTGTTTTGAGAAAGAAAACATTAGCATAAAGTTATTCACTCACTGATGTGTTGTTAGTTGATACAAGATTATACAAAAAAACAAAGAAGCATTTGTAAATGAAACCACATCAAGTAAAGTTACAAGCATTTGTAAATAGGGTCTATTACAAGTTCTATACTTCCAATTTGTTTCATTTTCTCGATTCATGTATTTACTAGTATTTCTTTTGAACATTTTAACCAATGTGTTATCTGGCCAGGTTGATTCGAGCTTTTGACGAGAAAACAGTGGGTCCACAACCTGACCTTATAAGGGATCAGGTTCAGGGGTCGGGTGGGGTTGGCCTTTTAAAACTTTTCCAACCAAAACACTTAATATAAACATCAAAAACTTGATAGCATCGCAAATAGAGTAATAATTTTACCTTAGTCAATTAACCAAATATAAATATAAAGAGAAAATTTATGTTTTACTGCTGGTTTGAAAGTGCAAAGTGAAAAACACGAGAAATCATCATTGAAAATCCACACGTCTCGCGTTTGATATACCTCTGTGTCATGCATAGTAGTAATGTTTATATTTTTTATTAACCCACTGCACGATATTATGATTTGGTAAACCTATAAACATGAAGAGCGATGATGTATTTTTTTTTACCTGTTTCGTGTTCTCAGCATTAAGCGTATTTGTTGGAATCACTCCTAAACCTTAATCAAGTGTTAATGATTCATATGTAATAGTTAGCTTAATTATGGCCTTTATGTTTGTTATTAGCCTTAGGCTTATGTAGAAGGCCCATAAGCCTAGGCCTAGCCCAATAAGGAAAAGGATGGGAACTAGGAGTGTTGCCCTAGCTTCCCTCCTATAAATACTCTTGTAAACCTTCTTATGAAGGTGGTTGTTCAAGTTATTTCTTTCACATACTCCTACGCATAACCGGTCTAACATTTACGTGTGTGTGTGTTTGGTTTACTTGTTCAATCGCCTTTATCTCTTTCTAGTAAGCTTGTGTTGTAAAACTAGTGACCTTACAGTGGTATCAATCGCCAAATAGTTGGGTGAATTGTATTGTTTCTTGAAGTGGGTTTTGGTCCTACGCGTAGAACATACGTCTCGTCCTTGATACTTTGGTTAGCTTAAAAACGCATTTTTTACACTTTTTAATCCAAGATTCTTGTACTTTCAATGTTTTGAGGTGTTAAAATAACTGTTTTTGGCAAAAAGTTTCAACCTTTACGCGTGGATCTACGTTTTTAAGCTTGTTTTTGTTCGAGGGTTTCGCTCTACGCGTAACTGTTTTAGACGTTTTGGTTCATCAAGTTTCACACTTTTGTGTTACTTTGGTGATATTGAAGCTATCTTATCACAAAAATCTGGTTTAGAAACATCTTTGGGCAAAATCAAAATTTTCGAGTAAAGCTACGCGTAGTAAAACCCTAAAACTACGCGTAACTCACTCCTTGGTTTGATCTTCATTTTCGTGGTTTACTCCGTGTTTTCTTGCTTGGATAAGCCTGAAAATACGTCGACTTTGGATATCTTTTGCACTGTGATAGTGTAAAAGATCATTTGGGCAAAACCCTAAACTTACGCATAAGCATAAGCTTACGCGTAGAAATCCTACGCATAAGATTCATCTTACGCCTAAGCCTAGTCTTACGCATAAGATAATCCTAGGCCTAAGTTTCTACGCCTAACTTTGTGTCTACGCATAACTTTAGAGTCTTTTCCCTACTTACGCGTAAGCTAAATCTACGCGTAACTCTTCATTGTTACGCGTAACTTTGGCGTTTTTACGCATAAGTGCTACTCGGTTTATTGTGATTTCTACGCCTAAGGACACTTCATCAACTAAGGTTCATTCGATTACAAAGATCCATCTTATAACTCAAGTTTATCAACATGTCACAACCACCATACTCTAACTATTTCCCTTACACTTATACTCAACAACAACAACAACTAAGTCCACAACATCAACAATGGAATCAACAACAAGCAGTTTATCAACAACAATTTAATCAACAACATACTCCACTACTAGCAGCAATTCCACAACCTCAAATGGTTCAACCACCACCAATCTTCAAGTTCAACCTTACACAAACTTTTATAATCAACATCCATCAAGGAATACTATGAAGGAACCATCATGGTTTGGCAAAATGTGTGAAGCTTTAAGCAGCCAACAATCAATTCATGAGGCTGGATCACTTTATAGACCTCCAATGCTCACTCCAGGAAACTACGATCAATGGGTGATAAGGTTCTTTAGGTTTTGTGATCTGAAGAAGCCACATGGAAAGTTCTTAAATAAGGTTATCTTGGAAGGTCCATTTCAGATGCCTAATGTCAATGTACCCGGAGATCCAAATGCTAATCCACCCAGAGATGAACAAACGAACATTGCTACTGTTGCAGACTTGAATCCTCAAGAACTTTTACACTATGAAGCAAATGAGCTTGCAATGGAATATATCCTCTTAGGATTACCAAACCCAATTCTTCGTAGTGTTGATGCTCAAAAGACTGCAAAAGCGATGTGGGACCATATTCGTCTTCTTATGGAAGGATCTGCCCTCAATCAGGAGGATATGGAATCCAAAATTTACTTGGCTTATGAACACTTCATGATTGAACCTGGAGAGACACTAGAGTTTTATCATCATCGATTCTCAGACATCATAAATGATTTGGATAAACACAACATCATCATGCCAAGAATTGCTGTTAACACTAAGTTCCTGAGTAGTCTTGGTCCTGAATGGGAGAAGTATGTCATTTTTCTCCGTCAAGCGAAGAACATGCATCATTCTACATACGGATTTTTGTACGATTACTTGAAGCCTCATGAAAAGGAAGTTGATAGGGAAAGGATTCTCCGTGCTCAAATTGTTTCAACGACAACTCCGGAAAATCATCAACTTGCCTTGTATGCTCAAAACAGTTATTCTCCTCAACCAGCAACTCCACCAACTGCTACTATCACACCATATGATCCTTCACAGCAACACTCTCAACAAACTCAATTGGTTCCATACAACAACAACAATGTTCAAGCACTTGTCAGTGAAGTTAATGAGGAATCTGATCCGTTCGAAGCATTGCAACAAGGATTTGTGATGATTGCTAATGCTTTTAGCCGTTATACCAACAAATCCAACAATCGTATTCGTTCCTCATCTAACACACGAAATCAAGCTGTTGTCAACAATGGACGAGTTGTAGTTCAGAATCGTGGTTATGGTCGTCAAATGGCTGGTGGTCAAGGGTTTAATGTTGTGGGTAGGAATAACAACAGAGCTCAAGTGGTGGAACAGGGAAATGCTCAGAATGGGTTGAATGGTCTTCGATGCTACAACTGCAATGAGAAGGGACACCTGGCTAATGCATGCCCAAAGCCGAGGACTAGGGGCAGTGCTTACTTTAAAGAGGCTCTTCTTTTGGCTCTTAAGGATGAAGCTGGTGGAACTCTCACAGACAAAGAACAGAGTTTTATGGCAGATGCAGACTCAGATGATGATATGGAGGATTTGCAGGCCAATGCAGCTGTTATGTTGATGGCTAATATGCATGAGTTACACATGAGTGACACAGGCCCAGTGTATGACACTGCTGGCTTGTCTCAGGTACCCGAACAAACCATATTTATCTCTGATCATATATCTCCGCCAACATCTGAATCCGGCAAGGCTCAGAATGTTCAAAATGAGTCATTCACATCTCATTCCGACGATTTTCAATTAGACCCCGTAGTTACATTTGACGATCAAGATGACCTTATGGTTTCCTTTGAAAATCAAATTGACTCTGTGGTTATACTTGAGGATCTAAATAATGATAATGTTGTGACTCACATTGAACATGCTGAATCTTTGACTCATTCAGATCATGTTCTATTACTTAAATACTAGCAATCCCAAATAGAATCATGTTGTGCATTAAATCAGGAATTTAAAAGTAAAAATGCACTGTTAACCAAGGATTTTGAATGTTTAAACATGCAACTCAATTTTTTGAAAGCTCAAGAACAACGTGAAAAAGGTTTTGAAGCAGCTTTTGCTAAATCTCATCAAAACGAAAAATATTTAGAGCGACAGATGCGTGATCTAGCTGTCTCAAAGAATGCTTTGTTGTCGAAATAGAACAAGCTGAAACATGAACATAAAAAGCAAATTAACGCTCTCACCTTGGAAAATCAAAAAGCTAAGGCTGAGTTGTTAACTTGTCAAAAACAGTTCTCTGCATACAAAAAGCATTCAACGAAACGAATAGATGATCATCTTGAAGAAATTATCGGTTTGCAAAACAAACTTAAAGAGTTTACAACGGTTGTTTACAAACATGGTGAGTCAGTAACAGCTATTGAAAAGTTTACTTTAAAACCCAATCCAAATGGATATGGACCAAATCTTGCTGATTACAAACCTAAACTTTCACCAAAAGCATTCAAACCAAATCCCGAAGTTTCCAGTGCAGAATATAAAATTGATAATTCTGTTATGAGTGTTGTTGAATATCATCGTCAAGAGGAATTAGATGCAGAAGACGAGAGTCGATCAAAATTAAAAACTGTTGTGTACAACAAACCTTTTAACTATTCAAAAGCGGTCACTTTCGTCACACCAACGGATTCTTCTAACACACCAAGGATTATCATAAAAACACCTGAGTCCTCTAATGTTAATCCCAAACCAGATTATGCACAAACTTACGGTCCTTTACCTTCCATCAGTGAAGTAAACTCAAAACCTGAAAATCGCAAAATTCTTAGATATTTTGACATTTTCATGGCTGACCTCAAAACTTTACAACATGAGATAGAATATCATTCCGAAATAAAAGTTCAACATTTTCAATCGCCTCTGGCGCGAGAACAAAGAGACATTTTTCAGAAAAATCTTTTACCAAATGTTAAAAATTTGAAAAGTTGTGCATTATCTTGGGAACGGGACTTTCATAAGGAACTTGGATTGATGAAAGTCGTTTTCGAGAAAACCGAAACATCTATTTCTAATACTAAACGTAAAAAGAAACTGTTGAGAAAAGATGTTGATCGACTCTCGGACGATGTTATCTGTGCTGATATCCGTAATACTGTGTTATTGAATTCTTTGTCACATGCATCTGATTATATCTCTTCGATCTGTTGACTCTGTGATAACTGTTGAGTATTCGATAATGTGCATCGATCGAGTCTTTAAAAGCTAAAAATGAACGATTGAATAACGAGCTTTCAAATGCAAAACGTCGTCTTCAATGGTGTCAAAAGATTGTCACAATCGTGAACTTGCTTTGCAAAACAAAATCAACCAGTTGCAATCCAAAACGTTTAATCCAAAATTTGAGCAACTGGACGATCAAAACGTGTCTTTGAAATGTCAAATCTCAAAATATGAACAAGAACTTGTAAAAGTTAAACAGGAATATGGTGTCATATTTGATTTACTTAAAAAGACTCGTGATGAAGCATCAAACGAGCTTGATCATTTTCTTGCACACACTAAGGAAGTCATGAATTTTTTGGGAAATCTTCGTTCTGAAAATCAAGAATTGGTGCACACTATCTTTAAGTTAAGAGAAATGTTAGGAAAGTATGAACAACTTCCGCCTACCGTCATTAAGAGGATAACACCAGTAACACTTAGTAATCGTGAACCTAGAATTCCTACTGCCAAATCACAAGCTGCTAACGTGCTTCCTTCTACTGAAACAGGTCTAGTTGCGTCTTTTCCAAACGTCCGCACTTCACAGCCTAGGAGCACTACATCGAAGAATAGGAAGTTGCGACCTAAGAAAAGATCAATAAGGAATGCTAAAGTAGAAGAACACCATAGGACTATGAATAAGACTCACGTTGCTTCCACTATAGATATTGCGTCTAGCAAATGTAATAGAAATAGTGCTGTAACGAATGTGAAACCTTTAAGTACTTTTGATATACAGTCTGATGCACCTTGTGTTATTTGTCGTAAAAGTATGAATTCTGATTGTCATGACAAATGTGTTGCTAAAGCTATAATCTCTCGTTTACGGAATCCTAAGACTCGGAATACCTCTAGGCCCACTAATCATTCTAAGTCTGTGCTTGGTAGACCGCCTTCTTTAGATTCTAAGAAACGCATTGATATACCTGTAGTTCCAGTATCACCTCCAAAGATAACTGTACCACCCAGTGCATTCACTAAGACTAAAGCAAAAACTAGTTAGAGATGGCAGGAATGGTTACATAATACACTAGGATTTAAATGGATGCCTAAACTTATTGATGTGCGTATGTCTACTATAACTGCTTCGGAACCCTCTAACACTTCGGGTTCCACATCTACTTCTATTCCATCTGTGTGTAATGCAGGTGATACAGATCATCATTTGGATTGTTGATAGCGGATGTTCCCGACACATGACAGGCAACCTTAAACTGTTATCAAACTTTATTGCAAAGTCATTGGCACTGTCAGATTCGGGAATGATCACTTCGCAGCTATCATGGGCTACGGAGACTATATCAATGGGAACATCGAAATTAGCAGGGTTTATTATGTGGAAGGCCTCGGTCATAATCTGTTTTCAGTCGGTCAGTTCTGTGATGGAGATTTGGAGGTTGCTTTCAGGGAGAAAACTTGTTTCATTCGTGATCTACAAGGAAACGACCTTATGTCTGGCTCACGTAACTCAAGTCTTTACACTATCTCTATGCAAGACATGGTTGCTTCATCTCCCATCTGCTTACTTTCAAAGGCAACATCAACTAAATCCTGGCTATGGCATCGTCGTCTATCACATTTAAACTTTCAAACTATAACCAACCTTGCTCGACACAAACTAGTTGAAGGACTCCCACGATTCAGGTATTCTAAAGACCATCTTTGCTCAGCTTGTGAACAAGGGAAAAGCACTCGTGCTCATTTTCCTTCCAAGGTGGAACACAGCTCTCAGCATGTGCTTCATCTTCTTCACATGGATTTGTGTGGCCCGATGCGCGTGCAAACGATTAATGGCAAACGCTACATTTTAGTAATTGTTGATGACTATTCACGCTGGACTTGGGTCTACTTTCTTCGAAGCAAAGACCAAGCTCCACAAATGATCATCACCTTTCTCATGAAAATACAGGTTCAGCTCCGAAACACCGTCCGACTAATCAGAACAGACAAAGGAACTGAATTTGTTAACAAAACTCTTCGTGAATTTTACGAGAAAGTGGGAATTCAGCATCAGACATCTATTGCAATTACACCAGAATAAAACAGAGTTATTGAAAGATGAAACCAAACGTTAGTGGAGGCTGCAAGAACAATGTTAATCAATGCTAAACTCCCAGATTACTTGTGGGCAGAAGCTGTATCTACCGCATGCTATACTCAAAACCGTTCTATGATTACAAAACGCCACAACAAAACACCTTTCGAGCTTGTCCACCACAGAAAACCGAATCTCAAACACTTTCATGTATTTGGATCTCTTTGCTATCCGAATAATGATCGTGATGACTTTGGAAAGCTCAAAGCCAAAGCTGACATTGGAGTCTTTATTGGATATTGTGATAATTCTAAAGGTTTCCGAATCTGGAATCGTTGAACAAAGGAGGTTATGGAAACGATTCAAGCTCATTTTGATGAACTTACGGAAATGGCTTCTGAGCATAACAGCTTAGAACCTGGTCACAACCGCTTAAACTTCCCTCAAACCCCATCATCAGCTGAACAGAGCCCCCAGCTAACTCGTCAACTAATGGAAAGACTCTTTGCTCCGCTGTTCAGTGACGATATTGATGAACGTGCTCCAGGTGTATCCGCTGTTTCCGCTGCTCAACCTGATACTACTCTTATACCTGATACACCTGCTACAACAACTACGGTTGAAGAAGCACCACCAGTTGACTCCACCACAACAGTTGAACAAACCGCTTCCAACAATGATGACACAGCTGATGATGTTCTAAATGAAGTACCCCCACCTGCAGATTTTGACCCAAATGCGTTCTTTAACCCGTTTGCTAATGAGACTGCGGCACCAGATGTCGCAGAATCTTCAACAAGCCATTTGAATCCTCAAAATCTGCACAATGTATACCAACATCAACCCTCTACACATCGATGGACAAAAGACCATCATCTGGAAAATATTATTGGCAACCCAAATCAACCAGTCGTTATGAGACAACGTCTTCACACAGATGGTGAACATTGCATTTATGCACTCACTGTCTGCCAATCTAAGCCTAAAAACATTAAGGACGCAATGACAAAAGACAACTGGATTGAATCCATGCAAGAAGAACTCAACCAATTCAAACGTCTTGAAGTATGGGAACTGGTTGAAAGACCAACAGGGGTTTACGTCATTGGTCTCAAGTGAATTTGGAAGAACAAATTGGATGCTGAAGGAAACGTAATCCGAAACAAGTCACGTCTAGTTGCTAAGGGTTATCCTCAGGAAGAGGGGATAGACTTTGAAGAATCTTTTGCTCCGGTTGCTTGTCTTGAGCCTGTTCGGATATTTCTAGCGTTCGCGGCTCATATGCATATGACGGTCTTTCAGATGGATGTCAAAAATGCGTTTCTCAATGGACAACTTAAAGAAACGGTTTATGTCAGCCAACCAGATGGATTCGTTGATCCTGAGTTCCCGAACCATGTCTACAAACTGAACAAAGCTCTGTATGGTCTCAAACAAGCTCCTCGGGCATGGTACGACAAGCTATCATCTTTCCTCATTGCCAATAATTTCACCAAAGGTTCGGTCGACCCAACTCTTTTTATACAATATCACGGGGCACATATCTTAATTGTTCAAATTTACGTGGATGACATCATTTTTGGGTCTACACATAAAAAGTACTCAATCGCTTTTGCAAAACTAATGAAGAAAAATTTTGAAATGTCCATGATGGGTGAACTTACATTCTTTCTAGGATTGCAAGTTCATCAATCACCCCGTGGTATTTTTTGAGTCAGTCCAAATATGCCCTTGAACTGCTAAATAAATTTGGAATGCAAACCTGTGACACCTATGCCACACCAATGGCTCATACCAAGAAGCTAGATGCTGATTTACATGGGAAATTGGTGGACCCTACCAAATACCGTAGTATCATTGGGTCTCTCATGTATCTAACAGCTAGCAGACCTGATATTGTCTTTGCCGTTTATCTCTGCTCCCGTTATCAGTCGAGACCAACTGAAACCCACCTCTCTGAGGCTAAAAGAATCCTTCGATACATCAAGGGAACCATTAACTTGGGAATTTGGTATCCGAAGGATTCTGGTTTTGAACTAATCGCTTTTTCAGATGCTGATCACGCAGGATGTTTAGATTCACGGAAAAGCACTTCAGGAGCACTACAATTTCTTGGTGACAAACTGGTGTCTTGGCAATCAAAGAAGCAGGATTGTACATCATTTGTCATCAACGAAGCAAAATATGTAGCCTTGTCGGCGTGTTGTGCTCAAGTCATCTGGATGCGAACACAACTCAAAGACTATGGTTACGTATTTGACTGAATCCCGATGTACTGCGACAATCGGAGTGCCATTGCTATCTCGTGCAACTCAGTTCAGCACTCGAAATCAAAGCACATCGATCTTCGCTATCACTTCATCAAGGACCATGTGGAACAGGGTACAGTTGAATTATACTTCGTGGGTACAGAATACCAATTGGCAGATCTTCTCACCAAAGGCTTGCCTCCCGCTAGGTTTAATGAGTTGGTCCACCGGATTGGTATGAGGTGTTTGACTCAAGAGGAACTCGCTGAACTTTTAAAACAGTCTTGAAACCAGTCAAACACCAAAAATCTCTTTTGTAAATATTTTTCAAAAACAAAATACAAAAATAAAAAAATCCGATAAAACAACAAAAATATTCTTCTATCTATTTTTCTTTCAACATGGCAACTACATTTCTTCCATCAACACTATAATCTTTCAAAATTCAGTATTTTTCCGATCAAGTGTTGAGGGGGAGAAAATAATTACTTAACTGTTTCAAAATATCTGTGTACTTGCATGTTATACTATCCCGGTTGTTTCTCTTAAATGGTGGTGACATTTCTGGTTTTCTGACACTCCTCGGACTAAAATTTATAACCTTTCATTATTTTCTCAAGTCAAAGGGGGAGTGTCGTCATGTTTCTTTCTTAAAATCTTTGTTTGGTAACCAAAATGGAAGTTAAATGGCTTTGAATGAAAATGGAAAAGGTGGAGGGACCAAAACTGCCAAAAGGTTAAAGTCATTTTAATAAAAACACCTCCCACCTAATTTCCACTTCACATTTATTACTAACACCTAAAACATCCTACGCCTAAGAATTGTTTGACAAATCCGTGTTTCAGATCATAAATTTGTAAGTGATTTCGTGTTTATAACAAGTTTTTAAGCAATGGTTTTGAATTTTTCAAAAATCCAACGGTTCAATCTTGAGATATTATCACCTTTGTGTCTTACGCGTAAGCGCAAGAACACCAAATCATGAAAGGGTGTTTATGGTTAAAAGGGTTGTGTCAAAACGTTCTTAAAACATCAATGATCCATTTTTAATCATCAAAACGCACCCAGAAACACGAATTGAGTGTATTTGAAAATTAGGGTTTATGTGTTAATTTGGGTGTTTTCAAATGAGAACGATTCTGGTGATAAAGATTGTTGTATGAGGTTGTTTTCAAGTATAATTAATCATATCTAAGCCCAGAAAATCACCCAGAAACACTAATGATTCAAAAATTGAAAATTAGGGTTCTAGTTCATACGAATTGGGTTTTTCTTGATTGGCCTTGAATTTGATGTTAAAACTTGGATAGAATAACTTACTATGCCTCTAAGACTTACCAGAAACACTTTGGTGCATATCCTATGGCTAGAAATCATAAGCGTAAATTCATGAACTTTAGGGTTTTGACTTACGCGTATGACTTTCTACGCGTAAACTGATTTATGAGTTATCATGACATGATCTGTGATATAATGAATGTTAATGTTAAAATTGATGTTATGATGATGTTATTTCAGGTTTGCTACTCGTAAAACTCAGAATCAAGGTTGTTAGAACATCTACGCACAAGGATCACCCTACGCGTAACATGTTATGCGTAAGAGAAATCTTACGCGTAGCGTTTACGCGTAAGGTTCTACATAGGGACTACGCGTATCCTGTGAAGGATATGCGTAAACAGTGACCTCTACGCATAAGGTCTACTCTTACGAGTAAGCCTTACGCGTAAGGTTTTATATACGCCTACGCGTAAGCTTTACGCATAAGGTCTCCTTTTCCTACGCGTAACATTTCTTACGCGTAAGTAAGGATCCTACGCATAAGCTTGCGTCTACGTGTATACTTCTACTGTTTACGCATAAGCTACCATTTCTACGCCTAAGCCTTGATCAAACCTTCATTATGAATTGTTACGCGTGCAAACTTGTAAATAAATAAATCATAACGTCACGAAACCAATAATGTCACTAATAAGCTTAAATGTTTAATATGTTGTGTAAAATAAGTGATAACATAAACTTTAAAACTTAAAGTTAACTAACTCACGAAACTTATCACGACATCATTGGACTATTGAACTAACAAGTGACTTTGGACTCGTAACAATCATTGACATTGCACATTGAATAATTAGACAATAAACCTTTTGTTGACTAACATTATGTCTTTCGATATGTTGGTTCTTTTGGCTAATGTTATTTCAGATCACGACATGGCTGCTCAAATGAATGTGGATGCACCAAATGTTCTCTCTATTGCTGATATCTTCCCAAATGGTTATCGAATGAAGATTGTGAAGAACAACCTTCGGGTTGACTTTGAAACCCTCACCTGCTCAGAATCTTCCTGCTTGATTGCTGTGGATGTACTAAAGAATCATCCCTACCAGAATATGCTCTCACATTCTGCTACAATACCTGAGATCTACATTCAGCAATTTTGGAATTCAATGCAAAGGATCAAAGGTCAAAGTGCGGTGACAGTAACGCTTAATCACAAACAAGTCACCATCACTCATTCAGACTTACGGGCTGTTCTTCTCATCCCTGACATCGAGCCAACCGACTTCTATGCCACACCTACTGAAGAGACAGTTCTGAAATTCTTGATTGAAATTGGCTATGATGAAGCTTCAGGAATTATCACTAAGCATTCTCATGTGGAGCTTAAGAACATTCCTCAACCGTGGAGAACTCTCTACATCATCATCACCAAATCTGTCTCTAGTCGTGACAGTGGCTATGAGCATCCCAAGCTCATGGAACTGCAAATATTTTGGTCATTAATCAACATGAAAGACATCGAGATTGAGTCTCTGATATGGGATGACAAGATGTCATTTCTCAAAAAGCTTGGCTCAAAGATTCCCTATGTCAGATACACAAAGCTGTTGATCCAGAGAGCACTTGGGCTTAATCCTGACATTCCCACGAGGCTCAATGATCCCAACAATCACGACATGTTGACTGAGCCTATTCTAACTGTCAGAATCAAGGAATCGTCAACAAAGAAACAGGGTGCTGTGTTACCTGATCACCTTCTGACTAAAGAAATCAAAAAGCTAGAGACATACAAAAGGTATCGGGTAGCAGTGAAAGAAGGCAAAGTTGGTCATCTTGATGAAAAGTCTTCTGGTACACCTACACGGAGAACCAGAAGAGGAAGTGCAGGAAGTGCTGCAAGCACTGAGAGTCAGAGAAAGTTTCCCAAGAGAAATCCTTCTCGTAAAAGGACTGTTCCCGCCAAGGAAGCAGTTCCCATTCCCATACCTAAGTCTGAACCGCAAAAACAGCTAGTGGATGAAAGTTCTGAAGATACTGAATCAGATGAAGAGATTATCTACTCTGAAACTGCAAAGGATGACACTCCATCAGTACCGAAACCTCCCAGTCCACCAGCAGACACAGGAAAAGGGAAGACTCCAGTACTTGTGCCTTATGAAGAAAGCTCAGATGAAGAGCCACTGGATACAGCATTCAGGAAGAAGTTTAAAATCATTAGACTCCAACACAAAGCTAAAGAATTTGAACAGGATCAAATGCGTGGCCCCAGAGGGTCGAGTGGTGGTGTCCACTCTTCACCAATTCCTGATGCGGTTAATCAACCCGATAAGGGAACTGGTGCCACCACTCTTGTCCAACAACAAAAGCTTGTAGAGGATTATATTGATTATGAGTTTGAGGAACCAGAAACTGAAAAGTCAGAGAAAGATAAAGCTGATGAAAAAGCTAAGTCTAGCGATGAAGAAGATGTTGATTATGATGCGTTTCTTTTGGATAGTACTGCTAGCTCAAAGAAGGAAACTTCTCAGCCACCAAAGGACCCGGAGTCTCCGCACATCTCATCATCATCGGATTCATCTTCTCACTCTTCACCACCACCATCCAAAAGATCAACCAGATCCACATCCAAATCAGTAAAGAAGCCAACGGCCTCTTGGATTTCTCAAGCTAAGACACGAATCATTAAAGCTGTCAAACAGGTCAGAAAAAAAGACGTGCTTTACAAGTACAGTATTTACATGATGAGAATGACAAGATGCAAGTTGAAAGGGAATACATCCAGAAGTTCATGAAACGTGATCTTCAAGGGGAAATGAACGAGATGATCAAAGGTTACACTAATAAGTACCTTCTTGACTTTGTTCCTGGAGTTACAAAGGAGTTATTCACCAAACAACTCTATCCGAATCTACTTCATCTGGCTAAGCAGACTATGAAATCAACTCCAATGCATATCAACATCAATCCAGTTGATCCCATTATCTTCTCAGATGCTGAATTGGTTGACCGGCTGGTAGCTCAAATGTCGAAACGATCTGCAACATTTGCCTCTTACGAAGGTAAATTGTTTGAAGCATTGCTGGAATACCAACTAAAATCAGCATGCAGAGAAGAAGCTGAAAGGCCTAAGCGTCCACGTGACGATGAAGATAAGGATCAGGATAAGAATGACGAGCATAAACGCCAAAAGAAGTCTGGTGAATCATCTTCCATGCAACCTCCACCCCAACGGACTCCAGCTCAATAAAGGTCTCCTCCTTGTTCTTCTACTGAAAAACCTCAGGATTCTTCTGAGTTACCACCCCAGACTCAAAAAACCGGTGATCAATTTGAGTATACGGGTGGTGACAATGAGGAATTCCATGAGCCCCAACAACAACCCACCTCTCCCGACAAAGTCAAGAAACCAGAATCCTCATCAAGGCCTAAGAAAAAGAAGAAGACGACACCTAAAGCTGACGTCGTATCATGGCTTGATGAAGATGACACTGATGAATTTGAATGGTTTTCTACACTTGTTAATTTCACACCCTACCCAGCTGAAGGTCAAGATCTGGTAGACGGTAATACATTGGAGCATGCTAAGATACTGCAAGAAAAATTCCGAGTAAAGAAGATGACGAAATCTGAGTTGAAGCAAATCAAGAATGAAGCTTTTCAACTGCTAAAAGATCGCTCGGAAAGTGCCATCGAGGTTGAATATCACCTTGAAAACATTGCTCGAGCCATGTCCAACAACATTGATTGGCTCAACCCGGAAGCAAACATCGACTTTACAACAAGGGACAACCCTCCATATTACACCGATTGGTCTAAACCTCTACCAACGATCGGCCGACCAGATCAGCCAAAGATTCCATTTCGCTACTTCTTCAACAACGACTTGGAGTTTCTTCTACACGGTGGCGATGGTTCTAGGAAATACGCTACATCCCGCACTCTTCTGTTTCTGGCAGCTATATACTCCAACTGTTTAGCCATCGAAGAAAAGGCTACTCATTTGTTTTCTAACAGTGTGGAGCAATATGACGTCGATGCATCGTACGGGATTCATCATTGGCCTGAACGGCGAAGAATCTACTACAAGAGCTGCCAGGTTCGAAAGTCTCAGCATGCAGTGTATAGTACTAAAGGGATCGTTGCTATTAAACAAGTTGATCTTTCATCTAAGTGGGACTACACTTTCCTAAATAATATCGTGGTCAAACGGCAAGATGAAAGGGATTATGCTTTCTGTGAAGCGGACTTTGAGAACTTGTCTCTGAATGACATTGAAGATCTGTACCTTGCTAAAGTACAGGGACGCATGAGACAATTCTCAACTGAAGTACAACGTGAATTCATCAAGTCTCTGCTTATCTTCATCCGAAGCATAGTCATCAAAGAACGTGTAGAAGATCTCCAGCTTGCAGTTGAATCATATCAGACCCGTGTCAACCTCACTCCACCTCAGCTAGACCTTCCTGACATTAACAAGCTTCCACAATACACCCTCGTCAGCAAACCATTCGGCGTCGTTTACCGCAGTGAACTTCAACGAAATTGCTTGATGGCGTGTAGAGATCTTCATAAGTTTGGGGATCACACTTTGAAGATGGTTAGGGACGGATTGGCTTATAGGTTAAAGGATATTCGTGCAAAGATTGGGTCTCCTAAGCGATGGAATTCTCAAGATCGAAGGGATGTGAAGAGGATCATCAAAATGATTGATGAAAGGTTGTATCGAAGGGATCAGTTCAGAACATTGGAAAGCTTTGTTGGTGGTCGACCCAGGATTAACATCACCGGCTATCAACGCCCGATTCGCACTCCTGGCAACATCACTGGACTTCCTGGTACCCCTTGATTTGCTTCTTTCATTATTACTTTGGATGTGTGATTTTACTTATCAATGGCTTGTGCACACATAACAGTGTACAACCCGTTCTTGTCAAGAAAGGACACTGTGGTATGCTTCAGTGCCACAATCCTTATAAAAGGAGCGAAAGCTTCTTACTTTTGAGTAAACCTTATCAAACCTTTCATTTTTCAAAGGTTTTACTCAAAAGAACAAGTACTTCCCCTTATGATTTTCAAAACCTCAACCGTTTATATCACTTGTTGAGGGGGAGTATTTGACTTAAAACTTTGTTCACCAAAATGTTCTTTGTGTCAATCTTCCCGCAACACTCAAAATGGTCATATTTATTCTCAACGTTTCAAAAATAACATTTTATATGCCATTTTTGAGGGGGAGAAAATTATGTGATAAGAAATATGTTATGTAAAATGCAAATGAATCTGTGTACCTCAGACTTAACCAACGAATTGACGATACTTAACTGCTAGTAACTCGAAAAGACTTGTCCGGGACGGGTAATAATTTCAAGCTAGTTCGCTAGTGATGTAAACGTGTCTCGCAAAGGACTTGTCCGAGTAGAATGTACCAATCGAGAAACTCTTGGTAGACATGAACTCTGACGGGTTTGACAACCTTTCGAGGTTTGTCTACACCTTTAAGGTAGTTATTAGAGCTAGTTGTCACCTAAAAACTGACAATGTAACTCTTTAACTATGCAACGTAACCGTGTCTCGCGGGGGATTGTCTATCTTGAGTTAATCAATTCAAAAAGTGCGCGCTCTTTCCTCACTGTGCAGATTTCCGTATAAACTCTTAAGCACATGTGGAGGGGGAGTATTTATGCAAAATCTTATCTCAACAGTGATACAAAATGTTTTTCATTCACAAATACTGTGAGAGATTTGCATGTAAATGGTTTTATGGCAACATAGGTTAGTCATGGAGTTATAAGGTGACTAAGGTTAGGAATAACCGTCCTATGATCCGCCAGAGCTGGATGGATCTACCCAAGGACACCACAAATAGTTAGTATTTAGAAGTCCTTAGGTATGATTGTAAAAAGGAGAAAATGAGAATCGAAGAAAGAAGGAGTTGAAGAATAAAAAAGAAATGCAAAGAAAAGGGTGAAAATTAATAGCCCTCCAGATTATTCAACTTAGGGCAGACACCGGGTTCAATTCATATGCTACGGGTTGTCACTTGATGACGCCGGTATTGAAGATTAAAAGTCATCATGGACCCACTGACGCATGCACTAAACCTTCTTAGCCACTCAAGTTTCTTTCAACAGAAGCTTGTTTCATTCTCACAGGGAACCCTACATAATCTATCGGCTTTCTCTTAGAGATTGCTGATATTGAAGAAGGAGACCCTCTCCCTAGTCTCCGCTCAGGAAAACCAAAACGCACTATTGAGTCTAGAGCCACGAGATTCACCAAAAGATCTCTTAGGTACACTTGACATTTCATCACTTGATGTTCAACAATAAGAACATCAGTGGTACGTTATCGAGTCCTTCACAGATCTTAGCAATCTGTCGAGAACATTTATGAGAGGTTCACATATGTGATCTTCAGTGATTGAATTGAAACTCCTGCCAGGGTCAACATCAAACAACCCTGACAGCAGGTCACTTTGGTAACTCCCCGTGGATTATGCTTAGTGTGTCTCAAACGGTCTACAGTCGTGAGGTGATGCTTCGGTGTACCTCAGCGACTCATCTGAACCGTAGGTGTACTTCGGTACATCGTGTTATCTCACTTGTGGGACTCCGGTTCAGGAACAGCCTTTGTGAGAATTAGAGTTGTGTTTTCACACTATGCTGTTAACACTCTCGAAGTTCAAACTTGTAAGTGCCGGAATCCGCTTAATACTAACCGTTTTAATGTTTTCTTCTTATGGAAGCTCTGGAGCGGAATGATCGTGCAGATTCTTCACATGCTCATGCCAACATCATCACTAATGGAAGTTCTGCCTTAAAGCAACACAAAAGTCAGAATGATTCTTCGTCAAAAACAAAGAATCTACAAAGTTTAAAAGACTTAAAGAACTTCATCAGTACTGAAATCCAACGTCAAAGAGCGTGTGAGCATGTTGAAGAATGACGTGGAGACACTGGAGCAGCGAAGCAGACCTGAGGCAGACATGATGCAGACTACAACATACTATCACTTTCATCACAAAGAACAAAGAACAAAGATAATTATGACGTCAAAGTAGAACTGTTCAAAGAAGACAATTTCTCTACACTGGGGAGATTGTTCGAATCAAGGCAATTCTTCACACAAGAAAGAAGAATGTCAGAAGACGTCAAAGCTACTATTACATCAACGCCTTCACCGTTTATACTCTTCATCACTAACACTTAGGGGGAGATTGTTGGAATCACTCCTAAACCTTAATCAAGTGTTAATGATTCATATGTAATAGTTAGCTTAATTATGGCCTTTATGTTTGTTATTAGCCTTAGGCTTATGTAGAAGGCCCATAAGCCTAGGCCTAGCCCAATAAGGAAAAGGATGGGAACTAGGAGTGTTGCCCTAGCTTCCCTCCTATAAATACTCTTGTAAACCTTCTTATGAAGGTGGTTGTTCAAGTTATTTCTTTCACATACTCCTACGCATAACCGGTCTAACATTTACGTGTGTGTGTGTTTGGTTTACTTGTTCAATCCCCTTTATCTCTTTCTAGTAAGCTTGTGTTGTAAAACTAGTGACCTTACAGTATTGGCCTTCGGCATCGATGATGATGGTTTTGTTGATATATTAAGGTTTGATTTTATATAAAAGTAGCCATAGCTATATTAGAGTTGGGCCAATATTCGGCCTTAGGTAGGGCTTTTTTTGAGATTCGTTGTTTCCTCAATTTTTATTACTTATAAAAATGTTACACTAGGGATTGTTTGTTAGATTTTTTAATTAAGTTATGTTTAGTTAAATTGTTAAAAGATAACTTAAGGCAAAACATCATCAGTTTTATTACTTAATATTTCAGTCATCTATTTGATTTAATACATCATGTTTGGCAAACGCTTTTGCGTAACTCTTTTTTTGTTTCCTCACCACCTCAGGCTTGCATCATAAAAGATAATCTGAACCTCATGTTTGGGATCTTTAATCTGCTTGCACTCGAGTATTTTGATAAGTTCCCTCACACACCATGTTGAAGAAGCATAATTCTTGGAGAAGACAACTATCAAAAATATCGATTCTTCAATTGCTTTGTTGAGATGAGGAGATATCTCTTCTCCTTTAAGAAACTCTGTGTCATCTCTAAAAGCATGAATCCCTTTTTGCTTGAAATCGTTGAACATATGATCCATGAAACTTTTTCGGATATCTTCACCTCTAAAACTTACGAAAGCATCATATTTCCACCTCCATGCGGGGTTCTCACCAACATGCAAGGGTCCATCATCTTGACTAACAAAAGACTGAGAGGACCATCCAGGACGCTCTGTGATAGCAGTTCCATCTATATGAAGCTCTACTAAGGTTTTGATTTTGCCTGCCTTAGTCTTCAGGGAGTTTGTACATCTTTAAATTGGAAGGAAAACTCCTAATGCGTTTGCAATCTCTCAGATTTATGACAACAAGCCTATTAAGCATTCCAATGGATGAATGAAATGTATCTAAATTCACACAACCTTCGAGATTTAGCTCTTCGAGATTTATAATTTCTAAGAAGTCATGGGTGGTTGTAAGATTACAAGAGTACCTTAGCTTCATTACTTTCAACCTTCTAAAACACTAACATATGGAAAGAAGATGAGTTATTGACTCATAAAGTGTCGAGCAGAAAAAATGTGTGAACAAGAAAATACCTTTAATGTTGTCCAAAAATGTTTTATGTTATTGTAAGGCAGGCCAATGGCCACAATGTTTTCTGGACATAAATCTAAATGTAAGTACTTGAAAGGGCATCCATGCCAACAAAATAACTTCAACTCATTGGATAAAAAATTTAAACTTCCTGAGAAGTTCACATTATAGTCGTTCAATTCAAACTTTTACCCAGATTCTTCCTCTTGATAGATTTTCAGGATCCACAGCTTTTTCACTTGTGCAAATTTAGTAGCATCTATGTGAACCTTTTGACTAGATTTCTTTAACAGAAGGACTATAATTTCAATTGCTTCTGTAAGTGTTATCTAGATAAAATCAAGAACATGTATGTCTTCCCGTCATGGATGTCTTGTGAAGTTCGGGCGCAGATACATCGTATTCGGTGAGATAAATACGGCGTATTGAAGTAAGACATGCTTGTTCTTCATTATTGACCAAAGTATCATATACGACGTATTGTTGATATGAATACGGAGCATGCATCAAAGTCAGAAAGTGGTTTTCAATTTCGTCAAAATCTTGGAACACGATGTATTGATCTAGAATAATAGTTCGTATTGGTATCAAAATCAGTATACTTCTTAAACTTCATCGTTTTAGCTCCAAAACACATCATTCTTTCTAACTTTCATCAATTTCTTGATAATAACTGAGATTTACAAAAATAAGAAATCAAGTATCAATTCTCATATAAAATAATGTAAAACAAGCAATATAAATGGGATAAATGATGCTATAATAGCCGATGGGTCGGATTACAACACTTGTCGCCCTAGGAGCAACCCACCAATAAGCATGGCTACATCTGTAACATATTGGATTTCATAAACACATCAAATAATATTAAAGAGGGGCGTATGGGTTGAGTTTTAGAGAGAGAATTGGGAACTTGATGAAACAAGGAAAAATGGTATGGAAGCTCCAACCCTCTACCTTGGGTGGTAGAGGGTATTTATAGTTTCTTACAAGACACACCTCCTACGGGCTGTGGATCAGACATACAGTGGGTAAAGACCCGTCCGTCCTCCACGGTGTTACTTAACTAACTACTTATTAACATAACTTGACTACGACTACGAGCTTTCTAACGAATACATATACTTGAGGTGACCGACACTTTAATTAATGGATTTTATAAATCCTAAAAATCTCCCCCTAAGGGAGGTCAGCTCAATTTACATTGAATACAAAAAGATATTACATTTTGATTGTTCTTGGATTCATGATTTAGTTCTTTGCTCTGTAGCCCGCAGTCTTTGATTCTTCATGTTCTGCATGTTTGGTTAATCCAAGTGGAGATCTTTAACTGATCCACGTGATGATGAGTTTTGAGCCAGCTTTGAGATCATCAGCTACCATAAATCTCTGACTCTTCCTTTTTGGTGTTGACATTATGTGATGTTGTGACATTTGGACCGACATGCTCACATTATGGGTCATGATATCTTCTCATCAGAGTTGCAGAAGCTTTTGTTGATTCATGATATTTGCAGCAGCGTAGCAGAAGCATGGAGTGAAAATATCAGAGTCGTTGATGAAGATATGCACTTATCATGAGTTCTTATAGACATGAATGTGATGTGTGAGCATGTGGTTATGGATTGACTCCTCAATTCTGATCAGCTACAAATGTTGGGTGTACCTGCATACAACATTTAGCGATAAAATGCACGAAAGTGTGTTTTATCACTTTCGTTGAATTGAGGTACACGGCCCACGGTTCCCCATTGATCAATACAAGTACTGCCTGTGATCAGGTATAATTCCTAAGAATCTCCTTGACAGGGTTTCGCAGCTGCTCTAGCTGTTCTCAAACCGGAATGTCTCAAAGAAGACAACACGGAGTGAGTGAACCAGCGAATTGAGATTCACTGATTGATGAAAAGTGAATTGAACAACAATCGTGTATTGCTTAATATAAAGTGTTTTGCAATACAACGAAGGTTTTAAGAAAAATCAATTATCAATCAAAAATACCTTTTATTTTGAAATATTAATACACAGTCGATGTGCTAGAGAGAATTATTTTTAAGCACAACGACCGGTTTTTCAAAGGTATCCGTCAATCCATTTCCTGGACCAAGGTTGATTCAATATTGAGTCGCCCCATTGTTTTAATCCAGTTTTCTCAAGTTTGATCTATTGGATAGATCTGACATGTCACCTACCAAGAGCTTGTTTGATGTTGGGTCTAGAAGGTTTTCCATCTTCATTGTAAATATGTGACCATATCACTCAGATGTTCTGGCAATATCACAAGGATAATGCGTAGGACTCATAAGATATATTCTCACTTTCCACATTGTGTGAAACAGTGAGTCTTCATTGATTGTGTCCTTAATGAGATTTATTGATGATCTCGTGGCTCTAGACTCAATGGTGCACATTTGGTTCCTATGTCGGAGACTAGGGAGAGGGTCTCCTTCTTCAATATCAACAATCTCTAAGAGAAAGTCGATAGATAATGTAGGTTCCCTGTGAGAATGAAACAAGTCCTTTTAAAAGGAACTTGAGTAGCTTAGGAAGTTGTAGTGCAGTGCGTCACTGGGTCATGACGTCTTGTCTTCAATACCGCTGTTACCTTGGTAACCACCAGTAGGATATGAATTGAACCCGGTTTTTGCCCTAAGGTTGAAATAATGGAGGGCTATTTCTTTTCACCCTTTTCTCATTCATTTCTTTTTCATTCTTCAAACCCTTCAGTGCTTACCGAAATTTCATAACTAGTGCCTTGTTGGGTTTGTTCCAGTTCCAGTTCTAGCTCTATCTCAGTCCACACTCTTCCCATTTCTCACTTTTCTCCTTTTTTCCATCATACCTAAGGACTTCTACACTATCTAGTGGATTGTCCCTGGGTATATCCCTCCGGCTCTGGCGGGATTGTCCCTGGATTGATGGTTTTGTTGATAAATTAAGGTTTGATTTTATATAAAAGTAGAAAAAGCTATATTAGAGTTGGGCCAAAGTAGGGCTTTTTTTGAGTTTCGTTGTTTCCTCAATTTTTTATTACTTATAAAAATGTTGAAGGATATCATCAGTTTTATTACTTAATATTTCAGTCATATTTTTTATTTAATACGTCATGTTTGGCAAACGCTTTTGCGGAACTCTTTTTTTGTTTCCTCACAACATCAGGCTTGGCATCATAAAAGATAATCCGAACCTCATGTTTGGGATATTTAATTTGCTTGCACTCGAGTATTTTGATAAGTTCCCTCACACACCATGTTCAAGAAGCGTAATTCTTGGAGAAACAACTATCAAAAATCTCGATTCTTCAATGGCTTTGTAGAGATAAGGAGATATCTCTTCTCCTTTAGGCAACTCTATGTCATCTCTAGAAGCATGATTCCTTTTTTTCTTGAAATCATTGAACATATGATCCATGAAACTTTTTCGGATATCTTCACCTCTAAAACTTACGAAAGCATCATATTTCCACATCCATGCAGGGTTCTCACCAACATGCAAGGATCCATCGTGTAAATTTTCGGGATGCAGTCCACCATCTTGACTGACAAAACACTGAGAGGACCATCCAGGATGCTCTGTAATAGCAGTTCCATCTATATGAAGCTCTACTAAGGTTTTGATTATGCCCGCCTGAGTCTTCAGGCAGTTTGTACATTTTTAAATTGGAAGGAAAACTCCTAATGCATTTGCAATCTGTCAGATTTATGACAAAAAGCCTGTTACGCATTCCAATGGATGAATGAAATGTATCTAAATTCACACAACCTACAAGATTTAGCTCTTCGAGATTTATAATCTCTAAGAATACATGGGTGGTTGTAAGATTACAACAGTACCTTAGCTTCATTAATTTCAGCTTTCTAAAACACTGACATGTGGAAAGAAGATGAGTTATTGACTCATAAAGTGTCGAGCAAAAAAATGTTTTATGTTGCTGTAAGACATGTCAATGGCCACAATGTTTTCTGGATAGAAATCTAAATGTAAGTACTTGAAAGGGCATCCATGCCAACAAAAGAACTTCAGCTCATTGGATAACAAATTTAAACTTCCTGAGAAGTTCACATTATAGTCCTTCAATTCAAACTTCTACCCTGATTCTTCCTCTTGATAGATTTTCTGGATCCGCATCTTTTTCACTTGTGCAAAGTCGGTAGCATCTATGTGAACCTTTTGACTAGATTCATTTTGACTAGATTTCTTTAACAGAAGGACTAGAATTTCAACTGCTTCTGTAAGTGTTACCGGGATAAAAGCAAGAACATGTATGTCTTCCCTTCATGGATGTCTTGTGAAGTTCGGGCGCAGATACGCCGTATTCGGTGAGATGAATACGGCGTATTGAAGTAAAACGTGCTTGTTCTTCATTCTTGACTAAAGTATCATATAAAATGTATTGTTGATATGAATACAGAGCAGGCATCAAAGTTAGGAAGTGGTCTTGAATTTCTTCAAAATCGTGGAATACGATGTATTTGTTGGTTTCAGTAAATACCCAAACCCCTTAATCTAGGATTTGAATAGAAAATATCCTAAGTGTTTAGTCCGTTAAACACTAACAGGTCACTGAGTGCATAGTTTCTCAGTGAGCCATCTTCAGGATACTCAGTATGAGGCGAAGAAGAAGCCTCTCCACTCAGTAAGGCGGAACTTAAAGGGTAAAGACTAAGTCAAGAAAAAGATGGTGGATTCAGTGAGTGATGACAATAACTCACTGAATCCCTAAGACTCCTCTCCAACTATTTACACTGAAGACAAACTGAAGTTAAAGTCTGAAGGCTATGTAGACTGAAGAATGAGTGGGACAAGGCGGGAAATGTTTACCCATATAAAACTAAGTCCCTATCTACTAAAGTCAAGCCTTCCCTGAATAGCAAGCGGCTAGGCTAAAGTATTCTCTGTCAAGGAAAGCAGCCTCGCCGCCTACTACAAATAGCAAAGTAAACAGTAACCGAATATATCAATATTCGTGTTTACTGTGATCTCAGTTTCGTCCTTTAGGATAAAGTTAATAACCATACTTGTATAAATAGCATAAGAGATTGAGTGAAAAGATTAAGCTTGTGAATCCACCATCTTTTACCCATTGAGTGAAAAGACTTAGCCTGAGCTTAGAGAGGAGTCACCAAACTTTGTCATTTCAATCCCAAGTACTATTCCACAAGTACTTGGGTAATGTATTCTTTTGATTCATTTCTAATAAGAATATAAACGTTGAAAATTTATAAGTTTGTTTTACTTACGTTAATTTCAGTCATTTTTCACTATTAGATTGTTTAAAATACTTAATTGTTTTTATACGATAGTGAATAGGGAACAACAAGTGGTATCAGAGCAAGGCTGGTTATAAAACTTTTTATACTTTCTTTTAAGCTGCTCTAAAACGTTTTTAAATCAGGATCCCTGTGGCTGAAATTGATGTACCCCAACTAGTCGATAAAAAGGGTGGAGCTTATTCAACTGTTGCCCCTAGACTTGAAGTTGGTAAATTCAACAAATGGAAAAAGCGTATGCTTTGCTATTTGACTGGGATGGAACCTTATTATATCAAGTGTATAAATGAAGGTCCATTTATCCCAAAGAGTGCTGAAGGTTTGCCTAAACCTAAAGCTCAGTGGACTCAGGATGAGAGGAGAGTGGTCAACCAGGACCAAAGACTCAAAAGTATCATCATATCATGTCTTCCTGATGATATTAGGGAGTCAGTTATAAGCTGTAGTATAACTAAACAAACCTAGGATGACCTATTTCATAGCCATGAAAGTCCATTTGATACCAAGGAAAATAGGATAATGGACCTGAAACTTGAGTATAACACCTTCAGGGCTAAGGACTCAGAAACTCTGTCTCAAACTTACACCCGGTACAAAACTCTTTTAAATGAACTGTCAAATGATGGTGTTAAGTTGTCCAAACATGAAATCAATGTTGGTTTTGTCAATAGTCTCCCTGAGAAGTGGTTGAATTTCTCTCAGGGACTTAGGAATGCTAATCACATCCAGAATCTTGAACTTCCTAAAATTTATGGGAAATTTGTCTATGCGGAAAACCTCATCAACAGACGATACCCTGACTTAAAGAAGTCTCAGGAAGTCAAGAAGTCCCTGACCACCACCTCAACACCTATATCAACTGCTTTCTTCTCTAACAATGTGGTTCAAGATTTTCAAGAAAACTCGATGATGAGCCGATGAGAGATCAAGTGAGGAGTACCTAAATGACCTAAACATGAATTTCAGGAAAGGGCACTCCTTGCTAACTCTCGAAGGTTTATAAAAAGAAACAAAGGTTTTTCAAATGCTAAAGCAAATGAGGACACTGAATGCTTTAAGTGTCACAAAAGAGGTCATTTTGCAAATGACTGTTTTTCAAAAACAATTTCTGAACCCTCTTATAGACCATCAGGGTCAAATCAGTCCTCAGGTTTTAGCAAATTTCAACCAAAAATCTATCAGTCTCATCAAAACTTTCAAAACAAATATAACCAAAACAAAACCATAGATTTTGAAGCTAAGTATAGGAAAATCAAAGCTAAGCTTGCATTGCTTGAGGCCAGTCCCTCAAAAACAAAAAGTATTCAATCTATGAAGGGTAAAAACAAAGGTCTTGTTGCTGAAACCTTCAACTGGGATGAAGAGCCAGTCTCATCTGATGAAATGGTGCATGTCAATGCACTGATGGCCCTCTCAGAGGAAGACAAGCTAGCTGTTGGAAAAAAATCATGCCAGGAATGGTGAATGGGTCAACATCACAATGAAGAAGGTAAATATTCTACTTTCTATGGATGATGAGTCTGATTGGCAGTCTTTTATGAACTATATCAATGTAGACCTTAAGTTTGTAGAGGAGCAATGATTAAATCTTTTCTCTAAGTACAACAAGTTAAGTTTTGAATTGAACAAGTGTAGGGATGAATTACTATTGTTAAAACAATCCAAGCTTGAGTCTGTCACTTTACAAATTCAAAACACTGAACTAGTCAAAAAAATCAAGCTCTTCAAGATGAACTAAAAAAGGAAAAAGATATCATTGAAGGTTGGACTGCTAAGAATCCAAGGGTCTTTGATGCTGTGGGTGCCCCCAGTAGCAAAAAAAGAGTCATAGGTGAAAATCATCTCCCTGAATCTCACAACAAAGACCAGAGTCCCAAACCATTTGTGTCTGGTGGCATGATTACCAGTATGTTGACTGTTCCCAAGCCTAAGTGATTGGATTGAAAGGGTTAATCCTGAGAGTAAGCTTCCAAACTTTGATTCTGGAAGAATTCTAGAGCCTGAAAGTCAAGCTCTAAAGAGCATGCTTGGACTCCCTGATGTTCCCAGTAGTACTGAACACATCTCTGAGTCTGAAGATGAATCTTAAGCACCACTTCCACCCTTGGAACCTCTTCAGGGTGCTGATCCTAGCTCTGAGCTTACTCCATTACAATACAATCTACACTCTCCTAAAGAAAGGTCTGGACTTGGTAGAACCATCCTGAAAAGACCATCAAAACCAACTCAACAAGAATCTACCCCCATTGAAACTTCCATATCCTCAGTCCCCACTGAAGCTGACCAAATTCAGCAATTGACTGAACTTGTGAGGAAGCTAACTGACAAGATGGAATCCATTGAAAAGGTCCCTGAATCAATCAAGGAGACAAAGTCAGCTTCCTCTAGTTCCTCAAAGTCAAAAACCACCACCAAATCCAAGCAGAAGTGTGATATATGCCACTATACCAGTCATACCACTGACAACTGTTATAGAATCCTTTTTTGTATGATCTGCAAAAAGGATGATCACAGAACTGCTGATCACTTACAATATGTAAGTTCTCTCAGTAAAGCAAACTATACCAAAGTTGGTCATCAGTATGCTTCCACATCCAAGTCTGCTCAAAAGTTTAGAGCAAAACCCTTTCCTCCTTGCCCACACTGTGGCTTTAATGATCATCATCCTGATGATTGTCTCATGAACACATGCTGTGATATTTTCAGAAACCCAGCTCATGAGACATCTCAGCATGACAATGTCATCCAAGCAAGGAGAAGTTCCAAGCAACCCAAAAGCACTTAGTCATCCTCGATCTCCAAATGCAAAACCTGTGGTAGCACAATGCACTCAACCACTGACCATGAGTCAATTGCCAAATTCAAACAGACCATGAAGCCCAAGCCCGCTAATAAGTGGGTCACTAAGAGAAACTAATTCAGTTTACTACTTGTGCAGAGGCATGCCAGGGAGCCTATCTGGCATCTAGACAGTGGATGCTCAAGAAGCATGACTGGCGTGAAGGAATATCTGCACAAGTATGTAAAGGAACCAGTACCCAAGGTAGTATTTGGTGATAACTCATCATGTCCCACTGAAGGTTATGGTTTAGTAAATTGCAACAGAATAGTTTTCTCTAGGATAGCTTATGTCAATGGTCTCAAATACAATCTCATCAGTGTCAGTCAATTATGTGATGCTAAGTACATTGTGCAATTCAATGACAAACAAGGTACCATTTTCAATGCCAACAAGGAAGTTGTTTTGATAGCTCCTAGAAGAGATGATGTTTATGTCTTAGACATGAAAACTCTTTATCAAGATGGAACTTGTCTCTTTGCCAAAGCCACTGAAACAATCAACTGGCTGTGGCACAAGAGACTCTCACACTTAAATTTAAAAAACATCAACAACTTGGCAAAACAAAACAAGGTCCTTGGCTTACCATCACTGGTTTTTGCAAAAGATAAACCATGCTCAGCCTGTGAAAAAGGCAAACATCAAAGAGCATCTTTCAAAACAAAGCAAATTGTTCTATCAAAAACTGCCTTCACCTCTTGCACATGGATCTCTTTGGACCTGTCAGTCCTAGATCAATCCAGCATGAGAAGTATACACTTGTCATTGTTGATGATTTTTCCAGATACACTTGGGTATACTTTCTTTCCAAAAAGAGTCAGGCAGCTGATACTATAATGTCATTTATCAGGAACATTGAAAACCAGAATGACATTACAGTAAAACAAATCAGAACTGACAATGGTATTGAGTTTAGAAATGTAGAGCTTGAGAATTTCTGTGATGAAAAGGGAATCTCCCAAAAATTTTCATCTCCTTACACCCCTGAACAAAATGGGGTGGCTGAAAGGAAAAACAGAACTCTCATTGAGGCTACAAGAACCATGTTAAATGGTTCAGCCCTCTCAAAACATTTCTGGACTGAAGCTGTCAAAACAGCCTTTTATACTCAAAACAGGTCAATCATTGTCAAAAGACATAACAAAACCCCATATGAGATATTCAAAGGTAGACTTCCTGATATCAGCTACTTTAATGTGTTTGGATGTCCTGTGTTTATCCGTAACCACAAGGATCATCTAGGCAAGTTTGATGCAAAAGCTGATGATGGATACTTTCTAGGTTACCCACTGATCTCCAAAGCCTTCAGGGTATTTAACACAAGGAGACAACAAGTTGAGGAAACCTTTCATGTCACCTTTGATGAAAGCTCAGAAAGCATCAGGTTCTCCAACACCTCAGTGGAGGAAATAGGAATTGATAACTCTTCAAGATATCCTCCTGATGAGTATAACACTGAAATCAATTCCTCATACCAAGCTGATGCTAACATCTCATATTATGTCTTACCTTACAACCTGTCACAACCAACCATCTGTGAATTCATTGATAACCAATCAGTCCCTTCTGGGATAGGTAACACTGAACCAAATGTTCAGGACCCTGTGATTCATGAACTACAACCTGAACAAGACATCTCAACAGATGCTCTTAATGATCCTATGGCTCATGCACCTGAACTCAACCCTGAGACTCCAATGACCTCTTCAAGCTCAGATCCTAGAACACAAAGTAAGTGGACAAAATCTCAGAACATTGAGCTTGTAAACATCATTGGTGAACCCAGTGAGGGCATGCTCACCAGAAGCATGGCTGCTAAATTAACTGCAGCTTCAGCCAATGAATGTCTATATGCTGATTACCTCTCATATATAGAACCCAAAAGTGTCACTGAGGATCTAAAACACCCAAGTTGGGTTCAGGCCATGCAAGAAGAACTTCAACGGTTTGATAAAAACAAGGTCATGAACTTGATCAAATGTCCCCAGGATTTCATTGTCATAGGAATAAAGTGGGTTTTCAGAAACAAAATTGATGAAAACAGCACTTTTATTAAAAATAAAGCCAGACTTGTAGCCAAAGGTACAGTCAACAAGAAGGCATTGACTATGATTAGACATTTGCTCCTGTTGCAAGAATGGAAGCCATCAGGATCTTCCTTGCATATGCTACCTACATGAACTTCAAAGTTTACCAAATGGATGTAAAAAGTGCATTTCTAAATGGTGAACTCAAGGAAGAAGTGTATGTTCAGCAACCTCCAGGCTTTGAGAGTAGTGAATTCCCTGACTATGTCTGCAAGCTTGATAAAGCTCTTTATGGACTAAAACAAGCTCCCAGGGCATGGTATGAAACTCTCTCAGCCTTCCTAATCCAAAACAAGTTTGTCAGAGGAAAGATAGACAACACATTGTTTATCTACATTACAAAACAAGATGTGATACTGGTCCAAGTATATGTTGATGACATCATCTTTGGCTCAACAAACTACACTCTTTGCAAACAGTTTGAAAAACTGATGACAAAGAAGTTTGAAATGAGCATGATGGGTGAACTCACATACTTCCTTGGACTACAAATCAGGCAAACTGATAAAGGAATCTCCATCAGTCAAGAGAAATACACCAGAAATCTCTTGAAGAAATATGAGATATCTGACTGTGCCTCAGTGAAGACACCAATGGTCCCTCCTAACAACCTTGGACCTGATTTCACTGGCAAATCAGTCAATCAAACCCATTTCAAAGGGATTGTTGGCTCACTGATGTATCTTACTGCTTCTAGACCAGACATACAATTCTCAGTCTGTCTAATAGCAAGATATCAGTCCAATCCTAAGGAATCCCACCTTACTGCAGCCAAAAGGATTCTCAGGTACCTGAAGGGAACCCCAAGCCTTGGACTCTATTATCCAAAGTGCTCAGGGTTTGATCTCAAAGGGTACTCTGATTCTGATTATGCTGGTTGCAACATGGACAGAAAAAGTACCTCAGGGTCCTGTCAATTTCGTGGAGGAAAACTGGTTTGTTGGAGTGCTAAAAGGCAGCAATCAGTGGCTATGTCTTCAGCCGAAGCTGAATATGTGGCTGCTGCAGGATGTTGTGCCAATGTCTTATGGATGAAAAGTCAACTCAGTGACTATGACATCCATTACAAAATGGTACCCATCTTCTGTGACAACACCAGCGCAATTGCAATCTCTAACAACCCTGTCCTTCATCAAAGAACCAAACACATTGATATCAGATATCACTTCATCAGGGATCACATAATGAAAGGAGACATAGAGCTTCATTTCATCCCTACTGAATATCAACTTGCTGATATATTCACCAAACCCTTGGATGAACCTACCTTCAGGAGACTGAAAGCTGAATTGGGAATGCTAGACATTGAAAGTCAGCTATCTGAAAACCAATCTCAGTAAGTTTTCACTGAAATGGTTCCTTCTCACTGAACGAAACCCATAAACACATCTCTCACTGAATAAGTAAGACTCATTTAGGGACCCTGACTCTAGATATTAAGCATTGAATGAGTAACTAAATGCATCAAGTATTCGTTACTTAAATGTCCTAGGTTGGAAATCACACCAATTTAATATAGGAATATATGTCTTTATATCTTACTGTCATGGGTCCCTCATACTTACCTCATCCCACTTGGCATTAAATGCCTCCTCACATAAAGTATCATGTTGATATTTTGTTACTGCAAAAGTGCACTTTTACTGTGCGCTGCAACTGTTACCTTGAAAAACTGGATTTTACTGCGGGTAGTGGAGTGGTGGCATTAAATGTGGAAATTCAAAACGTTTTCAAAAACCGACTTTACAAATCCACAAGTATGCACAAACAACCCCTCTCAACACTCTATAAATACCCCTCACATAATCCTTATAACACACACAAAATATTTCTGCTAACAAAACTCTGTCAAAATCTCTTTCAAACCCAGAAATCTTTGTGTTCTTCAAACCTTGTTTGGTGAAAAATCTTCTTTGTAAACCTTTACAAAAGTTTTTCATCACAACTTAAGAGATTCAAAACCTTTGATTGTTCTTGTCAAGAATTTTTTTTTCAAAACCCTAAAAACCTTTTAATGGAAATGGCAAGAACCCAATCTCTTCAGTTTGCTTCACAGTGGGTAGGTGATCTTAGCAATGTTGAATTTAAAACAAATAATGTCATAGGCAATTTTGAATATCCTCAAACTATCCCAGCCTATAAGGACATTATGAAATTTTTGTATAACTGCCCACTGAAAATGGCCTTTGTTCAGTGTCCCTCAATACTGTACCAAAACCTCCTCAGGGATTTTTGGACAACAGCTAAGGCCTTTGACCCGACACCCTCTACTGATGAGAATAACCTTAGACCACTCAGGGAATATCTCATCAGGTTCAGTCTTAACGGGGGGCAGCAATTCACCCTGTATTATAAAACTTTTTGCACTTCAACAGGGTTAGACTACAACAAGGGAGTGTATGTCGCCCATCCTGAACCCTCCACAGTGAAGGATGGGTTAAAACAAATCATTTTGGATCCAACATTTTTGGACAAGACCCCAGTCACCAAGAGTTCATTCCTCGTAGCTTGGAGGATCCTATTCACTTTTGTGATTCAAGTCCTCGGCGGGAACCACTAATCCATTGAACAAGTTAACTCTATTCAGTTGATGATGGCATACTGCTTAATGAATGGGGTCACTGTCGACATAGGGGAGATCATTTACAGTGATCTCGTAACCAAGCTACATAGCAAAACTAGGACGAAATACGTTTCGTATCCTAGGTTTGTCTCTTGTGCTTTGCAAGCGTTACTGGGTTCAAATTATCCTCAGGAAGAAAAATTTGGTGCTTTACCTGGCATCCTGAGCCAATCAAATTTTCAAAAGGACCCATCCCTTGTCACTAATATTGAATTGACGGCCCATATAGTTTCTGTAAACAATCAGAGGGAATCAGTGTCTCCTAACCCTGCTCCTATAAAGAGAAAGGGGAAGTCTCAGACTGGGACTAAGACCAAACCCAAGTCTCAGGGCCCTGAGGCTTCTGGAGCACTGGCCAAAAGGCAAAGAAAACCCGAGACTGATTTGCCACCCACTAGAGACCAAGCAACATCCACCCAAGGGACAAGGAAGGACACTGATAAATCACAATCAGTGCCCTTGGTCCAAACTACTACTCCCCAAGATCCAGAGGGAAACATACAACCCGCTGGTAGGGGAGCGCCTTCCACTATGCCCAATGATGACATTAGCAAATCACAGCCTTTGTCAGAGGGCACACTGAATGATCCCAAAGACTCAGAGGGAAACAAACAACCCACTGATAGGGATATAACAATCACTGACTTTGCTAAAGGCACTGGAAAAAACCCATCAGTGTCTCAGGGGTCAATGGGGGACAAAGACTCGGAGGGAAAGAAACAACCCGCCGATACGGAACCCATAACCAATACTGACTCTAGAGAAGACATTGGGAAAAACCCGTCAGTGTCTGAGGGGTCAAAGGGGGACAAGACTTAGAGGGACATACACCACCCGCTAATACGGAAACCATCCACCCCACTTTGTTAACCATGGCTGATGTAACAGGGATACTATTTTCTGATGATGAACCTGCTGAAAGTGATGATGTAATTTTATCAGCAGGGGAAGAAGTGGACGCTGAGGTTCAAGCTGAACAAGAACCTCAGCCTGATCTACAGGAGCATACTGAGTCACCATTTCAACCTGAAGAAAATGACTCGGACTCCTCATCATCCAGTTCTGGTGAATTTAGCCGATATGATAACATTCTTCCAATCACTTAAAGGCAGCTAGTCATGTGGATCACCAAAGCCTCAAGGAAGTTATACTCTGGGGTCACTGACCAAATGTGGGATCAACACACTGAGGCTGCTGCCAGTTATGCCGATCTTAAATCCGATGTGCTCACCTTTAATGACAACACTGATGAACACAAGGAACTCATGTATCAGCATCTTCTTAAATTGGATGACAACCTGGCTAAGTTTCTCAGACATCTTCAGGGTTGTGGGACCAAGATTGATGAAATCAGGGAATCGGTCAAAGAAGACCCAGCACTCAACTCGAAAGTGCTAGAGGCTACTGAGGCTTACTTAAAGAATTCCTCAGCCCTCACTGAACTGATCACAATGCTCAATTATGCCAATGTTCAGGGTCTTCAGACTTCGCTTCAGTCTCTTCAGGAAACACTGGGCTCTTTGGATGCTCAGGTGACCAATTTAGCTAAGGCTTCCTCATCAATGGCGTGGAATATTGGGCCACGCATGACAACCTTAGAAATTTCTTAAGCTAATCTGGAAACTAAGGTCACTGGTCTTCAAAATGATACATCTGTTATCAAGGCTATGGTCACTGAAATCTACCAAGCCTTCAAAGGTCAAGCAGCCCAAACTCCCCTAGTGTCCGGACCAACTCTTGCTCTCACTGAAGTTGCCGCAACAGTTGAGGGGGAGAGGAGCACTGAAGAGACTTCATCTCACACTGAGGGGGAGCCAACACCACCTGTATCTGCTGCTCCAATATCATCATCACCACCTGTTTCAACAATACCCATCTCATCAATCCCACCACCACCAACATCTACAACAACAACACTGACAGTCACACCCATCACAACAACAACTCCACCACTGGTAGCATCATCATCTTCCTCAGGACAGGACAAAGGAAAAGTCATAATGCAAACTCATTGTAATGCCCCTTTTATCACGTATACCTTATCACAACGTTAGACACAAACACGCTCTATGTGTAAACCACAACAGTTACACTATGCTTATAAGAAAGATGAAGAATAGAAAGTGGTGACATGAATGATATTAGGCGTATGTATGTTTAGAGAGATAGAGAGAAGAAAGGAAACTTTATTCCAAAGCAACACACACACACACACACACTCAAGCACACCCCTCAAATGAGACTTTGAGGGGTATTTATAGTACAAGACACAAGGTGCCCTAAAAGGCTTTCTATGGGCCGTGGATATGGACTTAGATTGGATTGGGTTACTTGGACTTATACAAGTCAAGCTTATCATAACGCCTAGCCATTTAGCTTAGCTCAATCCAAGAGCCCATTGACTATTCTATCACGATATCTTACACACGTTACAAAGTTCCTAAACGTGAATGACCATCACTTCTAATAAAACTATTAAGGCTAACAATCTCCCCCTAAGGGGTGGTCATTCAAAAGATGCTCCACTTGATAAGATCTTTACTTTCCTTAAGCTTGAACTTTGCGTGTAGATATAGAATAGTCTTAATTCATTGTTCCTTGATGATTTGTGATCAGATAATGTGGTTGTCTGCCGTTGTCAACTTCGTTGGTTAGGTGTCTCCACGTCATTCTCCACCATGCTCACACTTCTATTTGTCTTTTAGTTACCAATGATGTAGTTCTCGAGTCTTTAAACTTTGTAGATTCTTTGACATTGACGAAGAATCTTCTTTAACTATGTGTTGCCATTGATTTTGCTGAGAACTTTCATGTGTTGTTGGTATGAGCATGTAGAGAATCTGCACGATCCATCCGCTCCAGAGCTTCCATAAGAAGAAAACATAAAAACAGTTAGTAATAAGCGGATTCTGGCACTTATAAGTTTGAATTTCGAGGGTGTTAACAGCATATTGTGAAAACACATCTCTAATTCTTACAAAGGCCGTTCCTGAACTGGAGTCCCACAATTGAGATAACGCGATATACCAAAGTACATCTACAATTCAGATGAGTCGCTGAGGTACACCGAAGCATCACCTCACGACTGTAGACCGTTTGAGACACACTAAGCGTAATCCACGGAGAATTACCAAAGTGACCTGCTGTCAGGGCTGCTTGATGTTGACCCTGGCAGGAATTTCCACTCAATCATTGAAGATCACAAATGTGAAACTTCTCATAAATGTTCTGGCAGATTGCTAAGATCTGCGTAGGACTCTAGAATATATCACTTGTGTCCTTATTGATGAACAACAAGCGATGTCATGTCATGTGTTCCTATGAGATCTTTTAATGAATCTCGTGGCTCTAGACTCAATAAGTGCATTTTGGTTTTCCTGAGCGGAGACTAGGGAGAGGGTCTCCTTCTTCAATACCAACGATCTCTAAGAGAAAGTCGATAGATTATGTAGGGTTCCCAGTGAGAATGAAACAAATCCCTTTTGAGAGGAATTGAGTGGCTAGAAGGTTTAGTACAGTGCGTCACTAGGTCCATGACGTCTTTGTCTTCAAGACCAGTGTCATCTAGTGACAACCAGTAGCAGATGAATTGAACCCGGTTTCTGCCCTAAGGTTGATTATGGAGGGCTATATCTTTTCACCCTTTCATTACATTTCTTTTTAATTCTTCAACCCCTTCTTTCTCCTTTCTCACATTACTCCTTTTTTCAATCATACCTAAGGACTTCTAGTACTAACTATGGGTATTGTCCTTGGGTAGATCCCTCCGGCTCTGGCGGATCATAGGACTGATTTCCTATCCTTAGTCACCTTATAGCTCCATGACTGTCCTATTGTTGCCATAAAACCATTTTTCTTGAAAATCTCTCAAAGTGTTTATGATGAAAACATGTTTGGAACACTCTGAGAGTTTTATATTTTCAGAAACACTCCCCCTTCACATGTGCTTATAAGTTTTGATAGAAATCTGCACATAGAGGGTAGAGTTCGCACTTTTTGAATTGATCGGCTCATGATAAACAATTCCCCACGAGACACGGTTACGTTGCTTAGTTAAAGAGTTCCGTTGTCAGTTTTTAGGTGACAACTAGCTCTAATAACTACCTTGAAGTTGTAAACTCTTCTTGAAAAGAAGGTTAGACCCATGAAGGTGCATATCTATCACAAGTTTCTCGAGATGGTACATTTACTAACATTGATTCCCGTCAATTCATTGGTTCCGTCTGAGTCGAGCTCATTATGAGATTCAAACACCGATCATTAAAATTTTTTTATCACATTTTAATCACGTCTCCTCCCCCTCAAAAATAGCATAATCGTGATATTTTTTATATCCACGGATTAAAAATCATTTTTAGAATCTTTTAGGGAGACAAACGGATATGATTTAAGCATGAATTTGGAACATTTTGTTTTATACTCCCCCTTTAATAAAGAATAATCAATTAAAGGGTTTTAGAGGGAGTTGTCTTGAGCACAAAATATTTTGAAAGATTTTGAAAAAAAAATCTTTTTGAACAATCTTGAAAAGGTGCTCAAGATGATGATGATTTCTCACCAGATTAAATGTAGTGCACTGAAGCGTACACTTGATTTTTCTTTAAAAGCACGAGTTTTGATCTGAAATAATCAAAAGTCATCATTGTAGTTCGGGTTTCGTACTGAAGTATACGAAAGCCATTTTTGAAGAAATTATGAGAAGTGACATGTTTTAGAAAACATTAAAGACCTCTCGCTCAAGCATCTGTACATGCCCGTATCATTGTTGAAGGACATTTCTAGAAACGTACAGAATATCGATTATACGAGAGACATGTCGTGAGAAGAATATTTTTGGATTTTTGTTTTTTATTGTTTTTGTATTTTTGAAAATTTTATATTTTTATATTTTGCTTTTGTTGGTTTTTCAAATTTTGTATTTTGTTTTTCAAAAATATTTACAAAGAAGATTTGAAGAAAGAAAAATTAAGACATGTCATGTAAAAGTGGAGTTAAGAGTGGAATTAGAAAAGGATTTCCACATGCGAAATTGGCATAAAGTTCTTCTTTACCACATGGGGTATATGAACCTTCAACACTTTTACAAGTACCTGCATCCACAGAAGAAGATTTTTCAAAAATAATAGTGTTAGAAGTAGATGTTTCCTCACGGCGAGGGTGATCACTATCAATGGTTGTAATGGTTTCTACTTCCTTAGCCTGATGATTGGCACTATTATCTGTGTTGGTGCGAGTATCAAAATCTTTCCTGTGGGAATCCATCTAAGACCTACGTTGTTGAAAACTTTTCCCGTGGGTTTCCACCTAAGGTAAGATCTAGTAGTTGTTTTCTTATCAGATACAGCGGAAGACTCATTTTTAGAAAAACTACGTCCTGAAGTGATCCACCTATTAGGTCTCGTTTCCATGTTCATTTTGTCAACGGGTTTGTTTTTGTTTGGTGTCTTAGTGGATTTAACCTTAGCATGTGATTTTACTTTCTTGAGATATTTTGAAAGACATGCATCATGATTAGCTGAAAAGACACATTTTTGACATGTAGGACAGACAAATTCAACATTCTTGTTTAAAACAGCAACTTTAACTTTGTCACTACAGTCTTTTGGAAATTGTTTCTTGTTCGAAAAAGACTCGGAATTTATAGTGTTGTTTCCTATGTGCATAGCATTTTCTTTTGCGCAACTACTCTTAGATGCAAGCCAATCCCTAGTCTTGTGTAGAGTGTTCCTAGGTAATGGTTTACTACTACTAGCAGTGGCTTGAAATCTTGTAGAATTCATCACACTAGATGTTGCACCTAAAATTCCATCTTTTCGAAACTGTGCCTTCTTCCTAGCTTCTTCTAGATAGTGATTTTGGACCATGTCGTTAGAACCGACAGATTCTTTAACTGGATTTTTGGTCACATTCCGTGTACTAGTCCTAGAAATGCCAGGTGTAATCACTTTTGGTTTTTCAGCAACTGATGTTCCTTTTTCAACAATCTTTTCATTTTGCTTTTGCAACAATCTTTTTCTCATTGACTTTTGGAGGAGGCATAGAAATAGACATTTTTTGTTTGAAAACCTGTTTTGGAACATTTTCCTTCTCCTCAGTCAATGGTTTTGCAATCTTAGTATCCACTGCCTTTCCTTTTAGTCTGTCCAGCTGAGCCCTCAAAAGATCATTTTGCTCTTGCATGTCCTTGTAGGCACGCTCATATGACAGTTTGTCATACTTGCATTCCTCAGATTTTCGATCAAGTTGTTTAAAATATGAGACATTTTCTTTTTCAAGTTTTGCAAGAGCATTTTCATATTTAGAAACAATTGCGGAGGTCTCAGACTGGAGTCTTTCATGATCTTCAACAGAGTATGTTTGTAAAATAATAGACATGATATCAGTAGTCATAACATCTTCGAAGAGAGAATCATTCAAATTTTCCAAAACTTTGATGTGTTCAACACTGTCATTAGCTTGCTTTACCAGGGATTTATGGTCCTTGACAAAGTCAGCGGTTTCTTTCAAAAGTGCTTGTTCAACATGAATTGCCCTTGCACTGATGGCATTCAGCTGAGGGGCAATTTGGGTTTCAAAAAACTTTTTATTTTCATTATCAAAACTATTAAACCAGATGTTTGTTGTAATATTGGTTTTAGTTTTAACAGTTTCTTGTAGATACCCAATTCTAGTTTTAACGTCATCTAAAATGTTTCCAGCATCACTTGTGTTAAAAGGATTGTTTGAAGACATTTGTTCGATTTTCGAAAGAGATTTGGAAACTACAATTGGTTTTGAAACTGATTTTGAAACTGGTGTTGACACTTTGTTTGAAACACTTGGTGTGATGGAAAACTTTGACTTTTCTTTTTGATTAACAAAAGTAATTCCATTAATTTTGTTCCATTTGTTATAATCAATCGGCTTGATTTCAAAATTCTTTTGCTTCATTTTTGATCTACTCTCCTCAGATAGTTCTAATGTTTCAAGAGAATCATGAACAATTATGGGTTCATGTAAAGGTTTTCCATTGTTCAACACATTCTGTTCTTTCTGAGCTTTCTTGAGGAAACAAGGAGGTGTGTTGCCTAGAGCCATTTTTTTGTTGTATGAAAATACGGATTTGTTTGATTAATCAGCACATTAGTTTATTTGGCTAAATGACCCGTTGTAACAAGCAAGTTTTCCAACTTTTTGATCATCTCATTTTTATCAAGAATTTCATCAAGAAGAGAATCTTCTTGTTTTGAAAAATCAGCAATTAACTGCTTCTTCTCTTTTTCAAGATCAGAATAAGTTGCTTGTTGTTTAGAAAGTTGGTTTTTTAGATCAGAAATTTCCTTGTTTAAAGATTTTATTTTCATGTTCAAATTCACATCAAGTGTGTCATACTTGAGTTGCAATTGTTGTTCTCTTAAAACAGAATCTCGATAACCAATTTCTAATTCTGATACTTTGTTTGTATGAAATTCAAAAGCTTTTGCGTTCTCCTTGTAACTCTCAAGCTTAGCGGTCAATTTAGCATTCGCGGCCTTAACTTCGCGATTGACCGTTCTAACTTTCTCGATTTCAATACCACAATTATTAATTAATGTTTCAAAATAAGCACGTGTTTCCTCATCATTAGCACCATTCTGTTCACCTTGACCGTCATTATGATCCATATATGGAGTTTCAGAGTTAACATTGCTATTAACTTGCTCTCCCACATATGTGTCCTAATAAGGTTCGGGAGACACAGATTGTGGCTTCTCATGAGTAAACTGATTAGCAACATTACTATAATTTGGTACCTCATTGAGTGGATCTATGTCGTAGACAGGAGGTGTGTCAAAAGTACCACTTGATGTTGTGTCCTACTGATTGATTGTATGACTGGAGTTAGCAGTATTGATTGCTTTATCTGCCCGTCCTGGATTCATGAATTCGTATTCCGCATCAGTCAATTCAATTCCCGACTCTTCTTTCTGTGCTAACATCAACATGTACTTGAGCCTTTCAAACTTCGTCAGTCGTTTGACACTAGATTCTGAATCAAAATAACCTGAATTTTGGCTTTGATGTTCGGAAGTAGCATTCTGAACAGAAGTCATAAAACAGTTATTCCCATTTTGATTTCCCATATTCTGATATCCCATATTCTAATTCACAATCTGACTCCTCTGATGTCCATCAAACTGCCCTGCATATTGCATCTGATTCCCCATCTGTATACCCGTAGCAAATCCTTGCTGGTTCCCGATAACGTCTCCCATTTGTCCTTCTTGACTCATATGAATACTTGGTTGAGAAAACTGCGTTTTGAACTCTAAAATCCATGCATTGGAGAATGAAGCAATAGCATTTGTGAAAGCAGTTTTGAGACGATCTTCCTCAGTTGCCATTGATGAAGGTATGTAATGATAAATTTGATGTAGGATCGATTCAACGATAAAGGAGTTGTGTTTATGGTCGTTTGAAGTTTTTCAGTGAATCTTACTCGTAAACCTGTTCGAAGGCGTAAAATTTTTCTCTCCCAAAATTTGAAATTCACAGTAAAAATCAATTCTAAGGTTGTATGAAAATTTTGAGTTTTGACAATTTTGACGCCAAATTTTACCGAAAAAATTTGAATTTGGGTCCAAAATTTTGAATTTTTGACCAAAATTTTCCAAGTTATACCAAAATTTGAATTTCGCGTAAAAATTGAACGTTTAGTCTCCTCAAAAATTTAAATTTTACTCAAGTTTTCCCGCCAAAAAACTTGAATTTGGGTCCAAAAATTTGATTTTTTTTTTTTTTTGAAGAGCTTAGGCGTAGAGAGAAGAAGTTACGAGTAGGATATGGTACTTATGCGTAGATTGCTTAGGCGTAGGATCTTATGCGTTGAAAGCTTAGGCGTAGGATTCTTAGGCGTAGAAAGTATCTTACGCGTAACCTTAGGCTTATGCGTAAACAAAAAGACTTGGTCGTAAAAACCTTACGTGTAAGTGTGAGCTTATGCGTAGAGTGTTACTCGTAAGCGTTTATGCTTATGCGTAAACTTAGGTTTAAAACCAAAAATCCTTTACACTGTCACAGCGTAAAAGATATCCCCAAGTCGAAGTGTTCCACACACTTATCCAAGTGAGGGAAGCACTGAGTAACCGTTGAAGCTCGAAGAATCTGCACCAAAAGCTTATGCGTAGAAACCAAAATTCTTACGCGTAGGATTAGGGTTTTGACTTTTCTTACGCGTAAGAATAGGGTTTTGACCAAAAAGTAGCTTACGCGTAGGAATGCCCAGAAATGTGTAAAACATGATTTTTTCACCCAAAACACGTTTTCAATCGATTTCTTTTGCACAAACTTCTTCCAAAACTCTTAAAAATCAATAAAGTCTATAACTTTAACCTTAAAACCACTTAAAAATCAAAACTTTAAGCAAAAAAGTCCTCGTTTTATGTAAAAAACGCAACCTTTTTGAAAAGCTTTAACCAAAAGCGTAACACAAACACTCCTAAACCATTGTTTGGCGATTGATACCAATAGTAAAGCCCCTTTTATCACGTATACCTTATCACAACGTTAGACACAAACACGCTCTATGCGTAAACCACAACAGTTATGCTATGCTTATAAGAAAGATGAAGAATAGAAAGTGGTGACATGAATGATATTAGGCGTATGTATGTTTAGAGAGATAGAGAGAAGAAAAGGAAACTTTATTCCAAAGAAACACACACACACACACACACTCAAGCACACCCCTCAAATGAGACTTTGAGGGGTATTTATAGTACAAGACACAAGGTGCCCTAAAAGGCTTTCCATGGGCCGTGGATATGGACTTGGATTGGATTGGGTTACTTGGACTTATACAAGTCAAGCTTATCATAACGCCTAGCCATTTAGCTTAGCCCAATCCACGAGCCTGTTGACTATTCTATCATGATATCTTACACACGTTACAAAGTTCCTAAACGTGAATGACCATCACTTCTAATAAAACTATTAAGGCTAACACTCCTAAGCCTGAGAAGATTCCCTATAAAATCGGTGACACTGAATACCTGCTCTCACCACAACAGCTAAGTGACTATCTTGGAAAAGAATAAAGGAAACATAAACTAGCTGAGGAGGAAAGGAAGAGCAAAGCAGCACTGATAAAAGTTGTCGCTGAAGAAGCTGAGAACATGGGAATTGATCCTAATAAGCTTCAGAAGGGTCAGGCAGGACAAAAGTTCAAGGAGGCTCAGGCTGCTAAGATGGATGAAATGAGAAAACAGTTGGAAATAAAGAACAAGAAAGCTGAAGCCCTCAGGCAAAGCAGAATTGAGCATTACAACTGGACTATGACAAGCCGAAGGCTGCCTGAAAAGATCACTGATGTCAAAATCATCCCCAACTCCAAACCACTGACAATGAATGTATACAGGGGGGATGATAAGAGACATTTCGAGGTTCATGATCCCTTAACCTTCGTTGATTTTGGGATCACTGAACTCGATGAACTTGGTCCAATCATTGAGACAAAAAGGAATGCGGTGGTTAAGGAGCTGATGAAAATGCTCAGCAAAAGATATGGAAGACTGAGGGATGCACCAGCACAACTGGGGATTCAGCCTGCCTTAACTGTACCACAAGGATCTCAACCTCAATCATCCAAAGGAAAAAGAAAGAGGGTTGAGTTCCAGCCTGAGATTAAAGTTCCTGGACTGGAGTGTAATAGGGAGCTGCCTGAAGGAGTGAAGTTTGTGAACTGTCTGGTGATAGAAAAGCCTGAAAGAGGACTTTTCTTCATTGATGTCTATGGAAACCCAACTTTCCAAAGATGGAGTGATATTGATCTTGTAGGGGTAGGAACCATGGCAGGTTACATACCAGTGGCTTCTCAAATCAACACCCCTGAAAATGTCAGGTTCTGCAAAGACTTGAATAAGAAGCTAAGAGAACACCCTGACAAAGATGCACTCCTTAAAAAGAAACCAAAGCTTGAAGCACTGGGAATCCATCTGGACTGACATCATTTTGTTTTACTTATGTACTAGTGATAGGAACCATGTAATGTGATCAATAAAGATGCATGTTTTGTTAAAATACTTAGTGTTCCATATTGTATTCATTAGTACATTCAGTGTAAGAAGAAGCCATTTGCTCACTTACACTGATTAAACACTTAGGCTATTTGTATATCCAAATAGGGGGAGACTGTTGGGTTCAGTAAATACCCAAACCCCTTAATCTAGGATTTGAATAGAAAATATCCTAAGTGTTTAGTCTGTTAAACACTAACAGGTCACTGAGTGCATAGTCTCTCAGTGAGCCATTTTCAGGATACTCAGTATGAGGCGAAGAAGAAGCCTCTCCACTCAGTAAGGCGGAACTTAAAGGGTGAAGACTAAGTCAAGAAGAAGATGGTGGATTCAGAGAGTGATGACAATAACTAACTGAATCCCTAAGACTCCTCTCCAACTATTTACACTGAAGACAAACTGAAGTTAAAGACTGAAGGCTATGAAGACTGAAGAATGAGCGGGACAAGGCGGGAAATGTTTACCCAGATAAAACTAAGTCCCTATCTACTAAATTCAAACCTTCCCCGAATAGCAAGCGGCTAGGCTAAAGTATTCTCTGTCAAGGAATGCAGCCTCGCCGCCTACTACAAATAGCAAAGTAAACAGTAACCGAATATATCAATATTCGTGTTTACTGTGATCTCAGTTTTGTCCTTTAGGATAAAGTTAATAACCATACTTGTATAAATAGCATAAGAGATTGAGTGAAAAGATTAATCTTGTGAATTGTAAAAACACACACACACAAGCCATCTTTTCACTCCTCCAAATACAACTTTATCCTTGAGATAGCTCAGTGGGTTCTAAGAGTTGTGCTCAGACTTAGCCTGAGCTTAGAGAGGAGTCATTAAACTTTGTCATTTCAATCCCAAGTACTATTTCGCAAGTACTTTGGTAATGTATTCTTTTGATTCATTTCTAATAAGAATATAAACGTTGAAAATTTATAAGTGTGTTTTACTTATGTTAATTTAAGTCATTGTTCACTATTAGATTGTTTTAAATACTTAACTGTTTTTATACGATAGTGAATTGGGAACAACAGTATTGATCTAGAATAATACGGCGTATTGGTGTTAGAATCATTATACTTCTTGGACTTCATCATTTTAGCTCCAAAACACATCATTCTTGCTAACTTTCATCAATTGCTTGAAAAAGACTGAGATTTACAAAATAAGAAATGAAGTATTAAGTTTCATATAAAATAATGTAAAACAAGGAATATAAATGGGATAAATGATGCTATAATAGCCTATGAGTTGGATTACAACATTTGTCGCCCTAGGAGCAATCCACCAATCAGCATGGCCACATTAGTGGTTCTGTCATACAAATAGGGCCTTGAAAACTACAAGTGGGACAATAGGACTCATAAGAAAGTGATGACCTTATGTTGACATGTTTGTGTTGACCATGATAACAATGCCCGTCCTAGTGTTCGTGTTCCGGAAATCGTACCGACTCGGATAAGTCATAGTCTATTGGTCAAAACATTTGTACATATGAAATGCCTCTTTATAAACCTTACGATGTCTGATAAATTAGTGATTCACAATGGTTGGATTGTTTTAGTATGAAAATCATTTTAAATATTTGTTCTAGAATCAATTTTCTTGAAGATCAATATCAAAACGATATACGAAAATCGATTTATCAGCATACAAACTTTTTTAGTCATATATATTTTTTTCATATGACTATAATTGTCAAAAATTTCAAACAACGTTGCTCCAAAATACATTTATGGTCAAAATTTTATAATATCTTACTCAAATAGATGCTGAACAAAATTTTATAACCATGCCTCCAAGAAAGAACATGCGCCACTCATGGACAAACCTCGAGAACAACCACTATAACTACATACTATTTTGACCTTAGATGTGAATCGAACACCTCTGCCCAAGACTGTCAATAGCGATATAAATTAAGTTAGGTAAAATCAAACAACCATAAAGAAACTGTCAATAAGAAATGTATCCATAAAAAAACTACCTTAAGAAAATGTCCATACCATCAACAAAAAAGCTAAACACATAGCAACAACCATCATAACCTACTCCTAATTCATCCTCCTTTTTCCCAAATTCGTTTCTTGTAGATCATATTTAGGTTTTCTTATTCCAAAAGTTTTATTACCAATATATTCTCAAGTTTGAACTGCTGTAAGGCCTAGAATGCAATTTCTTATTGGAGGGGTCTTGTACCTGAAACTCTTTGAGTTGGAACCTTGTGATCTGCAACCTTTGAAATGGATCCTTTTTTCGCTTGAATAGGTAATTTTACATCATAAATTTCATTACAACTTGAATCACCACTTGATGAATGTTTTGTTGGAAAATACCATGACATCATCTATGGTTTTGAACTGGAAGGTTTACTATTTCTGCTTGTATCCTCATCAAACTCAAGGCTAGTGTCAGAGTCAATAATGATTTTAGAGCTTGTATCAGACTCAACTAGTATGATTTATGCATCAAAAATAAATAACTTGAACCAGAGCAAATGCATAGAACATCTAAATGCATATAACTCTATCTACATTTCATTTATTCAACAACCATACCCTCATGAATTTATTCAAGCAAAGCAACATAAGACATTTAATACTAATATCTAATAATTTATTCAAACAAAGTAACATAACACATTTAATACTAATATCTAATAATATTAGTATTAGAGTTTTCAAAATTACCTTTGCTGACCTCGTTTTGTTGCTATGCTTTCTATTCCTGCTTGGCCCTTCCAAACAATTCTTCAAGCTTTGCTATCTGCTCTACCTCCTTTGCCTATTTTTCCTCCTTTAACTCCTTTAGACTACCGAACAAAACTTCAAGCTTTGATATCCTCTTGCCATGATCTTCAAGATTTTATATTCCCTTTATCTATAAAGATGTGCAAAAACATTAAGTCTCCACAAATAATAAACATATAAAATGCAAACGAGCAACATATACACTAACCTTTTAGCAACCTAATATTGATTGTTCTCCATTTGTCACAAGTCTTCAAGTATTACCTCAGCCATTGCATCGTCTACACTCCATTTATTCCCATATTTTGCCAAGGCATATTCAACCATATCATCGGTTACGACCATTTTGATATAATCCCTATGGTTTGAAGATTGCGGAAAATAGCAAATGAAGATATATTGAATATGAGGAAACCGAATACTCGAAAGATGATGAGTATTTATATTCAATCGACTACGACGACTTACATTTTTCATATGAACCCGAGTCATCCCCAAAATTTAATTGTTAATTGTTTGAGTATAATGTTTGTTATTGATAAAATCAACTGCATTCAAGTGTGTGTTTTATGTTCTTTAAAATAAAATATTGAATTTTTGCAACTAGAAATTAACTATAAATCAACTTGAAAGTATATTCAACTTCCACATTTCCAGTTAACACAAAGACAATAACATATTACACAAGAGAAAATAGAAGATATCAAAAATATATACATAGTAGTTGGTTAAAAGAAGACAATTACATGGTTGTTGCCATTGACTAATATTCCTATGCATATGAACACGCCTCAACCCAACTCCAAACTGTGTCCCAACAAACTCAACTCGACCCAAAATCTGTTCCAAATGACCAGCATTCTCAATACCCAGCTAACACAGTCCAATTCCCAGCGTGTCCTTTTATGTTTTTTGTGATTTGTTTGAGTCAACTGGAAATCAACTAGAAATTATACTCAACTTTTTACATTTTCAGTTAACACAAAGCATATCACAAAAACTGTTGGAATCACTCCTAACTTGTATTTCAAGTGTTAGTCATTTATATGTAATAGGTTGCTTAAACTAGGCTTTTAAGTTAGTATTTAAGGCTAGGCTCATGTAGAAATCCCATGAACCTATGCCAAAGCCCAACAATGAAGGAAGGGACTTAGATGTGTTGCCCTAGCTCCCTTCCTCTATAAATAATATTGTAAACCTTCACTTGAAGGTTGGTTGTTCACTCTAATACATTCCTACGCATAACTCTTTATCATATTCATACGTGTGTGTGTTTGTGTGTTCATCCGATCACCTTCATCTATATTTCTTACATATTGATTCTAGTGTTAACTTATGGTGATCTAAAAGTGGTATCAATCGCCATCTAGTTGGCTGAAACACTTTTGTTTTTGAAGTTTGTTTCTATACGCGTGGGTTTATTGTGCTACACCTTTCATACGCTTAAATCTTTGATTTTTACATTTGTAAACTCAAGATTCTTGTGGTTTAAGGTTTATTTAGTGTTAAAGTTTTAGTTTTTAGCAAAAAGTTTCAAACTTTACGTGTTATATTAGTTTTTAAGCTTGGTTTGTTACGTGTGTCATTTGCTACGCTCAAGGGTGAAAAGTGCTTTTGGATCACCAATCAGCATAGTAGTAATGTTTATATTTTTTATTAACCCACTGCACGATATTATGATTTAGTAAACCTATAAACATGAAGAGCGATGATGTATTTTTTTTACCTGTTTCGTGTTCTCAGCATTAAGCGTATTGGCCTTCGGCATCGATGATGATGGTTTTGTTGATATATTAAGGTTTGATTTTATATAAAAGTAGCCATAGCTATATTAGAGTTGGGCCAATATTCGGCCTTAGGTAGGGCTTTTTTTGAGATTCGTTGTTTCCTCAATTTTTATTACTTATAAAAATGTTACACTAAGGATTGTTTGTTAGATTTTTTAATTAAGTTATGTTTAGTTAAATTGTTAAAAGATAACTTAATGCAAAACATCATCAGTTTTATTACTTAATATTTCAGTCATCTATTTGATTTAATACATCATGTTTGGCAAACGCTTTTGCGTAACTCTTTTTTTGTTTCCTCACCACCTCAGGCTTGCATCATAAAAGATAATCTGAACCTCATGTTTGGGATCTTTAATCTGCTTGCACTCGAGTATTTTGATAAGTTCCCTCACACACCATGTTGAAGAAGCATAATTCTTGGAGAAGACAACTATCAAAAATCTCGATTCTTCAATAGCTTTGTTGAGATGAGGAGATATCTCTTCTCCTTTAAGAAAATCTGTGTCAACTCTAAAAGCATGAACCCCTTTTTGCTTGAAATCGTTGAACATATGATCCATGAAACTTTTTCGGATATCTTCACCTCTAGAACTTACGAAAGCATCATATTTCCACCTCCATGCGGGGTTCTCACCAACATGCAAGGGTCCATCATCTTGACTAACAAAAAGACTGAGAGGACCATCCAGGATGCTCTGTGATAGCAGTTCCATCTATATGAAGCTCTACTAAGGTTTTGATTTTGCCTGCCCGAGTCTTCAGGGAGTTTGTACATCTTTAAATTGGAAGGAAAACTCCTAATGCGTTTGCAATCTCTCAGATTTATGACAACAAGCCAATTAAGCATTCCAATGGATGAATGAAATGTATCTAAATTCACACAACCTTCGAGATTTAGCTCTTCGAGATTTATAATTTCTAAGAAGTCATGGGTGGTTGTAAGATTACAAGAGTACCTTAGCTTCATTACTTTCAACCTTCTAAAACACTGACATATGGAAAGAAGATGAGTTATTGACTCATAAAGTGTCGAGCAGAAAAAATGTATGAACAAGAAAATACCTTTAATGTTGTCCAAAAATGTTTTATGTTATTGTAAGGCAGGCCAATGGCCACAATGTTTTCTGGACATAAATCTAAATGTAAGTACTTGAAAGGGCATCCATGCCAACAAAATAACTTCAACTCATTGGATAAAAAATTTAAACTTCCTGAGAAGTTCACATTATAGTCGTTCAATTCAAACTTCTACCCAGATTCTTCCTCTTGATAGATTTTCAGGATCCGCAGCTTTTTCACTTGTGCAAATTTAGTAGCATCTATGTGAACCTTTTGACTAGATTTCTTTAACAGAAGGACTATAATTTCAATTGCTTCTGTAAGTGTTATCTAGATAAAATCAAGAACATGTATGTCTTCCCGTCATGGATGTCTTGTGAAGTTCGGGCGCAGATACATCGTATTCGGTGAGATAAATACGACGTATTGAAGTAAAACATGCTTGTTCTTCATTATTGACCAAAGTATCATATACGACGTATTGTTGATATGAATACGGAGCATGCATCAAAGTCAGAAAGTGGTTTTCAATTTTGTCAAAATCTTGGAATACGATGTATTGATCTAGAATAATAGTTCGTATTGGTATCAAAATCAGTATACTTCTTAAACTTCATCATTTTAGCTCCAAAACACATCATTCTTGCTAACTTTCATCAATTTCTTGATAATAACTGAGATTTACAAAAATAAGAAATTAAGTATCAATTCTCATATAAAATAATGTAAAACAAGCAATATAAATGGGATAAATGATGCTATAATAGCCGATGGGTCGGATTACAACACTTGTCGCCCTAGGAGTAACCCACCAATAAGCATGGCTACATCTGTAACATATTGGATTTCATAAACACATCAAATAATATTAAAGAGGGGCGTATGGGTTGAGTTTTAGAGAGAGAAAGTAGAGAGAGAATTGGGAACTTGATGAAACAAGGAAAAATGGTATTGAAGCTCCAACCCTCTACCTTGGGTGGTAGAGGGTATTTATAGTTTCTTACAAGACACGCCTCCTACGGGCTGTGGATCAGACATACAGTGGGTAAAGACCCGTCCGTCCTCCACGGTGTTACTTAACTAACTACTTATTAACATAACTTGACTACGACTACGAGCTTTCTAACGAATACATATACTTGAGGTGACCGACACTTTAATTAATGGATTTTATAAATCCTAACAATCTCCCCCTACGGGAGGTCAGCTCAATTTACATTGAATACAAACAGATATTACATTTTGATTGTTCTTGGATTCATGATTTAGTTCTTTGCTCTGTAGCCCGTAGTCTTTGATTCTTCATGTTCTGCATGTTTGGTTAATCCAAGTGGAGATCTTTAACTGATCCACGTGATGATGAGTTTTGAGCCAGCTTTGAGATCATCAGCTACCATAAATCTCTGACTCTTCCTTTGTGGTGTTGACATTATGTGATGTTGTGACATTTGGACCGACATGCTCACATTATGGGTCATGATATCTTCTCATCAGAGTTGCAGAAGCTTTTGTTGATTCATGATATTTGCAGCAGCGTAGCAGAAGCATGGAGTGAAAATATCAGAGTCGTTGATGAAGATATGCACTTATCATGAGTTCTTATAGACATGAATGTGATGTGTGAGCATGTGGCTATGGATTGACTCCTCAATTATGATCAGCTACAAATGTTGGGTGTACCTGCATACAACAGTTAGCGATAAAATGCACGAAAGTGTCTTTGATCACTTTCGTTGAATTGAAGTACACGGCCCACGGTTCCCCGTTGATCAGTACAAGTACTGCCTGTGATCAGGTATAATTCCTAAGAATCTCCTTGACAGGGTTTCGCAGCTGCTCTAGCTGTTCTCAAACCGGAACGTCTCAAAGAAGACAACACGGAGTGAGTGAACCAGCGAATTGAGATTCACTGATTGATGAAAAGTGATTTGAACAACAATCGTGTATTGCTTAATATAAAGTGTTTTGCAATACAACGAAGGTTTTAAGAAAAATCAATTATCAATCAAAAATACTTTTTATTTTGAAATATTAATACACAGTCGATGTGCTAGAGAGAATTATTTTTAAGCACAACGACCGGTTTTTCAAAGGTATCCGTCAATCCATTTCCTGGACCAAGGTTGATTCAATATTGAATCGCCCCATTGTTTCAATCCAGTTTTCACAAGTTTGATCTATTGGATAGATCTCACATGTCACCTACCAAGAGCTTGTTTGATGTTGGCTCTAGAAGGTTTTCCATCTTCATTGTAAATATGTGACCATATCATTCAAATGTTCTGGCAATATCACAAGGATAATGCGTAGGACTCATAAGATATATTCTCACTTTCCACATTGTGTGAAATAGTGAGTCTTCATTGATTGTGTCCTTAATGAGATTTATTGATGATCTCGTGGCTCTAGACTCAATAGTGCACATTTGGTTCCTATGCCGGAGACTAGGGAGAGGGTCTCCTTCTTCAATATCAACAATCTCTAAGAGAAAGTTGATAGATAATGTAGGTTCCCCGTGAGAATGAAACAAGTCCTTTTAAGAGGAACTTGAGTAGCTTAGGAAGTTTTAGTGCAGTGCGTCACTGGGTCATGACGTCTTGTCTTCAATACCGGTGTTACCTTGGTAACCACCAGTAGGATATGAATTGAACCCGGTTTCTACCCTAAGGTTGAAATAATGGAGGGCTATTTCTTTTCACCCTTTTCTCATTCATTTCTTTTTCATTCTTCAACCCCTTCAGTGCTTACCGAAATTTCATAACTAGTGCCTTGTTGGGTTTGTTCCAGTTCCAGTTCTAGCTCTATCTCAGTCCACACTCTTCCCATTTCTCACTTTTCTCCTTTTTTCCATCATACCTAAGGACTTCTACACTATCTAGTGGATTGTCCCTAGGTAGATCCCTCCGGCTCTGGCGGGATTGTGGGAACGAATACCTAACCTAAGCATCCTTATAACACCATTCATAAAGTAAATTGGTCGGTCTTTTGGTATTGTTCATCTGCCATTGAAACTAATTGAAAACCATTTAAAAATCAATCCAGGTACTTGTGCTACAAGATCAAAGAATTTTGTACCTGAATTGTTTTTGATATTTCAGAAAAGCTCCCCCTCAACATGTGCATCATGGATTTGACATTGCTTTAGCACATGGAAGCAAGAGGACTTGAAATCTTAGATTAAGAATTAAGAATTCACTTCTTTGATCAACATTTTCTAAAAATATCGACATCACTTTCCCGATCAAAATTAGTATTTTTAAATACCTTGTTAAAGATATTTTGGGAAAGGATGTGGTTTTCAAAAAGTTGCTCCCCCTCAATATGTGCATCGAGATTCGAAATTGTTTTGCACATATTAGAGAGAACCTGCACTTAGAGACAAATCAATCACGTTTCAATCCTTTTTGATTTGATATAGATGCTCCCCCTTATCATATTCTAAAAGTTCTTGAAATCATTTGGCATATGTAGGGAGGAGATCTTGCTAATCAATTTCAAAACCATTAATCGAATTATCAGTTTGAATCCAATTTAAATCACAAATTCTCCCTCGATCACAATTTTTAAATACATTGAGATTTGTGATCTCTATTAATTTAAATTGGTTTTGAAAGATTTTGAAGAGAATTATGACTTGCTTTTAATACTGTTAACTGATAAGGATCAAATTCTGAGACTTTAAACTCCAATGATTAAACATGCTTAAGTATCCTTTGAAAGCACAATCTTAGACAAGGTCCGGATCAATTGATCAAAAACATTGTTCATTTTGATTATCCGAAGTTTAGACCTTGCTCGATTACGTGTCAATTGTTTCAAAAATAACTTTTTGATTTGATATAAATCATTCTCCCCCTCAATCAATGACAGATGTTGTTGATACGCTTACACAGCACGTTCAGGCTCAAAGGAACTTCCTTTTCGTCGAGCAAGTTTTTCAACACCCTAGGCAGTGAACCTAATCATTGTAGTGTACGTTAATACAAATATCGTCATTAAACGTTATTTATATTTTTGATCTTTACCTAAGTTTCATTAACGACAAAAGTAAATTTAATTTATATAAAAGCTTAAAGCTTGTCAAGTTTAATAGATATTAAAACAAGCTTTTTCAAACAATATCTTTATCATTTAAGCATTTACACTTATGATTATTCATATCTTAATATGACTCTAATCATTATGTATGACAGTAGTTTTTAGAATGTGTTAGGTTATTAAAACCAAACACTACTTAAGTACTTGCATATTTCTAAAAATAGAAATACAACATATGACATCATGTGATGCATCATGGAAATCATTGGAAGATTTCATTAGATATTTTGTGTGGATTTGTACTCTTCATATCTTGCACAATCTTACATAGATATGGTTGACTTTGGTAAGATTTTGGTAATCTTGCTGAGACCCCATGGTACCAAAATGGTACACGGGCGGAACCCTTTTAAGGGTTCCGTGGTCCGTGGACGCTCCTGTCCATTTTGGCTATAAATAGCAATGTCAAACCAAGTAGTTTCTCATCCCTTTCTATCATACTCTCATACATATCTTCTCTCTAACCTTTCTAACTCAGTTTCATATCATATTAGTGATCTCTTTTGTAGCAAAGAAGATCAAGTCACATTCAAGCTTCAAACGAGAAGTTGGAAGTCTTGTTTGTTTAGTGTTGTATGATCTAGTGTTGATTCATACTTCATTGTTGTATTAAACCATCATAATCTTGTGAGTGTGAGTGGTTAGTATTTTAGTCCTCAAAATACATTGTGTGTGGGAGTAGTTGTACCCTTGGAAAGAACTCGACATCTAGCTTAGTGTCGGAAATAGTGTAAGCAAAGTGTAAAGGTTTTCTCCGCCGGTGAAAGGAGCTTGTTGACTAGTGAAGTTAAACTCTCGAGTGTGAGACTCGGGGAGTGGAGTAGGGCAAGGAAAAAGAGTCCTTGTAGACCGAACCACTATAAACAACTTGTTGTGGTTTGATCATTTCTTTCCTTATTTACTCTTCACATATTGCTTGCATATTTCATCAACATACTCAAGATCAATATCAATTGATCTTTCAATAAGTTTCAAAACAAATTTTTTAATTGGTAAACTATTCAACCCCCTTCTAGTTTTCTACAATTGGTACCAGAGCCTCGTTGCTCAAGAATTTCTAAAATAACTTGTATTTTATAAACTTGAAACGATCCATGGATTCGAAAACTTTAAAGAAGGGCAATCTATGCAAAGACCACCACTCTTTGAAACCAATGGATTTATCTATTGGAAAAACCGTTTTGAAACATATGTAAAATCAAAAGATATAGATCTTTGGTTTATTATTGTTAAAGGGATTTTAGTTCTACAACAAAGGATATTTTCGTTGATGAACAAAAGAAATTAGTTGCTAAAAATAATGAAGCTAAAATGATGCTTTATAATGCTTTACCTAGAAAAGAATATGAAAGAATTTTTATGTGTGAAACCGCCAAAGATATTTGGGAATCTTTAATTGTTACACATCAAGGTAATTCACAAGTCAAGGATAACAAAATTGATCTTCTTGTTCAACAAAATGAACAATTTGTTATAGATGAAACCATTGATTGTGGCTTTGCTCGCTTTAACACTATTATTACATCACTTAAAGCACTTGATGAATCTTTCGTAGTAAGAACTTTGTCAGGAAATTTCTTAGAGCACTCCATCCCAAATGGAGAGCTAAAGTGACCGCTATTGAAGAATCAAAAGATCTCTCAAAAATGTCACTAGACGAGCTAATTGGCAACCTCAAAGTTCACGAAATCGTAATGGAGAAAGATTCTCATCAAAGGAAGAAGGGAGAAGATCAAATCCGTTGCTCTAAAAGCAAAGCGAGAATCTTGCTCGTAGTGAAGATGAGGAGTATGCCATGGCCGTTAGAGATTTTAAGAAGTTCTTTAGAAGAAGAGGAAAGTTTGTAAGACAACCTCGAGAAGAAAAGAAGCCATTCGAAAAGATCGGGATGACAAAAGGGTAAAGGTGAAAGAAAGTGTTTTAGATGTGGTGATGCAAGTCATCTCATAGGAGAATGTCCCAAGCCACCTAAAAGCAAAACTCAACGAGCTTTTGTAAGTGGTGCTTGGAGTGATAGTGAAGACGATGAAGAATCAAGCAAGGAAGAGATCGCTCTAATGGCACATGAGTCAAACAAGGTACTTTCCGACTCTTCTTATTCTTCTATTGATGATGACACTTTGCAAAAACAATATAATCAATTGTGTGAGCTAAGTCTAAAAATCATAACTAAAAATAAATTTTTAAAAACCAAAAGGAATTTTTGGAAAATGAAGTTTATGAGTTAAAAGAAAAAGCAAAACGACTTGAAAAAGGAAAAGCAAATGGCGATGATTGTAAATCATGTCAAGAGCTTAATCTTGAAATAGAAAAACTAAAGCTCACACAAGATGTTCTAATCGAACAAAATTCTAAATTTAAAAGGTTTAACAAAAACATCGCTCTTGCCGATGAAATAGTTAAAATTCATAAAACACCAGGAGATATGAATGGGCTAGGTTTTAATGAAGTATTAATTCCAAAGAGTTACGGAACCAAAATAAGGGTTCCGTCCGTTGAACAAAATGGTGCCGTGGGTACTTAATGTTCGCAATACGGACCGTCTTGAATTTGTCAAAGTAACAAAGAAAACCAATGATAGTGTTAAACTAAAACCATTACATTAGGACTTGTGAATTTAGATCAAAACTACTCAACAACGATATAAAACCTTTTGCCAAATCCTAAGAGCAACCACAACATACAACCCAACTACCAACACAACGGTTGGAATCAAAACTTCCCTAGACCATATCAAACTCAGTTACATGTCATGGAACTCTTACCCATCGTTTCCATACATGAATCAAATAAATGGTATGTTTAACCCAAACGGACCCATGAGATATTGGGGACCAAATGCTTGAGTTATTTGCTTCTTAGGTATGCTTGAAAGTTGGATTGGAACCTGATGAATGGATAAAAGATAGTGGATGCTCACGACACATGACGGGAAACAAAAGTCTCTTCTCATCATACCAAGAGTATGACGGAGGTAATTTCACTTTTGGTAGCAATCTCAAAAGCAAAATCATTGGCAAAGGTACGATTGCTCATAACTCCCTAACTATTGAAAATGTTGCTCATGTAGATAGGTTAGGATTTAATCTACTTAGTATTAGCCAATTATGTGATAAAAAGTATAAAGTACTATTTGATGAAAATGGTAGTAAAATACTAAAAGATGGTATCACCATAGCTAAAGGAGTTAGGAAAAATAATATATACGTCATGAAAATAGATAAAACATCTAATGACAAACTTTGCCTAACAACATTAGACGATAGCTCATCTCTTTGGCATAGACGCTTAGGTCACGCTAATATGAGACTTATACAAAACCTATCTTCAAAAGAGCTAGTTAGGAATTTACCAAAACTAAAATATGACCAACACTTTTGCGATGCTTGCAAAATTGGTAAACAAACCCATAGTAGTCACAAATCTAAAAATATGGTGTCCACATCTAAGTGTCTAGAATTATTACATATGGACTTGTTTGGACCATCCGCTATAAGAAGCTACGGAGGCAACTTATACACTTTGGTCATAGTAGATGATTACTCAAGGTTTACTTGGACGTTGTTTTTGAAAACCAAAAATGAAGCTTTTGATAAATTTGAAATTCTTAGAAGAAAATTCAAAATCTTCTAGGTGTCAAAATTGTGTCGATCCGAACGGATCATGGTCGTGAATTTGACAACGAAACTCAATTTGGAAACTTTTGTGATAACAATGGCATAACACATAACTTTTCCGCTCCACGAACACCTCAATCAAATGGAGTAGTTGAACGTAAAAATAGAACAATTCAAGAAATGAGTAGAACAATGCTTAATGAACAAAACATTCCTCAAAAGTTTTGGTGTAACGCCGTTGACACTTCTACATATATTTTGAATAGAGTCTTAATACGTCCTTTCTTAAACAAAACACCATATGAGCTTTATAAAGGTAAAAAGCCAACGTTAGGATATTTTAGAGTCTTTGGTTGTAAATGCTTTATTCTTAATACTAAAGACTATCTCACCAAGTTTGACCCAAAGTCTTATGAAGGTGTATTTCTTGGTTACTCTCAAACTAGTAAAGCTTACATTGTCCTAAATAAAGAAACCATGATAGTCGAGGAATCGTTGAACATAACATTTGACGAAAGTCCACCTCCCTCTAAGACATCACCTTTGGTAGATGATGACTTAGTTGAAAGTCAAATAATAGAAAGTCAAATTAATAATAACAAGGAAGATGAACCATTAAATAAGGAAATTGTAAACATCAAAGAATCTAAAAGTCATCCTTTAGAAAAGGTCATAGGACAACTTAATCAAAGAACCTTAAGGTCACAAGCCCAAAATCAAAGTAATCATTTTTGATTTGTATCCACCATTGAACCGAAAACCATAAATGAAGCAATAAAAGATGAATCATGGGTAATTGCCATGCAAGAAGAATTAAACCAATTCGTTAGAAATGATGTTTGGAAATTAGTTCCAAAACCCAAAGATCAAACTATAATTGGAAAAAAATGGGTCTTTCGAAATAAAATGGACGAAAATGGTGTAGTATCTAGAAACAAAGCTAGGCTTGTTGCACAAGGTTATAATCAACAAGAGGGGATTGACTATGATGAAACTTATGCACCGGTAGCTAGACTTGAATCTATTAGAATATTACTTGCTTATGCATGTGCTTATGACTTTAAATTATTTCAAATGGATGTTAAAAGTGCTTTCCTTAATGGGTTTATTAACGAAGAAGTGTATGTTGCTCAACCTCCCGGTTTTACCGACTTTGAGAAACCACATCATGTCTTCAAACTCAAGAAAGCATTATACGGCCTTAAACAAGCACCTAAAGCTTGGTACGACCGACTTAAGACCTTTCTTATTGATAACAAATACACTATGGGATTAGTAGATAATACTCTTTTTACTAAGAAAAAGGAATCACAAATTATCATTGTTCAAATATACGTTGATGACATTATATTCGGATCAACTTGTCAAGAGCTATGTGATGATTTCTCTAAAATCATGCACGACGAGTTTGAAATGAGTATGATGGGTGAGTTAAACTTCTTTCTAGGACTTCAAATTAAACAACTAGAAGATGGCATATTCTTTAACCAATCTAAATATATAAAAGACATGCTTAAGAAATTTGGTCTTGAAGATTCCAAACCAACTAAAACACCCATGTCCTCGGACACTAAACTCACCAAGGACGAAGAAGGTGAATCCGTAGATAACACTAAATATAGAGGAATGATTGGTAGCCTACTCTATCTTACGGCTAGTAGACCCGACATTATGTTTAGTGTTTGTCTATGTGCTCGCTTTCAAGAAAACCCAAAGGCATCACACTTAGAAGCCTTAAAAAGGATTTTTAGATACATTAAGGGAACAACGTGTTTAGGATTATGGTATCCCAAAGGAACGGGTATAGAAACCATAGTGTATGCCGACTCGGATCATGCCGGTGATTATGTCGATAGAAAAAGTACAAGTGGTATTTGCACTTTTGTTGGACATTGTCTCACCTCATGGTTTGCAAAGAAGCAAATGACTTTAGCCATCTCAACTCTGAAGAAGTGCGTCTCACCGGAAAAGCATGTCAACAAGCTCTTTGGATGAAGCAAGCTCTCGTAGATTACGGAATTCATCTCAACGACATTGTAATACTTTGCGACAACAAAGGAGCCATCGATCTCAGCAAGAATCCCGTTCAACATGCTCGTACAAAGCATATTGAAATTCGTCATCACTTTCTTCGCGACAATGTTCAAAAAGGAAACATTTCAATCGAGAAAGTATCCTCCGAAGACAACATTGCCGACATCTTAACTAAGCCTCTTAAACGAGAACCTTTTAATCTTCTTAGACTTGGTTTAGGGTTAATGGAACCAAACATGTAGGACAAACATAGCCCAAAACATTAGAATAATCAAAACTAAACAATTTTGTCTTGTATCTGCTACTGTAGCCACGGCACCAAACGACAACACAGACGGAACCAAAAATTTGGTGCCGTCTGGTCCGTGGTGTCTACAGAAGCAAAACTGCTATATACAAAACATCCTCTTCCTCAAAACCCACTTTACCAAAACATGTAAACATTAAACCAAGCTCATTATTGACACCTTCCCACTCACTAATCACTGAAGATAACATCATTGTAAGTATCCTAACTACATTTTATCTCTTAATTCCGAGTCTAGGATTCTTATTTATGCACAAAACTATCACAAATCATTACATGGGGTTTTATGTATGCTTTTATACCAAATATGAATTCAATTGGCAAAATGCATAACTAGTCATTGAAATTAGGTACTACATTATCATATTGCATAAACAAATCATGCTTCCCACTAATTGATAGATAATGAATATAAGGCCTTATTCAAATAACCAAACACCCCATGTCAAAAGTTTTGAAAAGCTTCTCACTTGTAGGAAAACAATTTTTTCATTGCTAATACAAATAGAAACGTTAAATTTTCATCACTTGCATGCTCTTGAATACTAAAGGTATTGCATAACTAATATGCATTCTCGGGTATATTCAAATGAAGCCACATTGAATTAGGAGCATTTGGGTTATCTCATGGTATTTGCCAAACACCCCACTAAAACCATTTTTGTGCATAAAATGAGTCGAGATAACCGCAACTCCAAATTGTTTTCATATAGGCACACACTAGAACCAAAACGTTAAAGTTTATTCTCATTTTTAACATATTAATTCTTGTCCTTAGGAATAACCATGGTAGCCGCAAGATTCTATGATCACAAAGACACCCTTAGGTATATTCCCAAACATCACAAAACCAAGGGACTTTCCAAGGAACAAGTAGAAATATTTAGAGGTCTAGAATCAAGGTATTTCCATGAGGGTAGAACCATTCACTCATCCTTCCTTGAAAATACCAATCTTCGTGAAGAACTAGCCGCCATTCAATTCGATTGTCTTCTTGACATCGATGAACCAATTTGTCCTAGGTTTGTGTTAGAATTCTATGCTAGTGTGACCGGCTTTAGTGATGAAGACGATGATGAATTTTGTCTTAGGTTTAGAATCAATCAAAACGACTACACCATCACCTTAGGCAACTTTGCTCAAGTGCTAGGAATTCCCAACCGAGGGACTTGTGTCTACTCGGATAAATGGTCACTCACCGTTCTTGATGCAATCAATGACCGCACTCCTCCCTACCAAACCCGTTTGGCCGATAAGGATGTTATCCGTGAACACCTTTTTAACCCAAGGGGTGATACAACCCGAGTTACCCGAAAGGGAAAAGAGGTAAACCGAGATCCATATGGAATGGATCTAAATGAACTTAAGCCCGAATTTAAGAAATGAGAGGAGCTACTTAGAGCCAACGTCATTAGCACCATAGGAAATAGGGATCACATAAACGCTTGCCTTTGTCACATGCTCTACAACTTGTCCACCCGACAACCATTCAATTTAGCCTACTACATAGCTAGGAGAATGATTGATATTCCAACTCAAGGATCGGTTGCTCTTCCATACGGGATGCTTCTCACCCGTCTCTATAGAAACTTCGCACCAATTCCACCAACCCCAAAAGGGATGCACCTTCACTATGAACTCATCCCTCACATCTTTGTACCTTTGAGTGATGAACGAGTTGCTAAGACAAAAGGCAAGAGAGCAAAACCTCCAACTCCATCATCATCATCATCAAATAGCTCCGAGGATGGACTTCCAAGCTCTCATCTTCCACCTCATGAATATTACGCGTCTCTTCCTGAGATCGAGAATGAATCAGCAGAGTTCAAGCAAACTAAGGGAATGTTCAAGTGCCTTGGTAGGATGATGAGCAAGATTTATAAGAAGTTGGACAAATGAGGGTACTTTAAGGAGTGTTTGGAACAATGCATTATCATTAATGTTTGACACAATTTAGTTGTTTTTATTATGTAGGATGATAATATAACTTGAAACAATGGTGTATGCTAACAATCTTATGCAGGGGGATAGCATAAGTATGCTATCAAATTTTACCCATTTTCACTATAATGTGAAAATCAAAAAGCCTTGCTCAAAATCTATGCTTCAATATGTTTATACATGTGTTATTTACTTTTCCTAACTAGAATTGTTTAGTTTCACTAGTTTTGAGAAAAATTTCAGGTTTCGGAAAAGTCCCCGACAGCTAAAAACTAACTCTGTGATGTTTTCTGCACTGCACGGATCAGACGGCACCAACGATTTGGTACCGTCTGTTATGTGAATTGGTACCGCCGTGCAGGCGGACCAGAAGGCACCCTTTTTAGGGTTCCGGCCGTGTATATTTTTGGTGCCGTGGATCCTACAGGTAACTTTCTGAATTTTGACTCTTTCGTGATTCCAAATTACCATCCATTGTTTATAAGTCAATCTTAACTAGTTTATACATTTATTAGAACTAGTATAACTCACTTAGGCATATAAGAAATCCATTTCCCACCAAAATTCAAAAAATTTGAAAAATCCACCCAAGGAGCCCTTTGGCATAAAGGAATGAACCAAATTTTTGGTACCTTCAAATCCGTAGGTGATCTGATTGTTAGGAAATTCCACTCATTAGAACACATTTATTGCAAATCTTTTCTTCTTCACTCCATCTCTCTTGTATGGATTGACTTAGGTGATATGACTAGCATTCAACCCACTTCCAAATCATTAGAAACCTCATCTCTTCAATGGTTTAACATCAAATCAAACACATTTCTCCATAATTTTTCACTTCTATAAATTGAGAGGTTTTACCATGATCATCCTCATACCTTCTTCATTCTTACCATTATCTAGCAAAGAAAAACCCAAGTCAAAAATGACAAAATCCTCTCCTAAACCTTGCAAGAAAACCGCTAGAATTAGTGTGAGGCCTTGTTGCTTCGTTAACCTTAGCTCCTCATCCGAGTCTTCTCCACTCACAATCTCATCTCCCATCTGAGATGATACAAACCTTACCTTGGCTACACCTACTCAATCACACATTGTGATCACCACTCCACCACCTACAAAAAAACCAACTTCACCTCCACCGGCACCCATCCAAACATCCAAAACACCCTCACCACCTTCACCACCAAGGTCTCCAACTCTCATTCCTATGGAGTTATTTTCCACACCACCAACTTCACCAAATCCTTTCTTAGAGGACTTGGAAGACTTGCCTCCTAGACCAAGTCATCCACCACCATTGCCATCCTTTGGCACAATTGATCGGATTGCTCATGAGTCACCTCGGTCATCTTTTGACCCAAACGCCCCATTAGGGCCAAAACCTCTTCTCTTCCACCCCATTCACAAAGACATTCATGGTCCTTTGTATGGGGACCATCCACTCCCCACATCAATGTCCCCTCATCTTGAGGACATTGAGGAGTGTATGTGGGATGCTAATCCCACAAGGGAGGAGATTCAAGCGGAACTCCACAACCTCCAACAATTCAAATGCATGGTGGATTCTCACTTAAGTGAGACTATGCAAATGCAAAATGCTTTGCTTGCCTCCATCATGACCACCCCAAACATTCTCAACACCACCAACACATCTACCATACCACCACCACAACCTTCCCAAACATACTATCCCCCTAGGCATGGTTGCTCAACTTGTGAGCAAACGGCCCAAACCGTGGAAAGGACCCGGGTTATGGTCCATGACTTCCAAGAGGAAATGAGGTTCATCCTCAATCATATCCTTGAGTGCCTCAACGCTCTTTCTCATCCACCATCTAATTAGGATGGTCATAGATTAGCATTTCTAGTTCTTCTTTTCTTAGGATTATTTTCTTTTTCTTGTACTAGAACACATCATTGTGTTCTCCTTTCATGATCTTTATTCATGAAAATTTTAACTAATGAATGGTGTTTTTATTATAGTGTTGGTACTTTTACATAGTGTTTGGAAATGCTTGTGAATGATCATTATTACTAACATTTTTTTTGTAGCTTTATTTTCACAATCCATGTATCTCCCCATTAAGCACCCAATTTAGGGGGAGCTTTGATCAAGGGGGAGATAATGGCTCGGGCTCATTACATTTCGCATCGCCTCTTCTTTTTGTTGAGACAAAATGGGGGAGAAAATATAGAACTTGAACTTGTTTACATTTGACTTTTCTGAAAAAGTCAAACTGCATACATTGACTTTCTGAAAAAGTCAAACATGATACCTCATTGATAATACTTGACTTTTCTTAAAAAGTCAACTGCATACTTTGACTTTCTGAAAAAGTCAACATCATGCATCAACTAGTGAATACTTTGACTTTCTGAAAAAGTCAAACATCATACACTAGCATTATCATTTCCTTTTCAAGTTCTAAAACTAATATTTTAATAACTCTTGCACAAACTTTGTATCTTTTATAAAAATAAAATTTATATTTTGTCCTCAACAAAAAGGGGGAGATTGTTAATACAAATATCGTCATTAAATGTTATTTATATTTTTGATCTTTACCTAAGTTTTGTTAACGACAAAAGTAAATTTAATTTATAAAAGCTTAAAGCTTGTCAAGTTTAATAGATATTAAAACAAGCTTTTTCAAACAATATCTTCATCATTTAAGCATTTACACTTATGATTATTCATATCTTAATATGACTCTAATCATTATGTATGATAGTAGTTTTTAGAATGTGTTAGGTTCTTAAAACCAAACACTACCTAAGTACTTGCATATTTCTAAAAATAGAAATACAACATATGACATCATGTGATGCATCATGGAAATCATTGGAAGATTTCATTAGATATTTTGTGTGGATTTGTACTCTTCATATCTTGCACAATCTTACATAGATATGGTTGACTTTGGTAAGATTTTGGTAATCTTGCTGTCAGACCCCCACGGTACCAAAATGGTACACGGGCGGAACCCTTTTAAGGGTTCCGTGGTCCGTGGATGCTCCTGTCCATTTTGGCTACAAATAGCAATGTCAAACCAAGTAGTTTCTCATCCCTTTCTATCATACTCTCATACATATCTTCTCTCTAACCTTTTTAACTCAGTTTCATATCATATTAGTGATCTCTTTTGTAGCAAAGAAGATCAAGTCACATTCAAGCTTCAAACGAGAAGTTGGAAGTCTTGTTTGTTTAGTGTTGTATGATCTAGTGTTGATTCATACTTCATTGTTGTATTAAACCATCATAATCTTGTGAGTGTGAGTGGTTAGTATTTTAGTCCTCAAAATACATTGTGTGTGGGAGTAGTTGTACCCTTGGAAAGAACTCGACATCTAGCTTAGTGTCGGAAATAGTGTAAGCAAAGTGTAAAGGTTTTCTCCGCCGGTGAAAGGAGCTTGTTGACTAGTGAAGTTAAACTCTCGAGTGTGAGACTCGGGGAGTGGAGTAGGGCAAGGAAAAAGAGTCCTTGTAGACCGAACCACTATAAACAACTTGTTGTGGTTTGATCATTTCTTTCCTTATTTACTCTTCACATATTGCTTGCATATTTCATCAACATATCAAAGATCAATATCAATTGATCTCTCAATAAGTTTCAAAACAAAGTTTTTTAATTGGTAAACTATTCAACCCCCCTTCTAGTTTTCTACAGTGTAGTATTAGGGTAAGCCACGGGTATTGATATCGTTCTCTAGGGGAATAGAAATGCTAGTAAGAAGTTACTACGCTAAGGTTGGGGTTGAGGAAGATTATTTTTTTATCTTTTTAATATTTTTTAGGAAATGGAAAGGTATGAATCTCGGGGTTTGGATTTGGGGGGTTGGTATTTCTATCTATTACTCTACTTATCTAATTATCTAATTAACTAAGCTAAGGGGTAGTCTATGTCTATTGTTGTGTGCTCGTATGATAGTTAAAGATGTGTTTACCAAGATGCTACTACTCCCTAGTTATCTCCTATTGATGGTTGAATTGTCACGTCCTTATTCTTAACGCGTTGTGTTTTCTAAGGTCGTAAGGTGTGCATTCCCTAACTCTTTGAAGTCACCTTTAAGTGTAGTAAACGAAATCCACTAAGTCATTCATAAACTATCAAAGATTTATCAAGTATTAAACACAACGATAGCGTAGTCGCACTCCTAAGCCAATTACAATTAAGATAAGAGACAACCTAACAATAATTAACAACTAGGTTTCATATATCTAAGCAAACACACAAGTAATTTAGCCGGACATGGTAAACATGCAAGCATACAAACAATCAATCAAACATAGGATAGAAATAATGATAAATTGAATATATGGATTAAGATATAATCAACAAACCATTACAAGATGTTTTTGGAGTGATTGAAACCTTCAAAGTTGCTGGAAAAACACATATCTAAGCCATGGAATTGGAGTTAGGGTTTAGAGCCTACAAAAAGTGAAGTTATAATGTTCTATTTATAGGCAAATTTTCTGTCGGCAAAGAGTGACGGCGTCACGACGACTTTTTCACCAAACTGTATATTTTCTCATTCCGGTCGCGTGGGCTTTTGAATCACCTAAATCCGAGTTCGTATGTAAAAGTTATGGCCAAAACGAGTATCGGCTACGGGCATGTTGCAGCTTGTGGCGTCACCTTATGGTTGTGACGCCGCCGATCTCGACGCCGTCGGATCAAATCTAGGCCGTCTGAGCTGCGACGCCCTACTCTTTTAAAACCTGATGCCGTCACTTGTAAATAAGAAATTTGGCTACTGAGTCGTCACAAAACTTGTTCCAACGGCGTCACAACTAGAACCTGAAGCCGTCCCCTTTCAATTCAGCAGCTTGAGTGTCTCGATTCTTGACTTTGGCCATTTTCTTCGTATATTCGCGCCTTTTCGTTCGAATAAGTGCCATTCTAGCAATTTTCCTTCAAGAGACCTAAAAAGTGAAAAGGAACGAAATTAAGTAGTAACGGATACAAAAGTGATCAATTAAGGGCTTAAATGACCCTTCAAAAAGGTAACTTTTAAATCCTTATCAAATATCCCTACACTTGGTATTTGCTTGTCCTCAAGCAAATGTGCTTTTAGCCAATTGATTTATAAATTAGGGGTCATGAAACATTAGTTTAGAACGATCCACAACACATATAAGCCCCGCAAAAGTCATAACAAGCACGGAAATCACATACTAGCACCTCACATGGGGTGTTTGGATACTCACATCTCTCGGGTGTATATTAAATATAACAAGTTGGAAATGGAAGATAAACACTCATTAACCGGTTCTAGTACATAGATTACCATAGGCTTGAGACTAGATCAAACCTCCATCGCTTTGGCGTAAGCACCTAGGAAAGACTATCCAAGAGGTCTTTTAAAGGGTTGTAATGTTAGGCTTATGGTAGAGAAACAAACGGTTTGGTGGGATAGGCGATTTAGTGGTGGCAAGTCAAAAATCTTTATGTTACAAGCATGAGAAGAATGGCGTCGCTAAGCCCAGACTCGACACTCTAAACTCTAGATAACTGAAACAAACAAACATAAATTTAAAGATAGATGTAGGATGGTAGCCCGTATGTTTTTTCATTTTTTTCATTTTTTTTTTGTTTTCAACACTCTTTTTTTTCATACACTTTTACTCTACCATCCTCTACGATAACATCAAAATGATAGGGATTTATAGGCACATCCCTACACTTGAGTTTTTATTACTCTAACACTAATTTGACCCGAATTGAAAAGATCAAAACACTTGGAGCACATTATTATGCAAATCAAGGGAATTTGAATTTAACGTTCCCTTCCCGTCATTTCATAAAATTTAACTTTTCCCATGAGTCCCAATCGTCCCAAAACTGTGTACAAAGGATATGACTCGACTTAGCAACTTATGCAAGCAACTAGATAATTGAACTAAGGGTTTAGTGTGATAACAATAATGCACTAAAAGTGAGTGCATACAAGGTAGGCTAAGGCGATTTGGGTGTACATTTTGGGGTGGATTGTAAACAATGCTCTTCATTGATATTCCGGAAAACCGAAACATCACGAGAACCGCGAAAAGGATAGGCTCTGAGGGGTTAACTAGGGGTATCGTGTACTAAAGATGAGTACAACGCAAAGGTGTGGGGGAATTACTCAACCGATGTGGAAAAAGTAATTATATTACTGGTATCGAACAAGGGTTATCCTAATGCCTCTTATCATTTAGTTATTCCTAACTACACAAGTGTAGTCTTACTAGCGATCTCGGAATGCATCACAAAACAAGTTCTATAATCTATTATACTACCGGTTCACACTCTAAGCATTAAATATGAAGGCTTTAATTCCTACAAATCTAAGGGTGATCTCCAAATTTTGGGTGGAATTTAAGTGGTAAAGGGTTTTGGTGCTAGTCATATAATTTCCTATCCATGAGACGCTTTATTAAGACTAATGGCCCACTCCTATATGTCATGAAAAATTTTAAATTTGGTGCCAAAATTACCCTAACCGATATTTCTCATAGTTTATTACACAAATGAAATTGGACAAAGCAAATAATCAATGATAAGCATAGTTTCAAAGTTTCCGTTTTATTTTCCCTCCCTACACTTAAACTGAACATTGTCCCCAATGTTCCCCGAAAGTATCAAAGTTATGATAATGGAAGGTAATTAAAAACGAAAGAAACTAGTAATCCCCTGATTAGCTCGGTAGGATCCGTGTGAAGTGGTGGTTACATCTTTTTTCAAGAAGAATGTATGCGTGAAAAGCTCCTTCCAATCTTATGTATCTTCTTCTTGATAAATAAAACATGCACACTTGAAGAAAACAGACAACCCAAAGCATCAAACCGAACAAAGAAAAATCACAACAAGATGTAGTTCCAGACTTAAATAAGATATAATGCTTGTGGAATGGATGTTTGCAGATTTTCTGGAAAATTAAGACCTGGAAAATTCCAAAAATTTATAAGTAGCACAGAAAACGAGAGAAAGTAAGATAAGTTGTTGCTGCTCCTCCTGACACCGTCAGGTTGCGATCCTGACGCCGTGATAACGCTACACGCGTCGTTCGGGGTCAAAGGAACTTCCTTTTCGTTGAGCAAGTTTTTCAACACCCTAGGCAGTGAACCTAATCGTTGTAGGGTAGTATTAGGGTTAGCCACGGGAATTGATATCGTTCTCTAGGGGAATAGGAATGCTAGTGAGAAGTTATTACGCTAAGGTTGGGGTTGAGGAAGATTATTTTTTATCTTTTTATGTTTTTTTGGAAATGGAAATGTACGAATCTCGGGGTTTGGATTTGGGGGGTTGGTATTTCTACCGATTATTCTACTTATCTAATTATCTAATCTAGTGGTGTATGTAGTCTACTCGTATGATGATTTAAAGATGTGTTTACTTAGGTTTTATTACTCCTTAATTATCTCCTATTGATGGTTGAATTGTCACGTCCTTATTCTTAATCGCGTTGTGTGTCTAAGGTCATAGGGTATGCGTTTATCCCTAACTCTTTGAAACTACCAAAGGTTATCGCCTACAAAATCTCTAGGATTTATAAACTTAACACTAAGTTACTCTTCGGATGGTTTAGCCTACAATGACTCTAGGTACTATAAGTCAAGGTTCAACAAAGATTAATCAAGCATTAACTACACAACGGATGACCTATCGCAATACTAGATCATTAACAATTAAGATAAGAGACAACCAATCAATATTCAATAATTAAGTTTCATATCTCCTAAGCAAACACACAAGTAAATTAGCCGGAAATGGGGAACATGCAAGCATACACACAATTAATTGAAGATATAATTGAATCAATGAAGTAAAACACTTATCTTGATGTAAGATAGGGTATGGAACCCTAAAATACTGTACAAGACAGCCTTGGTTCGGTTTAGGTTTTTACTCCAAAAGTCAACACACTGAAAACTAAAAAATTCGGATTCTATATATAAGATTACAAATGCGACGGCGTCACCGTTTGATTTGTGACGTCGTCGGGTCGCCGTCGTTAGGGTTTCGTCTTGGCCACGTTAGTCTTGTGACGGCGTCACCTTATGCTTGTGACGCCGTCCCCTTCAGTCTCTGACGTCGTCTGGATCAAATCTAGGCCGTCTGAGTTGCGACGCCCTACTCTTTTAAAACCCGAAGCCGTCACTTGTAAATGAGCAATTTGGCTACTGAGCCGTCACAAAAGTTGTCCGACGGCGTCACTGATAACACCTAACGCCGTCCCCTTCAGTTCCAGCAGCCTGAGCGTCTTGATTCTTGACTTTGGCCATTTTCTTCGTATATTCGCGCCTTTTCGTCCGAATAAGTGTCATTCCAGCATTTTGCCTTCAAGATGCCTAAAAAGTGAAAAGGAACGATATTAAGTAATAACGGATACAAAAGTAATCAAATAAGGGCTTAAACGACCCTTCAAAAAGGTAAATTTTAAAACCTTATCACGCCGTCAGGTTATCCTGACAGAAACTGTTCTGCGATTTTCTGAAAAATTTATATCTTTAGAATCTGGAAAAAGTCTTGCAAAACATCTATTATGACTCGATACAAGCATTTGACTCTAATAAACACACATATATATCTTTTTCAAGAATTGTAATTCTCATGTTCACGTTCTTTTAAAACGTGTGTAATCCTCCCTTCACTTATCCTTTTTGTAAAATACCTTTATATGTAATTAAGACGAGGTTAAAGACAAAATAAAGCATTTTCACAAATTCAAACATGAAAATAAACAATCAATGAAAAGATATATGACACACAAACAAGCAAACAATTAAGCATGGGTTGCCTCCCACGAAGCGTTTTTCTTTATTTATGAGTCTTGTAGCTAGACTCGAAGTCGTGCCCCTACGTGACTTCATTGCCGTCCTTCTTTTCTTCCACTAAGCCTTCATCGTAAGGTTGTAGACGTTGTATGCTCACCGTGAATTCTCTTCCAACATCATCTATTATGATAACGGTTTTATTTTTTAGATTAGTTTCTTTCACCGTATAAGGTCCAAACCATCTTGGCTTGTTCCTTCCCCATAATGCTTTTATTCTTGATTTATACAAAAGCACCTTTTCTCCATTCAAAAATTCCTTAGGGTTCTTTTGATTTTGTGGTATTGTAGTATAGTTATTTCCTGACTTTTTATCACGTTTCCACAATGTCGCATTTAACCCTTGAACCATGAATTCTCTAAGCCCTTTTTCCCATTCAGCCATTTTCTTCTTAACGGCATTATTGGAGACCTGCGAATTCTTATCTTTTACCCTCTCCATAATCTTCAAAGGATATCTCGGAACAATAGGTGTAACACCCCCAAAATATCGCAGCGGAAGATTGTGTCACTGGGGTGCTACTTCATAATACAAAGTACAAGTTATAGAAAACGACCTCTAAATGAGACGTTTTTGAAAATTTACCATTCGATTAATGAAATCAGAGTTACAAATAATGAGGTCCCAAAGTATAATACATAAATGTTTACAAAATGTTTCGAATGGTAAATACGAATGTATAAAGTCTTCAAAAATATCGTGTGACTCTATGCTTCAAACTCTAGCTATCGCCTTATGACCTGAGATAAACATGCTAAAAAGTGTCAACACAATGGTTGGTGAGTTCATAGAGTTTGTTTTAACATGTAAACTTTTAAAGAATGTTTACACAGCAAAGGCATTGTAAATCCACTCAGTTCCATGTTCCGCCCATACAAAACTTGCAACCTGTGTGTTTACAACCCACTGCTAAAATATAGTATGTCAATCATGTATGCATTTATCATAGTAGTAAAAAGTATAAATGTCACCACAAGGGTCTTCCAACAACTTAATTTGGGATGTATCTAATTTAATAGCCTTCCAACAACTTAATTTGGAGCCACTAAATTAATGGTCATCCAACAACTTAATTTGGAGCCACTGAATTGCACGTACTGGGAGCCTCTTCCCAAAGATTAATGGTCATCCAACAACTTAATTTGGAGCCACTAAGTTCAATAACACAATTAAGTATAATGCACTCAAGAATAACGCAAATAAGTTAAACACAATCATGTATAACGCAATCAAGTATAATGCAATCATGTATAATGCAATCAAGTATAATGCAGTCAAGTATAATGTTCTGAGTATTTGTAAAAGTAAAAGATAATATTTGAGCATGTATCTCCCCCAAAAAGTAATTCAAAACGTGTAAAACTAGGGGCTATGAAAACTCACCTTAGAGTAGATGATATCAAAACGTATAACGGAATCGATGGATAAGTCGGGAAGTCTCTATGCGTAACCTAGAATATGATTTCGTATCTTAGGTTTGGAATAACGATGAGAAAGTATAAACATGCCTATATACGACCTTATATTGATCATGATGTATTATTTGTATGTTTGTTTATAGAAATGGTTTTAGTTTGTATATCTCGTACTATCGTTCGGGCCATTATAATTCAGAGGTCATGCAGTAAACGTTCGAGGAGCTAGGACACTTTAATTCGTAAATCCAGCAACTCGTCGATATGTTTACCCAAATGAACCCCTCACATGAAGTTCCCTAGTGTTGTAGTGCTCAATACGTAAAACATGTATTTTTGATTACTTGATTATATGATATATTAAGAGTTTATAAATACAATAAATAAACTAACCAAGTTTATAAGTATTTAAATAAGTTTGAGTCTTATGTATACTTACCTTAAAATAGAATGCTTGAGTATTATGGAAAAATAAAATATTAGCGGAGATTCGACATAGAATTTGCAATCTTCGAAAACCCAAGGCTATTAAAAGATTATAACAATGCCTTCTTGAAAACCCGAAGAAGAAAATACGATTATAACAACATCTTTTTGGAGACTTGAAGTTATTTGAAGATTATAACGACTCTTTCTTGAAAACTTCCAAGAACAAAGATCAAAACCTAGTTTTTCTTCAAGAACGCATGAATGTTCTTACAAGATCTATAAGAAATGCCTTAGGTTTAGGACTTTAGATGTTAAGAAGGTGTGGTGCAAGAATTTATGAAGTGATTTGCTTGGTATTTATAGGCTAGAGAATTTGTTAACTATATATTAGGTTAATATTTAACCATGGTTAAGTTTTACAAGTGTAAAGATCTAAAGAATCAATGGTCATGATCAAGACACCATGCTTGATGACACATCAAAAATGCCACCTATGGCTAAAATAAGGAGGTTAAGAGTTTGAACATTTATCTTACCTTTACGGAGTGAGTTTTGGTCCCAGAAATCGCTAACGGTAAGTATTTAATTCATGAAACGTAAAACCGGGTGTCGTAAAAATATGAAACTTATAGGAATGATTAAACTTATCAATATACTCATTAATATCTTATAAAAATGAGTGATAATTTTAATGGGTCGCGTAAACGCTGTTAAAACTGGAAACGTAGGCTAAATACGTGAAAAATGCAATTTACCAGAAAAGAACGAGATTTCAGGGAAATGCCTGTGAATTTATTTAAAGTAAACTAAAATTAGTCTATAAGTGATATGAAATTTCAAAATGTAGTTTTCGTTATACGTGGGGATAACTTAACAGTTATGCGTGAAGTCTAAAAGTTACGCGATTTAAGCAAAAATGTAGAACGTACAAGGTTAATTTCTTTATGGTCAAAGGAGGAGGGAAATATGTTTGACTTTTTCAAAAAATGTAAAAGTTTCTAAACATCTTAGGAAATACAGTCAGAATGGTTAAGTCCGGGTCTAAGTAGAATTGTTTAAAACGTAAGTTTAGTCTCTCGCACGGCTCGGGGGTTTATTTGGTAACATTTAAATGAAATCTTAAAAATTCTCTAATTGATTATGAGTGATCTAAAATTTAATCTGATGTGGGGAAAATTTTCAGAGTTGGTTTTCGTTATGCGCGGGATGTTTAAATGGTGCTCCGAACAAAACGAAACTATAAGACGATGTTTTCTTAATAACTTTTGCGAAGATGATCTAACGATTGTCAAACTCTCAGGTTATCACTAAAATAAATTAACGTACGAGAATGTGAAATAAAATTTTTGGTGATGAATAGTAAAAAGTGAATAGTAAAAATTCGAAAATGGATAGAAATCCTAAAAATGCGAATTGTTATAATAGGTATCCTAACTTGTCCTTTTCCACTTTTGAGTATCATAATACCTTCACCGCATTTGATGGTTGCCATAGCGGTGGTCAGGAAAGGTGTTCCCAGGATTAATGGCAGGTTTTTATCTTCCTCAATGTCTACAATTGCGAAGTCCACCGGATAGACAATATTGGCAACCTCAATTAAGACATCCTCCGCTATTCCTATGGGATAAACATATGAATGATTTGCTAAGGAAAGTCTAAGATTGGTCTTGGTCGGTTCCTCCTTAGTCAACTTATTATAGACTGACAGCGGCATTATGTTTACATCGGATCCCTGGTCGGCCAAGGCATTTAGGCTCTCTAAGTCACCTATGCTACATGGAATTACAAAGTTCCCAGAGATCTCTTGCTTCTTAGTTACTGGCTTTCTCAAAATCGATTCGTACATAGGTCTAATAGGCATGGTGTCATACTCTTCTTCTCCTATTTCACCTAAGACGGCTTTCCTAAGAACATCATTGCACCTAAAGTTTTTCACTTGGTTAATGATTGTTTTCTTATTGATCTCATGCTTAAGGTAATGCTTGATGAATTTGGCTTCATCATCAGTCCGAGCCTCATTCTTATCCTTACTATCCTTGCTGCTCTCAGGCTCCTTCTTCTCAACTGCTCCATCCTCATCGGAAGCAATGGAAATGGCGTTAACAGACAAAGTGGGGGTGGCGTGCTCATCTTTCCTCACTAGCACCTTCTTGGGAATCTTTGTCTTAGTGTACTCTTTCACTAAGTCCATCATCTCCGCCATTTTTTTCTGTATTTCATCCCTTTGTCCATTGAAGGCTTTTAAGAGGGTGTCGAGCTTGGTTGTCATCTCGCTTTGTCGTTGCTTGAAATCGGCTTCAAGTTGCGTCAATCTAGCTTCTTGAGATGACATGAATTTGGACACCATTCCCTCAAGACTAGTAGAAGTTCCGGTGTTTGGAGGGTTGTTGTAGGATTTTCCTAAGTTATTTGGCTCGAGCTTAGGAGTCATGTAGGAGCTCATTAGGAATTTGACTTGATCTTCAAGTTCGAGCATCCTACGATTGGAAGGTTGTGAGTCAATGGGAGGCAAAGAGACTGCCTTATCAGTTTTGGACAACTCACGGGGGTCATTCCAACATTCGTTTTCATAGAGGGCAAGGTCCTCTATTGTACCCCGCGATTCTTCCACGGTGAGTTTACTAAGTTTACCACCGGCCGTTTGGTCGATGGATTTCTTAGTTGAGAAGTTGACACGATCGTAAAAGATTTCGACTTGAAGCCAAAGATCGATGCCGTGATGAGGGACTTTGTGGAGCAAGTCCTTAAATCGAGTCCACGCCTCGTACAGAGTTTCGCCTTGACATTGTTGGAACATCAAGATGTCATTCCTAAGTTTGGTAGTTCTCTCCGGTGGGAAAAATTGGGCAAGGAAATGAGTGGTGAGTTCATCCCAGCTTGAGATGGATCCGGCGGGAAGTCGGCCAAGCCAATTACTAGCTTGGTCCCGTAGAGAGAATTGGAAGAGACGCAGACGCGTGGTCTCCCGATTAGTAGCATCGAGGTCGATGGAATCGACAATTTTAAGGAAATCCTTAAGATGCTGATTAGGATCTTCGGAACGAAGTCCATGGAATGCACATCCGTTTTGCACCAACCGGATCGTGTCGGATCGCAGGGCCATAGTTTGGGCTTGGTCGGGAAGCTCAATGGTGTTCCTATAGCCTAGGTGGCTTGGTCTCGAGTATTCACCAAGAGTACGGCCTCTTGGCGGGTCAATTGGTGGTGGGTTGATGAGTGGTGGTTGGTTATCACCTTCCATGATGAAAAGTGATGGGATTACGAACAAAGGTCACGAAGAAGGGGGATAGACTACAAGGAAGCTAAAAATAGGAAAAAAAGAGCTTACTTGATAGGAATCAAGCAAGGAAACCTAAACGAGGTGGACTCCTAACTAGCTATTCTATTCCCCGGCAGCGGCACCAAAAACTTGATACGCTTACACAGCGCGTTCGGTGTCAAAGGAACTTCCTTTTCGTCGAGAAAGTTTTTCAACACTCTAGGCAGTGAACCTAATCGTTGTAGTGTAGTATTAGGGTAAGCCACGGGTATTGATATCGTTCTCTAGGGGAATAGGAATGCAAGTAAGAAGTCACTACGCTAATGTTGGGGTTGAGGAAGATTATTTTTTTATCTTTTTTATATTTTTTAGGAAATGGAAAGGTACGATCTCGGGGTTTGGATTTGGGGTGTTGGTATTTCTACCGATTACTCTACTTATCTAATTATCTAATTAATTAAGCTAGGGGTAGTCTATGTCTATTGTTGTGTGCTCGTATGATAGTTAAAGATGTGTTTACCTAGATGCTACTACTCCCTAGTTATCTCCTATTGATGGTTGAATTGTCACATCCTTATTCTTAACGCGTTGTGTTTTCTAAGGTCGTAAGGTGTGCATTCCCTAACTCTTTGAAGTCACCTTTAAGTGTAGTAAACAAAATCCACTAAGTCATTCATAGACTAACTTTGAGGTTATCTTTGGGTTTAGTAAACGAAATCCACTAAGTCATTCATAAAATATCAAAGATTTATCAAGTATTAAACACAACGATAGCCTAGTCGCACTCCTAAGCCAATTACAATTAAGATAAGAGACAACCTAACAATAATTAACAACTAGGTTTCATATATCTAAGCAAACACACAAGTACTTTAGCCGGACATGGTAAACATGCAAGCATACACACAATCATTCAAACATAGGATAGACATAATGATAAATTGAATATATGGATTAAGATATAATCAACAAACCATTACAAGATGTTTTTGGAGTGATTGAAACCTTCAAAGTTGCTGGAAAAACACCTATCTAAGCCCTGGAATCGGAGTTAGGGTTTAGAGCCTACAAAAAGTGAAGTTATAATGTTCTATTTATAGGCAGATTTTCTGTCGGCAAAGAGTGATGACGTTACACCTAAAGAGTGACGGCGTCACGACGACTTTTTCACCAAACTGTAGATTTTCTCGTTCTGGTCGCGTAGGCTGTTGAATCACCTAAATCCGAGTTCGTATGAAAAAGTTATGGCCAAAACAGTATCAGCTACTTCGCGCATGTTGCAGCTTGTGACGGCGTCACCTTATGGTTATGACGCCGTAGCCTTCTCGACGTCGTCGGATCAAATCTAGGCCGTCGAGCTGCGGCGCCCTACTCTTTTAAAACCGATGCGTCACTTGTAAATAAGCAATTTGGCTCTTGAGTCGTCACAAAACTTGTTCCGACGGCGTTACAAGTAGAACCTGACGCCGTCCCCTTTCAATTCAGCAGCTTGAGTGTCTCGATTCTTGACTTTGGCCATTTTCTTCGTATATTCGCGCCTTTTCGTCCGAATAAGTGTCATTCCAGCAATTTGCCTTCAAGAAACCTAAAAAGTGAAAAGGAACGAAATTAAGTAGTAACGGATAAAAAAGTGATCAATTAAGGGTTTAAATGACCCCTCAAAAAGGTACCTTTTAAATCCTTATCAGTTGTTGATTGAGCGTAAGAGATTTTTTCAAATGATAAGTCCAATGATTTACAGATATTCTGAGTTATTTTCAAAGCAATTTTGTCTTCATAAGGTGACAAATATTTTTCAGAAGAATGTTTTAGGAGGAAAAATATTTGTTAAGACACATTTGTCTTTTAGAATCAGAGCAAGAGGTTTCAAATGTTTAAAATAAGCATGGCTCTGTTCTTTCTTTTAAAACGGGTTACTGCCTGAATTGACAAAAAACCACCATTTTTCTCCATCTCATTTTTTTTATGTACATTCGAACTTCATCTAAAGACCCGTGCCATTCTTTGAATGACAAATCGAAGTCCGTAGATGTTATCGAACCAGGAAAAACATGACAAAATGACAATATTTTTGAAAATTTTCAAGATTTTCTAATTTTTATGGATTTTTGAAAATTTTATATTTTTCTCTTTTCCTTTTGTTGGTTTTATAATTTTGTATTTTAATTTTTAAGAAGATATGTACAGAGATGGATGAAGAAAAGCCTTTACTCCTCGTCTTCCTCTTGAAGACATTTGAGTGTTTCCGGTCGTAGACTCTTTAGACCAAGTCGTGGGAGGATAAACTCAAAACGTTCTCTAGGAAGAGCTTTGGTGAAGATGTCTGCTAACTGATATTCAGTCTTCACAAAATATAGTTCTACCACACCATTTTCCACTTGCTCCCTGATGAAGTGATGTCGAATTTCGATATGCTTTACCCTTGAATGTTGAACGTTGTTGCATGAGAGAGCAATGGCACTCTTGTTATCACAATACAGAGGGATTTTGTTGAATTCAAAGCCATAGTCAGATAATTGGGATCTCATCCATAGGATTTGAGCACAACAAGATGACATGGCTATGTATTCTGCCTCTGTAGAGGATATAGAAGTACTCATTTGTTTCTTTGAAGACCAGCTCACAAGCTTATCACCCAAAAACTGAGCACCTCCTGACGTGCTTCGTCGTGTATCTTGACACCTTGCATGGTCAGCATCTAGATAGGCTGTTAGTGACATACCGGTGTCCTTCGTGTACCAAAGTCCCATGTTGATGGTTCCTTGGAGATACCGAAAGACCCGTTTAACCGCATCAAGGTGCTTTTTGGTAGGCTTAGCACGGTATCTAGCACACATGCATACAACGAACGAATGTCTCTACTGGCAGTAAGGTACATCAGGGACCCAATCATACTACGATATTTAGTTTGGTCAACCATGATCCCCGAGTGGTCCTCATCCAGTTTAGTACGCTCTACCATGGGAGTGTCAACAGGGTCACAAGAATCAAATCCAAATTTCTTTAAGATTTCATTAGCATATTTAGATTGATTGATAAAAATGCCTCCGGGACTTTGTGAAATTTGTAATCCCAAGAAAAATGACATTTGTCCCATCATCGACATTTGAAATTTGGAGCCCATCTCCTTAGAAAAACGGTCACATTGATTGGGGTCAGTCGAGGCAAAAATAATATCATCAACATAGATTTGAACATGAATTAAGTGTTTGCCTAACTTTCTGGTGAACAATGTTGGATCAACTGCTCCTTTGCTGAATCCATTAGATACAAGAAACTTCGATAGCGTGTCGTACCATGCCCTTGGAGCTTGCTTCAAACCGTAAAGGGCCTTCTTCAAGCGATAGACATGAGTAGGATGCTCTGGATTCACAAAACCTTCAGTTTGGCTGATGTATTCAACTTCTTTCATATCTCTGTTAAGAAAAGTAGTCTTTACATCCATCTGATAGACTATCGTATTCTTGCTGGCAGCGTTAGCCAGGAAGATTCTAATTGCCTCGATACGTGCAACTGGAGCAAATGATTCTTCAAAGTCAATACCCTCCTCTTGATGGCATCCTTTTGCAACGGTCGAGCCTTGTTCTTCAGCACATCACCATGCTCATCAAGTTTTACTTTGAAGATCCACTTAAGAGCAATGATCATACGGTCGGGAGCGGTACTAATTCCCATACATCTAGTCGATCGAACTCATGAATTTCATCTTGCATGGCATTGAACCAGCTGTCTTCAGTCATGTCTGTTTTAACGTCTTTTGGTTCGACCTTAGATAGTACGGAGTTGAAGAAGCACCACAAGGCATCAGTTGCAAGTTGTTTACGAGTGGATACTGGACGAGAAGGGTTTCCAATGATGTTGTCCAATAGATTGTCATGTGTCCATTTTCTAAGGTGTTCCTGTGGTTGTTGTTGAGGAACTAAAGTAGCAGAGTTTGGATCTCCTGATGAAGATGGTTTTGAAGTTGGTTCAGGAGCAAATCTGTTCTCAAATGGAGCATCTTCGGGAGTAGCAAAGGGGTTATCTCCATCATAGTTGCCAGAAAAATTTCCATGATGTACACTCGATGATTGAGGATTTGATGATGATGATGAGTGATCTGCAGTAGGCGCTTCTTGACTCAGTGACACAGAAATTGAAGGGTTATCTACGTAGACTGGGTTAGGGACAGTCAATGTTGATGGATTAGACTGATCATTAGCAATGGGCTCATAGTATTCATCAAATATTGGATCAAACAATTTCTTCAAATCATCTTCAGAAGGAGGTACATAAGGAACTGCTGGTGAAGGGTTTTGTACAAGAGAAGAACTAACGGGACTACTTAATGAATGTTGAGATGCGGGTCCAGAACTTGATTGTCCTGGAGCCATTTGCCCAGACAGCTCATCGAATGTAACGTGAATAGTTTCCATGATATCTCGAGTTCTTTTGTTGTAGATTCGGTAACCTTTCTTGTTTGGTGCATAACCCACAAAAACTCCAATTTCTGCCTTAGCTCTTAATTTACCTAAATCTTGACCATCTTCGTTGGATAGCACAAAGCACCGAACACACGAAGGAATGAGAGATCAGGTTTTCGATTGTGGACAAGTTCGTATGGAGTTTTTCCATGAGTGGTGTGTATAAGGGAATGATTTTGGGTATAGCAAGCAGTGGCAATGGCTTCAACCCAGAGAAACATTGGAACTTTTGAGTAAATTAACATTGTTCTTGCAGCTTCCACAAGGGTCCAATTACGTTTTTCAACTACACCATTCTGTTGAGTAGTACGTGGAACACTTCTTTGATGGTTGATTCCAATGCTTTCATAAAACTGACTTTGTTCTTTGTTAACAAACTCAGTTCCATTGTCCGTTCGAATAATTCTAACAGTCTTGTTAAGTCGAACCAGCAGCTGTTTGATAAGTTTGATGATGACATCTGGAGTTTCATCCTTTGCCTTCAAAAACTTAACCCAAGTGAATCGAGAGTAGTCATCGACAACAACTAATACATATTTCTTCCCATTTATCGTTTGCACTCGCATGGGTCCAAACAAGTCCATATGAAGAGTATGAAGAACTTCCATAACTGAGTTTGCAGGTTTGGGTTTGTGGGCATATTTCTTGCTTTTTCCCAATTGGCATGCTGAACAAAGATGATCCTTTTCATACTTTAATCTGGGTAAGCCTCTTACTAGGTCCTTTCTGGAAAGGTCATTTATGGTGCCAAAGTTCAAGTGATTGAGACGACGATGACATAACCACGACTTTGTTTTCGAAGCCTTTGACAACAAACAGATTGGAGAAGACTTCATCATGTCTTCGATAGAAATGGTGTATAAGTTTGTACCACGTGTTCCTCTCAAAAGTTCCACACCATCAAGTTCTCTTACGAAACAAGTGTGTTTTCTAAAGGCCACTTCTAGATCAGAATCACAGAATTGACCGACAGAAAACAAATTATGACCAAGACCTTCAACATAATATACTCGGGAGATTACACTATCTCCAACAACATAATCTCCATAACCCATAATTGCACCAAAATGGTTGTTCCCGAATCTAGCAGTCCCGATAAATTTACTCACGAAGTTCATGAGCCGCGAGCGATCTCCGGTCATATGCTTGGAATAGCCTGAGTCCAGGTACCACATAACGATTTGAACGACCTGCAGTTGAACACAGACAAGTATGGATGATTGGATATTTTGGATCCCCATGCGAGAATGGGTTCCACTTGGTTAGAAAACGAGATTGGAACATCCACATCAGAAATAGAGTCAATGATATCATTAGAAGTAGATGGAGAACTAATAGAGATAGTGGATCTCCTCAAAGTATGTTCACTTCTTAAAGGTGTTGTTCTACCAGTAGGCATCCATTTCCTAATGGGCATTGATCTAGATAATTTAGGGCACAACTCATTAAGATTGAATTTCCGGCCAGTAGGTATCCATTAATAACCTACATTACTAAATTTTCTTCCTGTTGGTTTCCAATATTTTCTAGCCCTCTTCCACCTTGGTCTTCTGACCTTCTTATCCTGTTTTCTAGTGTTAACAATTTTTACCGGAGATTTGACAGCATTACTCAAATCATTCACAACACATTCATGATTAATACCAGAAATCAAGCATTCATTACATGTTTTGCAGGTAGTAGCAGAATTCGAATTAATTACATTACGCTTATAGCTAATACTAGAGTCAACACGATTCGTCTTATTCAACACAAACTTATTGTTCCTGGGGTGTTCTTCTACTTTCTTCCATTGATCACTCTTAGCTTGCGAGGTCCTATCTTGCTTTGTATTGCCTGGAGGCTTTGACCCGCTTGCTTTTGTATCACTGATTACTCCTGTAGAGGGAATGATGGGAACATTAGTTGGTTTTGCTACTTTTTGCATTCCTGATCTAGAAGTGCTGGGATCTGAAGTACTTGCAGGCACATCAAAGTTCACATGCTTGACTTTCGGCACATAACAAGGCATATCATGGGTTGCATGCTTAACACTAGGCATAGAGCAAGGCAAAACGACTTTATCTTTCTTACAAAAGGATTTAGGGCATGTTGCTCTTAAGCATTTTAAAAGTTCCTGAGATCGTTTGGCATATAAGCATGCATACCTAACTTCACTATCAAGTGGTTTATTTATGCTATCCTCTTCGACAATCTCACGGAGACATTCTAGATTATCCTTAAGGTACGAAAGATATTCATGAAACACAAGTTCGTTATTTCTAAGATGAGGAGGAATATACTTTACAGTCACAACATACTTAGAATCCGAAGATTCCTTTGATATAACATTCGCATCACAGACAAGTGGCTTTTTCCCTTTTTCCTGACTCCTCAGATTCTCAATTTCCTTTTGTAAAGCAGTTATTTTTTCATTGTTCTTGTCACGAGTGACTTTCTTGAATCGTATAACTATTTGAAGTGTCATTTGACCTTTTCATTTTCTTCTAAAAAACTCTCATTTTCTTGTTGTAATACATTAATGATGTTTTGAAGATGAAAGTTTTGAGAATACTGAGAATCTAAAGCAGGAGGCATTTGGGAGCCATTCACATTGTTCTTTTCACCCTTTAATTGTGAAATTTGGGTTTTCAACTTTCTGATCGTGTTACAATGAGCTCGAATCTGTTCGTCACGTTTGTTTAATTCAAAAACTGCATCAAACTCGGGAACATCCGAGGATGTCTTGATATTTGAGGTTTTAACATTTTCTTTGAGATGTTGATATTTTAGTTGCAAATTAAAATGTTCAACTTCCAGTTTAGAATAATGTTTTACCAAATTATCATGATCATCCTGTTCTATTTTATCATGCAATTTTGAATTTGTGGTTTCAAGCTCAATGACATGATCATGGGAAACTTTGAATGCAACAGTTAATTCATGAAATGAGACGCAGTTATAGAATAATTTGTAACAGTGAAGAACACATCTCGAGCAACACATCTCAATTTCATTACTCTTAAGCTCTCGTTCATGCATACTGACCTCAAATTCAGTATCATTAAACATCTTTTTCATTTCTTTAATCTCTGTGTCCATTCCCTTTTGAAGACTCTCAAATTGTTCTTTAAGTTGTTTAAAGAAAGGCATGACCTCAGTTAAATAGCATTCTTTAGTTTGTTCAAAACCCATTTCCCCTTCAGTTATCCCAGTGGGTATGATTCTCTTCTTACATGTTTTCTCAAAATCAACAAATAGTTGGTAAACTACATAAAGTCTTATTAAGGTCTTGCTATTAGTGGGAAGATTTCTAGGCACTAAATGCATTGGTGTATTTGGGGGATACACAGTGGCTGGAGGCAATTTCCTACAAGGGGAATTCTTTTCAATAAAATCATCAGCCTTTTGTTTGTCCAGATCCTTTTTCCGAAAATTTGTTCGTGGGTCACTGGTCTGAGGTCTAAACTTATTAAAGGCAATCCAGTTTTCCTTAGAATAATTTGGTGTTTTAACGATGATTTTATCTCTTATGCACAAGGGACTATTAAGTTTATCATCCAATTTTTTTCTAGAGACTTCTTCTAATTTTCTATCTTCCTCAGAACACTCAGCACAAGTGGGTTTCTGCCTAGGCTTAAGAATCTCATTTCCATCATAGATTACCTTTTGAGCTGCTTTAGCCTTACTACACGCCTTAGGATTTGGTTCATCTACAAGTGCAACGCTATGCTTATCACTTAGAACTCTATGCTTAGTGATCATGTGAGCAGTCTGAATGGTGTTCCCTTGTATGTACAATTTATTTTCTAGCTTGTTCTTAAAAGTTTTTAGGTTGGAAAATTCATTTAAAAGTTTTGATTCCTTAGTATTGAATTCTTGTTTAAGTACTTTCACATTTTCTTGAAGTTCTTGTTTTTGTTTAACAGTTTTGTTAAGCTTTTCTTGTAAGGAATCCAACTCTTGTTTTAACATTTCTTCCCTAAAATTGCTTTTTCTGATAATTGTACGCATTTGGTTATCCATCTCCTGCTCACGGGTAGTCAATTCAAACTTAGCACGTTGTTCATATATAGCAACTTGTTCCTTATAGGCATTTAGTTCAGAAGTTACAGAATCATCAGGGGCACATGCAGTGAATTCATCAAAAATATAGTCGTCATTCACTGCAGAAGATGCATTACTTGGTACAATTTCACTTTCATTTTGTTTCACATATTGATCATATGGGACAACATTAATACCCATATTTTCAATATCTGATTCAATAATTTCAGTTGATTGTACCTTGTTGTGTATCTTTTACACATCAACATCATCGTATAGTTTTAATACCTCTGATATGATGGATTCTTTGGATGAACTGGCCTTTTGAGGTGAAGGAGCCTTTGTAGAAACCATTGGTGATATACTATCCATGAAGATGGTCTGGGCAGTTGGTTCATCATCGACATCTGAATCAAATGCATCACAGTCTGCAACTTGAAATGCGTTGGGATTGTTCTGACCCATACCCTGCACTGGCTGTTCATCCACATCAGCATCATAAGTTCTGGCATTTCCTTCAGCAAGGAATAGCAATTCTTCCTCATTCAACATATCTCCACTGTCTTGAGCTTGTACCAGCAGCATCTTATCCCTGAAGTATTCTGCATTTTGTGGACGTTTTGGAAGAGTGCAATTCCTTGCAATGTGTCCCTCTCCACCATAGTTGTAACATTTAATAGGCTTTACTTGACCCTGAGCCATGTTCCTTCCACGATTCTGATTTCCCATATATCCACCACCACCACCACCAGTATTCCCATATCCAGCACCAACATTCCCATATCCAGCACCAACATTCCCTTGCTCATTATGTAGAAGGTATGCATTCTGTCTTCCTTGCACATTCTGCACCACTACCTTTCCGTCTTTAACCGTAGCATGATTGTGAAGATTGGATGCAGTTCTGAGATGATTGTTGGTGTGTGGGGTGAGGTTCAAGTTCTGCTTGACCATTAAAGCCAATTGATTAACAAGATGTTCCATGAATGTGTCTGAGTCTGGAGGTTTATACCCTGGATCTGGAATGAGTTTGTGATTGCCATTTCTAGTTGGTATGACTTGTGATGCTTTTGTGGTAATTCCTACATTGGTGTAGAATGCGGTTGAATCATTTGATGAGCTCGCATCTCCAGAATTGTTCTTGAACTTTTCCAAAATCATTCGTTCAAACACAGCATGTTTCTCATTTTGGAGCAAATATGCATATAGTTGTTCATAGTTGGTGTTCCTCAAACCTTTGTTAAGCTTGAATGCAGTGACAAATTTGTGTCATTCGGGATTCATGTTGTTCACAAACTTTGAATTTAGCTGAATATTTGGCATTGTCATTTTGATATTCCTCATATCATTCACAAGCTTGTGGAATCTTACATGATATTCAGTGACACTTTCCCCTAGATTCATCTTAAATTTATCAAAGTCATCATACAATTTGAGACTCTGTCTTCTTTAGTCAATTCGAACCGAGAGAAGCATCTTAACATTGTCCCATACTGCCTTAGCTTCAGTGTTGTGATTGATCATCTTGTAGATGTCCTTAGGTAAACCCTGAAGTATGATGTTTGAAGCCCTGATGTCAGCATCGTATCTCTTCTTCTCCTTGTCAGTAAGTTCATCATATGTTTTTGGTTTATCCAATCCTAATATCATTGTACCATCAGCAGCAGTTTCAAGGATGTCTCTGGTAGTCTCAACTTGATAAGGTCCTTCATCAATTGATTTAAGTATGTTAACCCCATTTTCTTTTCCTAAGCAATACAGTCTGATTCTTTGAGCCCAAGAGTCATAGTCGGTTCTGTCCAGTATGGGTGGATGAGTGTTAGATCTTGCAGCTTGTACGTCATCAGCAACGGAAGAAGTGATTGTAGACATGATTACAGATTCTACGGGATTTCACAACTCTTTGATTAAACCGGGAAATAGAATCTTTCACGGGATTTTACTAAATCAAGAGAAAACCGTAAATCGTAACAATAAGAAACAATAAGTCTCAAAAGACAAATCGCACACTTGACAAGTCGCTATATAGACAAATCTCTAGACAAACAAATCGCTAGACTGACAAATCGCTGGGTTGACAAATCGCTAGACAAACAAATCGCTAGACTGACAAATCGCTAGAGAGACAAATCGCTAGATAGACAAGTCGCTAGAGTGACAAATCGCTAGACACACAAATCGCTAGTTAGACAAATCGCTAGACAGACAAGTACATCCACTACTTCGTCCTTTTTGTCGTTTTGTCTCAATAGACAAGTCGCTTAGTGTACAAATCGCTTCAAAAAATAGACAAATCGGTTCAATAAGCAATCTCAGGAGTGACAAATCGCTTGAACTTGTGTACAAATCGCTTAGACGAAAAATGGTACGAACACAAATCGCTACCATGAAACTTTCTAAAACACCACTTTTCAATCCAAAAACAACCCAACCACGCTGATTCAAGCCTTCCAAATCAAAACCTAAGCACATATAATGATTCTAAACACAAAAGTACAATCAAAATCCAAAATTTAACACTAGAAATGATCCAAATGATGCAAACTACTCTAAACTCATTCAAACCCAAAAAACTTTATGAAAACCACTAGAAATCCAAGAACATGAAAGATGAGTGATCAAACCATGGCTCTTGATACCATTTGTAACATATTGGATTTCATAAACACATCAAATAATATTAAAAAGGGGCGTATGGGTTGAGTTTTAGAGAGAAAAAGTAGAGAGAGAATTGGGAACTTGATGAAACAAAGAAAAATGGTATTGAAGCTCCAACCCTCTACCTTGGGTGGTAGAGGGTATTTATAGTTTCTTACATGACACGCCTCCTACGGGCTGTGGATCAGGCATACAGTGGGTAAAGACCCGTCCGTCCTCCACGGTGTTACTTAACTAACTACTTATTAACATAACTTAACTACGACTACGAGCTTTCTAACGAATACATATACTTGAGGTGACCGACACTTTAACTAATGGATTTTAAAAATCCTAACAACATCAGTGGTTCCGTCATACAAATATGGCCTTGGAGACTACAAGTGGGACAATAGGTTTCATAAAAAAGTGATGACCTTATGTTGAGTTGTTTGTGTTGACCGTGATAACAATGCCCGTCATAGTGTTCGTGTTCCGGTGATCATACCGACTCGGATAAGTCATATTCTATTGGTAAAAAAAATTGTACATATGAAACGCCTTTTTTATAAACCTTATGAGGTATGATAAATTATTGATTCACAATGGTTGGATTGTTTTAGTATGAAAAGCATTTTAAATGTTTGTTCAAGAATCAATTTTATTGAAGATCAATATCAAAACCATATACGAAAAATCGATTTATCAATATACAAACTTTTGTCTGTCAAAAATTTCAAACAATGTTGCTCCAAAATACATTTATGGTCAAAATTTTATAATATCTTACTCAAATAAATGTTGTTAACAATATTTTATAACCATGCCTCCAAGAAAGAACACGCGCCAATCATGGACAAACCTCGAGAACAACCACTATACCTATATACTATTATGACCTTATATGTGAATCGAACTCCTCTGCCTGAGACTGTCAATAGCGATATAAATTCAGTTAGGTAAAATCAAACAACCATAAAGAAACTGACATAAGAAATGTACCCATAAAAAAACTACCATAAGAAAATGTTCATACCATCAACAAAAAAAAGCTAAACACATAGCAACAACCATCATAACCTACCCCTAATTCATTCTCCTTTTTCCGAACTTCATTGCTTGTAGAGCATCTTTAGGTATTCTTATTCCAAAAGTTTTATTACCAATACATTCTCAAGTTTGAACTGCTGCAAGACGTAGAATGCAATTCCTTATTAGAGGGGGCCTTGTAACAGAAACTCTTGGAGTTGGAACCTTATGATCTGCAACCTTTGAGATGGATCCTTTTTTCACTTGAATAGGTAATTTTACATCATAAATTTCATTAGAACTTGAATCACCACTTGAATCAGAACTTGATGAATGATTTGTTGGCAAATACAATGACATCATCTTTGGTTTTGAACTGGAAGGTTTACTAGCATGATTTCTGCTTGTATCCTCATCAAACTCAAGGCTAGTGTCAGAGTCAATGATGAATTCAAAGCTTGTATCAGACTCAACTAGTATGATTTCTACATCAAACAATAAATAGCTTGTATAAAAGCAAATGCATAGAACATCTAAATGCATATAACTATGTCTACATTTCATTTATTCAACAACCATACCCTCATGAATTTATTCAAGCAAAGAAACATAACACATATAATACTATTATCAAATACTAATAGCATTAGAGTTTTCAAAATTGCCTTTGATGACCTCTTTTTGTTGCTATGCTTCCTATTCCTGCTTGGCCATTCCAACCACTTCTTCAAGCTTTGCTATCTGGTCTGCCTCTTTTGCCTGTTTTTCCTCCTTTAACTCCTTTAGACTACCAAACAAAACTTCAAGCTTTGATATCCTCTTACCATGATCTTCAAGATTTTCTATTCCCTTTATCTATAAATATGTGCAGAAACATTAAGTCTCCACAAATAATAAACACATAAAATGCAAACAAGCAACATATACACTAATCTTTAGCAACCTCGTATTATTTGTTCTCCATTTGCCACAAGTCTTCAAGTATCACCTCAGCCATTGCATCGTCTACACTCCACATATTCCCAATATTTTGCCAAGGCATATTCAACCATTTCATCGGTTACGACCATTTTACTATAATCCCTATGGTTTGAAGAAGAAGTTGCCATTGATTGGGTTACTTGAAAATTATATTTAGGGTTATGAGGAATGAGAATGAGGGCGTGTGTTTTAAAAAACTTGTTAGGTGAAGATGGTAAGTGATAAATGCAATGAGGGAATATTATAAGTCACTGATTAGTCATATAACCGTTAATAATATATTAAATATGTCGGTTTAAACTACATTTCATTTTCATTATCAAAGATATAGAGGTGACAATTTGTGCCCAAAATAAAAAAATGGGCTAAATGGATAAACTTTTAAAAGAATTTGGCACATTTGGGCCTCATCCTTTTTTTGAAATGGGCATGTATTGCCCATTTAGAAGTTAAATGGGCATAATGGGCACATGTTTTTCTCGAACATCAGAGTGTTTGTAAAGAAAAACTTATATTTAATTTTTTAAATATAAATGAGGTGTTACGTTCGAGGAATTTATTTCGTCGTTTTGGGTCCTTTTAAAAGCGATTCATGTAACATGAGCCCGTTTTACCCGTGCCCGTTTAGCCCTCACCCATTTGGCCCATAGCCCGTTTGGCCCGTAGCCCGTGCATGCCCGACTCGCCCGTTTTGCCACCTCTAAAAAGATAGTGTACAAATTTAGTCAAACTTTCTAGTAAGGCGTGTAACTTTTCCAAAAAAAAAAAATGATACAATTGCCTACCTTAATATGATGACTTTTCATGTTCAAGATGCCTATAAATTCACAACTTTCTAAACAAGAATATCATTCACAACAAATTACATTTATAATATTTTAAAAAATGTCAACAACATCTGGAAGTGTTAAGGTGTGTTCATAAAAAAAGAGCAAAATGTGATGTTGGATTGCAAGAGAAAGAACCAAAACAACCAAAGTATGTTTATCATATGTTGTACATTTGGTTTATGTTTATATTATGCATGTTTTACTTAATGAGTACTTTTTTTTAAACAAGTTGCAACAAATCCAACCAAATAAGGATGCAACAACCTTTGTTTCTTGGTAGTTTGCACAAAAATCTTATGTAAAAATTAAACAATGGGAAGATTATCAAGAAAAAAACTATGAATGAAAGAGCAAGAAGAAAGCCTATAACTAAAAACTATTGGAAGAAGATTGCAGAAAAGAGAAAATGCAGATATATTGAATATGAGGAAACTGAATACTCGATAGATGATGAGTATTTGGATTCAATCGACTACGACAACTTACATTTTTCATATGAACCCGAGTCATCCCCAAAATTTAATTGTTAATTGTTTGAGTATGATGTTTGTTATTGATAAAACCAACTGCATTCAAGTGTGTGTTTTATGTTCTTTAAAATAAAAGATTGAATTTGTGCAACTATAAATTAACTATAAATCAACTTGAATGTATATTCAATTTCCCCACTTCCGATTGACACAAAGCCAATAAAAAAAGATAAACAAACACAAAGACAATAACATATTAAGAAAATCAAAGATATCAAAAATATATACATGGTAGTTGGTTAAAAAAAGACAATTACATGTTAGTTGCCATTGACTAATATTCTTATGCATATGAACAGGGCCGTCCCATGGATTTTGATTGCCCTGTTCAGTACAAAAAATTGAGCCCCTCAAAACACATACTTTAAATACTAGTATAAATTTTTTTAAATTGATAAAGTTGAAATATAAGAAGAAGAAAAAAAACGACAAATAAGTGAATTACTCTTACAAACAACAATATAAAGTGTAAATAAGTGAATTACTCTTACAAACAACAATATAAAGTGTAACTTATTTTTTGAAAAATGAACTTCTTCACGCATTCTTTGAAGAAAAGTTGTTGATTAAAACTTCATAATCAACACTCTCCAACAGTCCATTCTCGATTGCTATTAATTCATGTTATAAATTATAAAATTAAAGGCATCGATTTGTTAGAGAACATATAATAGGCCAAACAATTAGTTACAACTTTATTAATCTACTTACTATAAAACAATTGATAATTCTAAAGACACAAAGATCCCATCAATTTGTCTATTATCTACTACTGCTACTACTTGAAAAAAGAAATCATAGGCATAACTTGTACTAGTAGACTATAAAGGAAAAATGCATAAAAAAAGTAATAGTAAAAGAATAAAAGATAGTACCTCTATGGCAATTCAGTCACAAATTTGATTTAAGAAATCGAACTTTTACAGTTTGTGTAATCCAATGTATAACAAAAAAATGGTTGACTTTATTTTATAGCCAATTGAATAGGTTAAAAGAAAGATACCACAGACTTGGACTAGGATACAAATTGGGAATTGGGCCTGTATAGTGCCCCTAAAATAAATAGGCCCTGTACAAATGCACATGTTGCACACCCTAAGATCCGGGCCTGCATATGAACACGCCTCAACCCAACTCCAAACTGCGTCTTAACAAACTCAACCCGACCTGCAATTTGTTTCTAATGACCAGCAGTCTCAATACCCGGCTAACACAATCCAATTCCTAGCGTGTCTTTTATGTTTTTTGTGATTTGTTTGTGCCAACTGGAAATCAACTAGCAATTATACTCAACTGTTTACATTTTCAGTTAACACAAAGCAGATCACAAAAATACACGTAAAGACAATATCAAATGACACAAATAGTTTTGAAAAATAATTAATACAAACATAATTGGATTTTGTAGAAGTGAAAAAAAGGAAGTGCATGTGTGTGTATGAGATGAATATAAATATCAAAACACGTGTGTTACTTTGATCAAATTTAATAAAGTATGTGCAAGAAAAAAATAAAGTACAAAAAGTCACTTGTGCAATAGCGTCGTTCACTAGCCATCAAAACTCTTAAGGAAAAAAATGCCCTTGCTTGTGTGCTTTGCACGCGAGGACTGAGATAACTAGTAAAACTAACGATCGTTAAAAAACCAAACCACCGGCATAACATTTTCAAAATTCTGAACAAACGACGTAACATTTCGCGTTTTTGAATGTCGTATGAAATCCGACACTTTTACGGGGACTAACGGTGTAATTTACTCTAAACTAATAGAAAAAACTCGACCCTTTTTGTGTGTTTGGGTTTAAACAGTAGAAACCCTCACAAAACTCAAAGCTTCCTTGAATGGCGACATCCGATTGGGAAAAAGGACTTGTAGATACTCTTGAAAAACATATGTTTGTTATTGACGTCGATGGAAAAGTTGATTTTTTTCATCATGGTTGCACTCTTATGGATAACGTCATTGCCTTCTGGCGTAAGGTATATACTTATTATTAAACTACTTATAACTAATTTGCTGTTATGCTTCTCCATTAAAAAGGCTGAAAACTATTTTTGCATTTTCTTCAAATTATCCAAGTGGGTATTTGTTTAACCTTAAATGTGGGCTTTCAGGGTATTTGTTTAATCTTATATGTGGGCTTGTGACCTTATTTCACTTTGGGGGTGTTTGTTTAAGCTTATTTGTGTCGCCTCAATTTTCTGGCTTATTTTGAGACTTGGGCTTATATAAGTTTATTATGATATGATAATATAAGCCCATAAGTCTCAAAATAAGTCAGAAAATTGGGGCTTATGATATATATAAGCCGAAATCAAATAAGCTCATAAGCCTACATATAAGTTTACACCTTCAACTAAGGCTTTGTATTTCATAAGTCCTATATTTTGTAGACTTTTTGAGACATGTGGGCTTGTGACCTTATTTCACTTTAAGGTGTTTGAGTTTTATGGTATATGTTAGATATTTTTGGGTAAATATGTAATTTATGGTTCATAGCCTGGCTAAATTTTATTATTATGATAAACTTTAAGCCCTTATATGAGTTCATAAGATAAGTCGAGACTTTTTTAAAGCTTATTTTATTTAAAGCCCCAAATAAGCTCATAAGCCTACATATAAGCTTAAACAAACACCCACTTCGGCTTGTATTTCATAAGTCCTAATTTTGCAGCATATTTTGAGACATGTGGGCTTACATAGGTTTATCATATCATAATAAACTTATATAAGCCCACCAATTTCAAAATAAACAACATATAAGCTTAAACAAACACCCCCGCCACTACTTTTTTAAAATCTCTCTTTTGCAAGCAAGTTAAACCTCGCTAGGATTTGGGGGGCGGAAATGGTCACCTGGTGAGGTCGCGTACATTTGATTTAAAAATGATCACCCTCCTCGGATAAGAAAAACCTCCTAAGTTTACCCAATTAGGTCACTTGTTGTTAAGAGCCGCTTTGGCATTGCAATTGGCTTAGCTCAACCCTCCATATCTTAGTTTTTTTATAAATAATTTAATATTATATCAAATGTAGCTTGAAACAGAATTTCAGAAACAATAAGCAATCCCAAACACCCCCTTAGTTTCAACTTAAGAAGCAGATAATTACAAGGAATCCTGTTTTACGCTTGTGGAAGAGGTTTGATGATTAGAAACCGTTCATGTTTTTTTGGAAAGAGTTGTGAACTCTAATCAGGAAGTTTGATGAGTGAGTTCACAAGTCTTTCGTATAGTGTCCAATGAGTGTTATCATGGGTTTAAATGTTATGATTTCTATTATCTTTTAAGGAAGGCTGAGATTTGATTTTGTGATATTTTATTTTTTTGAATGTTCGATTAAAATACTTTTTGTGATTGCAAGTAGCAAAAGTTTGGCTAAAAAGTTTCTGTAATTATTCTGTTTTGTTAGTTAATCAGGGGATCAAAGTACTTGTATTTAGATAATTAGGCGAGTCATAATACCAAATTTTAATTGTTTTGCAAGTTATTGTTTGCATTTGGATGTTTATTGTGTAGTTCATGTTACTGAGCAACCATTATTATAGTTTAGTACCTATTACGTACTCATTATTACGTAGTTTAGTGTGTCTAAAGTTATTGTCTGCATTTTGATGTTAATTGTGTACTTCATGTTATTGAGATACCGTTTAGCGACTCGTTAGTACATAGTTTAGTGTGTTTAAACTGTGTGTTTGGGACTTTGGGGTTTAATGTTGCAAATACTTATGTGAAAATATGCTTTAGATTGTTCTGAATTTGAACCTCTTTTTGAATTGTGTAAACGATTGCTCTCTTTATTGAGGGCATTTACTAACTTGTGTTAGCATGGTCAAATGGTGCGGGTCAAGTGTGATTTATTGATTATTATTATGTGCTCAACTTCAAACTAATAATTGTATTTAATGCTGTGTGTACCTGAGTGTCATTGTTAAGTAGTGCATATGCTGATTATATTACCAAGTTTAAGAAATGTTAGATTTGGAGTATGTGTTAATAACATTTTACTTATTTTTGTTACACTTTTGTAATTTTGAATTCTCTGACACTACTAATCTAATTTAATACATGTGTTTGTCACTTGACACATTGATAGTTGTTATACATGTTTATGTCATTGAGCTAGTAATTTTTAAAAATATATTGTTTGGCAACGTGCAACAGTGTACTAAAAAAATAAGAAGCAGATAATTGGAACAAAAACAAGGAATCCTGTTTTACGCTTGTGCTGAGAGGTTGGATGATAGAAACTGTTAATGTAGACTGACTGTGTAAAGTCTTTTAATTAATTCTTTTTTTTCAGCACTTTGTAGATAGAGAAAGAATGCAACTAGTTTGTTTCCATAAGAACAGCACATGGTCAGTAATGTTTTCCATTATCTTCTGTTTCTTATCACAATTTCGTTGTCTTTAATGTTTATTGTGCTTTCAGTGAATAGCAGGCATCTTATTTGTACCGGGTTGAATCAAAACACTTTTATATTTAATAGTTAAGTATTTTATTTCATATTGCGTTCACAAACCACATTTGTACAACAAAGCACATTTATACAACAAAATATCACCGATCTTTTAAATCCTAATCTATTTCCATGGCACATTTGTAATAATACCACATTTAACAACATAAGCATAATATTTGTTGGAGGTGCAATATAGACCGAGATGGTTTCATATAACATCTATGATTTACATTCCTGCACAACACTCTATTTACTTTTTTCCTTGAACCCGTCTTCTGATCTCATAGGTCCATACAACCTGAAACAGCAGAAGCTACATTTACTAACCTTGAATATTATTACCGACTCGACTGGATAATCAAACTCCCATACACTGCTGCTAATCTTACTGAAAAGGCTTTGAGATATGAGGTAATACCTTCTTTTTTTATTTTGGAAACCAGATATTGGTTGACAAGTTTCATGTACTAGAAATTGACAGCTTTTCATATAACACCAACACAGAATTCTCCTCGACATTCTCTTTTGAACGTCGATTACTCCACAATTGGCGAGATAGAGCACTTTATGGATTCTCAAGACAGTTCACATCCAAAGTATTCTGAAGTTTCGGCCCTCCAGTTTCCTATGTGTTCAAGGGATGGACAAACAGCACATGCTCTTTCTCAAGTTAGTTTTATATACATAAAAACCTTAACATTGTCAAAGTTATGACAATTACGCTATCAGTTTTCCTAAGTTTTAAGATCTTAAATGTTGGATCAATATTGTTTTCTTTAGGTGATTGTCAATAATCAAACACTGGCGTTCTTCATCGGGAGAGTATATCTATTTTTGAAACATTTGGGGATCGATGAAAATCGATTGCAGTTTAGGCAGCTTCCTCTTAATGAGATGGCCTCCAATGCTGCAGATTGCTGGGTTGTCGAAATAAAGTGGTCTTGTGGTTGGCTTGGTTGTGGTTGGATAACACATAGTTCTGCACGTGAATGCAAGGTTAGTGTTTTTCGTTTATTCATTATTTTACTTCTACGTGAGAAATTGTGAAATAAACCTTACAAATGCCTTTAGTCACGTTGATTTATACTTTTTGGAAGTTGATTTAAAAACTTATACACTTTTTATAAGCTTTTGCAGATATGATGAATCAAAGGGGTCTTTTGAATCATGAATGTCTCTAATCAACTAAAAAACATTTTTAAGAAAGCTGCGAAGTTGCTGAGAGATTATTATTTAGTTTGAGTGCTAATAATCCATGTATTTGCAGAAAGCTGTTATAACAACTAATAAGGAGGAGCTTTTCCGTGCATTCAGAGATCACCATAAGATGGTGCGTAGAGCACTAAAGGTAAAGCATGCATTTATGTATTTGATGTGTGAATGTCACTATGTTTTATTTTTCAGTATCTCTTGCTCTTATCTGCTCTATTACTATATATGATTTTATTTTTTCATCTCATATGCCAAAAAGTTGACTGAATATAGTTTCATTTATCAAAAGGAACATCCACTTTTTAGCACATCATGGCCCTTTTAAGATTGTAATGTCTTTAAATATTTGAATGTTCCTTCTATTTATTTGCTTGATTTAAAGGACGTTGCGCTGAAATCCTTAAAATACTTTATCCAGAAGTGATGATAAAATCAATACCATAGCTCATTATTGTAATTACCCAAAATGGTTAGGTGAAAATACTTTTTTTCTGTTTTTATTGAATTTGTGATGATTCTATAGAATACGATTAGAAGATAATGTTATGTGATGATGATCTTTTGTTTGCTTAAATCCTCCAAATTATTAATAAGTTGACATCGTAAATACAATCGTGCGGTTGTTATGGTGAAAGCGAGCAGCGTTAATGTTCCCAGTAACCTATTTTGTATACTGAATCGTGTTTTTCTCAGGCACTGGATTATAAAAAGGCTACGGAAATGAAGTATATTTTAGAACAAAAAGGGCAGGTAAACTTTAAAGTTGGGACTCTTAAACAGACTGTATCACTAACGAAAAACATGGTATCAGTATCAACAGAAACGCTTACACCTTCTCTCATTAAATTGTCTTTGTGTATCGAGCGAATCATCTCCTGCATCTATGAACACTCGTTTTACTTGGGAAGAGATAATGAGAATCAGCAGTTTTGTGTTCTCCGTTATGGACCCGAATTACAGACCATTAGCCGTATCCATCTCTCAAAAGCTGAATGCTGCCGACGTAGTGAGCGAGTTAGATATTTCAGGTATGCAATCAATATGCTTGTCTATAATCTTACCCCAAGTGGAAAAATGGGTCGGTTAGGCAGGTTCACTTATGGGTCAGTTTGGGTTGACCATAAACAGTTTTTGTCCATTTATGGGGAAGATGGTTACAGATACTATACATATAGTCATATATATAAGTTACTGTAATGTTTTTAATTTGACCCGGTTGACCTTTTAGAGATTAATTCCCAGGATTGACCATTTCGTATGTAAATGTATTATTGCTACATCCATTGTGTGTGTAACCTTAGTTCAGTAAAATGATTTTTTTACAAGCAAGTAATGAGTTTTAGCACGTACATATACGTATCCTTCTCTGCATTGTTCCCCTCCTGTTATAAAAACATGATCCAACCCGTACAAAATATTACCCTTTTTTTTTTCTTTCACACTATCACCAAACAAGTTTTTTGGAACTTGTATAATTTTGGACAGAACCATGTGTTTTGGACCACTAGTAAGTCGGATTCAAGCTTGAGTGATACTAATTGGCTAATTTGTCATTTTATAGGTAAACCAATGGGGCACATAAGAACAGATGAACTTGGTGTACCATTAGCTGTTGTTGTTGATTCAGCAACTTCAGTGAGGATTCGTGAGCGAGACAGCAATGAAGAAATCCAATTGGCCATGGAAGACGCGGTAGCTGTGGTAAAGGATCTTACAAATGGGTGTTACACATGGGGTGCATTTATGGACAGACTAATTTACTTTACTAAGTGTAATCTTCAAATATCATATGTTTTGTGTGGTTGATGTTGTGTATTCGGTTACCAAGTATGCATACTAGAAAGGCAAATGACTTATCCTTATATGATTTGTTTTATTCAACATTGTAGTTACAAAGATCATTTTACACATGTCAAAATGAAAAACTTAGATATGCTATCATTTTATGGGTAGATGTTTAAATACAACATGTTGTCCCTAGCCGCAATAGTAGCCAGCAGCAGATGTCTGCCTCATGGGTTCAAATTTTGTCAGAGTTTACCAAATTTACACTAATTACATTTCCAATGTTGGCCGCTGATGAGTCGGTGGAGACCGACAGATGGTCAGTCTTATGAACATGTTTCTCTTTTTCCCTTTACAAAACATAGTGATCAATATATTGTCTTTATAATCATGTTTCAGTTTAGAAGCATATAAAATTTTTATACCTTTTGTACAAGTATGTTATCATATCATGCATTATTGTTGAAATTGCACAAAAAAATGCTTGAAAAATGACACCAAGTCCCATTATAATCATGTTTCAGTTTTTACGTTGGATTTTGTATATGAACCAAGTAAATCGTCTCTCGAGTTTAAGACAATGGTAAGATCGACCCCAGGAAGCACTTATGGTACTCAATGATACGATTATGCTCCATACACGTTGATTCTGCACTTGAGTCGGAATTGGACCCTGGTCACAGATGGTTGCTGCCCACGTAGGGTTATGGTTCAAGTCTGGTTACGGATTTGAATCCTGGTCAGGCCGAGTAGATAAATGATAGGGAGGTTTAAACTTTAATTTTAGGCCTAAATGGCATCATCTTGATGGCTGCAGATAGGGACCTACTTATTTTACAACCATCAAGATGACACTTGATTTTAGGCCTAAAATTAGGCCTAAGTTTAGGCCTCCCTATCATTTCTCGGCCTAGTAATAGGCTTTCCCACGTGCTTTTGCTGTTATGTGCATGTATGTACTCTTTAACATTGGGTAGGCATTGTGAAGTGCAAAACATAACCCAAGTGTACTTAATGATGCGTAAATGAGTTAAAAATTGTCACATTTGCAGCAGATATCTATGTAGTTTTGCACTTCGTTACAGAAAAAACTGATTCTGAACCAGTACAAAAACATGTTTCTCCGGCCATCAATTGAAATAGTTTTAAACATAAAACAACCCCAAAATTGCTTATGAAACTCCCATTGTTTGCTTCATGAATCCAATCAAATTAACGAAAATTCCATAAAAAAAAATCTTTGAAACTTAATTATAATATTTCAGTTTAAACAAAAACTTACAATTAACTTACAAATGCACAACAGCCATCGATTTCAACATGCACGAAGACACGTCCATTTCACGAGCCACCTGGTTCTTCGACGCGTGAACCCACTTCATCTTCGGGTTCGAGACATCACACATTGTCAAAAACTCCATCACCTGTCCGAATATCTTAAACATTTCTATCCCGAAAATCAGGTTCTTATCAGCTACAAATAGCGAATTCCAGTCCATGGGTGCATCAGGATGCACCGAAACTTCATTCCAGGTTAAATAATCGAGATCCAGCTCCCATAACTTTCGAACGGCTTTGTTTCTCCTTCCAATTTCACCTTCTCCTTCACACCATGAAACCGACACCAGATACAACCGTTGACCATCACAAGACACTAGCCTCGGGGTGTACTCGTGGACCCTTGGTAGGTGTGGAGTCGATTGGACTCGAGTCCAGAGACCATGTCCAATGTCATATGCTGCGAGCTTATCAGTCTCGGAATACACGTAAAAGACCCCGTCACAAACAACTCCCGAGCAAACAACCCCAAAATCGACTGGTAGCCGTTGAATTTCCGTCCATTTGTTTGACGAAGAATCAAAAATCTCACATGAATTTAAAGCCTCATCCCATGAACCGATCCCCCCTACTGCTATTATAAAGAACCGTCCTCGGTCTTTCACACTACTCATGTGCTTGGTTTTTTTGTTTCTTGATGATGTCTAACCGAAATCCAGTGAGGATCCCCGTAAACATCCGATACTCCACCAATCGCGTCCTGTGTCTGGAGTTGACTTTTGATGGTCAAACGATCAGAGTTGGCTTCAAAAACCCCTAGAACGGACTTTGACCTTTCGTGTTTCATTGATGCAACCTTGTTCCACGATTTTGTCATAGGGCTAAAAACCAACACTTCTCTGTGTGTCTTTCGGTCCATTCTTCCGGAGCTCGAACAACCTCCGACAATGAAAATGTTATCATGGACAGTGGCAACTGAGAACAGAAACCGATTCTTAAGAATTTCTGCCAAAACTTTATGCCATTTGTTGAAAGAAACGTCAAAAGCATATATCTCACGAGAGCTAAGACCATCTGTAACAGTACCGAAAAGCCCGTTGCGAAATGAATATAATCCAAAGAGCTCACAAGCTTTGTAATCATCTAAAGCTTACATTTCATGAATTTGATCCACTATATGAGACCTTAGCAATTGTTTGTTTTTACTGGTGAAAACAATAAGACTTCCAGGTAAAAACCAATCAGGTGAACCTGCTAGTGCTTCTAACTGCTCCACGTTATTCACATCATCCAAAACAAGAAGGATCCGCTTACACACCATCATTTTCTTTATTACCATAATTCCTTCACTAACACTTGATATTTTCAGATCTTCTGTATTTAAGATCTTTCCAATCATTTGCATTTGAACTTGAGTTAGGCCTTGTTTTTCTTCGACTTCTTTGACATCTTCACAAAAGCAACTTCCTTCAAAGTGGACATATCTCAAGTTATAAATAGCTTTGGCAAGGGTCGTCTTTCCTATTCCACTTATACCACATATTCCAATCATGTTAACTGTATCTGACCCAACAAAGCGTGCCAAGTCTAATTTATCTAATTGGAAATCTATGCCAACAAGGTTCTCACCAACATGTAAAGGTCCGTCACATAATGTTTTGAGGATTTCTCTGGAAATGGAGTCGATAAACTTGTACTCATACCTGTTAACCACAAAGACACAGTAAGTAAGAGAAACTATATAATGTTAAGCTTTAGTAAAGCTACAAGACTAATTGCACAAAACAAGAAATTTACCCATTTGTCATTTCCTTGAGATCCCATCCTGATAAGTTAGCCGCCACGGATAAAGCTTCCTTCCATTTATCCACCTCTGTTCTATTTGAAACATCATGTTTGGCAAATGCTCCAGCATAGCTCCCAGTTTGTTTCCTCACCACATCAGGTGTAACATCATAAAAGATAATCCTAACCTCATATTTGGGATTTTCAATCTGCTTGCACTCAAGCATTTTCACAAGTTCCGTAAGACACCATGACGAAGAAGCGTAATTTTTGGAGAAGATAACTATCAAAAACCTCGATTCTTCAATGGCTTTGTAGAGACAAGAAGATATCTCTTCTCCTTTAGGCAACTCTATGTCATCTCTAAAAAAATGAATCCCTTTTTGCTTGAAATCGTTGAACATACGATCCATGAAACTTTTACGGATATCGTCACCTCTAAAACTTACGAAAGCATCGTATTTCCACCTCCATGCAGGGTTCTCACCAACATGCAAGGGTCCATCATGTAAATTTTCGGGATGCAGTCCACCATCTTGACTGACAAAAGACTGAGAAGACCATCCAGGACGCTCTATATGAAGCTCTACTAAGGTTTTGATTCTTCCTGAGTCTTCAGGCAGTTTTTCCATTTTTAAATTGGAAGGAAAACTCCTAATGCGTTTGCAATCTCTCAGATTTATGACAACAAGCCTCTTAAGCATTCCAATGGATGGATGAAATGTATCCAAATTCACACAACCTTCAAGACTTAGCTCTTTGAGATTTGTAATCTCTGAGAAGTCAGGGGTGGTTGTTAGGTTTCTACAGTACCTTAGCGTCATTAATTTCAAACTTCTAAAACTCTGACATATTAAAAAAAAAAAAAAAAGGAGGAGAAGATAAGTTCGTATATCATAACGTATTAAACACGAACACATGTATGAACAAGTAAATACCTTTGGTGTTGTCCAAAGTTGTTTTATGTGGCTGTAAGATAGGTCGATGGCAACAATGTTTTCTGGATAGAAATCTGAAGGTAAGTCCTTGAAAGGGCATCCATGCCAACATAAGAACTTCAGCTCATTGGATAAAAAATTTAAACTTCCTGAGAAGTTCACATTGTAGTCCTCCAATTTAAACTTCTGCCCAGATTCTTCCTCTTGATAGATTTTCAGGATCCGCAATTTTTTCACTTGTGCAAAATCAGTAGCATCTATGTGAACCTTTTGACTAGATTCATTTTGACTAGATTTCTTTAACAGAAGGACTAGAACTTCAACTGCTTCTGTTAGTGTTACCTGGATAAAAGCAAGAACATGTAACATATATAAAAAGGAGAAAAAGAAAAAGAATCATATACTACTTCTTACCTTCGTTTCCTGAGATGAAATCCACAATCTTCTCTGTTTCCAAGGCATGACAGATTCTTCATGAATGATTTCCCTTGCCATTGCTTTAATCAAGTCATGCATTTTAAGTGACATATCACTAGATATCGTGATCAATGACTTATCAAACAGAACTTTCATATTTCTATCTGCATAAAAGTTACAGCCATCTAGTACGCTTGCTGCAAAATCACTATTTACTTCAAGGAATGAACATGCAATATCAAGTAAGATATTTTTCTGATGGGGGTCTAGCCCATCGTAACTTAAACGAAGCGCTTGTTGTATCTTTTCATTTGGGTGTACTTTGAGCCTGTCCAGTTCGCTAACCCACTGACCCACAGTTTTGCGATATAAAAAACGACCCAAAACTTTGAGGGCGAGAGGGTGACCTTGCACATATTCCACAATTTTTTCAGCAAGTTCTTCGAAGCCTCTTGTAGGATCTGTTTTCTTAAAAGCATAGGAACTAAAGAGCTCGAGAGAAATATTCTTATTTAGAAAGTCCATATCATGGATTTCCTCCACTTCATGAGATCTTAGCAACTGTTTATCTTTACCCGTGAAAATAATCAAACTTCCTGGGAAAAACCAATCAGGTGAATCCGCTAGTGCTTCTAACTGCTCATGCTCATCAACATTATCCAAAACAAGCAGGATCGGCTTACATGAGACCCTCTGCCTTATTACCATAATTCCTTCACTAATACCTGATATCTCTAGATTTGTTTTCAAGATCTTATTTATCATATGCATTTGAACTTGAATTATGCCTTGTCTTTTTGTGACTTCTTGGACATCTTCGCAAAAGCAACTTCCCTCAAAGTGGGTATACATCAAGTTATAAATAGCTTTGGCAAGGGTCGTCTTTCCTATTCCACTTATACCACATATTCCAATCATGTTAACCTTATCAGACTCAATGAAGCGTAGCAAGTTTAACTTGTCTGAATGGAGATCTACGCCTACAAGGTTCTTATCAACATACAAAGGTCCAGCACATAACTTTTTGAGAATGTCTTTGGAGATGATATTGACGAACATGGACTCATACCTGTGAAGATACAGTGTTAATTTACTAAAGTTACAAATTAATTAGTTTGCAAGAACCTACATAAAGATAACTACACACACACAAAAAAAAACAAAAAAACAAAAAAAAAACATTTACCCATTTGTCGTGTCCTGGAGATTCCATCCTGATAAGTTAGCCGCCTTGGATAAAGCTTCCTTCCATTTATCCACCTCTGTTCTATTTAATACATCATGTTTGGCAAACGCTTTTGCGTAACTCCTTTTCTGTTTCCTCACAACATCAGGCTTGACATCATAAAAGATAGTCCGAACCTCATGTTTGGGATCTTCAATCTGCTTGCGCTCAAGTATTTTGACAAGTTCCTCTAGACACCACGATGAAGAAGCGTAATTTTTGGAGAAGATAACTATCAAAAATCTCGATTCTTCAATGGCCTTGTAGAGTTGAGATATATCTTCTCCTTTTGGCAAATCGTTTTCATCTCTGAAAGCGCGAATCCCTTTTTGTTTGAAGTCGTTGAACAGATGATCAATGAAGCTTTTGCGGATATCTTCACCTCTAAAACTTACAAAGACATCATATTTCCACCGATGAGGAATGGACGTAGTAGCCATTAACAATGATGAGATTGTTGCGTTCAGAAGTAAAGATCATCAGAAAGAGCAGCCATTAAAGAATCCATGACTAAGTTCCTTCTACAAAATATGTGACTCTGGTTCATACGTATGCAATTCATATGCAATTCATAAAAAGTTCCTTCTACAAAATATGTGACTCTGGTTCATACGTTGTCTTAAAATGATAGCTACACAAAAACAACATCGAAAGTCCAGACACCTTCTTTAAATCCTAAAATATTTTGTGGAGATAAATGTTACAACCTTAATCAAATTATTTTATATTCTTCATGCTATATCAAAAGTTGGACAAATTTAGATATATACATAAATCCTATGCCTTATTAATATTTCCCGAACATAGTGAATTTAACATTTAGACCTATTATAAGTTGTTTGGTTATTTAAACATGGTCATTTGGCCCACCAGATCTAACATCACTTTTAATGCGTTTAAAATGATAAAGGCAAAGTTAAAAAGAATAAAGGCAAGTGGGCTTGTAAATGATTATATTATTTTCTAGAAAAAATGATTGGTGAGAATTTGGAGCGAGAAAGTAAATAATACAATTGTACAATTGATTTATACATTAGGCATGTGTTGGACACTATAGTATATTCCTTAAATCTGTCGAAAAATTAGAATCCCCTAAAGTTTTGGGTTTATTAATAAGTTATTTAGACCTTGTTATATAGCCCATGGAGGGAAGTAATTGGAATATAAAAATTACAGTTTACCAAAATAATTTGGATACTATTTTTTTCTTTTGAAAATGTAAAGTGTGTATATATATTATATACCAATTTGTGACAACAATTTTATTAGAAAAAATTTCGGCCAAATCACGTTGCTTGATTTTGACACGTGGCAAATCAAACAATGTATTAATTAGTTAATAAAAGTCAAAATTGAGAATGAATTTGGTCAACCCTTATTAAAAACGCCCAACAATAAAATTCTGTGAAAAACCAAATGCTTAAATATGTTAACAAAAAATATATATATATATATATATTACTACTAAAAGTTATAATATTAGTATATACTAGCTTCAGTTTGCTCCCCTAGAACACCGGGGGGGTAATTTTCTTGAAAATTAAAACCCCGATTTTTTTATTCCTCTCAGAAAAAACAAATTTGCCCAATTCAAGCATCCATGAAAACCATCAATATCAAAAGTAATTATTAGAGTATAAGAAGAAGACTTACAGTTTAGTAATTGGATGAAATTAGTCTTTGAGAGTAAAGTTTAGGTGAATGAATGAATGCAATCAAAATGCAAGATGAGATGAAGTTACAAAGAGAAAGAGTAAAGGCAACTCGGTTGACCTCAAGTCAATTTAGAAGTTACAAAGAAATGAAGATGAAATCAAAATGGAAGATGAAATGAAGTTACAAAAGAGTAAAGGCAAGTTGGTTGACCTCCAGTCAATTTATTTGCATTTCTGGTCCCTCTGTTTCTTATCACAATTTCGTTGTCTTTAATGTTTATTGTGCTTTCAGTGAATAGCAGGTATTTTATTTGTACCGGGTTGAATCAAAACACTTTTATATTTAATAGTTAAGTATTTTATTTCATATTGCGTTCACAAACCACATTTGTACAACAAAATATCACCGATCTTTTAAATCCTAATCTATTTCCATGGCACATTTGTAATAATACCACATTTAACAACATAAGCATAATATTTGTTGGAGGTGCAATATAGACCGAGATGGTTTCATATAACATCTATGATTTACATTCCTGCACAACACTCTATTTACTTTTTTCCTTGAACCCGTCTTCTGATCTCATAGGTCCATACAACCTGAAACAGCATAAGCTACATTTACTAACCTTGAATATTATTACCGACTCAACCACATAATCAAACTCCCATACACTGCTGCTAATCTTCCTGAAAAGGCTTTGAGATATGAGGTAATACCTTCTTTCTTTATTTTGGAAACCAGATATTGGTTGACAAGTTTCATGTACTAGATATTGACATCTTTTCATATAACACCAACACAGAATTCTCCTCGACATTCTCTTTTGAATGTCGACATTACTCCAATTGGCTTAGATAGAGCACTTTATGGATTCTCAAGACAGTTCACATCCAAAGTATTCTGAAGTTTCTGCCCTCCAGTTTCCTATGTGTTCAAGGGATGGACAAACAACACATGCTCTTTCTCAAGTTAGTTGTATATACATAAAAACCTTAACATTGTCAAAGTTATGACAATTACGCTTTCAGTTTTCCTAAGTTTTGAGATCTTAAATGTTGGATCAATATTGTTTTCTTTAGGTAATTGCCAATAATCAACACCGGGCGTTCTTCATCGGGAGAGTATATCTATTTTTGAAACATTTGGGGATCGATGAAAATCGATTACAGTTTAGGCAGCTTTCTCTTAATGAGATGGCCCCCAATGCTGCAGATTGCTGGGTTGTCGAAATAAAGTGGTCTTGTGGTTGGCTTGGTTGTGGTTGGATAACACATAGTTCTGCACGTGAATGCAAGGTTAGTGTTTTTCGTTTATTCATTATTTATACTTTTTAGGTCAAGTTACCAATCAGGTTATCAGGCCATACAAAAAGTCAATACAACATGAGTTGTGATCCTTCTAGGTCCACAACATGTGGATGTAGACTTAAATTAGCGGTTTTGCTGAATGTTTGGTAAACTTTTTATGAAACTCGCCGAGTAATATGAACAGACAAGACCATACATGTGCTTAAAAAACAAAACATAATCTACAATACTAGGTAAAAACACATATTTACCTCCAACCATGCCAAGAAAACCGCTACAATTGGAACTTCTCATTTCCATTTTAAGCGTTGTCCCAGGAAGAACCGTCGAATCTGCATTGATATCTTTAACCGCCTCCTGGATTGCAACTTTAGCAACTCTACCGATTGTCGAATCAAAAGTGAAAATAGCTCCAACATTCACAACAGCAGGTCTTGTAGACACATTATGTGTACTCAAACCATCCCCGAGAAAAACTCCCAAATTTAGTAATAGCAAAGTAACAACACTAAAAACACGAAAACTCGTCATATCATATCATATCATATCCACCTGAAAAGAACAATATCACAAATCAATTCATAGGTTCCTTGAAATATCACACATATGAAACATACCAAAAAACATGTCAGAGCTATAAACCTTAATCTTCAAGAAATCTTTTAATCAAGAAAGACAAACCCAAATGAGAAAATAAAGGAATATGAAAAAGTAAATAAAAAAACAAAACAGATCAAATCTTTAAAAGAATGGAATCAGATGCATGCTCAAAACACAAAGTTTAAAGAAGGAAAGAAACCCATGTCATGAAAGACCTGAAACTATAAAGATTCTTAACTTTAATTATTTCACACAACAACCATACTCACCACACATTGCTATTTAAGGCAAGAACAACTAATACAGTAAAGAAAAAGTCTTCATTTCATACTAACATTGATCAAAAACTAAGCAGTAAAAAATCTGAGTACCTGAGTAGGTGATATCTTTAAGAGATGACTAAGTTCCACATGGGGAATCAAGGCAGAAGATATATTTTTAGGCAGTTGACCGGGGTCCATTTCGAGAGATATTCTTGTCATATTACTACTATTAATAATCAATTACATGACAAAATATATACATATTCGAAACTCACTAGATACACATTTGCGGATAGCAAAAAAAGTCTCGCCTTTTTCGAGTAATATATATAAAATAAAAACCTCGTCCGTTTACCCCGTTTAAAATAAAATACGCTTTACCGATTTATGGTAAAGGTTATTTTGGTAAATTTATTTTGATGGTAGAAGAAACAAGTATTATTGAGATAAGACTTTTTTTGAAAGGACAGGCAAGAGATGCATGGAAGGACTTTTGTTGAAGAAAAAAGATATAAAGATTGAAATAAGATACAAAGCATATTTAACACACTTTCTCTTTTGTACCAATGAAAGTTAGTTGAATATTTTATTACATACATGATGTAATTTTATATAGTTTTGTGATTAAACAATTGAAATGCTCTTTTAATGATGAATGCTAGAAGATGAGCCCCACGTTGAAAAACTTAAGATATGAGTGTTTTTTGTGATCCGGTTTCACATATGACTCGGAAAACATGTCCTCCTCAACTTACTTTTTTTTTTTTTTTAATTCAAAATAGAATAAAATTTTAACTTGCTTAAAAATGTTAAATTTGGTTAAACGAAGAAAAAAAAAAAAAAAAAAAATATATATATATATATTATATATAATATATATATATATATATATATATAAATATATAGATATATATATATATATATATAATCTTTTGCTAAAATGATAAGGTGAAGTTTGGAATAAATAAATGTTTGTCAAATTTACAACAATAAACTATTTTTCTATTATCAATATAAATAACTTACTTTTAGTTATTGTATCATTGAGAGTTCATTAATTTTTGTTGTATGTTAGAAATTAATCTCCACCATCCATTTAGTTAATTGATGGAGATTAAATCTAATTACAAAAGCATTGTCGTTCATTGTATAAACAATTTTTTTTATTATCCATTTCCCCCTTCATTTATTCACACACACATAACATGTTTTTAGCTATCTCTTATTAACTATCTCTCTCAGTTTTCCTAAGTTCAAATTTAGTTTATGAAACCCTAATTTAACCTTCAATTAATCAACTTAAGCATCAATAATCATCATCATCATCGTTATAACCTTCGTTATCGTTATCATGATGGTTATCATTCGTATAAATACCCGCAATTTTTCAGGTCCTTACTCAACCTACAACTCAAAATAATTTATTTTTGAAGTTTACATATTTACTTTTGCGTATGACTTTAACAAAACTGCACAAATTGAGAAAACGAGACCGCACGCGTACCGACACTACATTAGTAATGGCTAAAGTCCAATGATTATTTTTCGGAGTCAATAATTTTGTTGATAATCTGAGTATGGAAAATCCTTTCTCCTCGTGGCTTTATACATAAAGAAGTAAACAAATATTAGGATACTTTAAAAAGTTTAAGTTACACTAATCATTCCATTGTAATCCCCCCGCCGCCCAATCCCCCCGCCGCCGCTATGCCTGACTTCTGCTGTCTCGATTGATCCTTCCCTGTTAATCACCATTCATTGAATAATGTTTGATTATTGGTGTGTGACTCTTGTTGGTGTTTTCTTCCCCTTGTGGGGTGTGACATTTTCAACGATTCCCATCTTTAATTTCCCCTTATTCGATTCGACGTGGCTTTAGGTTTTTTGTTTTTCTGATTTTTCATTGGTAGATTTTCCATCCAAACTTGGCGTTTTCTCTATTCTATTGGTGGTGTCTCGGTTTCGGTTGGTTATTTCTTTTTGTTTTTTGTATTGTTGGTTCTGGTTCTAAATGGGTAGTTAGCGGACGAAGGAGGATGATGTGGCTAAGATCTCTACGTCAATATTCGTTACGAATTTCCCAGATACGTGCTCGGCTAAGGACTTGTTTAACACATGTAAATAGTACGGACATGTCGTGGATGCATTTATACCTCTTAAGAGATCAAAAGCTGGGAAGAGGTTTGGTTTTGTGAGGTTCATTAATGTTTTTAGCATCGAGAGATTGGTGAATAATTTATGTACGGATTGGATCGACCATTATAAATTACACACAAACATTACTAGGTTTCAACGATCCCCTATGAATGTTAATAAAAATGCTTCGATGAATGATGGCGTTAAGAATTATAATTCTAAGACGAATATGAGTACTAATATTCATAGGTATCAAAAACTTACGGGGGTTGGACAGACATATGTGAATGTAGTGAAGAGTCTTACACAGTATGGAAGTAGTGATAATGAGTCCCATGCTATTAATGAGTCCCATGCTATGGTTTTGGAAGACAATTGTGTATTGTCTAAGGATTTGTCAATGTGCATGCTTGGTAGAGTGAAGGAATTCGCGTCTTTAGTGAATCTTAAAGTGATTTTTAGCAATGAAGGGTTCACGGATATTAAAATTTATTATATGGGTGAGTTTTGGGTTATGATGAAGTTTGGTACAGATAAATCTATGAGTCTTTTTAGAGAGAATGTTAGTGTTGGTTCTTGGTTCTCTCAAATTAATAAAGCCTCCATGGATTTTGTTACAGAAGGTAGGATAGCGTGGGTGGAGTTAAAAGGTATACCGCTGAAGTTGTGGTCGGGAAACACGTTCAAACGTATTGCAGCTAAATGGGGAGTATTGTTAGACATTGACGATCAGGAGGAGCCATGTTTTCATTCGAAGAGAATATGTGTACACACAAATAGTCATAGAATTATTTCTGATGAATTGAAGATTATATTCCATGGGAAAGTGTTTTGGATTAGAGCTAAAGAAACTACTGGATGGTTCCCTGATTTTCAGGAAGCGATGGAGGAGGATGATCAGAGTGATGTGAATTTTAAGGATGGTATGCATAATGTGAAGAAAGCTGGTTTTGTTGATGATAGTGATGTTGAAGGTGTTTTTGAAACACTGTTTGACGAGGAGAACCCGATAAAGAAACAAAGCAAAGTGGAAAGTTTGGGAAAATATGATGACAAGTTGGAGGATCCTTTTAATATTTATTCATTGTTGAAGAAGAAAGCCAAAGTTGTAAGTAATCAGGAGTCAGAATCCAGCTTGACACACCCTCCTGGTTTTACTCCTGAGGAGGGTAGTGACGGGTTACAGGTAAATGAAGAGGAATCTCGAGGGAGTAATTGTGAGAATGGGGATGAGGCTCACATTGGTGTGGATAACAATGTGTGGATAACAATACTCCTAAGGAGGGTGTCAAAGGATTTTCTTGTTCTGGACACTTTAATAAGTCTAAGGATTCTTGTATAGGCGGGTCTATTTTGAATTTGCTTGATGATGTGGTGAAATTCGGTCGAGTTATGGGGTATAATATGGATGGGTGCGTGACTAATATGGAGAATATTATTGAATCACAAGGAGTGGACGAGGGGTATCGATGAATTGTTTGTCTTTGAACATTCAAGGCCCTCAAAAGGCTAAAGATTGGGTCAAGGAGTTGTGGCGGCATAAAAATTTTTTTGGCTTTACAAGAAACTAAGATGGAAACTATGGGCCTTTTGTGTGTCAAGCAGTGTTGGGGTAATGTGACTTTGATTACGCTCATAGTGATTCTGTAGGAATTCGAGGTATTTTGTGTGTCTGGGATCCTAATGTTTTCTAAAGAGTAGTGCTACTGTGTCTGATTATTTTATCATGGTTCGTGGTGTGTGGCGGCAAAATGGTAATGATGTCCTTTTTATCGATGGGTTTATGCTCCTCATGATGCAAAAAGAAAAAAATATGTTATGGGATTATTTGACGCCTGAGATCAGTAGATGGAACGGGAGGTTGTAATGGGTGATTTTAATGAGGTTCTATAGCCTGGATAGGTTTGGCTTTTTAATGTTCAAGGAGCTGATGTGTTTAATTCTTTTATCTCTAATGCTGGATTGGTGGAGGTGGAGGTGTCGTTGGGAGGTTGTTCTTTCAATGGTGCACAAATCAGCATGAAAATGAGCAAGCTGGACAGGTTTTTTGTGTCTGATAACGTTCTTAATATTTTTCCTTATATTTCTGCTATTTCTCTGGAACGGTATTTGTCGGACCATCGGCTATTTCTCCTCCGTGAACACCATGTAGATTATGGTCCTACTCCGTTCAGATTTATTCATTATTGGTGTGAAGTGGATGGTTTTAGTAAATTAGTGGAGGACGCTTGGATGGAAAGCCCGAATAATGCATCCAATGCGATGGTTAGTTTCATGGGAAAGCTCAAATATCTTAAAATTAAGATTCGGGAATGGAATAAAACTAACATGGTAAGCCGGAAAAACGTTAAAGATAAATTCAAGGCTGATCTCGAGGTTGTGGAGGGTATCATCGATAGTGGGAAAGGTAATGAGGAGATTGTGTTAAAAAGAGCAGAGCTTTTGAAGAATCTCCAACAGTTAGATAAACTCAATTCGCTTGAGATGGCTCAAAAGGCAAAAGTTAAATGGGCTATCGAAGGTGATGAGAATTCGAGTTTTTTCATGGCATTCTTAATAAAAAACATAATGTTTTATCTGTTCGTGGTATAATGGTTGATGGTGTTTGGATTGATGACCCGAGGTTAGTGAAACGCGAGTTTTTGTTGCATTTTAGTAGTAGATTTTCTAAACCTGATGTGACGCGTGCTCGTATTCAAACAAGTTATTCAAAGAGATTAACGATGGAACAACAGAATGAGCTGGAAAGTGAGGTTTCTAACGAGGAAATTAAGCGGGAAGTGTGGGATTGTGGTACGGAGAAAGCTCCTGGTCCGGATGGATTTACTTTTCGATTTTATCGTCATTTTTGGTATCTTATTCAGAATGATGTGTATAATGCTGTGGTACTTTTCAGGCATGGAGAGATTCGAAGGTTGTAATTCTAACTTTATTGCTCTAATTCCAAAAGTCTCGGATGCTTAACTGTTAAAGATTTTCTACCTATAAGCCTTATAGGAGTTTGTATAAAATTATTGCTAAAATTCTGGCTAACGCCTGCTGGTAAATTGGGGGATATCGTTAACGAGGTGCAATCCGCTTTTATTGCGGATAGATAGATTTTAGACGGTCCGTTTATTCTTGATGAATTGATACAATGGTGCAAGAGAAAGAAGAATCGACTCATAGTGTTTAAGGTTGATTTTGAGAAAGCGTATGACTCGGTTAGATGGGACTTTCTGGATGATATTCTACGGAAGTTTGGGTTTGGTGATAAATGGTGCAACTGGATTCAAAGTTGTCTTAGATCTTCGAGAGGTTCAATTTTATTAAATGGGAGTCCTCGAATTTCAATTCTATAAGGGCCTCAAAAAAGGTGATCTGCTTTCCTTGTTTTTATTTATTTTAGTTATGGAGAGTTTGCACATAGCATTTCAACGGGTGGAGGAGGCGGTTATGTTTAAGGGTATTAAGTTAAATTCGGTTTCTATATCCCATTTGTTCTACACTGACGATGCGGTGTTTGTTGGACAGTGGTACGAGGGCAACATTAATCCTCTTGTGAGTGTTCTTGATTGTTTTTATAGGGCTTCGGGTTTGAAAATCAATATGAGAAAAAGTAAGTTAATGGGTCTCCATGTGGACATCGAAAAATTAAAAGGGCTGCTTTAAAGCTTGGATGCCTTTCTTTTAAGACTCCTTTTTCGTATCTTGGATCGACGGTGGGTGGCTCTATGTCTCGAATTCAGGCTTGGGAAGACGTGGTTCAAAGGGTTAAGAACCATCTGTCTAAATGGAAGATGAAAATGTTATCTATTGGTGGTAGACTTTCATTGCTTAAATCGGTCTTAGGATCGATGCCTATTTTTCATATGTCCATTTTTAAAGCTCCTCTAGGTGTTCTTCGTACACTTGAATCGATACGGAGCCATTTTTTTAATGGTCATCCTCTCGAATATAATAAAGCTTCTTGGGTTAATTGGAAGAGTATGTTAGCTTCAAAGGATAAAGGAGGTCTCGGCGTTTCTAGTTTATACGCTTTGAATAAAGCTTTGTTGTTTAAATGGATATGGAGGTTTTATACTCGTGATTCGTCGTTATGGGTTAGAGTCATTAAGGCTATATATGGGGATGATGGCAATATGGATAGGCTGGTAAATTCCGGATACACGTCCTGTGCTTCCAAGGCACCTTTCACAGTGGTACCAAACGTCTCCAACTGCGAGGTTAGCTCATCCTTACTCTTCTCCAAATACTTCAGTGCCCAGAGACACGAAGACTTGTACCCAGAGGACTCAGCGCGCTCTTGACTTATTTGGCCCATCAGCGCCATCTTTTCGTCGGCCATCTTCTGGGCATACGCACTCAGGCTCTCCATTTCAGCTTTGGTACTTGCCAACTGCGCCTCCAGCAACGCAATTGTCTGATCCTTTTGAGCACCTTGGCTGTTTTCACCAGAGATGTGAGCCCTTAGCTTCTCAACCAACGAAGCTTGCTGCGCAGACACCTGCACCAACTCTTCAACCAGTTGCCCCACTGATGCATCCTCAGCAGACAAATCCTCATCCTTGTGGCTATGCGGTTCGGACCGCGCGGAATGTGAAGGACTCGCCCTGGATGGCGACTCCGCAACCTGTTCCACCCTGCGTACAAGGATATAGAATTATGAGTGTCCCATATAACACAATGGTGCGCAAAAAAAAACCATAGAAGACATGACTTACTGTGGACCAGAGGTATTAGCAGAGGGGTGCGAGGACGCATCATCACTAGAGGATGACTCCACAGTGAGGATCACAGGGCGCTTTTTCCTTGAAGAGCTCGCGCCATCATCTCCGCGCGATCTTTTAGTCTCAGCCAGCATTCTTCCTCTCTCCTCTTCTTCTTCCACTGCCTACGCCACCGCTACGGGAGCTGGTTGCGCTATTGGGGACGGCACCATAGGGCTTGGCACGCGCAGGCGTGGTAAATGCCCGCGCCGAGAGGAGCTAGTACCTGTTTCCCCTATATTCATCTCCAGGGTACGCCCTGCAGTAGCCTCTAGTATAGCCTCCTCTCCTTCCTTCAGGGGCCGCGTCCCTACGTTGACCTGAATCGGCTTCGCTAGCTGCACCACGGTGAACAAATCCATCTCTGCGCAACAGAAGACAACAAAGTACACAGGTTACATAATGTGCAATAAGGACAAGAAGGCTCTTACATTAATTAAACAAGGAGATACGGAGGAACGAGCACCCACCCTGGCCATCAGCGCCCAAGAAGATTGGCATCTCATCCGGCATACCAAAGTAATTGCGGCTAATGCCCATATGCACCAAAAATTCCTCAGGATAGGAACTAATGGGGATGCGGTTGGCGTTTATCAGTTCCGCATCCTCCGCGTCATATGATCCAGGCAGGGGGCGCTCATCCCTCGGCAATGTACCATGGGTGTAAAAATTATAACTCCATGGAAAGCATGTGTCATCTACCCTAAAAATGACCTCCAATTTCTAAGCGTGTCTAGTTTCTCAGTGTAACACTGAAGTTTCCCAGGGCGCTTAGCAAAGGATACCCACCCATGTGACCAGGTCGTGTGATAAAAGGCGCGGAATAGATGAATAGTTGGGTTAACCGCTAGTAAACGGCAGTTCACCTCAAAATTGGTAATTTTCGCTGCACCGATGCAGTGCAGCTGGGATAGGTGCAGCTCGTAATAATTTAAAACGTCGCACAAAAATCGGGATATGGGTACACGTTGATTCGCGAATTCAAAAAAACTTGTGTATACCCCTATTTTCCCTTCGGGGAAATCCGCAATAGATGCCCGCTCACCCGGCACAACCGGATGAACGTCAAGTGGTATAAAGAAATCCGAGGTGAACTCTAAAAGTTCGCTCTCGGTGATATCGGAGGTGAAATCAGATAGTTGTTTAACCATGGTGTTGTTTTTCTTATTGCGTACGCGCGGCTACTTTTGAAAATAAGCGGTTTTCTGGAATACAAATGTAAGGATTCTTGAAAATGGCGGATCGAGTTCTCTCTTTTACTGTGAGAAACACAGTAGAAATGAAGCGGCTGGTTATATAATTTACCTCATCCATGCGATGAGTGACACGTGGACCCCACTATCGCTAAAGGTGTGGCTAAGATCACTTGATGGGACGCGGCTGCAGTTACTTTCCCTCGACTTACTGGCCCATTTTTTAACCTTATGTCTAGATACAATGTACCGGCGGGTCTCTTTTTTGGCTTCTTCACTATGCTTCGTAGTTTTTCATAGGCTGCAGATATTAGTCTAGCATCCGCAGTTAGTCACTGCGCATACTAGACTGGAGGGACATGATGATGTATAGTCTATATCCGGGTCACGAGCCCGACTAAAGTCCAATACTAACTTAGCCCAGTACGAACTGGGCTAAGCCGATAAATGCTTGGTCTCACGAAGGCCCAAACCCAAATCTATTTATGGAATAGATATCGGATATCTCCTATGTTTGGAGATAATTGCTTACCAACCGACTTAGGCGGGATACGCCGAAGGTTGGGGAGCATGGAACCAATAAGGATTCCGTGCGTATATAAAGGGAATACCATTCCTCGTTAAAGGTACGATCTACAAAACCCTAACTCTCCTTTAACCCTAAATCGATTACTTACTCTCACGCCGGAGGATAATCGTGGGAGACAATCCCACGGTAAGCCTAACGGTGTTTTCTGTCTTCTTAGTGCGTAGGTCTCAAGCAACAATTCTCAATTGATACGAGAGTCGGAGCCCAAACAAAAAACGTCCAACTTTTGTATCAACACATAAGTCAAACATAATTTTTTTGTACTCCTCTTATACTATTCGAACACCACAGACTCACACACATTATTTCTTTATCTTCAAATTTGTTTTGTTCTTAACTTGATTTGTACACACAAAAGATAATGCACTCAAAAGCAAAAGCAAAGTCACCCTGCCTTAGAGTTTGTGCGTGTAAAAATGGTTATGTAAAAGGAATTTATATAGAGTCAAAATAGTCGTGTAAAAATTAAAGTGTGAAAGTAGCCATTGCATTTGTAACGACAGGGTTCAGGCACGTCATGGCGCCGCTAAGGCGTGACACATAATTTTTTTTTATAAACTTGACAAAACAAAAGACACCTTGGTTCTTGTCTCCGTTTAGACACCCACAACTTCATACTTTAAGCATTTGACCAAATAAATTTCCTCTTTGTTTTCTTAACCTGTTTGACGCACATACAATTCCACACACATTTTCAAACAAAAACTCACGAGGTCACATATACATTTGAACAAGATAGTGACAATTGCCCAAAATACACACACTAGTCTATATACATTCGAAATAATCCTTTTGTTTTCCCTTATATTGACAAAACAAAGAGTTCACAGGAGACACACACTTTTACTTTTAAACATTGACAAAACAAATGCTCTTTGTGTTCTTGAATAAATCTTGGAAGGTCATTTTGGGATTAAATCGAAGTTAGATTAGTTCTTGGGGTTATATTTAGTTCTTATTTTTTCTTCGTGATCAACCCACTCTTAAAAGCTTTGTAATGTTTCTATAAACTCAAACCTTGTGTTTTCTTAACTCACATTGTTTCAAAACTTATCTATATGAATTATGCATGCTAATATGGTAAGAATTGGAGGCTACATTATTGTTTCCTTATTTTTTTTCATAGCTCGACATACATGAGTAGTAATTATAAAGATTGTGACTTGAGGCTTGTGTGGTATAAGTGGATTTGTAACCTACTAATAAGAAAAAAGGAAAATAAGCATAAGCTTATTTTTATGCAAATCGACTTATCTATATATTTATATGAGTTATATTATACGTTTTTTTTGTTATAAATAAATGCAACACATGAATCTATTAAAAACAGTAAGTGTTGGCTCATTAAAAGTAAAGTGCTTATCTTACTTTTAGCTTATTTATTTACTACTTATTAGCAAGCATATCTTGATAAATTTTGGAAATAGGATTATTGTTGTGTTGCTGTGAAGTGGCTGTTGAGTCGAGCCCAACCGAGAATCCATATATTAGCAACTAGCAAGCATATCTTGATAAATTTTGGAAATAGGATTATTATAGTTTTGTTGATTAATTTGCACATACTAAGACACATTATACATTAAATGGTAAGTTGATTTTGGATTGGGCTTGTGATATTGGGAGTCAATGGGTCGAACCCACAGTAGTGTGCATTTGGTTATTTTTTGTTTAATATGGATCACCTAAAAAAAAACTAAATACAAAACACTAAAAAATTCTAATTCCTAACTTCAAATTTGTTGAATTTGGTCTTAAATTGGAATTTGGATAAATGGATTTTTTAAAACGTAACTTATAATCAAAGCTAAATGTTTCTCATCATTCAAAACTATAAGTTTAAAATAAAAATTAAACTAATAAAATTATACAAGTCACCTTACTTTTGAGCTTAATGCATGATATAGTTTATTAGGACTTGATATAACTTTTGGAACTCATTTGAAGTTATTAAGAGCACTCCCATTCATAACGCAAGTTATCATTTAACACCGTGTCACGTCAGCGCCACATCAGCTTTAACATTTCACCTTAACTCACCAAAAAAACACCCGCAATCATAACATTCCCAAGTTAAACCTTAACTCACTAACAATTTACAAAAACAACCCCTCGTTTAGGGAAAAAAAAAAAAAAAAAAAAAAAAACCCCAATAACGTGCATTATGGTGTTAACACCGACACTTTAACGCCGGAATAACGCCGGCTTCGCAATGGTTAACGCCGAAATAACACCGGTCCGGCGTTAACCATTGGGAGTGCTCTAAGTGTAAAATTGTAACAATTGGTTATTTTTGGGAAGCGAATATATATCAACGGGTCATGCCCGACTTTCGTCAAAAATCAACACTTAGTGAATTCTTTTTCACAAAACCCGACTAAAAGACGAAAACGATTTATTTTATATACATATTGTCTATTGAAAAATAAATCCCATTAACTATTTTTTTATTTTTATTAATTAATTATACATGTATACATATATATACTTATGCACTTTTGCAAAAGCTAATACTTACAAACACTTAGAAACAATTTATACATAAACATTGCCACATAAGCAACAATGACACAAACACCTAAAAACTTTTAAACTTCACACATCGAGTCTTAAACATAATTCTGTAAACTAAACTTGCAATAATAATTTAGGTCGCGTGTCGGTGTCATCCAATAATTCTACTTGACTACTACTTTAGAAAAAAGAAAGAATCGCTTTTAAACAAGATTTAAACAAGTTAATGTGATCAAAGAAGAGGGATTAAGAAGAAAGAAAATTTGTGTGCTCAAGAGGTTAGAAAATCAGTTGGAAATGGGCCAGTATTTATAATGTTTTCTCTTGTACATAACCAATCATGATACAAAGAAAGTGAGATGCATATGATATATATTATTTTAACTTTTACTAAACATGTGATTTTGAGTTGTTGAGTCGTTCATGAGCAAAGTTTACATATGTTGTTAGTTTGCTCGTGTTTGGTTTTTCGGAAATGACACATTTACAAATTGCATTGCAAAATAAATTACTTGAATATTTCAGATGAAACATCCAAGTTGTCAATCCTACTTCATTTTTTATTTTATTCATCTCTCAAACATATTAGTTTAATGTTTGAAACAAAACCATTGGACAAGAAGACTCAATATGACATCATCAACACGAGTGTGAGTTATGATCCGATGCATATTCTTTTCGTCTTGAGAAGGACGTCATTATTTTCATAACAATCGAGTGTGATTGAGTATGTAAATTCAAGATAATACATTTTTTTTATATTTTGATGTAATCTTGAAGCTAGACAAATAATGACTCAATTTCATGTCCATTCTCGAAAACTTGTCAATTAGATTCGATAATGATATCAATCATAATTTGAATAATGAATTGATATATACTCGAAATCTTTCTTGACGCTCACAACCACTCTTTTTAATAATGAAAATAAATAAATTTTTTTAGAATGTGCTTAATACTACTTGTAATAATTGTGAGGTTAATGACATGCTAAATTACTACTTCAAGATTGTCATTTATTTTTGTGTGCATATAATATGCATGGTTTTTGACATTTCAAATATTTATATGTTTAATGTAAGCACAAGGAAAGTTCAAAAATACACTTTCTTTTATTTAAATACTAATGTATTATTATAATCTTTTATCTTGTTTAGACAACCCATGGTCAAGCAAGATAGGAAGTTGTAATGATTTAGAGATCATGTTGAAAACCCTAGGGTTTTAAGGGTGGTAACGCGCTATTTATGAAAGTATTAAGTATTTTGAGGTGATATATTTTAACACTTGATCATTTGAAAAGATAATTGTGTAAAATAATGCTTTTTGATATACATGATTGATCAACTTAGTTTGCATTTCTAAGTGAGTTACTAAAACATTACAAGGTGTCAACACATACGCAAGTAAAATTATCTATGCCTAATGCAAGAACAAATTTGCAGTCTCAAGAAATGTAGCATAAGTTCTATTTAGGCATAATCCGGAACACTAGTGGCAGACAAATATTGTACATGGCACATGTGTTTAGATATATAAGTAGCTCAATTAAAAATAGCAATGACGACTTAATAATATCTAATAACAAAATTAAGCACAAGAAAACACACATAATTATTTAGCATAACACACATAAAAATATTCGTTATCATTTTGTGTGTTAGATATAACAATGTATACTTGCTTGATTTTCTTTTAAAATAAAATAGTTTCCTCCCCATTTCAAAAATTAATTAAGATCAATATTTTAAAAAGATAAAGACACCATTTTCAAAGATTCATTGACTAGAAATGCCCGACTTGAAAGAAAAAGTAAAGTACAAGTTTTACGTTAAAATGTAACGCAAAATTTTGACCACTATGTAGTATTTTGAATTTATGACTTAATTATGTTTGAAATTAAGACTTGAAAGTTAATTAAGACTTGAAAGTAGACTTAATTACCTTTAAACTGTCGGGTGACACGACTCCTACGGATTTAGGGTTGATTTTATATGAATTTTTTAAGTTGACATAGTTCTGGTGAAGGTCCCTTAAACAGTGACGATCCGAGAAATATTTAAGTGACCGTCACAGTTACTCAGAAACACGTTTTTTGAGTATAAATTCATTTGGTGACTTATTGGACTTAAAGAACTTGTTGCCGCACATAAAAAACATGTTTTGAACGTCATTACTAGTCTTAAGACTTAGAAAAGTAAATATTGACACTTTCAAACTCTTTTGAGAAGATTTACCATCAAGCTAGTATACGAGGTGCATTTAGCCAACAAAACTATTATGAATCAAGCAACAAAGAATTCCAGCACAAATTCAGCAACAAAACACTTTTCATAATTAATCCCCTTAATGAGAAATTTAATACATGGATCGTACTCTATTTTAAAAACCATTTGTTTTGAAAACTAGAGCGACCTTGATCTGATACCAATTGTAGAAACGTAGGGGGGGTAGTTTTGAATACATTCCTGTTTAAAGTCTAAAAATCTTTTTTATCAAATGATCGATCAAGCGTGACGTAATATTAAAAGTGTCAACAATAGTCTTACAGCAACTAGAGATAGTATAGTGCAATAAATAAAGAATGTCACCATAACAAAAACATAGACACAATACAAATACCATGCCATGACACAAATATAATCAACACAATATAATCAACAAGACACACAAACCTAAACTCAATGCAAGTATAAATATAAAATAATAAATGCAAAAATAAAACGTAGAGAGATAAGTAAAGAAAATGCAAACCAGATACGAAGATTTATAGTGGTTCGGTCACGAAGCTCCTCTCTGCCCTACTCCACTCCCTGAGTACCCAACTCGAGAGTTACTTCATTAATCAACAAGCTCCCACCATACACCGTAGCTTACACCGATTTACGACACTAAGCTAAATGTTGAGTTCTAATATTAGCTAGAACCAATCTACACCACACAACACAACACTAACCACTACACGACAATTCACGAACTTACAAACCATCCAAATATATACGACACTAACCACTACACAACACTTCTCACGGATTTACATACCATCCCGATCTACACGACACTAACCACTACACATCACTTCACGGATTTACACACTATCCGAATCTACACAACACTAACCACTACAACACTTCCTGGACTTACACATCGTCCGGATCTAACTATTACACAACATTGAAAGACATGGACTCGATCTATATTAAACAAATGTTACACATGGGCTAAGTAGACTGCATAACTTCGTATCTAGATGATAACGAAAGTTCTTCTCTTGCACTTGAGGAAAGAAAGAAAGAATCACATTTAAACAAGTTAATGTGATCAAAGAAGAGGGATTAAGAAGACAGAAAATTTGTGTGCTCAAGAGGTTTGAAAATCATATGGAAATGGGCCAGTATTTATAGGCAGCTCGAGGAGCGGGGGACGGTCCCATAAACATGAACAGTCCCCAATATATAAGGGACCATAGCCCTTTTAAGGGACCGTCCCTCAGGACACTCCTACTTTTGTCCTGATGTGGTGAACTGTTTTTCTGGTGAAGGTGCTATCTCCTTGAGCTGGAAAAATAGTTGTTGGAGATTTCAAATTCAAATTTATTTTTCTTATTAAAACATTTTTTTATAATTACAAAAATAATTTGTATAATTTAATTTTTAAAAAGGTTTTGTCACATTTATAAAATGTGAGTTTTAAGGACCAAATATTTCTTTGATCACTTAACAAGTTTGATATATTGTTTGTACATACTTTAGATGATTCAGACTTGAGACGTCGAGAGATGTTGATGCGTGCATGCATTGATGATTTGTGTAAACGGGTAACTTGTGCACTTTATGTTATGTATTACAAGTTGCATGTTTGTCATCATTAAAATACAAAGAGACTGTGTAGATTAAATGTTGTAACGCTTGCACTAACAGAGTGTGAAAAAAACTTTCACAAAAAACACAAAAATTTAGAGCTTTTTACAATTTTTTTGCGGTTTTGAGTGTTTAACGAAAATATTAAAAAAGGTCCAATCTTTACATTAGATTCTTGAAAGTAGACATTCTAAGGATCTAGACTCGTTATAGAGTGGAGGTATGCAAAACATTTGAGTGTACAACGTCAAATTATCCAGCTTTAAACACGTTTTTAAGTTCTTGTTTTCTTTTGAAGGTTGGCGAGATTTGGTGTTGGAGAAAGTAAGTAAAATACAAAATTCAAAACCCTCTTTTATCTAAGTTTGTACTTTACCTTAAAATACCTAATTTTTACCAAAATACCGCCATTTGACATTGTTTTTACCGATTTTATAAAAACCCTAAAATACTGATATTAAAGAAACCCTAAAATTGCCGAGATTTCAAAAGGTATTTTTGACGAGATTCCATCCAACATATTTATCGAGATTCTTCTAGATTCTTAGCGAGATTTCATTTTGAGAAAATACCGAGATTCTGTAAGGTTTTTACCGAGATTCTAGGGTTTTTGTTGGACTCATTTTTAGGGGTTTTATCAAGTTTAAACAAGGACAAATATCGACTTAAGGGTTTACATTTACCTACTTTCAGGGCAATATATCGACTTTGTTAGTGATATATACCTACATTAACAAAAAAATACAATCACATCTTTACCATCAATATTCGTAATCATTCTCACATACCTATCATCATGACTGTAAGACCTTATATCTATCAACCTTATCACTTTACCAAGCGAACCCAACACACACGTAACAACAGTTACGCGTAATATGTGAAACACAAACACAAAACGTAAAGCTTAGAAATAAGAAGGAAAGATTAAGAGACGGTGACTTGAAGATATATAAATCCGTGTATGTGATGATAAGATATGCAAACAATAAGTTGTATATTCCTTGAGAGAGAATACACACACACACACTTTAGCACACCCTCAAATGACCATTTGAAGGGTATTTATAGTACAAGACACATGTTGCCCTAAAGGCTTTCCATGGGCTTGGCTTGGGCTTCGTGGACTTGGATTGGATTACATGTAATAGAAGGCTAGCTTAACATAACTATTAGCCATTTAGCTTAGCCCAGTCCACGAGCCCGTTGACTATTCTATCACGATATCTAACACACGTTACAAAGTTCCTAAATGTGAATGACCATCACTTCTAATAAAAATTATTAAGGCTAACAATCTCCCCCTAAGGGGTGGTCATTCAAATGATGCTCCACTTGATTAGGTCTCTACTTTTCTTGAGCTAGGACTTTGTGTGTAGATATTGAATAGTCTTGATTCTTTGTTCCTTCATGCTTTGTGATCAGATAATGTGGTTGTTTGCCGTTGTCAACTTCGTTGGTTAGGTGTCTCCACGTCATTCTCCATTTCTTTCTCCACCATGCTCACACTTCTATTTGTCTTTTGGTTACCAATGATGTAGTTCTCGAGTCTTTAAACTTTGTAGATTCTTTGACATTGACGAAGAATCATCTCCTTTGATTATGATGAGAACTTTCATGTGTTGTTGGTATGAGCATGTGGCGAGTCTGCACGATCCATCCGCCCCGAGCTTCCATAAGAAGAAAACATAAAACATGTTAGTAATAAGCGGATTCCCGCACTTACAAGTTTGAATTTCGAGGGTGTTAACAGCATAGTGTGAAAACACTTCTCTAATTCTCACAAAGGCCGTTCCTGAACCGGAGTCCCACAAGTGAGATAACGCGATATACCGAAGTACATCTACAGTTCAGATTAGTCGCTGAGGTACATCAAGCATCACTTCACGCATTGTAGACCGTTTGAGACACACTAAGCGTAATCCACGGAGAATTACCGGTGACCTGCTGTGGTCGCTTGATGTTGACCCTGGCAGAGTTTCCATTCAATCACTGAAGATCACAGATGTGAAACTTCTCATAAATGTTCTCGGCATTGCTAAGATCTGCGTAGGACTCTATAATATATCACTTGTGTCCTTAATGATGAACAACAAGCGATGTCATGTCATGTGTTCCTATGAGATCTTTTGATGAATCTCGTGGCTCCAGACTCAATTAGTGCATTTTGGTTTTCCTGAGCGGAGACTAGGGAGAGGGTCTCCTTCTTCAATACCAACGATCTCTAAGAGAAAGTCGATAGATTATGTAAGGTTCCCAGTGAGAATGAAACAAATCCTTTTAAGAGGAATTGAGTGTCTAGAAGGTTTAGTGCGGTCGCCACCGGGTCCATGACGCGTCTTTGTCTTCAATACCAGTGTCATCTAGTGACAACCAGTAGCATATGTATTGAACCCGGTTTCTGCCCTAAGGTTGAATATGGAGGGCTATTTCTTTTCACCCTTTTCATTACATTTCTTTTAATTCTTCAACCCCTTCTTTCTCCTTTCTCACATTACTCCTTTTTCAATCATACCTAAGGACTTCTAATACTAAACTATTGGTGATGTCCTTGGGTAGATCCCTCCGGCTCTGGCGGATCATAGGACGAGTTTCCTATCCTTAGTCACCTTATAACTCCATGACTGTCCTATTGTTGCCATAAAACCATTTTTCTTGAAAATCTCTCAGAGTGTTTATGATAGAAAACATGTTTGAGACACTCCGAGAGTTTTATATTTTCAGAAACACTCCCCTTCATATGTGCTTATAAGTTTTAACAAAAATCTGCACATCGAGGGTAGAGTTTGCACTTTTGAATTGATCGGCTCATGATAGACAATTCCCCACGAGACACGGTTACGCTGCCTAGTTAAAGAGTTCCATTGTCAGTTTTTAGGTGACAACTAGCTCTAATAACTAACTTGAAGTTGTAAACACTCCTTGAAAAGGAGGTTAGACCCATGAAGGTGAATATCTATCACAAGTTTCTCGAGATGGTACATTTACTGACTTTGATTCCTGTCAATTCATTGGTTTCGTCGAGTCGAGCTCATTTTGAGATTCAAACAACGATCATTAAACTTTTTGATCACATTTTAATCACGTCTCCTCCCCTCAAAAATAGCATATTCGTGATATTTTGATATCAACGGATTAAACAACATTTTAGAATCTTTTGGGGAGACAAACGGATTTGATTTAAGCATGAATATGGAACATTTTAGTTTTATACTCCCCTTTAATAAAGCATAATCAATTAAAGGGTTTTAGAGGAGTTATCTTGAGCACAAAATATTTTGAAAGATTTTGAAAATCTTTTGAACAATCTTGAAAAGGTGCTCAAGATGATGATGATTTCTCACCATTTTTAAATGTACAAAATTTTTGAGTACACTACATTTTTCTTTGAAAACACGAGTTTTGATTTGAAATAATCAAAAGTCATCATTTTAGTCCGGGTTTGCATCGATGTATAAGAAAGCCATTTTATGAAGAAATTTTGAGAAACGACATGTTTTAGAAAACAATAAATAACTCTCGCCAAGCATCCTGTACATACCCGTATCATTGTTGAATGACATTTCTAGAAACGCATGAATATCGATTATACGAGAGACATGTCGTGAGAAGAATATTTTTGGATTTTTGATTTTATATTGTTTTTGTATTTTTGAAAGTTTTATATTTTTATATTTTGATTTTGTTGGTTTTTCAAATTTTGTATTTTGTTTTTCAAAAATATTTACAGTGAAGCTTGTTGGAAAAATCATTTTCAAGAAGATTCGAGAAGACGTTCTAACTCCTCGGGGGTTAGGCTTCGCATTCCAATTCGTCGAACTAAATACTCAAACCTTTCTTTTGGAAGGGCTTTAGTTAATAGATCGGCGAGTTGGTAATCCGTCTTCACGAAGAATAATTCAACAGTACCATTTTCGACGTACTCTTTGATGAAGTGATAGCGGACTCGAATATGCTTAGTCTTTGAGTGATGAACAGATTGCATGATATGGCTATGGCACTTTTCGAGTCACAATACATAGGTATTTTATCGAAAGTAAAGCCATAATCTGTGAGTTGTGTTCTCATCCATAGAACTTGAGCACAACACGCAGTTAGAGACACATACTCACGTTGATAGTGCAGTGCAATCTTGTTTCTTTGAAGACCCGCTTACTAACTTTTCACCCAAAAATTGTGCTCCTCCTGATGTACTTTTTGCTGTAACTTGATCACTGCGTGGTCCGCATCTGAAAAGGCTATTAGATCAAATCCGGATTCCTTCGGATACCAAAGTCCCATGTGAATGGATGTCTTCAAGTACCGAAAGATCCTTTTAACCTCTTTGAGGTGCAGTTCGGTAGGCTTTGCCTGAAACCGTGCTAATAAGCAAACAGCAAAATGAATATCCGGTCGACTAGCAAGAAGATACATGAGAGAACCAATCATGCTCGATATTTCTTCGATCAATAGGTTTCCCAAACAAATCGGCTCCAATTTTTGGTGAAGTTACCATTGGTGTTCCGACCGAGTCACAATTATCCATACCATGATTTTTCAAAATCTCACTTGTATATTTAGCTTGATTTATAAAAATTCCACGAGGGGATTGATGTATTTGTAAACCAAGAAAGAATTTTAGTTCCCCATCATGGACATTTCAAATTTGCTTTTCATGAGATTTTCAAAATGTTTTGAAAGATTCGGATTAGTGGACCCAAAGATGATGTCGCCCACATAAATCTGAACAATCAAAATGTCGCTTTTGCATTTTTGTGTAAACAAGGTAGGATCAACTGTTCCTTTGGTGAAATTGTTTTGGATAAGGAAAGAGTACAGTTCGTCATACCACGCCTCGGAGCTTGTTTCAAACCATAGATTGCCTTTTTGAGTTTGTAGACGTAGTCCGGATGTTCGATGTCTATGAAGCCTTCGGTCGACTCACGCATTACACTTCTTCTTTCAGAGTTCCATTCAAGAACGCGGTCTTAATGTCCATCCGATAAACCGTGATGTTTTTGTGAGCGGCGTAGGCTAAGAAAATCCTGACTGCTTCTAGTCTAGCTACCCGCGCGAATGACTCTTCAAAGTCTATCCCTTCCTCTTGTCTGTATCCTTTGGCCACAAGACGAGCTTTGTTGCTAATTACAGTCATTTCTTCATCCCGTTTGTTCTTCCATAACCATTTAAGATCAATGACTCGAACGTCAATGGGTCTTGGAACCTTTTCCCACGAGTCATGTAGACGGTATTGAAGAAGTTCCTCCTGCATTTCTTCTATCCATGCGGGATCTGCCATTGCCTCGCGAATGTTTTTCGGTTCAATATTGCTAATTGAGCAAAGGTAAATGCACAAGTCGCAATCGGTGGCAAGTTGGCGTCTCGTCTGAATTGGCCTTGAAGGTTCACCAATAACTTGTTCAATCGGGTGGTCTTTTGTCCACTTCAGAGTAGAAGGATACCGTTGGATAACGTATGCGAGTTAGATGGTTCTCGTAAGCTTGAAGAAGATTCAGCTGATTCCGTAGCAAACGGGTTTTCAAATAAGTCTTCATCTAACGTTGCATCGTTATGGTTTTGGTTTTGCTCATCAACTGCTGGTAGAACGGGTGCAAGAACTTGAGTAGATGTAGATGATGTTGATGGAGTTGGTGCATTGGTTTCGACCGTTGTAGATGCATCTTCTGTTGGTGGTGGAGGATGATGTTGAGCGGGTGTAGCGGAATGATGGTTTGATGCATTTGTCGAAGTTCCACCATAGTATTCATCGAACATTAACTCGAAGAAATTCTCCCATTCTTGTTCTTTAGGTTTGTCAATTGAAGTTGATTGAGCTCTTTGAGGTACGAGTCTAACGATGTGTCCGAAGTCTGCCGGTTTAGTGCGGGTTCTAGAGCGAGTCTCTCAGAAGCCATATGTGAAAGTTCGTCAAACTTCACATTCATCGCCTCCATGATCCTCCTAGTTCTCCTGTTATACACCCTGAATGCCCTCGAGTTATCTCAATATCCAATGAAGATTCCAATATCACCTTTTGCTTTCGGTTTACCTAGATCTTCTCTCTTCGTAGGATAGCACAAAGCGCCAAACACGTGAAAGTAAGAGATATCCGGTTTTCTGTTGTTCACTATTTCATATGGGGTTTTATTGAATCTTGGATAGATAAGGGATCGGTTCGAGTGAAACAAGCGGCAACAACATCGACCCATAGAAATAACGGTGCACTAGAATAGATTAGCATTGTGCGAGCAGCTTCCACAAGAGTTCTATTTCTTCTTTCAACTACCCCATTCTTCTGTGGAGTTCTAACAACTGATGTCTGATGAGTAATTCCAACATCTTCAAAATAAGTTCTTAACTCCTGATTAGTGAATTCAGTGCCATTTTCTGTTCTTACAACCCCTTACGGAGTTTGAAGAAGTACTTGAATACGCTTCAGAAAGGTGATGATGATGCCCGGTGCTTCGTCTTTTGATCTCAGAAACTTAACCCATGTATATCTCGAATAATCATCGACGATGACAAGAATATACTTTTCCCATTAATGCTTTCAACTCTCATTGGGCCACATAAGTCCATGTGCAACATATGCAACTTTGCTTTCGAACTAGGTACGATTTTGGGTTTATATGATGCTCTTTTGCTTTTTCCTTGTTCGCATGATGGACATAAGTGATCCTTGGTGTATTTGAACTTTGGAAGTCCGTTGACGATGTTGTCTTTGGCAAGATTTTTGATGGTGTCAAAATTGAGATGGGATAACCGTCTGTGCCACAACCGTGACCGTGTTCCGGATGCTCGTGTCATAAGACATATTGGTGATGAAGAGGCCATTTGATTGATGTCGATAGCATACAAGTATGTATCACGATTCCCGTTAAGAGATCGCCATCCAAGTTTCTAACGGCAAGCATTTCTCCTAAAAGCAACCTCTAAATCGCATCACGAACCGCCCGACCGAAAACAAATTGTGTCCCAACCCTTCGACATAGTAAACTCGAGTGATCAAATAATTTCCAAAAGGTAGATCTCCATAACCCATGATAGCTTCTAGATGATCATTTCCAAACGTCACGGTTCCCATGAATTTCCAGACGAAATTGATCAGCAGCTTCGATTCCCGGTCATGTGCTTGGAGCAACCCGAGTCGACGATCCAAAGACAAATTTCGATAACCGCCAAGAATGTAAAAAGAATATTTTGGAAACCGTTTTGATTTTGGTTCCTTTGGGTTAGAGGTAAAATTCTGATCACACTCAGAGAGGTTTTCTCTGAGGAAGTCTGGTTTATCACTCATTTTACCATTCTCGAGTGTGAAAGTTCTACCTGTGGGTTTCCAAATATCATCCCTAAAGTATACACGTTGGTTCTTGTCAGTAGTGTAAAGCCTAAGTTTTGCAACTAGTCTTCCTACTCTTTTAGCTAATTACTTTTGGGGCGTTCTTCTTAACAGCTTATCATTCACATTCTTAGAAACACAATCATCTTGAACATTTAAAGATTTCTTGCAAGTTAAACAAAGAGATTCAACACATTCATTAGACTTACCAAGTTTCATAGGTTCAAGTACATTCAGATGAAATGTCTTTCTTATTCAAAAGCTGTAAATTCCTAGGGTGTTCTTCTACTTTCTTCTCTTTATTCAAGCTACTACTCCTAGAGGCATGTGAGACTCTATTGTTCCTTGTATTGCTCTTAGGCTTTAGTCTGCTGCTCCTAGAGGTGCTTTCTAGTCCTGTAGAAGGTGAGGCACACGCATTAGGATTCACATTTTTATGAAGGGAGGTGGTTTCAGCTTTCCTAGTCTCTTTAGAGTGCTTTTCTAAACTTATGTCGTTTGTTCCATATGTTTTAGATGTGGAGGCAGACACATTAGTGGTACTCATCTTAAAAAGGCCATGTGCTAAAACTTTTGGTTTCTCGATAACCGTTTTTCCTTTATCAACATATTGTTTAGGTAGGGCGGTGGAGTGGTGGTTTTGATGAAACATTTTTCTCATTGACTTTTGGAGGAGGCATAGAAACAGACATTTTTGGTTTGGAAGCCGGTTTGGGTAACATTTGCTTTCTCCGCAGTCAATGGTTTTTAATCACGTTTCCAGCCTTTCCTTTTTGACTTTCCACCAATGAGCCCTCAAAAGATCATTTTTTGCTTTCATGTCATTGTAGGCACGCTCATACGACAATTTGTCATATTTGCATTCCTCGGTTTTTCGATCAAGTTGTTTAAAATATGACACATTTTCTTTTTCAAGTTTCATAAGCTTTTTCATATTTTGAAACAATTTCGAGGTCTCATCCTCGAGTCTTTCATGATCTTCAACAGAATATGTTTGCAAAATGATGGACATAATATCAGTAGTCAGAACATCTTCCAAGAGAGAGTCATTTAAATTTTCCAAAACTTTGATTTGTTCAACACAGTCATTAGCTTGCTTTACCATGGATTTATGGTCCTTGACAAAGTCAGTTGTTTCTTTCAAAACGCTTGTTCAAAATGAATTACCCTTGCACCGATGTTATTCATGAGGGCAATTTGAGTTTCAAAAAACTTTTTCTGTTCATTATCAAAACTATTAAACCAAATGTTTGTTGTAATATTGGTTTTAGTTTTAACGGTCTCTTGAAGATCTGCAATTCTAGTTTTCACATTTTCCAAAATACTTCTTGCATCACTTGTGTTAAAAGGATTGTTTGAAGACATTTGTTCAATGTTCGAAAGAGATTTGGAGACAACAACTGGTTTTGAAACAGATTTTGAAACAGGTGTTGACACTTTGTTTGAAACACTTGGTTTGGTGGAAAACGTTGATTGAGAAACAAACGAAATACCATTAATTTGGTTCCATTTATTATAATCAATAGGTTTGATTTCTGGATGTTTTGTTTCATTTTTGATCTACTCTCCTCAGATAGTTCCAACGTTTCAAGAGAATCATGCACAATTATAGGTTCATGCAATGGTTGTCCATTGTTCAACACATTCCGTTCTTTCCGAGCTTTCTTGAGAAAACAAGGAGGTGAGTTACCAAGAGCCATTTTTTGTGAAGTATGAAAAATCGGATTTACTTGATTAGAAAGCATCTTGATTGTCTTAGCGGAATGACCCGTTGTAAGAAGTAAATTGTCCAATTTTTGATCGTTTCGCTTTTATCCGAATCTCATCAAGAAGAGAATCTTCTCGTTTTGCAAAATCAGTTATCAACTTCTTCTTCTCTTTTCAAGATCGAATATGTTGCTTTTGTTTTGAAAGTTGGTCATTTAGTTCGAAATTTCCTTGTTTAAAGGATTTGATTTTCAAATTCAGATTCACATCAAGTGTGTCATACTTGAGTTGCAAATCTTTTTCTCTTAAAACAGAATCTCGATAACCAATTTCTAATTCCGACATTTTGTTTGTATGAAATTCATAGGCTTTGGCGTGCTCCTTGTAACTCTCAAGCTCGGCGGTCAATTTAGCATTCGCGGCCTTAACTTCGCGATTGACCGTTCTAACTTTCTCAACTTCAATGCCACATTGATTGATTAATGATTCAACATAAGCACGTGTTTCCTCATCAGCCTCAGTATTTTGTGCCACACAGCCTCCACTTGGATCCACATCTGGAGTCTCAGAGTTAGTATTGCTACAACTCGGATTGTCCATGTATGTATCATAAGTAGGTGCCGATGTCACGAATGCTGTTCGTCATGAGTAAACACATCAAATATGACATTGTTATAGCATGGATCAATGATTGGTAACTTAGATACTGCGTTGGCGCCATAGACAGGAGGTGAGTCGACTCTGTCATACTTAGCTTCCTCAAGATTTGCCATGAAGATGCAATTCGCATTGAGTTCCTCGAGGTCTTCCAATTCATCCACAATAGCAAAAAAATCAATTTCCTCAAGACTCAATCAGAACCCCGCTTCTTGCTTATCGCTAACAGCAAAACTTTCCAAGAAAATCACCAGCCTTCTTGTGCGGTTTAGTGGGAAAGTTTCTTGCCATGTGACCCACTCCTTGACAGTTATAACACTTAACTCGATTACCCACGATTCACATTTCCATAATTCCCAACGACCGGAGTCGCTACATACCCATTCGATTACCCATCGCTCTATTCCCAACATTCGTCCATTCTCGATTTCCACGATTCGAACCGCTGATTACCCATGCGAAATCCAAGTAGCATATCCTGCGATTCCCAATAACTCCAACCATTTGTCCTTGATTACCCATATTCACACCCGCCGGCAATTTGCCTGTTAAGTAGTGTTTGATGATATCCTTTGGTTGTTGTTAGTAGGTGTGGAATAGCGACCTTTGATTACTTGACCCAAGAGAGAAATTATTTGGGACAAAGGGTCTTCTTGATCGATTCTAGATCGCTGATTCCTTGTTCCGTATTGTGGATCCGGATAGAATTGTTGTTGTGGTTGTGGAATGTATTCTTGCAAGTTGTTGTTGTTGGAAGATGATGAAGCTTGTTGTTGTGTATTCACCGGAGTTTGAGTCTTTGCAATGAGTGCCAATGGATCATGATTCTTTGCTAATCTTTCTTGCCTTACTTCATTCACTTCACTTGGTTTTGTTTCAGAAATCATTCAGTTGATCAAAGTTCACCTGATGTAAGTCTTTGTTTGGTTGACAATAGTGACATATCGTCCCCATTCTTCTGGAAGATTATTCAGTAACTTGATGTTTTGAACGATTGTTCGGGTGTCGACTTGTTTCGATTAGCTCATTCATCAAAGTGCAAAACCTTCCATAGTATGATTCAATGGATTCTCCTGGAGTAGATGTGAACTTTTCCCATTCAGTTAGCAACTTGTTCTCCATGTCTTGATGACCAATTTTTGTTCCATGACAAAGTCGTCTAACACGTTCCCACATATCAGCAGTTTCACAAGCTGTCTACCACAGCAAAGATGTCTATTGGTAAACCCGTTAGATAATATGAATTGCCATGTCATCGCGCTTCGACTTGTTTCGATCCTCTGCAGTGTATTTAGATTCGTATTGAAGACGAGAAGATGGTGTGGTGGGAGGTGTTGCATCAAGATTTCCGGTACATGAACTTGTCGAGGCTTGAAGGGTCCATCCTGAATGGATTTAATCATGAGTTTGCCATTAGGTTTGGTCTTGATGTAACGGAGCATTCGACTTGTCCATTGAAGATAACCATCTTTTGCCAACATAGGGGTCGGTTTTCGCACCGGCCGCATGAATGTCTTGTTGAGTTGCCATTGATGAAGGTATGATCTGATAAAGTTGATGTAGGATCGATTCAACGATAAAGGAGTTGTGGTTGATGAAGATTAAGCCCGGTTGAGGTTTTTCTGAAAGTCGTACTCGTAACCTTGGTTCTTAGTCGAAAAAATTTTCGCCCAAAATTTGAAATTCACTTTAAAAATCAATTCTAAGGTCGTAGGAAAAATTTGAGTTATGACAATTTTGACGCCAAATTTGACCGAAAAATTTGAATTTAGGCCCAAAAATTTGAATTTTTGACCAAAATTTTCACAGTTAAACCAAAATTTGAATCTCGCGTAAAAATTTAATTTTTTTTTTTTTTGAGAATGAAGAGCTTAGGCGTAGAAACACGGTTACAGTGTAGACGAGGCTTAGGCGTAGGATCCGTGCTTATGCGTAGGATCTTATGCGTAGGAAGCTTATCGCGTAGAAACCTTATCGAGAAACCTTGCGTAGAAACCTTAAGCGTAGAAACCTTATGCGTAGGAACCTTATGCGTAGGAACCTTAAGCGTAACCTTAAGCTTATTCGTAGACAAAAAGTTACTCGTAAACCTTACGCGTAATTTTGAAGTTATGCGTAGAGTTACTCGTAAGCTTTTAGCTTATGCGTAAACTATGGTTAAGAGCAAAAAATCCTTTACACGCCACACAGTAAGAGATATCCACAAGTCGAAGTGTTCCACACACTTATCCAAGTGAGGGAAGCGAGTACATTATAGCACGAAGATTCTTCACCAAAAAGTTACGAGTAGAAAACTAGGGTTTTGACTTTTTGACTTATACTCGTAAGAAATTTCCAACGATTCAAATGATTTCTTTTACCCAGATAGCCTTAAAAACACTCGAATAACCCAAAAATGTTGACCTTTTTCACCCAAAGTGCTTATAAAAGTTATGAGTAGAAATGACCAATAACCAAATACGAGCTTAAAAATGAAGAAAAACACGTAAAGCTTGGAACTTTTTGCAAAAAACTGAAACTTTAGCACCAAATAAACCTTAAACCACAAGAATCTTGAATTTTTGAGTGCTTTAAGCGTCACAATATTGACTAACGTGAGCTTATACGCGTAACCCTTCAAAACAAACACAAACACTCCTAAACCATTGTTAGGCGATTGATACCAATTGTAAGACCTTATATCTATCAACCTTATCACACAAATACCAAGCGAACCCAACACACACGTAACAACAGTTACGCGTAATATGTGAAACACAAACACAAAACGTAAAGCTTAGAAATAAGAAGGAAAGATTAAGAGACGGTGACTTGAAGATATATAAATCCGTGTATGTGATGATAAGATATGCAAACAATAAGTTGTATATTCCTTGAGAGAGAAACTACACACACACACACACACTTTCAAGCACACCCCTCAAATGACCATTTGAGGGGTATTTATAGTACAAGACACATGTTGCCCTAAAGGCTTTCCATGGGCTTGGCTTGGGCTTCGTGGACTTGGATTGGATTACATGTAATAGAAGGCTAGCTTAACATAACTATTAGCCATTTAGCTTAGCCCAGTCCACGAGCCCGTTGACTATTCTATCACGATATCTAACACACGTTACAAAGTTCCTAAATGTGAATGACCATCACTTCTAATAAAAATTATTAAGGCTAACAATGACTTCAAAAATCAATCCACAAATCACTGCACAAATGATTTCCGATTCTCAAACAGATATCATTCAAGCCGGTTTCGATAACCATCGACCCATGCTTTCTCATGGTTCTTACACTTAATGAGCAAGTCGTATCCAACATGCGTCGAAGACAAACCCCAAAGGTGAATTGATTTGGCACTCCATTTAGTACGCTCCTTATGTCAAATGATAAGTCACTGTTACATCAACTTTAAATACACCCATTGAACCCACCATCAGAGTTCAAGAGGACTCAGATCTCTCTGATGCAGAAAAGAACTAGATCAAAGCCGATAGACGTGATATTCATCTCGTTTTGTAAGGACTATCCAATGACATATACTCATCTATGGACAGTTACCCGGATGCGAAGAAAATATGGGAGGCGGTTGAGCGTCTGATGCAGGGAACATAAGTAGGAAAGAAAAAAAGAAGGTGTTGTATTTATGGGAGTATGATAAATTCACATCAATTCCTGGAGACACAATAGAGTCATATTATCAAAGATACTCGAGTGTGATTAATGACTTAAACAAAAATATTTTGTTTTGTGTATTATATCTGAGCTGTATACGGCGTATACACCCTGTTGTATACTGCGTATCAAGGGTTAGTAACCCAAAAAAAATTATTTTCCGTACTTTTATTTCTTTTATTATACCTATTCTCATATCTTTTATTTATTTATTATTTTTTTTAGATTCGTCATGGCTCCAACAATTGAGGAGCACATAGCTCATACTCGGGATAATAGTGGCTCGGGAATCGTAAGACAAGCTTTCGAAGAATACCTTCATTTGTGAAATTTATGAGAATACCTTCAGTGGAGCTAATTCGGAGGATGCTAACGAGCATGTTGACAAAGTGCTTGAGATTGTCGATTTGTTTCACACTCCTCATGTGAGTGAAGACACTGATGTTGCGTGTCTTCCTTAAGATACTTACTAGTCAAGCAAATTGTTGGGTTAAGACCATTCATGCTGGAACTGGTACCACTTGGGCTCATCTGAAAGAATTTTTTTTAAGCAAGTATTGTCCACCCTGTAGGACTGGTAAGAAAATGGAAGAGATCAACAATTTCAAGCAAGAACCAGGAGATACCCTCTACAGGGCATGGGACAGGTTTAATGAACTACTTTTAAAGTGCCCCTAACATAACTTGACAGAGGTGCAAATTATGATCGTCTTCTATAAAAGTTTGGATCTAGCTACCAAACAGATGCTATATTCTTAGGGGTCGATCCCTAAAAGATGCCAAAACCGCCATTCAAGAAATAGCCGACCACTCTCAAATGCGGCATGATGGGGCATCAACCAGGCATAGAAGTAAAGAAAATCCTGATGGTTTGGCTGTTATTAAGGTTCAACTGAATAACCTTGGAAGAGATATGAAAAATATGACAGAAAGAGTGCACTAGATTGAGGTAGGATGTGACATATTCAATGGGACTCACTTGTCAAAAAACTGCCCTTCTAAAGGAAGAATGGAAGAAATTGGAAGATGCCTATTACACCCTGATAAGGATTTAAAACGTGCATTTTTAGGGGGTCATTTAAGCTCTAAACTGGTATGTTTGTGATCAATTATTACGTTAAATCGTTCCTTTTCACATTTTAGGTACTTGGAACACAAAAGCTGGAAACCAACACATTTTAAAAGCTGGAAACCAACACGTTTTGGACTAATTTGGACAAGAAAACGACCAAGTCATGAAAAAGTCTGGAAAAGGGCTCCAGACGGCATCACAACCTCAACATGACACAATCACTTGCATTTGGACGTGATGATTTGATGGAAATTTGACATGTGACGGCTCAGAACATTTAAGCAAGACTATAACCTGACAGCGTCACTTGCATTTGAAGACCAAGTTTCATAGTAAAAATTACACGAGACGGTTAAGACATTATAAAGAGAGACGGCGTCAGAAATCCTGACGGTATCAGTGACACAACGCGACGCCGACACAACGGCGGCAATGCAACTGAAGAAACCCTAATGACGGCGAGCTGACGGTGTCACAACCATAAAGTGACACCGTTACAATTGTAAGCTATATATATATATATATATATATATATATATATATATATATATATATATATCTTTACAATTGTAACGGTGTCACTTTTATGGTTGTGACACCGTCACATCATTAGGTTTCTTTATATATATATATATATATATATATATATATATATATATATATATATATATATATATGTGTGTGTGTGTGTGTGTATATATATATATATATATAGGATGAGATCAAATATAAAGATGATTTTTGATAAAAAGAATAAGAAGAATTTTTGACCATTGATTTAAAATCAATGGATGAGATTACACTAATCCTAACTAACTATTAAGGGTATAAAAGTAATTTCAAAATATAACTATAATCCTAACAACTTAATAATAAAACCCAGCTTTTTCTTCCCTACACATAGAGAAACACGCAATTTCCATCTCTCCTCTACACACACACAGAGAATCACACAATCAAAGTTTAATCCTTTTCACTGTAATCTTCGTTCCGTTCCCCAATACTCAATCAAATTAGTGTTTGTAACACTAGTTGATTATTAAGATAATCATAATTGTATATTCTAATCTCAATTTCAAATTTGTCCCGAATGTTATTGATTAAAAATATTGATAATCAAGGTATGTATTCTTTTGTGTTAAAATCAATTTTCGTTCGACATCTGATAGAGCTTTATTGTTGTAGTTTTGTGTATTTGATAATAAATTTGTGATATTACTGTAATTTGATATGTAAATTAGTGTTTTTTGTGTAATTTACTGCAATTATGAATTTGGAGTGGAATTTACTGCACTGATTAGTGTTATTACAATATCTAATATATAATTGTTGCTATTAGTGTAAATTGATGTTTAAATTTGTTTTATTAGTGTAATTTGATGAAATTTGTATTTGTACAAAAATCTGATGCACAAATTAGTGTATTTGTGACACAAAATTTTGTTATTAGTGTTTTTTTTTATGGAAACTTGCATTTATAGTAAAATCCGATGCACAAAGTAGTGTTATTAGTGTATTTGATACATAGATTTATGTTATTATTGTATTTTGATGCAAATTTGTATTCGTAGTGGAATTTGATGCACAAACAAGTATATTTGATAAATAAATTTGTGTTATTAGTGTACATGATATAAATTTGTATTTGGAGTATAACTTTATGCAAAAATGAGTGTTATATATCTAATATATAAAACTTTGTTATTAGTGTAATTTTACAAAATTTTGCTATTAGCGTTTTTTAAGGAAATTTGTTTTTGCGTAAAATTGACGCAGAAATTAGTATTATATAATATTCGATACATATTTTTTGCATTATTAGTGTTATTTGATCAAAAATTAATTGTTCATGAATTTGATGCACAAATAACAGGTATTGGTGTATCATAAATAAGCCGCTGAAGGCCTTGATATGTATAATAATAATCAATGGAAGTATTAGCAGTATGGCAGCGACTACCTGATAACGCTACACGCGTCGTTCGGGGTCAAAGGAACTTCCTTTTCTTCGAGCAAGTTTTATAACACCCTAGGCAGTGAACCTAATCGTTGTAGTGTAGTAATTAGGGTAAGCCACGGGTATTGATATCGTTCTCTAGGGAATAGGAATGCTAGTGAGAAGTTACTACGCTAAGGTTGGGGTTGAGGAAGATTATTTTTTATCTTTTTATGTTTTTAGGAAATTGAAAGGTACGAATCTCGGGGTTTGGATTTGGGGGTTGGTATTGCTACCGATTACTCTACTTATCTAATTATCTAATCTAAGGTGTATGCAGTCTATGTCTAATTATTGTGTGCTCGTATGATAGTTTAAAGATGTGTTTACTTAGGTTTTACTACTCCTTAATTATCTCCTATTGGTGGTTGAATTGTCACGTCCTTATTCTTAGTTGCGTTGTGTGTCTAAAGTTGTAGGGTATGTGTTTCTCCCTAACTCTTTGAACTTACCAAAGGGTCTTGTCTACAAAACCCACTAGGGATAATAAACTGTTACTCTAAGGCGCTCTTTGGATGGTTTAGCTTATAACTACTCAAGGAGTTATATTCTAAGGTTCACAAAGATTTAATCAAGCATTAAGTACACAACGAATGACCTATCGCATTACTAGATCATTAATCAACTAAGATAAGAGACAACCAATCAATATTCAATAATTAAGTTTCATATTCCCTAAGCAAACACACAAATAAATTAGCCGGACATGGAGAACATGCAAGCATACACACAAATAATCAAAGACATAATTGTATTAATGAAGTAAAGAACTTATCTTGATGTAAGATAGGGTTTGGAACCCTAAAATACTGTACAAGACAGCCTTGGTTCGGTTCTAGGTTTTTACTCCAAAAGGCTACACACTAATCGAAAAATTCGGATTCTATATATAAGATTACACATGCGACGGCGTCACCTAATGTTTTGTGACGCCGCCGGATCGCCGCCATTAGGGTTTCGATCTTGGCCACGTTAGACTTGCGACGGCGTCACCTTGTGCTTGTGATGCCGTCCTCCTTAGCTTCACGCCGTATGGATTGAATCTAGGTCGCCCGAGTTGCGACGGCCTACTCTTTTATAACTTGACGTTTCGTCACTTGAAAATAAGAGTTTTGGCTTCGTCCGCCACAAAATCCTCGGACGGTCGCGTATAAGCTGTGACGCCGTCACCTTGTCATTCAGCAGCTTTGAGTGTCTCGATTCTTGACTTTGGCCATTTTCTTCATATATCCGCGCCTTTTAGTCCAAATAAGTGCCATTACAGCAATTTGCCTTCAAGAGACCTAAAAAGTGAAAAGGAACGATATTAAGTAATAACGGATACAAAAGTGATCAAATAAGGGCTTAAATGACCCCTCAAAAGGTACATTTTAAAACCTTATCAAATATCCTCTTACTGTCTTTGAGCGAAGTCAAGTTATCTCACGCAAGCTAGCCACTTGTGAATGGCCAACTGTAAGAAACTTAAAACAGCTCAGAGCACAAATACAATGAAGATCGGGAGAATACAGTGGATTCACTGGTCGTTAAGTCCCACGGAGGATGAATTGGTGTTTAAACAACTTCAGATGATAGAATGATCACTAAGGATAGTGATCAGTAAGGTTTTGAATGGATAATTACCTAAAGAAAAGATTTACAAATAACATGACTTAAATGAAAATTAAGAAAATTAAAAAGATAAAATCTATTAAATAAACGCTATCACTATTTTTAAAGGGGATGAACGTTTAACACCTAAAACTTAAAACTTACGTTTAAAATAAAATTACGTCTACGTACAAAATAAAAAGTGAGTTTTAAAGAAATAAAAGACCTACAAATATGAAAATGGTATTTTTACAATCCTAATAATAAAAGAAAATTATTAGAAAAAGAAAATTATTTTTAAAACTATTTATTTAATTATTATTAATTAAAAACTATTTATTAAGTATTTAAAATGCACTAAAATACAAGAAAATACAAAATTAACCTAGAAAAATGAAATTAAAACTTAGAAAAGTCTAAAATATGATAAAACTTATTTTAAAACTGAAAATATATTTTTAAGACTTATTATGTATTTATTATTAATTTAAAACTATTTTAAACTAATTAAAATGCTAAAAAATACTATTTAAACTAAGAAAATTATGGAAAAATACTTTTTATTACTTTTATATTTATCTTAATCTAGGAAAATAGAAAATATATTTTTCTAAGCTTTTTCTAATTTATTTGTATTAAAAGCTATTTAAAAGGATTAAAACTAGCTTAAATTAAGAAAAATAGCAAACAGTTATGAAAAATTATGAAAATTTCAGGAAGAGTCTATTTTAATATGTAGAATCTAGGAAAAATAGAAAAACATGGGCTTTTGTGGAGAAATAAGCAAGTGGCAACTGCTTATTTATAAGCACTTGAAAAAGCCAAATGATAACCAAAGACCACCAAACCTACACAGAAGCTATATTAAGCTAAAATGACTCAAATAGAACAGGTTTCAACAAGTTTGAACCTCTGAATTACAAGTTATCACAGATTTTATGTTTGAGCTTAATGAGCAAAACAGATTTTAGTAGGCTACTTTGAGCTTATGCACAGAACACCAAATAAGCTAGAACTAAAAAGCAATTATTGGAACTTGTATTTAGACCTGGTTGGCTACCTAGAAACAAAAGATGAGATCAAAACAAGCTAAAATGAGCTTTTGAGAAGCTTTTTCAAAACCACAAACCATCGAGATAAAAATCAGTTAATCTTGATTGACTTGGGACAACTTGATAAGCACTTGCAGGCTTATCAAATAAGCTGCAACTGCAAATTTAAAACTTGGAACTTGAAAAGGACCAGGTTAACTGTCTTAGAACCAAAATCGAAGTTATGGTTAATTAATAAGCTCTGTAGAAGCTTATGATTGAGTGATAAAACTGGTATGCAGGGGCATATTTGCAAACAGGTGTGAAAAATAAGCTAAACAAAAAGCTATCAAATAAGCTATAAATGGAAAATAGGAACTTGTAACCTTGAGACAGCTTGGTTGGCTTCTCAAAAAACCAAAACACACAGGATAATGATCACTAATAAGCTCTCTAAGAGCTTATGAACTTGGCTACCAAATCGTGCACCTGGACGATGATTTTGAATATTGACAAGTTATAGAACGATTGACTTTTATGAGTTTTAAATCAATTCTAAGGACTGACTATGATATATTAAGCTACAATAAGACGAGATTAAGCTAAATTATAAGATTCTAAGCTAGTATGGTGAATTTTACCTATCAAATCCTAACAGTGAACTTATGAGTTGGGATTAAAAAAGTATTTTGACTTTCGTCTAATGAGCACAGGTTTTCTTGCTTGTCTTGAGTTCTATAGACCAAGTTTAACTTAGAACAACCAAAACAAAGGACGCACAACATTTAATACAATGAACTAAGTAAAACCAAACACACCTTAACAAGACTGTTTGGTATTTTACAAAGAGTTTCACCGATTCGGATCATGAGCATGATTTCAAACCTTATATAATCATTTTATAAGACTAATGAAACATAAAACACTAGCCATAACAACATTAAACTAGAAATTACCAAATAGGCTAAATTAACTGTTAAAATAAGATTTTATAGTAACTACCAATTTAAAATAACAAGCTACTGATTTTAATTATTAATTATGCTTAACCACACTTAATGAACAGGTAAACACAAAGATTTAAGCTTATAACTGTCTTGCAAAGTTAAAAGCCAAAATGGATCAAAATTGCTTACAAATGGATTTGAGGCACAAACTGTGAACTAGGACCAAATAACACACCTATTGCTTCCCATGAAGCTCTAAACCAATCAGCTTTCCAAAATCAACACCAACCAGCTTTAACCTTCTTCACCATGGACTTTTTTATTTTCAAACTAATTAATTGGTATTTTTGTGAATTTTCTGGTTTTGATTCTAAACCGCTTTTAAAGTATCTAAAAGCTTTAATAAGCTTTATAAGGAGCTTATATGACTTACTCAGTCAAACTAACGACTTCTAACAACATTTCATTATATTGAGATTTTTTGAATTAGTAAAAATTGCATAACATGATATAAGACCTCAAAAGTGAAATTGATGATATCAAAAGTTTTATATTACACTGAAAACATGAAATACAAGATTTAAAAGCTTTAAAATACACTGATAATTAAAGTTTAAGCTAAAACGACAATGAAAATTAAAATTACTCTAGATTTTTTCTCTCTTCACTCGCTTCTTTTTATGCTTCAAATATCATCCACGTGGCTTTTTGATGCAATCCCACCTCTCAATTGGACCAATGGAAGTGTTTTGAGTGTTAGCTTATTTTTGGCGGGAAGTGCATATTTGACTTATAGGTACTGTAACAGGCAAGTAGGGGGGGGTGGGTTTGTAGGGGTAATGATGAGTGAGGAGAAAGGTGTTTGGGATAAGGTCTTGGGATGGAGCAGGTAACGTGGGAAAGCAGAAGCATGAGGTGGAAGAAGGTGAACGATTGGGGAGTGGCGTTTACGGATTTTGACTTATTTTGACCAAGGGGTCAAAATGAGTTTTGGCAGGGGTCATTTGGCAATTGGCAGGGGTCAATTGTTAATTTTGACAAGGCTTATTAGACAAGGACTAGTTTTGTAATTCTCCCAAACTTGAGGGGCCATTCCTGTAATTTTCTCAAAGTTAACACAAGGACCAATATTGACAAGCTTCAAAAGTACAAGGACTTGTTTTGACATTTTCAAAATTCCAGGGACCAAACTTGACAATTTCAAAAGTTCAGGGACCTTTTCTGCCATTTTACAAAATGTTTATTCAAGGACCATTTTTGACAAATTAGAATATTTCAGGGACCTTGAATAACATTTCTCTTTATTTAGATTTACCAGGGGACTGTTTTGACAACTTTTGAAACTTGGGGACTAAACCGCCAATTATGCAAACTTTATATCGTTTTTCACCGATTTTGATATTTTTGCATTTAAAACACATAAAACACTTATTTGTGATATTTGTATTATTTTGATGCATTTAGAGTGTTTTAGATGTTTTTGCAGTTTAAATGGTACAAAAATGATGAGTATTTAGACACTCATCAATCCCCACACTAAGATATTGCTAGTCCCTAGCAATGTTTTGAGAAAATTAATGGATTTCATCTCTTTACCAAAAGCCATTACTTATGGAGTAGCCAAATGTTTTAGTTCAAGTAAGAACCATGGTACATTGATAACCATGTGATTTTGAGCAAACCACCAACTTTCAACGGTTTTGATTTGTCTTTACCGTAAGCCGTACCCTTCGGACTAGCCAACTCTTAGATAAATTATCAATATTATCTTTGGTGAGTCGATTACCAATTATGGTTTTTCCACTGCCTTTACCACAAGCCATAACCTTGCGGGCTAGCCAACTCTTCACTATTTAGGATATGGTGAGTTGAATACCATACAATTTTGGGCAAATTGCAAGCCGTCAACGGATTTGAGATATCTTTACCAAGAGCCGTTTGCTCCTGGATTAGCCAATCCTTTAGTCTTAGACAAGGCGGACTGATAACCAAATGAGTAAGTGTAAAACACTTACTCCAAAAAAAAAAATTTTGGCCAAAATGGGGAATTGGGGAATAATTACATGATAAAATTCGTGAGAATTCCCCCCCACACTTAGAAATGAATATTGCCCTCAATATTCAAAGTACCCGCGGTTATGCCGAAACATAGAACGTAAAAGGGAAATACTACGGCCATTATTTAGAAAGATGATGATTTTTTTGTGAAACACTTATATACATACACAACATGTGGGGCAAACCCCCACACTAGGGTGGTAGAAAATAGAAAGAAGTCAGAAATATGGGTGAAAATCCATATGGCATGCTATTTTTGATTAGAGTCGCTAGCTTGACTCGATCCCCGCATTCATTGGTTCATGGGGAATGTTTGTAGATCCGGGACAATCACGGAGGAATGTCCTCTCCAAAATAATGCTTCAACCGATGACCATTCACTTTAAAGTTTGGACCATCGGGTTGAGATAACTCAATGGTGCCATAAGGATAAACCTTAGTGATAGTAAATGGTCCAGACCAACGAGATTTAAGCTTTCCCAAGAAAATCTTCAATCTTGAATTAAAAAGAAGGACTCGATCACCAGCGTTGAAAACGCGGTTTTGATCTTTGAGTCATGAATCTTCTTTGTCTTTTCTTTATAGATCAAAGAGTTCTCGTATGCTTGATCACGGAGTTCATTTAATTCTTTCATTTGAACTTTTCGTGATCACCAGTGTCGAATATCAAAGTTGGCATGTTTCAAGGCCCGTATGCCTTGTGCTCTAGCTCAACGGTAGATGACACGCCTTCCCGTACACCAGCTTGTATGGAGTGCACCCGATGGGTGTTTTATAAGCTGTCCGAAGGCCCGAGTCGCGTCATCTAGCTTATCCGACCAAGAGGCACGGTTTTCGCCAACCGTCCTCTCCAGAATTCTTTTGATCCCCGGTTAGAAACTTCCACTTGCCCACTTGTTTGGGGTGGTACGATAGAGAGCGGTGAGTTACACCATACTTCGCATGACTCTTTCAAACTGGTCATTGCGAAATGCGTACCACGATCACTGATTATGGCTCGTGGAGTTCCAAACCTAGCAAACAAGGATTTTAAGAATTTCACTACAACTCGGGCATCGTTGGTGGGTAAAGCCTTAGCTTCAACCCATTTTGATAAGTAGTCAACGGCCCGCGGTATGTACTTATTACGAGAAGAAGGAAATGGCCCCATAAAGTCAATGCCCCAGATGTCAAAGATCTCACACACTTGAATGGCGTTTTGTGGCATTTCATTCCTTTGTGAGATATTCCCGTGACGTTGACAAGCGTCACAGGCTTTGACGAATTCATGGGCATCCTTGTAAATTGTGGGCCAATAGAATCCGGAATCAAACACCTTCTTGGCGTTGTAGTTGGGGCTATGATGTCCCCAAGTAGGTCCAAAGCATGGCAAGCCTTGAGAATGTTAATAGCTTCGACCATATACACATCGGATGACTTGATCCGCCTGATTTTGAACAAGTAGGGTCGTCCCGAGTAATGTTTAACATCCTTGAAGAATTTGTTCTTTTGTTGGGACGACATCCCTTTCACTATGAAGTTACCCGCATGGTAATTTGCGAAGTCAGCAAACCATGGGGTAGAAGAGTCTCCACGAAAAGAAACGCATTGAGTGTCTCGAGAGGAAATGTTTCATTTATTTCCTTTTTCTCGAACACATCTTGGTGAGGGTTCTCTAATCGGGATAGATGATCGCAGACTAGGTTCTCGGCTCCTTTTTATCACGTATAATGATATCAAATTCCGGAGGAGGAGAACCCAACGGAGCAATCTCGGCTTTGCATCTTGTTTTGCAAAGAGATATTTAAGAGCCGAGTGATCCGTATACACTACGCATTTGGTCAAGATGAGGTATGGCGAAATTTCTCAAAGCATACACCACAGCTAATAGTTCTTTTTCGTAGTGGTGTAATGGGTTTGAGCTTCATCATAGTCTTACTTTGCGTAATGTATAGGCTGAAAATGCTTGGTTTTCGTTGCCCCAAGACTGCACCGATAGCAAAATCACTTGCATCGCACATGCGCTCGAAGGGTAAATCGGTCGGGGCAACTAGAATGGGTGCTTCGTAAGCTTTTTCTTTAGTGTTTCAAAAGCTTCGCACTCAGGGAGAGAAGATAAAAGGAGCTTCTTTTTCAAGAAGATGGGTCATAGGCCGAGCGATTTTGGAAAAATCCTGTATGAATCTACGATAAAACCCGGCATGACCTAGAAAACTCCTAATACCTTTAACGGTAGTGGGATGAGGCGCTTTAGCAATAACATCAACTTTTGCTCTATCTACCTCCATCCCATTTTTGGAAATCTTATGGCCAAGGACTATGCCTTCTTTGACCATAAAGTGGCTTTTCTCCCAGTTTAGACATAGATTGGTGTCTTCACACCTTTTAAGCATTTTGTCTAAGTGGGAGAGACAAGTCTGAAATGAATCCCCAATGACCGAGAAGTCATCCATAAACACCTCCATTGTTTCCCCTATCATGTCGTGGAATATGGCCATCATACATCGTTGGAGCGTGCGGGGAGCGTTACATAAGCCAAAGGGCATACGTTTGTAGGCAAAAGTTCCGTATGGGCAGGTGAATGTGGTCTTCTCTTGATCCTGTGGATCAATGGGGATCTGAAAGTAACCGAGAAACCATCAAGGAAACAATAGTACTCATTCCCGCTAATCTCTCAAGCATTTGGTCCATGAAGGGTAGAGGAAAATGGTCTTTACGGGTGGCGTCATTCAACTTACGATAGTCAATACACACACGCCATCCCGTAACCAATCGAGTTGGAATTAACTCGTTTTCTTCATTCGTGACAACAGTTATGCCACCCTTTTTAGGAACACAGTGAATCGGGCTAACCCAAGGACTATCCGAGATAGGGTAAATCAATCCTGCATCAAGAAGTTTGATAACCTCTTGTTTGATAACATCATGGATCTTAGGATTCACCCTTCTCGATGTTGAACTGGCTTGAAGTCATCCTCCATCAAGATTTTGTGAGTACGTAACTCGGGGTTAATACCCTTAATGTCGGAGAGTTTCCAAGCAATTGCTTGCTTGTGTGACTTCAAGACCTTTATGAGAGCAGTCTTTTCATCTTTACTCAAATCTCGAGCAATAATGACAGGCAATTTATCATCACCTTCAAGGAATGCATACTCAAGATGAGGTGGTAAGTCCTTAAGTTCAACTTCAGGAAATTCTTCGTTTTCTCAAGCCGACTTGACTTCCTTGTTATGAAGGTTGACGGGAGGGAGTGGAGGAGAAGTGTCTGATTTAACAACTTCTCAAGAATAAGAATATCTCCCTCCGGATTAATCTCATGGTGATTAATCTCTTCAAGAATTGCATCACTAATGTGAGGGGTTGATGAATGATCATCTTTAAGCATTTTCTCAATGAGAAGTATGTCCCCTCGATGTCAATTGGAGCGTGATCAATTTCCCATGGAACAGAATCACTAGCCAAGTATGCTTCAATCTCTTCCAAGATGAAGTCGCTTCCCTCAAACGGAGTGAGAGAAGGAGTAGAATTGGCTATGATAGGTTGAGAAGATGTGGTGGGATTCCCACTCACAGAATTATGAGAATAACCACGAACTTCTTGAGAGTACTCTTCAGAAGCAACATCAATGATATCTATTCGGTTAACCGACCCAGAATCATAGTTTGCGGAGTACCTCGAAGTTTGATCAAGGTTAAAGGTGACAGCTTCATTACCAACACGTAATGTGATTTCTTGCTCAAATACATCAATGAGAGCACGGCCCGTTCTCAGGAATCCTCTTCCAACAATGAGAGGAACCCGTGGATCAACATCGAAATCAACAACTACAAAGTCAGCCGGAAAATGGAACTTTCCTACTTTCACAAATACGTCCTCAGCAATGCCAAGAGGACGGGATATGGCACGATCTGCAAGCTCGAGAGTCATGCATGTAGGAGTAAGTTCCGGAAGAGAGAGTTTCTTCCATCTGAATGAGGCATCAGGTTTATGCTTGCACCAAGATCGGCTAAGGCAAAGCATTCAACCATTCCTGGAAATACACAAGGTAAGAGGAACTTTCCAGGATCTCCAAGCTTTTCGAGAAGCTTCTTCAAGATTATGAGCAGTTCTCGTTGAGAGGAGTTTTAGCCATTTCAAACAGCTTTTCCTTGTTGCTTAACATGTGTTTGAGAGTTGATGCAAACTTGGGCATAAACATGATAGCATCCTGGCTTATGTCAAAATGAAGTTCTTGGAAAATTTGAAAGAATTTTTCCATTTGTTGACTTTCTCGCGGAGCTTTTGCTCATGTAAACGTGATGGGTAAGGAATAGAAGATTTGGATTTTCCAATGGGAGCTACAGGAGGTTCAAAAACAACTCCTGGATTGGATTTTGGTTTTCGGACAACCCTGAGGATGGACAGGTTGGTTCCTCCGTTATTAGTAGGAAGTTCCTTGTCCGTTGTCGCCTCAGGTTCACTTTCCACTACCTTTGGGAGAGAAGAAGAAGAGGTAGTAGGAATAGCGGGTCCATCATATGAAACACCACTTCTGGTTGTGATCGCCTTTGCATCGCCCCTCGGATTAGCGATCGTGTTGCTAGGTAGAGTACCTGAGCCCGAGGGTCGATCATTTAAAGACTTCTTTAATTCAGCGATCGGACGACCAACACCCTGTTTGTCTCCTCTTGAGTCTTCATGAATTGCTTTAAAAGCTCATCAGATGTTGACACAGGAGGTGGTGGAGGAACAATTTGAGGCCGTATGTTCTGGTTATAGCCAGAATTCCCTTGATTAGGGTTCATATTCCCTTGAAATTGATTCCCTCGGTTGTAAGTGTTTTGATTAAGATTTCCTTGTTGTTGGAAACCTTGATTGGGTCCGGAATAGAAATTACCTTGGTTTTGATAACCTTGTTTCATTCTTGGTTGGTTCGATTCGGTTAGGATTCGGTTGAAACCGGGTGGTGCACGATAAGTGTTAGCGCGGTAGTTTGGTTCATTATGAGGACGGTATTGATTACCTCCTTGATTTGAAGTACCGTCTATAGCATTAGCTTCAAACGGACTACCATCGGTGGCGATGCAGTTGTAGTATGCATGAGGACCACCACAAGTAACACAAACTTCAACTTTCTTCACTTCACCATATGATGGTGCTTGTGAGAAAGTGACTTTCTTTGGTTAGCAAGAACCAAAGCCTGAACAATATCCGTGAGTTTGTCAATCTTAGCATCGGTGCTAGATGTACCCATTGGAGATGAAGTAGAAGGTCCAGCCTTAGACTGAGATTGATATGTCTTTGCTCGGAAAGGGGACACGGGACTTGTTTTCAATTATTTGCAAGGCTTCTTTTGTGGTCTTGCTCAGAAATTACCTCAGCGGAGGCATTTAGAGAGTCTTGATCACCTTGGTGCAGACCATTGTAGAAAGTATCCATTTGCATTAACTCGGTAAAACCATGATGCGGACACTTGCTGAGCAATTCTTTGTAACGATCCCACGCTCCCGAATGATTCATCAAATCTCTGAGAAAATTTCATTATCTCATTCTTAAGACTTGTGGTTCTGGATGGAGGATAGAATTCGTTCACAAACTTTGTGACTAAATCTTCCCATGTCTCAATGGAACGAGGGGGTTGTTTCTCAAGCCAATTCCGGGCTTGTCCTCTAGAAAATGGGAGCGAGAAGAAGCTTGATAGCTTCATGTGGGACATTCTTGTACTTGATGGTAGATGCAATCTTGTTAAACCATCGAATGTGTGCATGAGGATCATCCCAAAACCATAGAATTGGCTTTGGGTTACAGTTAAGTAACCGGTTTTGAGCTCAAAAGTGTCACCACGATGGTCGGGACAACAATAGCATCTCCATAACCCTCGATGGGTGCTTGGAGAAGCTCATTCATAGGCTTGTCTTCGCCATTTCGCGGGGGTGGTGGTGGTAGACGTTCCTCGATCCACGGTGAAGGAGCTGAACGTCCCTCGTCTACGAGGAATCTTGCCAAGCTCGAAAGTGGACTTGTAGAGTTGGAAGAACAGCATGCACTAAGTTTAAAAATCGATTTTCAAAACAAAATGAGGCAAAACACAAGTGAACTTAACCAATAATCACAAATGAAATGGCTTCTTTGAAAAAGGTACACCAAATCACAAGGACACAAAGGCAAGTTTTAAATCTGATGTTCGGGAACTTATTATGGTCGCACCCCCGGTTAGGTAGTGCCTTTGCCTTGATTTGCGGTGGTTGATTTTTATGTATATTAAGTACCACTGAAAAGACGTAGGTAATGATTTGTGCTGATGGGTTTAAAACTTTTGGACAATATTTTTGGTATCATTTCGTTTAACCAAATCGTATTTCCTTAAGAATCACCTTAAAAGAAACACAAGTCGAAAAGCGTTACGATTGTTTTGTTGTTTTATATTTTGTTTGGTGTTTTAACACTTTAGGAAAAGTGTTAATGAACTTTTTGATTTATATTAACTTTACAGAAAACTTTTCACAAACTGTGGTATATGTGCAAATGCGGTGCGAAAATGCTAGAAACACGCTACAGCCTCCGGCAGTGGCCAAAATTTGATCTGTCTTTGAACCGTCAAGTTATCTCACGCAAGCTAGCCACTTGTGAATGACCCACTGTAAGAAACTTAAAACACTCGAGCACAAATACAATGAAGATCGGAGAATACAAGTGGATTCTGGGTCGTTAAGTCCCACGGAGGATGAATTGGTGTTTAAACAACTCAGATGATAGAATGATTACTAAGGATAGTGATCAAGTAAGGTTTGAATGGATAATTACCTAAAGAAAAGATTTACAAATAACAGCGACTTAAATGAAAATTAAGAAAATTAAAAAGTTAAAATCTATTAAATAAACGCTATCACTATTTTTAAAGGCGATGAACGTTTAACACCTAAAACTTAAAACTTACGTTTAAAATAAAATTACGTCTACGTACAAAATAAAAAGTGAGTTTTAAAGAAATAAAAGACCTACAAATATGAAAATGGTATTTTTACAATCCTAATAATAAAAGAAAATTATTAGAAAAAGAAAATTATTTTTAAAACTATTTATTTAATTATTATTAATTAAAAACTATTTATTAAGTATTTAAAATGCACTAAAATACAAGAAAATACAAAATTAACCTAGAAAAATGAAATTAAAACTTAGAAAAGTCTAAAATATGATAAAACTTATTTTAAAACTGAAAATATATTTTTAAGACTTATTATGTATTTATTATTAATTTAAAACTATTTTAAACTAATTAAAATGCTAAAAAATACTATTTAAACTAAGAAAATTATGGAAAAATACTTTTTATTACTTTTATATTTATCTTAATCTAGGAAAATAGAAAATATATTTTTCTAAGCTTTTTCTAATTTATTTGTATTAAAAGCTATTTAAAAAGGATTAAAAACTAGCTTAAATTAAGAAAAATAGCAAACAGTTATGAAAAATTATGAAAATTTCAGGAAGAGTCTATTTTAATATGTAGAATCTAGGAAAAATAGAAAAACATGGGCTTGTGTGGAGAAATAAGCAACTGCAGTGGCAACTGCTTATTTATAAGCACTTGAAAAAAGCCAAATGATAACCAAAGACCACCAAACCTACACAGAAGCTATATTAAGCTAAAATGACTCAAATAGAACAGGTTTCAACAAGTTTGAACCTCTGAATTACAAGTTATCACAGATTTTATGTTTGAGCTTAATGAGCAAAACATATTTTAGTAGGCTACTTTGAGCTTATGCACAGAACACCAAATAAGCTAGAACTAAAAAGCAATTATTGGAACTTGTATTTAGACCTGGTTGGCTACCTAGAAACAAAAGATGAGATCAAAACAAGCTAAAATGAGCTTTTGAGAAGCTTTTTCAAAACCTGTCAAACCATCGAGATAAAAATCAGTTAATACTGATTGACTTAGGACAACTTGATAAGCACTTGCAGGCTTATCAAATAAGTCTAGCTACCGCAAATTTAAAACTTGGAACTTGAAAAGGACCGGTTAACTGTCTTAGAACCAAAAATCGAAGTTATGGTTAATTAATAAGCTCAGAAGCTTATGATTGAAATTTGTTAAAAGCGGTGTACAGGCATATTTGCAAACAGGTGTGAAAAATAAGCTAAACAAAAAGCTATCAAATAAGCTATAAATGGAAAATAGGAACTTGTAACCTTGAGACAGCTTGGTTGGCTTCTCAAAAAACCAAAACACACAGGATAATGATCACTAATAAGCTCTCTAAGAGCTTATGAACTTGGCTACCAAATCTGCACGGGGCGATTTTGACTATTGACAAGTTATAGAACAATTGACTTTATGAGTTTTAAATCAATTCTAAGGACTGACTATGATATATTAAGCTACAATAAGACGAGATTAAGCTAAATTATAAGATTCTAAGCTAGTATGGTGAATTTTACCTATCAAATCCTAACAAAGTTGAACTTATGAGTTGGGATTAAAAAGTATTTTGACTTTCTGTCTAATGAGCACAGGTTTTCTTGCTTGTACTGAGTTCTATAGACCAAGTTTAACTTAGAACAACCAAAAACAAAGGACTGCACAACATTTAATACAGTGAACTAAGTAAAACCAAACACACCTTAACAAGACTGTTTTGGTATTTTACAAAGAGTTTCACCGATTGATCATGAGCATGATTTCAAACCTTATATAATCATTTTATAAGACTAATGAAACATAAAACACTAGCCATAACAACATTAAACTAGAAATTACCAAATAGGCTAAATTAAGCGTTAAAATAAGATTTTATAGTAACTACCAATTTAAAATAACAAGCTACTGATTTTAATTATTAATTATGCTTAACCACACTTAATGAACAGTAAACACAAGATTTAAGCTTATAACTGTCTTGCAAAGTTAAAAGCCAAAATGGATCAAAATTGCTTACAAATGGATTTGAGGCACAAACTGTGAACTAGGACCAAATAACACACCTATTGCTTCCCATGAAGCTCTAAACCAATCAGCTTTCCAAAATCAACACCAACCAGCTTTAACCTTCTTCACCATGGATTTTTTTATTTTCAAACTAATTAATTGGTATTTTTGTGAATTTTCTGGTTTTGATTCTAAACGCTTTTAAAGTATCTAAAAGCTTTAATAAGCTTTATAAGGAGCTTATATGACTTACTCAGTCAAACTAACTGACTTCTAACAACATTTCATTATATTGAGATTTTTTGAATTAGTAAAAATTGCATAACATGATATAAGACCTCAAAAGTGAAATTGATGATATCAAAAGTTTTATATTACACTGAAAACATGAAATACAAGATTTAAAAGCTTTAAAATACACTGATAATTAAAGTTTAAGCTAAAGCGACAATGAAAATTAAAATTACTCTCTAGATTTTTTTCTTCTTCACTGCTTTTTATGCTTCAAATATCATCCACGTGGCTTTTTGATGCAATCCCACCTCTCAATTGGACCAATGGAAGTGTTTTGAGTGTTAGCTTATTTTTGGCGGGAAGTGCATATTTGACTTATAGGTACGTAACGAAGTGCAAGTAGGGGGGTGGGTTTGTAGGGGTAATGATGAGTGAGGAGAAAGGTGTTTGGGATAAGGTCTTGGGATGGAGCAGTAGCAATTACTGGGAAAGCGAAGCATGAGGTGGAAGAAGGTGATGGGGGAGTGGCGTTTTGATTTTGACTTATTTTGACCAAGGGGTCAAAATGAGTTTTGAGGGGTCATTTGGCAATTGTGGGTCAATTGTTAATTTTGACAAGGCTTATTAGACAAGGACTAGTTTTGTAATTCTCCCAAACTTGAGGGCCATTCACCGTAATTTTCTCAAAGTTAACACAAGGACCAATATTGACAAGCTTCAAAAGTACAAGGACTTGTTTTGACATTTTCAAAATTCCAGAGACCAAACTTGACAATTTCAAAAGTTCGGGGACCTTTTCGCCATTTTACAAAATGTTTATTCAAGGACCATTTTTGACAAATTAGAATATTTCAGGGACCTTGAATAACATTTCTCTTTATTTAGATTTACCAGGGACTGTTTTTGACAACTTTTGAAACTTGGGGGACTAAAATTGCCAATTATGCAAACTTTATACGTTTTTCACCAGATTTTGATATTTTTGCATTTAAAACACATAAAACACTTATTTGTGATATTTTTATCATTTTGATGCATTTCTGAGTGTTTTCAGATGTTTTTGCAGTTTAAATGGTACAAAAATGATGAGTATTTAGACACTCATCACCTACACTTGGTATTTGCTTGTCCTCAAGCAAATGTGATTTTAGCCAATTAATTTACAAGTTAGGGGTCATGAAGCATTGGTTTAAAACAGTCCACAACACATATAAGCCCCGCAAAAGTCATAACAAGCACGGAAATTACATACTAGCACCTCACATGGGGTGTTTGGATACTCACATCTCTCTCGGGTGTATATGAAATATAACAAGTTGGAAATGGAAGATAAACACTCATTAACCGGTCCTACTACATAAATTACCATAGGCTTGAGAATAGATCAAACCTCCATCGCTTTGGCGGAAGCACCTAGGAAAGACTATCAAAGAGGTCTTTAAAGGGTTGTAATGTTAGGCTTACGGTAGGGAAACAAAGGGTTTGGTGGGATAGGCTATTTAGTGGTGGCAAGTCAAAAATCTCTATGTTGCAAGTATACGAAGAATGGCGTTGCTAAGCCAAGACTCGACACTCTAAACTCTAGCCAACTGAAACAAACAAACATAAATTTAAAGGATAGGTGTAGGATGGTAGCCCTTTTTTTTTTTTTTTTTCACTCTATTTTTTTTTTCTTTTTTTTTCGATTTTTTTTCATACACTTTTACTCTACCATCCTCTATGGTAACATCAAAATGATAGGGATTTATAGGCACATCCCTACACTTGAGTTTTTATTACTCTAACACTAATTTGACCCGAATTGAAAAGATCAAAACACTTGGGGTATGTTATTACGCAAATTAGGGAAATTAACGTTCCCTTTCAATCATTTTATAAACTTTAACTTTTTCCCATGAGTCCCAATCATCCCACAACTGTGTACAAAGGATATGACTCGATTTAGCAACTCATGCAAGCAACCAGATAATTGAACTAAGGATTTAGGGTGATAACAATAATGCACTAAAAGTGAGTGCATGTGGTAGGCTAAGGCGATTTGGGTGTATATTTGGGGGTGAGGTGTAAATAATGCTCTTCATTGATATTCCGGAAAACCGAAACATCACGAGAACCGCAAAAGGATAGGCTCGAGGGGTTAACTAGGGTATCGTGTACTAAAATGAGTACAACATAAAGGGTGTGGGGAATTACTCAACCGATGTGGAAGAAGTAATTATATTACGGGTATCAAACAAGGGTTATCCTAATGCCTCTTATCATTTAGTTATTCCTAACTACACAAGTGTAGTCTTACTAGCGATCTCGGAATGCATCACAAAACAAGTTCTAAAATCTATTATACTACCGGTTCACACTCTAAGCATTAAAGATGAATGCTTTTAATTCCTACTAATCTAAGGGCGATCCTCACATTTTGGGTGGAATTTAGGTGGTAAAGGGTTTTTGTGCTAGTCATATAACTTCCTATCCGTGAGACGCTTTTGTTAAGACTAATGGCCCACTCCTATATGTCATGAAAAATTAAAAATTTGGTGCCAAAATTACCCTAACCGACATTTTCTCATGGTTTATTTCACAAATACACTTGGACAAAGCAAATAATCAAGGATAAGCATAGTTTCAAAGTTCCCGTTTTGTTTTCCCTCCCTACACTTAAACTGAACATTGTCCCCAATATTCCCCGAAAGTATCAAAGTTATGATAATAGAAGGTGAAAAAAAACGAAAGAAACTAGTACTCCCCTAATTAGCTCGGTAGGATCCGTGTGTGAAGTAGTGGTTAAATCCTTTCCAAGAAGAATGTGTGCGTGAAAAGCTCCTTCCAATCTTTTGTTTCTTCTTCTTGATAAATGAAACCCGCACATTTGAAGAAAACAACGAAACCTTCGCGTAAAATCGATGGTAATAATATATATAAGACTCTACTAAACTAGGATATAATGCTTGTGGAATGGATGTTTCACAATTTCGAAAATTAAGACCGGAAAATTCCAAAATTTATAAGTAGCTCTAAAACGAGAAAAAAGTAATCTGTTGTTTTACTCCTTCCGAGCCGCCAGTTGCAATCTGACGCCGTACAGTTATCGACAAAAGCGGTCTCATGCGATTTTACGGAAAATTTACATCTTTAGAATCCGGAAAAATTTCTGCAAAACATCCATTATGACTCGATACAAGCATTTGACTCGAACAAACACACATATATATCTTTTAATGAATTGTTATTCTCATGTTTACGTTTCTTTTGAAAACGTGTGTAATCCTCCCTACACTTATCCTTTATGTAAAATACCTTTATATGCAATTAAGACGAGGTTAAAAACAAAATAAAGCATTTTTACAAATTTAAACATGAGAATAAACAATTAATAAAAGATATATGACACTAACAAGCAAACAATTAAGCATGGGTTGCCTCCCACGAAGCGCTTTTCTTTATTTAAGAGTCTTGTAGCTAGACTCGTAGTCGTACCCTCACGTGACTTCATTACCGTCATCTCCTTCCTCATGACGGTCTCTATTAGGGGATTCCATGTTGTAAAAGTGCCCTATGATGCACCTCTCTAAGAGTTCGTTTTCTCCCCACTCGGTTCTATATTCTGGTCCTAGGTTCAAGCAATTCTTATAGAATCCGAAAATCTTAGCCATAACATAACCTACTCCTTTTTCTTTATCCTCCTCATTCCTATAATAGACCGATAGTTTAAGTTCCTTTTCATCATTAGAGAGTGATGAAAACTTCTCAATCTTAAACGGCATTTGGTAAGCTATGTCATCGGTCTCATCCTTGAATCGCACTAGTCCTAACGAGGGGTCATAGGTCATTCCGGTGCTTTCTATGAAAGGTTTTCCTAGAATAACGTGGGACAAGCTAGGATCTATGGCTGTACTAATATCATCCACAATTATGAAGTCCGTAGGAAGCGTGAAACTACCTACATAAACGGGCAATCCCTTAACTCTACCAAGAAAATTGCAACTAACACTAGGATCACCGGGGTCTTGCCTAGTTGGAATCGGCTTTTTCATTACCCAATTGTAGTAGGTGCTAGTCATTATGTTGATAGGGATTTAAGCGGTCAATGTATGCCTTTGCCACGAAAAAAGGTGTCCTATGCAACATGGTATGTTAAGATTCCAAGGGTTCCCAAATTTGATTATAGGGCTTTTCCTAACACACATGTGACGGAGGTCATGTACTAAGTGAGGGTGGCGAGATAGCTCTTCTTCCGTAGGAAACTTATTGAAATAGTCATTGTCTACTTCATCTACTTCCTTGGTTGTTTCATTAGTCTCATGTGTATGGTCCTCTTCATCATTGGTTCTATTAGGTTTCACTAAGGCGGTGGTATTGACGAATTGGACATGCTTAGCTAACTTACTTGGGTCCTTAATCTCTACACCGGAAGGATCGGGAGTTGAGATAGCATTAACCTTCCTATCACTATTGGTCATGGCTTTCAAAAGGTTGTCAATCTTTCTATCCATTTCGGCTTGTTGTTGGTTAAAGCGGTCCGAGAGCTTAGCTATTTGGGCTTTTGGGTTGCAAACAGGTTTTGCAACATTCCTCCGATGTTTTGTTGGTTAGGACCGTGATGGGGCCATGAAAAATCATTGGAAGTGAATTCCTTGGTTTTTCCCCAATATAAGTCGGGCTTGCCCTTCCATGCTTCTCGGGTTTCATTGAAATTCCTAGGTCCAGGTATTGTAGGGAATCTTCCTCCCGTTCCATTAACAGCGAGGATCGCGTATTAGTCAGCGGAAGCATGTTCGAGGGGGATGGGTGCAAGTCGCCGTGTCATGAGGATCATAAAGCGCTCCTCACGAAGAAGAAACTTTGTTCACATGGCGTGAAGACTTACAGTTTTCGTAGGAACTCATTAAGAATTTAACTTGATCTTCAAGTTCGATCATCCTACTGAGGAAGATTGTGAGTTAATGGGAGGCAAGGAGATTGCCTAACGGTTTTGGGAACTTGGGGTCATTCCAACATTCGTTGTCATAGAGCAAGGTCCTCTATTATACCCCATGATTCTTCCGCGGTGAGATCACTAAGTTTTCCACCGGTCGCTTGGTCAATGGATCGCTTGGTGGGGAAGTTGACATGATCATAAAATATTTGGACTTGAAGCCAAAGATCAATGCCGTGATGAGGGACTTTATGAAGTAAGTCCTTGAATCGAGTCCATGCTTCGTAGAGAGATTCATCTTGATGTTGTTGGAACATCAAGATGTCATTCCTAAGTTTAGTGGTTCTCCCCGGTGGTAAAATTTGAGCAAGGAAATGAGAGGTGAGATCATCCCAACTTGAGATGGAGCCGGCGGGAAGTCGCTCAAGCCAATTACTAGCTTGGTCCCGTAGAGAAAATTGGAAGAGATGCAGGCTCGTGGTCTCCCGAGTAGTAGCATCAAGGTCGATGGAATCGACAATTTTGAAATCCCCTTAGATGTGATTTGGATCTTGAGCGAAGTCCATGGAATGCACATCCGTTTTCACCAACCGGATGGTGTCGGATCGCAGGGCCGTAGTTTGGGCTTGGTCGGAAGCTCAATGGTGTTCCTATAGCCTAGGTGCTTTGGTCTAGAGTATTCACCAAGAGTCGGGGCTCTTGGCGGGTCATTTGGTGGTGGGTTGATGAATGGTGGGTGGTTATCACCTTCCATGATGAAAAGTGATGGGGTTTAAGAACAAAGGTCACGAAGAAGGGGGATAGACTAAGAGAAAGCTAAAAATGAGAAAAATTTACTTGATAGGAATCAAGCCAAGGAACCTAAACGAGGTGGACTACTAACTAGCTATTCTATTCCTGGCGGCACCAAAACTTGATAACGCTACAGCACGTCGTTGTTCGGGTCAAAGGAACTTCCTTTTCTTCGAGCAAGTTTTATAACACCCTAGGCAGTGAACCTAATCGTTGTAGTGTAGTAATTAGGGTAAGCCACGTGTATTGATATCGTTCTCTAGGGGAATAGGAATGCTAGTGAGAAGTTACTACGCTAAGGTTGGGGTTGAGGAAGATTATTTTTTATTTTTTTATGTTTTTTAGAAAATTGAAAGGTACGAATCTCGGGGTTTGGATTTGGAGGTTGGTATTGCTACCGATTACTCTACTTATCTAATTATCTAATCTAAGGTGTATGTCGTCTATGTCTAATTATTGTGTGCTCGTATGATAGTTTAAAGATGTGTTTACTTAGGTTTTACTACTCCTTAATTATCTCCTATTGGTGGTTGAATTGTTACGTCCTTATTCTTAGATTTAACGTTGTGTGTCTAAAGTTCAGGGGTATGCGTTCTCCCTAACTCTTTGAACCTACCAAAGGGTCTTGTCTACAAAACCCACTAGGGATAATAAACTCTTACTCTAAGGCACTCTTTGGATGGTTTAGCTTACAACTACTCAAGGAGTTATATTCTAAGGTTCACAGAGATTTAATCAAGCATTAAGTACACAACGAATGACCTATCGCATTACTAGATCATTAATCAACTAAGATAAGAGACAACCAATCAATATTCATCAATTAAGTTTCATATTCCCTAAGCAAACACACAAATAAATTAGCCGGACATGGAGAACATGCAAGCATACACACAAATAATCAAAGACATAATTGTATTAATGAAGTAAAGAACTTATCTTGATGTAAGATAGGGTTTGGAACCCTAAAATACTGTACAAGACAACCTTGGTTCGGTTCTAGGTTTTTACTCCAAAAGACTACACACTAATATTGAAAAATTCGGATTCTATATATAAGATTACATATGCGATGGCGTCACCTTATGTTTTTGTGGCCGTCCGGATCGCCGTCATTAGGGTTTCGTCTTGGCCCGTTAGACTTGCGATGGCGTCACCTTGTGCTTAACTGTGCGCCTTAGTCCTCTTTAGCTTCGGCCGGCGTCCGGATTGAATCTAGTCCGTCTGAGTTGCGACGGCCTACTCTTTTATAACTTGACGTCGTGACTTGAAAATAAGATTTTTGGCTTCGTCCGTCACAAAATCCTCGGACGGCGTCAGCGTATAAGGCGTCACCTTGTCATTCGCCTGCGGCGACTTTGAGTGTCTCGATTCTTGACTTTGGCCATTTTCTTCATATATCTGCGCCTTTTCGTCCAAATAAGTGCCATTACCGCAATTTGCCTTCAAGAGACCTAAAAAGTGAAAAGGAACGATATTAAGTAATAACGGATACAAAAGTGATCAAATAAGGGCTTAAATGACCCCTCAAAAAGGTACATTTTAAAACCTTATCACTACCACCTCCCCCTCCCCAACTACAAAAACAAATGGGCCGCTCTTCATATAGCTTTTTATTTTGTAATTAGTGTATTTGATACATAATTTTGTGTTATTTGTGTAACCTGATGCAAATTAACATTTTTAGTGGGATTTGATGGGTAAATTTATGAATTTGATACAAAACTTTGTGTTATTAGTGTACTTGATATACATCTGTATTTGTAGTAAAATTGTATGTGTACAAAAATATTTTTATATTTCGCAGTTATCAATTTTAGTGTGTGTTCTTATTCTGAGATTTTTAATGCACATTTCGCTTAATTTTCAAGCAAAAAACATCTTAATTTCAAACAATTAAGGCGGTCGAGAAACATAACACTTTTGAAACATCATCATGCTGATGTACATTGGCCATTTTTCATGCATACAACAGAGACTTACTTCAAAGAACTCAGGCCCATCAAAGAAACATAACACTTTTACACGGTTAGTAAGAAAACTAATAGCATTTTTCGATTTTCATGCACAAAATAGATTTATTTTAAACAAGCGGCGTCGATCCGCGAAACATAACACTTTTACAAACATCATACGAGAAATGATGCACATTTCACCAATCTTCTAGCACAAAACAACTTTATTTCAAACAACTTATGTCGATCAGAGAAACATAACACTTTCACCAAGTTCATATGAAAGGCGATGCACATGTCGCTCAATTTTCGTGCACAAAACAGCTTTCTTTTAAACAACTTACATCGATCACAAAAACACAACACTTTTACCAACATCATACAAGAATTGATGCACATTAGGCCAATTTCCATGCACAAAACAACTTTATTTCAAACAACTCACGCCAATCACATAAACAAAACTAATAAGCAATGAAAAACTATAAAAAATTTTCATAACCGATGTATATAGAATGTTTTAATATCATAAGTGATCCCATTTCCCAATGCAATATTGCAAACCGGATACAATTCAACGAATGTATAAGCATTTTATAGACATTCTATTTCAAAATATTACATAACCATTTCATAAGCATTTAATTTCTAAAAACACAATTAAGCTAATGTATCATTCCATAACACCTCATTTCTAAACAATATATAACAATTCCATAAGCATTCTATTTCTAAATTAAATTAAATCAAACTAATAGATGCCATGAACACGGTCTTGAACACCTAAAACATGATCACTTGGTACCTTTCCAATTATTTGTTGCATAATATCATATACATATATACATTAACATTTACATCAAACAAACATTCTTCTTCATCGAGCAAAATTTTGGATGTTCCTCGTATGCCAAGTACTCACTGACAAGTTGTTTCTGCAAAGAACATAATTGAACATAGGCACATTTAGCTCGATCATAATACACAAAACAATGTTTTTTAAACAATAACACTTTGAGTACCCCATGCATATCGCTTTTACTAACTTCTTATGAAAGTCAAGCACATTCACCCGTTCAATGCACAAACAATGTTATTTTAAACCATAACGGATGAGTACCTAAGTATATCACTTTAATAACTTAATGAAAAGCTGCGTAACGTAACCTGCTTTTAATGGACAAAGTTGTGTCATTCCAAACCAAACACATTGAGTACATAGGCATATAACTTTTAGTAACTTAATATGAAAACTAATGCACATTAAATCCCTTTTTAATGCACAAAAAAAGTGTTAGTCTAAAACATAACGCTGCATCAGTACCTAGACATATCACATTTACTAATCTTCTTTGAAAACTAATGAACATTCAGACCATTTTTAGTGCACAAAACAATGTTATTTCACACAACTCGTGAAATATCCAACCGTATCGTACCTTTACTAACTTCCTAGAAAAAATTAATGCACATGTAGGCTATTTTACTAACTACCTGTGAAAACAATCGCACATTTAGCCCATTTTTAATGCACACATCATTATTATTTCCCATAACTCACATTTACCTAACCATGTCACATTTTTTTACAAATTATCAACGAAAAATGATGCATATTTTAGCCGTTTTTATGCACAAAACATTTACACAAAACCATGATTATCCAAACTTTCCCACTTTTACTACCAACTAAAATTGCCGCACATTTAGCCCATTTTTACTCCACACGACAATATTATTTCGCATAAATCACGGTTACCCGAACATATCACATTTTATACAAACCATTATTGACCATTGATGCACATTTAGTCATTTTTATGCACAAACATTTACACAAATCATAATTATCCAAACATATTCCACTTTTACTGACTTTCACCTAAAATTGTCGCACATTCATCCCATTTTTAATGCACACAACAATATTGTTTCAAGATAACTCACAATTATCTAAACATATTACATTTTTTACAAACTATTTATGAAAATTGATGCACATTTAGGCATGTTTATGCTAAAACATTTACAATTAAATCGGATGAACATTTTAACAGGTGATAGAACAACAAAGCAATTGTGGGTTAATAAAACCATTACCTATAATATTCCCATTACCGCTAACGCCGCTTTTGTCAATCAAATCACCATTACATATCCAATTTAAGTTTAATTGTATTTTTGAATGATCAATGGTGAAATCGAGTTTTGACTATCGCCTCATCATCCACCCCGACCCCACCTTCGGATGACACACGATTAAGTAAACCATCCCTACCACCAGATCGAACTCCGCCACCAATAGTGCTCTCTACGCATTACCACCCTAAATATATTTAATAACACCATCCCTACCATCTATATCTATTCTGAACTTTCAACATTACTGGGTTTTTTTTATAAAAATTGATTTAATAGTTGATTTACACAATTTGATGAATTATTAAAGGTGAAAGTTGTTGTTTAGAGAGAGAAAGTTGTTAGAGGAGAGAGAGAGATGTCGTAGAATGATTGAGAAAAGGTAAGTTATCTGTATAAATATGTGTTAATGTATTATGGTTAAAAGACGTTTTTGTCCTTCCAAAATTTTTAATAATATAGTTTAATCTCATCCATTGATTTTTAGATCAATGGTCAATAATCTTTCTTATTCTTTTTACTAAAAATCTTCTTTTATTTTAACCCACCCATATATATATATATATATATATATATATATATATATATATATATATATATATAATATATATGTTTTCCATTATTCATGTAATGGAAAAAATTCTTTACATACCAAGGGATCAATCTTCACTCTCCCTTCATTTTTATTTGATATAATAGACGAGATTAATCCAAACAATTTAAAAAACCCACTTTCATCATTTTTTTTAAATATTAATATATTTAAAACCGTTAATCGTTAAGCCAAAAACAATATACCATTACGACAAACATTTAATTATCTTTCTATAAATAGGCACTTTAATATACTTTCAACAATTTTTTTTCTTCGTGTTTTTCATTTTTTTTTTTACATTTTTTTTCGTTACTGAAATTTGCATAAAAAAATCACCGGTGATTAAACACTAATTTGAACATCACATGTGATATTAATGTTAAATCATACTATGCACTAATATCACATGTGATGTTCAAATTAGTGTTTAATCACATGTGATTTTTTCATGCAAATCTAAACGAAAAAAAGATGATAAAACGTGAAAAAAACGGTTTTTTTTCTTTTTTTGAAAATATATCAAAGTGCCCATCTATAGAAAGATAATTAAATGCTCGTCGCGATGGTGTAATTATTTTCGCTTAACGGTTAACGGTTTAATTAAAAAAAAAAAAAAAAAAAAGTAAAGTAACGCCCAATGCCGTCTTCCACGGGTTATGGGTACCCAATACCGTTCGTGTATGGGGAGGTTAAGATGTAGACGACCTTACCCCTACCTAAGGTATAGAGGCTGCTTCCAGTTCTACCAAAGGTAGAAAGGACCTCCGGCCTTTTGTAGGGAGTGAGGATCGAACCCCTGACCTCTCGGTTGAGAGGCAAGGGGTTTTCCAACTGATCCAACCCTACTTGTTGGTTAACGGTTTAATAGATACTTAAATTATAAAAATATGTGAAATAATAAAATTCTTTTAATCTCAACAAATGATTTCTTTTTAGAATGGGGGTGGCGATGAGTCATTTGGTATATGAGAAAAGTTTGGTATGTAAAATAACTCTTCTCATAAAACAAAATGTTAAAAAGATGTTTGATATGCAAACTTAACAAACTGATGTCATTTTATAAGAAACTTAAACTTCAAGGACCAAACAGTCAGTTTGTAAACCTTTTGAAAGAAAATAAAATAAACGTGAGTGCAAGGATTGAATGTTGGCTCGTCATACCATTGCTAGCAAACATTTGCCACTGTGCTAGTAAATATATAATACAGTATGTGGCAGACCTCTACAATAAAGGCATTTACCATTTGGATTTATTACAGGTTGTTTTTTGATACATGTTACGGGAAAAAAAGGCATTTACCATTTGGAACAGAACCATGATTCTAACTCTGCTTCCTAATAAAGGAACGTATACTGATTTCACCACAAATAGCAAATGTTGGAACTCATTAAAGCCTATCTGTATTAGTTGATCCATATTGAACAAGCCAGTTCATTCACATAAGGTTGAGAAACAAGTTTCAGCTTATTGAAAAAGGAATAAATGAAAACTACAAGCAAGGTTGAGGCATGGCCCCTGTACACAGGTGCAATATTACTTATTCAATATTCTTAACGTCAAATTACGTACCAAAATAATGCATCACTAAATTTCTGGTATAAACTCGTTGTTTCCTCAGAACTGCAATCCCTGTAGGAGAATAGAAGTATTAATTAATAGAGTGATTCAAACCCACGAATATGATAAACATGTGACAGAGATCCGCTACCTCTTGTTTTTGGCCTTTATAAAGGAGGTTGGGTCTTACATTTGCGTGCACAATCAAAAAGATGTGTCTATTACCTTTAGTCGTGGGTAGTTGATTGTCCACACGTGAAAACCGTTATCTGTGGACACTCTTTGATTTCCAAAGTATATAATGATTGCCATACAAATTCCTCCGTCCCCAGAAAATCCCTTGAGATTCGAGGAAGGCCACGAAGTTTATGGATTTCGAGAGATGAAACTCAACAACATCGTAGCTCTAGTGTCGAGAATCTTACGCTTTCTTGACAATTACCTCCATATTACGGCACCTACTAATTTCAAGCTCTTGTAGCTGTAATAGACTGCGAACCATGCCACATGTGAAAACATGTTCAAGAAGTGCACATCCATTAATTAACACTTTTGTAAGGTTTGGAAAGTTCAATGTTATCCACCTACTGCTCTTCCATATATACCTCATACTACCAAGCCCTTCGAGGGTCATTTCTTTCAGCTTTGGAAATACCACAACAGATTGCTTTTCATTCCCATCATCATTTTCCAAATCTACTACTTCAAATATCTCCTTGAAAGATGACTGGAAATACTCATTCCTGATATGAAGCTTTTCTAGATTCTGCAGATTTATCAATTCATTGCATGGAAAAATAATGTCGCTCTTCAACAAGTTTGTATCCAATTCTCCATTTACTTCAACTAGATTTGAAAAATACAAAGGGAACTGAATTTCCTAATGAAGAAACACAAACGTAATCATCATCAGGTGAACACACGACCAGAAACAAAATTAATTGCCAAATAATAAAGGAAACAGAAATTAATTGATTTATTGATGAAATTATGGTAATAACATACCTCATGTGATGCATTGGACAATGGAAAGTTGAGACCACATTCAAGACGATGCTTGCCAATACCTGTATGTATGTAGTAGAGCTTTGGAGTCATCGGCGACCGATGTGAAAGTCTTCATTTTTGGGCAACCATAGATCTTAACCTCATCCAGTATTGACCATCGGAACTCATTCATCCCCAAGAAGAAACCTTCGACATTTGGTAAATCGGTTAGTGTAAGAGACTTTAGGCGGGAAAGAAAACAGTTTTAGAATTGTGTTGTCCATCTTCCTTCACGATCACTTGCATTGCATTACACTCTTTTATGGTCAACTCTACAAGCTGCTTGAGGCTATCAAGTGTGGAACTTGTAAATACATGTTCCAAAAGGTCACATTTGATAATCCGCAATATCTTTAGGTTTGGCAATTCAAGCAAAGTTATATTTGCGGACCTTGGAATCGTCACTCCAGAAAGTATATCACCAATTTCATCATCAAGACGCACTATCACTACCATTCTTGTTGACCCTTTTAATCTCAAATATCTCCCTTAGTGACCGGCAAGAGTCTATTTCCAGCTCTTCAAGCTTTTGTAATTTTCCCACTGAACTGAATGGAATCAGAGTTGCTAACGTCTCACATGCATAGATCACTATCTTTCTGGAATATTGGCATAATGATGGAGAAGCAAAACCCACCTGAGAACACTATGTGATATGAAAAATTTGTGAACACATAATAATTAATGTAATTGACTGCCTTGTGTCTATACTGAAAAACACCTTTTTGTTGTAAATACAGATATGTATACATGTAAAACTCATTCGATTTTAGAGGTATGACCAATAAATATGCTAATTGATTTGATAATTTGTAAATATAGATATGTATATCTATAAAGGGTGTATGGTCAAAGTGAAATTGTTGAATGTTGAAAAGTCAATATGTTGAAATATTGAAAAACTTAAATAATGAAATATTGTAATTGAAAGGCAAAGATTGAAAAGTATAAAAACTAATTGAAAGGAAACTTAATTATTCTAAAATTAAAGTTAATTGTCTAATTTACCACCTTTAATACCCCTTATACTTTCAAATGAAAACTATAAAATCTAAGTAAAGCCGTTAGAAAATTTCGTTGTTATGCACGGGTACAACCGTTTGCAAATTACATTTTGATTTTTTTACGTTTTATTTTGAATGTTATACAAACACTTACCACAATATCGCATATCGTTAATTGTCTGCCGCTAGGAACCTCCGTTGCTATGCACGGGTACTCGTCTAGTAGATATGTATACATGTAGATTCGTATTTGATCGAATACACATACGTAAAATATTTCTATTTTGTTCATGACGGAAATATTTCTATTTTGTTCAAGTACATCGTCACAAATGAAGGAGTCGGTAATGCCGAGGATGAGGAGTTTAAGGCGATGGCTCCTAAAAGAATTAATTGAAGTGTTTTTTTATTGGTTTTATAGAAACAAAAAGGATACAATTAAATATTAGAAATAATTAAATATTATGTTAATTATTTTTAAAAATACGTACTCTGTTAATTAATTTTATAAAATACTATGATTATTAAAAAAACTCTTTTTAATGCACAAAGTTTTTTTTTTAGCATTACTTATACTAAGATAGTTGTAAATTAAAGAATATAACTTTTCGTGTAATGTGTACAATCAATTGATGCAACAACACATATATTAATTGAGTTATTAACACCACAATTAATGATACTTTAAAACCCCCTAAATGAAAAATACAATTAAAAGAACGTATTGTAAAATCAAACAAGCTACTAAACACAAAAAACAAACAAACAAAATAATACAAACTCAGCAAAGCTCCACCAAACTTTTGTCATTTATTTAAGCCACAAAAAATCTTTCACAAAAACTCTCACAAAATGAGTTGTCACTCTTTGATTGGTGTATTTTTCTATACACCTCATTTTGTGGAAGTTTTTGTGAGAGTTTTTTTGTGGTTCTATCTTTTCTCTTTATTATAATCCCTGAAAACAAACTAATCGGTAAAGCTATTGTCAAAAATGTATAAATGAAACAAATTATTGGTCGAAAAAATTATATTATAGGGTATCTGCGGGTATCTTGCTATAATCTTAAAAATAGCAACAACGACATTTATTTCAAGCATACGATATCCTGAGGTTCAAAATGAACTAAATGGACAAAAACAATATTTAACTTCAAAAAAAAGTCACTGTATCTCATATGTAATACGAATACATCAAACAAACAAAAGAATATTTCACTTCACAAAAAAAGTCACTTTATCTCATTTATAATACGAATTCATCAAACAAACTCATCATAAATATAATGATTGTTATATCTATACTACTTATAAAGGGTTTAAAATCTTCTCTCTTATTAATTGTTTTAAGACAACCATAAATAGAATTTTAAGCAAATACAAGTTATCAAACATAATTTACAAGTACGTAAAGCACAAATTATTCTCATCTTAAAACACTAATTCATACACACAATTAATAAATCCGTCCACCAATAAATACAATTCTCTAAGCACAATGTACACAAGCATGTAGCACAATTATCACTCTGAAATTCGGCAGCCCAAAACAAAACATTTGTTCGCCAGAAAATTTAGTCACATGGTACCCGCTACCGCATCGCGCAGGTACCCTGCTAGTGTATAATAAGATAAAGTATGTTTACAAAAAATGGTATATTGCTGCCAACAAGTTTATAAATAAAGAAAAAATAACCAAAAGTGTTGTTTTTTTTTTTTTGTTTTTTTTTTTTTTTTTAAGTTGTAATTTTATATTAAGTAGTTATTGGAATATAGAGTTGAGATCAACGTAGAACCAAAATTATCTAAAGATACAATGAACCAATCCTAACCACTTATTTTTCATCAAAAAAAAAAAAAACCAATTTCCACCTTTTATTTATATATTTGTAAACGATAAATCATGAAGTGAAAAATAAATACACCATCGCGACAAATACATTTTTTATCTTTGAGCAGACGAGCACAGCAATATACTTTTGACGATTTTTTTTTTTTTTTTTTTTTTAATTCAGTTATGTCTAAAAAAATCACATGTGATTTCATAAATCTACAAATCACATGTGATTTTTTCAGACGTGATTGAAAAAAAATCGAAAAAAAAAGTTCGTCGAAAATATATAGAAATGGCCCTCTATAGAAAGATGATTTAATTCTCGTAGCGATGGGCATGATTCTTTTTACATAATGATTAACCGGTTGCGAGATATTTAATTTTTAATTAAAAAAATGAACTTTTTTTAATTAAAAAATGGATTGCTAGAATTGGTACATTAGATTTTTAGAAAATGTTGTATCTACATTGAACTTTTCTCTTGGAATATATGATATATTTAAAGTTTAGAAAGAATAAATATGCAATTATAGTTCAATTTGAAAATATATATTTAAAAGTTATTACTAGTATATAGTAACCCCAAATTAGCAAATTAAAATAAACATATCCTAACATGCGTATACGTGTATTGGCTTGTTACAAGTAGATAAGCATATAATTTATTCATTTTATTTTTTTCAAACGTACACTACTGTTTATCTACGTTAAAAAGAGCCCCATAGTAAAGCAATCCCAAACACGCTCATATATTTTTACAATCATACAATTATAAATAACACACATAACAAAATTAGCATATATCCAATTACACTTCCACACATAATTCATACAATTATAAGTGATATTATATTCGTTAAACTTTATTAAATTACATTACATACAATTATAAAAGAAATTACCATATTAGATGTCATATAATATCTACATAATGAAGAATGGATATTAAAAGAAATTAAAAATATAGTTGACTATGCATAGGATTAGGATATATTAAAAGAAAAACATACCTTCAATTGATCATGAGTAGAATTCGTACTTGAAGTTATATTGGAGTCAGTACCATCAATATGCTTTAGGTGTGGTAGCTTATAAAGCCAGAGACGGTCGAAACGGGGTAAGAAAGTAGTGTTTGTTTGGGAAGATGTAGCTATTTCTTCATATCCGTCATCTCTATTTGAAACAACTTCTTCAATAGCATCACATTCATCTATGTCAATTTGCTCTAAGCTGGAAAGAAGTTTAATCATGCAAGGTGAGAGCAAATACTTTATGTTTTTGCACCTATCAAGATATATGGTTTTCAGGTTGTGGAAAGAGGATTTCTGTTGTGTCGTAGAACATAAAAATTTATTCCAATTACACTTCCACACATAATTCATATTCTCCATCTCATACAAATCTAAGGACTCCAAGTAGGGAAGGAGCGGTGATTGTTGATTATCCCTTTGACTTGTTGCTAAATCTTTACTGGTTGCACTCTCTATCTCAAACGCCACCTCAACATCAGCACGGTTTCTTATAAAAAGCTTTCTGAGGTGATGAAACGTAGATAAGACATGATATGGAATTGCAACATTAACATCTGGAATAATATCATCAACTTGTAATATCTCTCCCCTGTTTATATCATTCATCTGCAGCTATCAATACATAAAACAAATGTGAATATCTAATTCAGTAGAGATGTGGAATTCCTTCTATAAGTTGAAACTGAAAGTAGGAATAAGAATCACATTACATACCTCGTGGCTCCTTTCAACTGATTCATTGATGTTATAATGCACACCTTCAATGAAAAGTTTCTCAAGTGAGCCCAAATCAAACCTAGCGAAGGTAGGTGTAAACAAATTTCTAAAACTTTTACATCTTCGTATATCAATGTTTCTCAAGCTGCTACAACCCTCCTCAATCTCACCAACACATCCCACGTCAATATTGAATAAAAATTCAATGGAACCACAATCTCTAACACTGAGATCAATAAGATGATGCAACAATGGCATCGGATTGCTCGGAAAAATATTCACAAGATTATCACATCCTCTCACTTCAATTTCTCTCAGCATGCAATTGTTAACTTCCCCGCTGCTGCAAAATTGATAAGGCCATATACTTTGCAATGCCTCCATCGTAGAAACTTTCAATGTCTCCAACTTAGGGATCACAACCTGCACAACATATAGGCCTAGCTTGTTAATACATCCGTGCAACTAAGATAGTAAGATATATATCGACACTTATATGTGTGACTTTTAATTAATATATCGACATACACATATTACCTCTTTGCTTATGAAAGGTTGAATTGCAGAACTAGACGAAGAAGATGTTGATGACTGATTCTCGGGATAAATGCTCGTGAAATTTGGAAGGCCGTCAAGTATCAACTCTACTAATTGAGGTAGCTCAACGAACTAATATTTTTTGCCGAAACCTACCAACATTGGTAGATCAGACAAATCCAAAAACTTTAGTTCTTCAAACTTGATTACCCCTTGTGCATCATTTTCACTATATGCTACTACTTCCATAACAGGGCACTTCCTAATTATGAGTCGCTCAAGCTTCACCAAACTATTAGCTACCGAATTTGTGAAAAGGTATCTCAAGTCGGCACACTTGGAAATTTGAAGCTCTCTTAAATTATAAAACAATTGTCGAATAGGATGCACGGATGCCCTGAAAGTTCGACAAGATCATTCATACCATTCACTTCTAACAAAAGCACCTCTGTTTTTGGAAACAACTCATTCAATCTAGATTCCACCAGTTCATCTTTAGTAGTGGCCAAATTCAACGTGTTTTCGAATGAGTGCATCCTTTTACTATTTTTTTCAGAATAACTAATCTCACCAGCAGATCCTACGGAGATCTTGAATCTTTCGAGTTTCTTAAGCGACATATTCTTGGTGATCCTTTTTTCAAAGAATTCAATCTCTAAAGCAGAAAGATTCCTTGAGCACTGTGCCAATTCATTAAAATTTGCATCCGTGAACCTAATGCGCTCTCCATCGGAGACCCTCATATACAGCTCCTCAAGCTTCACCAAACCTTTAAAAACACCATCCTCAATATAAAGATCAACACAACCTGTCAAATCCAATTGCTTTAGCTCCTTCAAATTCCCAATTGTGGATGGTAATTTTCGAATGCCACAATTTGCAAAGCTCAACACTTCCAAATTCAAAAGATCTCCGATAGAAGAGCAATCGAACATCAACAAGCATCGATGGAGAATGAGCGTTCGAAGATTGGTGGAGCATTGAAGTGATCGTGGAAGCAAAGGGTACTCCATTTTCTCATACGCTATAACTTCAAGATTTTCCATTTCTTCATAGAAATCTTCAGGAAACTGAAGTGTTCTATCTCCACCCATAAGTCTCAAAAGAGTTAGCTTCGGGTATTTAAATTCTTTTGGAAACTCAGTCATACCCATGCAGGTCAAGGAAATTTTTTGGCAAGACCTGCTCATCTCGGCCCTACTCCACCTCGAAATATCACCATGATTAATGATCCACGGATGGTCACCTTTAGAAACTTCTCCTTGCACAAAAGCAAGAACAAGATCGTGCATTTTGACACACTCGAGGTAATCACTATCAATCAATAAATTTGCATTTTTTAGTTTGCGTACACATGTTTTTGTCCTGTCTCTAGCATCACCCAAAGTAGGAACACCCTTCAACAATTTAAGCCCCCATGCATATCTTGTCAGCTCCTCAATCGGAATATTAAAGTCATCTGGAAACAAGCCACAAAGCAGAAAAATCTCTTTAACTTCCTCTTCTCGTATAAAAGTGTAGCTAATTTCAATAATTTCTTGCACATTTTTATCAAGATCATTTATCTTCAAACGGTTAAGTGTATCTCGCCATACAAAATTTTCTTGAGATTTAAGGGTTGTTGCAATGAGTTTGATGGCTAGGGGCAAAAATCCACATCTTTTCACAATTTGATTCCCTATATCATTGAGCACGAGATCAGACTCTTTTGAAACTCCTGTGATTTCACAAAAGAAATTATTTGCTTCAGACTCCTCCATGACATCCACTCTAACTACTTTAAAATCTGAATTAGCTTCTACTGCAATTTGTGTGCAAACAGTTTCATTTCGTGATGTTAGCAACAATTTGAAGCCGGTTGGCAAAGGGCTTAATCCAATATCATTGAGTTCGACCACCTCCCAGACATCATCCAATATTACTAGAACCTTTTTACCTTCTTGGGCCATTTTTCCAAATGTATCACGAAGGCGATCTGCCCTTGCTGTTTTACTCGTTTCAGTTAAAGATTGTCCAGTGTATTCTGCTACAGTTTGTTGAATTGAAAACGTGTTAATCTTCTGCCCAATAACCACCTTCACAATCCATCCAAACATATTCCTATCTTCGACAGTCTTCTTCAGTTGTTCCATCATTGTGGTTTTTCCAACACCACCCATTCCGCATAGCGCCATCACTTGCATCTTGTGATCTTGTTGAAGGAACCCGAGTGCATCCTCAAAAATCTTCTCTCGCGATTTGAAGTAATTTTTGGTATCACCGTTTGACGGTACAGAAGTGGGTCCTTTTTTAAAACTCCTTTTTCCAAGAGGTTTTTGGGTATTGCTCCAAATTATTTCAGTATTTTCCTTAATAAGACGATCAATCTCCTCAGTGGTCTTGACTGCATTTCTTCCTGATTGGTACCTCCTCTTCACATTAAAACAGCCATTGTAGTTACTTGAAATTCTTTCAGCATCTTCCTTAATCTTTTCGACATCTTCCAACCAATCCGGTACCCGAGTAGGTATCTCCAGTTGACTTGTATTGTTTGTTTCCATGTGCTTTCTGACATCAACGCTTGTACCATCCAATTGCTTTAATCTAGTATTCATGTTTCTAACGTTGTTTGTGGAGGAAAAGATATAGCCCAAATGTTTCTTGACAGGCATCAACAAAGTTTCAACAACAGGACCAATGATTGCTGATACAAACTCCATTACTCGGAATATTAGCTTTTAGTGAGACCTACAAAACACACAAACTAATCAGACAATGGGATTGAATCTTTGGAATTGTTAACTATCAATTTTAAGTTTTTAACTATCATGTAACTTTTTTTTTTGGTTAACCTTTGTTTCCGACCTTTTGGTCGACTTGTGGCAAAATGTTTTCATGTTAAACTTCTAAAAGTTTAGCGCAAGAATATAATAAAGCAAAACAAACCAAATATAGATGCTGCTATATTTTGATTAAGCATATTCATCAGTCATTAACTTTTGCTCTTACTTCTTACTATCATTGATTAAGCAAACTAATCAAAACATTGTTAAACATCCGCGTTTGAACTGGCTCCAAACACTCAACATCATATTAAAAATCAAACTAGATTCAAGACAAAAAAAGTTACTGGATTTTATACTAGGCGGGCAAAAATCGGTCAACGCCAGTCAACACAACAGTCAACGTTGACTGATTTCAACAGAGGGATTGACATAGTTCGAGAAAAGTAAGATTCGGATTAGATCTTAAGATCCTATGGTCAACATCAGAATCCATAACTTCTTAAGCTTGCAAAATCCTACGTAAAATCGGTATTATTTTTCTATATAGTATCATAAAATCGTAAGATTCTAAGATCATGATCGAAATCGAGATCTTAGCAACCATTGATTTCGGTCATACATAGTTTTGTATAAAAGTCAAACGAAAAGGTACCTTGCTCTGCTCTGTGAGTGTGCAGCTGTTTTGTAAAGATGTTTCTGTGAATAATAATATGATATGGTATACTATTTGAGAAAGCGATCGTTGCTTTTTGTGAGAAGGATATGAACGTGGGCATTAAAATAGTAGTATATGTTACTGTATTTCATTTCATGCTATCTTTTGAAAATCTATAATACAAAACAAATTGTTATGAGTATTTATGACCGGCTTATAAACCAGTGAAATCATGGTAATTTTTAAAGAAATTATTTATTAAAGAAATAAGTGTGTAAATAAATTAACAAACAACAATTTTTTAAAAGAATTAATAAGTAATAGGGAGAATTGCATATATACCCACTAAAACTTAAAAACTTGCATACTTTCCCAAAATACAAATTTTTAATGCATAATGTACAATGCAAGTTAAGCATGTTTGGGGTATATATGCAAATATGCAAGTTTTAGTGGGTATATATGCAATTGCCCCCGTACTAATGTCACTTATTATTCATGAAGCACTTCTTTATAAACAACGGTGTTTGTTTTGTTGCTATATTTTCCACCATCCAATAATCTTCCCAAATTTAAGTGTCGAGGATAGAACCCATGTAAGCTTTTATCGAACCGAGAGCATTATTTGCAACTGCAAGATCTACACAACACATTGTAAGGATTTTTCACCCATTTGACTCGTTTCCTTATATTATTTCATTACCTATTGGAGGTAAAAGGATTAAAAGATAACGCGAATCAAACTATCTTGCTAATGGAAGTGATTAACCAACTTGCTTTTACCTTGCATATCGAAGAGCATATTATCAATAAGAACATAGATGGTAAACGAATACGATCATGCATACAATGATACAAAGCTCTAAAAAAAATTTGCTTAATGTGGAATAGGTTGACAGTTGGAACACTTTACTTTATTTCATAGAAAGCTGAATTACTTTGTCCAAAAATTAAGGATACTTTTTCTATAATAGTGTAATCATAGCACATTAAAGAGGATATGTGATTTCGCATATATTTCATTAGTTCTTAAATAGAAGCCAATTATTCTTTAAAAGCTAAACAGCTTGATGAAGCATCTTTCCCACCAATCAATGAAAATCAATTATTCCTACTATAAAATAAAGAACATCTTCTCATCAGCTTTTTGTCTAAAATAACATCATCAGAATGAGAAGTAAATTTGGAAGGAGCTCGTTTGTCTAAATATTCTTAAAGGAGAAGTACAATAGAAGATTCCTTCCCAAGAGTAAGAATAAGTTGATTGTTGCGCATAATATCTCGCAAAAAAGTCCTTTTACTAACCTTCCCCATTCAACTTTCAGTTTATCTTTAAATCAGGAACTCCGAGGTTCAGGCTTTAAACTTATTGGTTCACTGCAAAAGAAGTGTAACAGACTTCATTAGCTATTATCTCAAACTCTTTTCGCTTAAAATTACAAATGGAATTATATTCTAGAGGGAGTAATGGTATTTTCATTACTCAATAAATAGGGACCGAGAGTTACGATTTGTACGCTTGACTTATTTACTTATTTACTTATTTATGACCAAGTCAATAATCATAAGGGACAACAAGCTTTTAGAAGAAAAAAAATCAAATTTTGTATTTCGTTTGTATTTCCATACATTCTAATAAAATATCAGTTGGGTCTAGGGGTGAGCAAATGGACCGAGAACCAAACTGGAACCGAGAACCGAACCTGAACCGACCCAACCCGAACCGCGGTTCTTAAATATTGCAAGTTTCGGTTCTCGGTTTGGTTCGGTCCGGTTCTCGGTTCTTTTTTTATTAGTATTTCGGTTCTTGGTTCTTGCGGTTCCGGGTCGGTTCCGTGCGGTTCTGCAACCGCGCTCACCCCTAGTTGGGTCCTACACAACTTCTATGATTAATAAATCCAGAAGGGAGTAGAGATCAAACCTTGAAGAGATAAATACAGCCAGTTCATAAAGCAACTAGTACGAGACACAGTGGGAGCAACATTAATCAAAGCCTACGGATTGCATCATCACATGCATCTTAAAACCACCCAGGTGTTGCAATATTGGCTGCATCCCCACAGTTAAATCCAATAAGCAAAAGGAAAAGCATGATATATTGTCATTTGTTCCCAATTAACAATGAATAGACACTTTAACAATAAAGATACTCTTACTATGACTAACCCCGAATGATAAGATCTAGGGAAGGTGACAACGAACTCTCCAGCATTTTGCACCAATCTATTAAAGCAAAAGTTTATTAGCTTTCACGATATACATGATGTAAGATTTTGTTATATCTTTATAACTAATTAGGAGTAACTGCTTTATTTGAAAATTTAGATATATGGTACTAGCATATTGTTTTTTAATCAGGATTAACATATTCATTATATACAATAAAAAGTAAAAATGGTAGTCGATTAGCCCAGCTCATAGAAGTTTGTTTCGACCCATATCTAAAAGATGCCATATTTCAGCGAATCAGTTTGACCCATTATCCAACCCACTCGACCGCCCATTGTACCACTTCTAATCACAAAAGAAATTAATTGCAGAAAGGAAACCGATAGATATACAAACAAGTATGATGTTTGTTTCAACGAAATTAATTGCAGCCTCTAAGCTGCTGCAAAAATAAAAAGTATTGCAGAACTGACCCATTTCGACCCATCCATCAACCCACACACTTTTATCCTCTTTGATATTACTCAGTTCTCTAATGATCCATTGGTCATTAGACATACACCTTCACCAACCATAAAGTAATTCTCCGGATTCTAGTTGGAATCATGGTCCAAATTCTGTTCATCCTGAATATAATCTTCTGATGTAGGCATAGATAGCACAGTTTCTTCTTCTTCTTTACATAAGGAATTTATTGTGTCACTGGAATTCGACTCGTCAATACTCGTCAGTTCCTCTTCATGGGGAACGGAAACATCAGTAACTTGATTATTTTGACAGTTCTCCCTTTCTTTTTCCTTATTCCTCAGTCTCTCTTTTCTAAGGAGTTTCTTTTCTTTTTCTTTTGCCCTGTTTCGCTCCTTCCGTTCTCCTTCATCACGCTTTTCTTTCTCTTCTTCTTGTTCAAGGAGTTTAACCTAAAAAAGAAAAGAGCTTAAAAACCCACTACATGTGGAATAATGGGCAGGCTCCGTAATGGGTCGGGGCACGTAAACTTTTACTGCCAGTCAAAACACATGAGGCTAAATATGGCTTAAACTATATATTATTGTTACAACAATACTTTATTATAAAGATTCATGAGATTTTATACTGTGGGCAACTTTCAGCTTGTTTGACATGTTGATTTAAAAGTTGATACTTTCAATGTACCCATTTAACCCAATAGAGAAAAATGTGACTCAAATTAACCCATTTATTAGTCAACATGATTTGTTATGAAAATTTCAAACCTGTTAGTGATTGACGTCACTTTGAGATTACTTTCAAATAAAAGAAAACCCAAACAGATCGAGGTAAAAAACGTTATCCAAGAAATCACATATCAATTGCTTAACACTAAAATAATTAAATTTTGTAAATAGCACCTTAGCCACGCAGAGATAAGGAAAAAAAGTTCATATCTTGCAATTGCCACTTTTACAGAAATCACATGACCCGTTACACTACCTGCACAACCCACCCAAATTGCCACTTTTACACAATATAACATAACATACCTTTTGCTAACTAAAGTGTATGCATGACAAATCTTTCGGCTGCAAGTCTCGCATGAACATTCGACTCACACATGACCATCCGCTGTAACATGGATTAGTGAGCATCAGAACCTTGATTACTTTGATCTGCTTAAACCAAGACTTCACCCAAACTTACATTTTGATATTTCCGACATCATTTGCCTCATAAGTCAGATGACACATATTCAACAATACACTAAAATCTAATGGCATAATACCTGCCTTAATCATACCATCACAAAACAGCGGGGGAAAAATGCAACCATTATGTTTCACTTGTAAATTCCGTTAAAGCTTTTGAACCTGATAACATACTTGAAATGAAACTGGAATCAACCATAGTCAACCTAACAATGTCTGACCATCATACCTATCTCGAATTTTTCTTCCTTTTGACTTTCGCTCGCTGGATTGCCCAATTTTTTACACAAACAAAAACGCACAAAAGTCACTATTATTTTGAAAACAAATTTCACCCTTTAATAATGTTTCAGTACCTCCTGTCTGAACCTACTGACCAACTTAAATCCTTTTTAATCCAAGGCAACTGGAAAATTTAAATTTGGATGTGATTTCCACAAATGTTTTTCTAGGGTTTCGTAGAACGCAATTGAATCAAAATATATTATGAACTGAATCGAAACATGTCGACGTATGTGTCCGAAGGACACGTGCCGAGAGGCAGATACAACACTTGTCCGAACGACATGTGCCGAAAGGCGCAAAGACATTCTCTAAGTATTGCACCATCGGTCTTCAACCAATAGTACAATACTGGGGGGACATGTCGACGTATATGGCCAAATGGCCTATGCCGAATTACCCTAGACAAAGGAATACTTCCCGGCCTAAATGTTCCCGCCTAAATATTCCCGCCTAGTTGTTTCCCGCCTAAATATTTCCCTCCTAGATATGTCACTATCTATGTCTATATATATATGCCACTCTTTATACTTCACATACAGATTATATACATCTCACACACATACACACATCATAATGCATACATGCTTATACACACATGCTAAATCCTCTACCTACGAGGTTCTGACTTGACCGTCGGAGGGTGGTTCCCGGGGCTTCCGCCTCGGGGCTCCTTCTAACGGGTTCTTTCATCTTTGTAGCACATTTCAAAGCTCGGGACAAGGATGACTGGTACGTGGAAGCCGTCAAGACCAACCCGACAGAAAAATGCTTCGACATTGGCGCCATCCGTGGGACCCGTCATTCATTCTACCAAGAGCTAAGAATGATAGGTCTCGCTTCCAAACTTACTGCTTCGGAGGTGGTTCGCCCATCATCCGGAGGTGGTTCGTCCACCATCCTCCCTTCGGTATGACTTCATCCGGAGGTGACTCGTTATTCACTCTACCAAGAGTCAAGAATGATGGGTCACATTTTCGGTCCGGTAAGGACGTTCGGTAATGTCGTTCGGTGTTGACATCCAGCATGGACAGTCCGGTATAATCTTGTTCGGTCAAGTTGTTCGAATACACTGTCTCGGTTAGACATATGGTCTCATTCGGATGTTATGTCATCCGGAGGTACTGCCTTGTTCGGATATACTTGGGTTTCATCCGTGGGGCTCTGAATGAAACTTGCCTCGTTATTCACGTTCAAAAATGAGCACGAGCCAAAACAATGGTTTCATCCCACCGAAGGGTTCGTGTTTCTCCCAGCTTGGTTTCGGGTCTAAAAAAAAATGGGTCTATGAGCAGTCACACTCTAAACGGCGGGTAAGCTTGATTACGTGGTTTGGTTCCCAGGAAACGTGTTTATTTACGTTTTGTATCAGCCTCATTTCTGTAAGTATCTGACCTCCTACGCTCTCCTGATTGCCCACACATGTTGGTATCATCTTAATACCCAAAATAAAATTTTATAATCTTAAAATCAAACTTGAAACCGGGCAATGTTATGTTTGTCATAAGATTCCATTATCACGTGCATCTGCATATTATCTTTGATTTGTCATATTCTTTGTACTTGACGGTTGCATGCGCATGTGGTAGCACAGTTTGGTCTTGTATATATATTAAAATATTGTGGATATCGGATCATAGAATGGGAAGATGAATATTTAGCTGTTAAAGTATGAGAAGGATATTTAACTTGAATAACTTATGTTCAACATATAGCATAGATAGGTAGCAAAGATATTCACACATGTTACGGAAATGTGATAGGACGTTGGGAAATACTCGTATTACTTATTCGTTGGTTATAAATCGTGCTATATGTTACTAGGGTTTATAAACCGATTGTACAAAACGCAAATACTTTTGAGTACACAAATATTACTAGTATAATGGATATGGTACGTACTCATATACACAAAAAAAAGTGGTGAAATGTAACTTCCTCGATAACTGAAAGTTTAATGCTTAAACTAAAAGTATCTTCCTATCAAAGATATTGGTGGTATTTTTTTTAGTTGGCAGCTTGGTTGCGCCTTGGTTTTGGGTCAAATATCCCTCGTCTCTAAAAGCTCGTAATCACGTGACTTGTGTTCAAATTGCTATTTGGTAAAAGATTCTACAATGACCTGACTATTTTTCAAATGCAACTCAGTGGGTGAAGAAAAGTTTTGTACTATGGAGTAAGCCTTTTTAATGTCTACTTTGGTAAAAGGTTGTCCTTTAACTATGTGTATATATATAAAAAAAAGGAAGGAAAATTAAGTTGTCCTTGTACTTTGGTGAAAAGTTATTTAAACCCCTGGTCATGGTTATATTTGTTGGTTATACATGTGAATATGTGATAAGTAAGATTTTTACTTTGTTTCATCAATAAAAAACACTTATCCTTAAGACATCATGGGAAATAAATTTTACACAAATTTTCACTTGCCACATTATGTCATCTATATATTGCGTGTAATCGCATCATATAAAACTAATATTCAAGTCATGCCTCGATCCTCATCACTTTTTATTGACGGAACCTTCCTAATATTCATATTTCGAATTTAACATGAGGTCCGCATATTTGACATTTTTATCCATTGGTCTTACTAAATTGCTAAGTAATGCAAAATGAGTATACAGCCATCAGTAAATACCCGTAAATTTTAAGTTCAAAATGTTCTTTCTCGAGGGGAGTAATGTTTTCTACTGCTCGGGTCTAAATCATAACCTTGCGTTAGACTTTGTATTATCCTTTGTACATGGTCAAATGTCCTTTCTACATGGTCAAATACCTTTTTTTTTAGCATTTGTCTAGATTTTATGAAAAAGAAAAGGACACAAAGCCACCTGCTTTTGAAAGTTCAAACTTACAACGTACCTTTCTTAGAAAGAGTGGAACACTTTACACATGAAAGATATCGACCATATTGATAATTTTTACTTATTGTTAAAGTATAACAAAAAATTTACATCACATTAGGCATACATTTGACTTAATGTCAAGTTATTAACTACGATCTTTTATTTAATAAGTCTGATTAAGTGGTAATACAAGCCCAAGTGCACCTTTTAGGTCTTTCGGTCAACTCCCGTCCGACGTTCTCGTTGGTGACCTCCGAATGCGTTATAACTATTACGTTAGATGTCTGAGCTTCGTCATTTATTATATCAGTTTTTCTTTATTCGCAACAGAAGCACATTTAGGAATAAGGAACACGCATAAGGTCTCTCGGTCGGTTCCAGAAGCTCATACGCATATGGCCGTTATAAAATTTGTCGTTAGTTCGTTTCATGTAGAACAATGACTTTCATCCATCATATTTTCGATGTCGACGTTTTAGACCATCTACTTAGATTTATTCTTTTCACCATTGTTACTACTTCCGAACTCCGGTCTCCGTGTTGATTGTATGTCCTTCGACTTAAAGTTCTATTCATTTAAGTGTCGTACGGCGAGCTTAACATACTTAGTCGTTCGACGACTCATCCCAACTCTGTTATTAGAACTCCGACCGACCATATGGTGAGGCCTCACATTTGAGGATAGGCTTTAACATCGGTCAAACAACTTATTTGCTTTCAAATCTTCAACTACCAAGCTACGAGATCGCGACATCACGAACGGTAAATTGGCTAGACCTCCACTTTTGACAAGACCTCAGCTCCTCGAATAAGCCATTGGGCTCATAATATACAAGTAATGTTTTAGGTCATCACACTAATGTCGGATACTTTATGCAAGACGTATGAGAAATAAAATAAATTATATTAAAGACATGTGTAAATTTCGTTCATTTTCATAAATTTGCAATACGTATTTTTTTTCCAACGTACACGTCTTACGTACTAAAAATAGAAGAAGCACTCTTTGAAAAGTGACGTGACATGGGATGAAGACATGCATGCATCTACATCTTTATATGACAACTTAATTAAGTATACAACTCACTATGTACATGTCGGTACTTGAGAATAAATCCTTACATTAAATGATAATACATGAAAAGTATAATGACGATAATCACACTATTACCACTATGGCTTGAAGTTTTAAACTCTCTCAAAGAAAAACACAAAATCTAAAAAGCAGTTTAGGAGCGTCCATATTTGAATGCATAAGGTACATGTTCTCATGCAAAATTTACAGAAAGAGAAGCATGGTGTACACACCGGACGAAGTTGTCAGGCAATTGGTGATTATCAATCACCACAAATCATGTGAATGTCTTGAAAAAAGGAAGGTGAAAGTAAAAGACCTTATCTTGATAGCATACTACGGAATACAACCTTCGGCTAACGTACGACACTAAATATTAGGACAACAATATTTGATTAATATCTTAAAATATTATTGGAACATAATGTTGAACGTACAATAGTTGTTACTCAACCGCCAAGCAGCACGAGAAACACCATGTTTGACAATTGACATTCATGAGTAATGTCATTATCAATTGTTGCTTATGTTATCTAATACTTTGCTCTTTTTAATTTCAACGATACTAATAAACATTAGCACCATTGAACTGGAGGGAGTATAATGGTATAATACGTTTATAGGTTGTTGCGGTCCTGCTGTGACCTAATTTTTGTTTTGATGAAAACGAAATGTTGTGTTTATCATATCTAACACGAAAAAGCGAAAGAGCTTTCATGTTTCACTTTGCATGAGGTTCCACATGCATAACAGCTACAAGAAAAAAGACATAACATCATAATGACTCCGGCGGAGATTAGCTACCTCCGGCCGATCCATGTAGTCAATGTCAAGCCAATGAGGCATAATTTACCCCCGTAAGTGCAACGACACTAGGGAAGGCCATATACCATTCGGTAGGCGACGCATACCCCGAATAATGCTAAGACATTAAGGGAAGAGCCGAGGCATATATGCCCCAACGCACGCAGATACCCGTAGGCGTGACGCCGGGATGAGCCACCGTAGATTTACCAACAGGCGAAACATTACCCCCAAAAGTGCTAAGTCACTAGGGAAGGCCGGGGTATATTTACTTACAGGCATAATTTACCCCCGAAAGTGCTAAGTCACTAGGGAAGGCCGAGGTACACCAACCGAAAGGCATAATTTACCCCCGAAAGTGCCAAGTCACTAGGGAAGGCCGAGGTACACCAACCAAAAGGCATAATTTACCCCCGAAAGTGCTAAGTCACTAGGGAAGGCCGAGGTACACCAACCGAAAGGCATAATTTACCCCCGAAAGTGCCAAGTCACTAGGGAAGGCCGAGGTACACCAACCAAAAGGCATAATTTACCCCCGAAAGTGCTAAGTCACTAGGGAAGGCCGAGGTACACCAACCAAAAGGCATAATTTACCCCGAAAGTGCTAGGTCACTAGGGAAGGCCGGGGTATATTTACTTACGGGCATAATTGTACCCCGAAGATGTGGGGTACCATGGACATCATTGCTCTACCCCGGAAGGTGCAGCATACCAGGGACGTCATTAATTAAACAACTCAAAATGGGATACATGATATCTCGCACAAGTATAAACAAAGGGATGGCTTTCAACCTCCGGCCAATAATGCACCTTGCTGGAGGTCCACAACCATTCAGAAGAATGGCGAAAAATATATATATAAAGACAAGAATAAATTTTAGTATAGCACTATTGACTATATGTCAACAATACTATACCGGGAAGACATGATGGCGTATGTGGTCTGATGGACCCAACTCGCCTTATAAAGCACATGCTTATGGGCCACTTGACAAACCACTCGAAGATGATCACTAGATGAAGGGCATAACCGAATGACACAGGCCGAAAGGCCATAAGGTATTCTTTAAAAAGTATTACATCATCAGTCTATTACTAATAATGCAATACTGGGGGGACATGTCGACGTATGTGTCCGAAGGACCGTGCGAGAGGCGAGATACAACACTTGTCCGAACGACATGTGCCGAAAGGTGCAAAGACATTCTCTAAGTATTGCACCATCGGTCTTCAACCAATAGTACAATACTGGGGGGACATGTCGACGTATATGGCCAAATGGCCTATGCCGAATTACCCTAGACAAAGGAATACTTCCCGCCTAAATGTTCCCGCCTAAATATTCCCGCCTAGTTGTTTCCCGCCTAAATATTTCTCTCCTAGATATGTCACTATCTATGTCTATATATATATGCCACTCTTTACACAAGATGAGGTATGATACTTCACATACAGATTATATACATCTCACACACATACACACATCATAATGCATACATGCTTATACACACATGCTAAATCCTCTACCTACGAGGTTCTGACTTGACCGTCGGAGGGTGGTTCCCGGGGCTTCCGCCTCGGGGCTCCTTCTAACGGGTTCTTTCATCTTTGTAGCACATTTCAAAGCTCGGGACAAGGATGACCAGTACGTGGAAGCCGTCAAGACCAACCCGACAGAAAAATGCTTCGACAAAACACAAAATAAAAATAGCACATTAAAAAATAGCTGTACTATGGGAATTAAATCGAACACATACCAAACTGACGGTGTTGACACCATACCAATCACTGGAAAAGAACAGCAGTACTATGGGATTGAATCAGTTTTTGAATCGGTGTTGATATCAATGATAATGTTTGGCGTGAATCTTTAGATGCGGGTGCGCTCTGTTCAAACTATGTAATGGGGCTATGTTGTCAAAGCTAAACTATAAAGAATGGAATGGTGACAAGGGCAAGGAAGAAGAAAACTTAAAATGACTCATATTTGACATGCAATGACTTGAATTAGATGTATCTTTATTCATTTAAATGCATCATAACTAGTTTTGAAAGTTATTTTAAAGTGAAAGCGATGCAAAGTAGTACTAGCAACAAATTTGAATAGGATTCGTCTAACTTGAGAAAACGCATCTAATATATGTATATGCATCTAATTTTTAGTTATAAAATATATTTTAATGCATCTAAAAGATTAAGGATGCATCTAATTCACATTGAAGCATCTCTAATGTGTAGTTATAGTTATTTCTCATTCTTCTTATTTTAAGAATTCTTCTCATTTGATCCTTAGTCATGGTGACAAACTTAAAACACATTTTCACCATAAGCATTTCTCCTCTCACTTCCCGTCACTCTTTCTTACACCTTTTTTACACATGGCCACCTTATGAGTCATACTCTTTTTTACACATGGCCACCTTTTTTACACATGGCCACCTAAAATTTAATATGAAAACCTAAGTTCATGTCTTTTTTTTGTTCCATTTCTCTTTGTCTTTTTGTCTTTCTTATTTATTACTAATAACATTTATTTTATCTTTATTTTTTTTTTGAAATTCATGTTTTTTTTATGTAATTCACGTTTTTTATACGTTTTCGTCCGATTTTATACGTTTTCATCCGTTTTCAGATGTTTTTATATGTTTTCGTCTGTTTTCTTACGTTTTCGTCCGTTTTTATACGTTTTCATACGTTTATATACGTTTTCGTCCGTTTTCGTACGTTTTTGTCCGTTTTCGTACATTTTTAGACGTTTTCGTCTGTTTTCACACGTTTTCGTCCGTTTTCATACGTTTTCGTCTGTTTTCTTACGTTTTCGCCCGTTTACGTCCGTTTTCATACGTTCTCATCTGTTTTCTTACGTTTTCTTTGTTTTCTGCCGTTTTCTTAGGTTTTCGTTTGTTTTCATATGTTTCGTCCGTTTTCTTTCGTTTTCGTCCATTTTTCATATGTTTCGTCCGTTTTCAGACTTGTTTTTACGCTTTCATACGTTTTCATCTTTTTTCCTATGTTTTCGTCCGTTTTCTTACATTTCCGTCCGTTTTCTTACGTTTTCGCCCATTTTCGTCCATTTTCTTCCGTTTTCTTAGGTTTTCGTTCGTTTTCATACATTTCCGTCCATTTTCGTCAGTTTTCATACGTGTTTTTACGCTTTCATACTTTTTCGTCCATTTTTTTCACATATTCGTCCATTTTCTTACGTTTTCGTCTATTTTCATTCATTTTCGTCCATTTTTAAATGTTTTTGGCCATTTTTAGCCGTTTCTGAATATCACAATTGATATTCTAAATATCACAATTGATATTTTGAATATCACAAGTGACATTCTGTGATATTTGATATTCTGAATATCACAAGTGATATTCTGTGATATTAGAATATCACAAGTGATATTCTGTGATGTTCAGAATATCACAAGTGATTTTATGAATATCACGAGTGATTTACTAAATATCACAAGTGATTTTTTGAATATCACAAGTGATTTTCAACAAATGTTTTGTAACATGAAAATCACAAATGATAGATATTCAATAAATCACAAGTCATATTGAGAATATCATAAGTGATATCCAAAAAATCACAAGTGATATTTTGAATATCATTGAATATCACTTGTGATATTCAGAAACGTATAAAAATGGATGAAAACGTAAGAAAAGAGACGAAAACATAAGAAAATGGACGAATACGTATGAAAACGGATGAAAACGTTAGAAAATCACAAGTGATATTAGAATATCACAACTGATATTAAGAAAATCACAAGTGATCTTCTGAAATTCAGAAAATCACAAGTAATATTTTGAATATCAAAAGTGATATTCAGAATATCACAAGTGATATTAGGAAAATCACAAGTGATATTTTGAATATCACTTGTGATATTCAGAAACGTATGAAAACATAAGAAAACATAAGGAAGTAGAGATGGTGAGATGAAGAGTGGAGGGGAGGATGAAGAAGGGGAGTGATATGGTAGGAGATGGGAAAGTAAGGTAAGGTCATAGGACCTTAATTTGTTAAAACAATTTGAAACAATGGCTTGTAACATCTAAACAATACTTATGTAGAGTAGGATGTAGTATGTAGGTATTGTCATAACTTGGCATTGAACAATCTTAACTTAGGAACGAGTAGGATGAGATTTTACGACATCTTGAAATCATTCAAGTAGTCGTCGTCACTCATCTTTAGCTACCTTTAGTTCTCCCACACTTGATATGCGTTATACTTGATGTGTTCTTGCATTTAGTCTTTGTAGAAATAACTAGGAGAAGCATTTGCTAAAAGTGCAAGAATTGCACATTTGTTGTAAGCCTTCTGATCTGCAGTAGCCGGATCCCAGTATTATAACTAGTCGGATGCCTCCCAAGAGGGAATCGTGGGATCCAGGCGACAGTTATCGGATCTGAGATCACCATACATCCAAGTTATCCCCTTAATCACATCATGATGGCTAAACATGATTCCTTAATACCACTTGAGGCTTCCTCATGCACAGTAGGTCTCACATTCACCCATAGGTAACTTAGGATCAAATTGAAAGTGCCTTTGATTTATCAAACTCAGCAATATCCACCATATTTCCGCTCTAATGCTCACACATTATTCCTCACATTTCAAAACACTTAGTTTGATATTTCCATCAATTTTAGCAAATTGATTTTAATCACTCTTACCTCAAAATAGGCTTAAAATTAGTTTTTCATTTTTCTTTATTTTTTAAGATTTCTCAAATTTCTCTTGAGCTATCATATGTTTTCTAAGACTTATTGCCATCATTTTTCCATTTCAAATCAAATGGTATTCTCTTCAAGCACTTAGTTAGACCTTCAAAAGTCCACTTTCCTATCCAAAACCATCATTAAGTATCCTCACTTCTTAAAGTTGAGCATTTAAGACATCCATCACTCAAGACATCTAAGGAAAGTCAGATTCTCAAGATTAATAGGCACTAGACCTTACAAAAAGCATATTCATTTCATCACATATCTGTCTGACAGACAGATCCCTTGTTTATAACCAGACGGATCCCTGGTGAGAGGGATCCGTGGGACCTGCGTCTGCAGAAAGACTTTAATCAACTTTTCTCTTCAAATTTAAGTCACCTTTGGTAAACTAAACACTTTTAGTTACCATTTAATGTTTTCCTAGAGCTGAACAATGTCTTAGTTGACCTTAGTGCATGCTTAGTCCCCTTAGTGGTCATGAATTTAATTCCTTAATTCGAATTCATCCTTTATAAACCAAACACTCTTAAGGTTAAGTCATCACTTCTTCCCAATTCTCAAAAATCAGTAGTTAAAAGCTCATATTGCATCCTCACTATCACTATGACTAAAGCACTTAGCAACAACTCATCAACCAAAGGATCATCCAAAAGGAATGGTCATATGATTCATGAGATTTCATCCACCGAATCATCTCCCGTAAGAGATAATAGTGCTAGAATCCCATCTCAACAAACCTAATCAACAATTGCTAAGAGAACCGCAAGAATTAGCATTAGACCTTTTAGGCTAGAAAAAGGTTCATCAAGCTCTAAACCTAACGTACCGAGTTCTAGCAAACCGTCTAAGCCTTCATTTGTAGAGCATAGACTACACTCTTTCACCGAGCCTCTCTCTCACCCAAATCTCTATTCATTAGAGCATTCACCACCAAGAACTTCCCATTCACCAACTTTCTCGTTAAATAGGGAACCACCTACAACACCAACTAGTCCATCATTGGAAACAAGGAGCCACCAAGGACTTGATCATATGGAGGAAGTTCCATTACCACCACCCTCATTTCTTGTAGAACATCATCCTACATCTCTCAATGAAACTCCACCAACATTTGTAGAGCCTCCTCAAAACATCTAATCTCCTCCGGTTCCTAATCAAGATAATAATTGCTCTAATTGTCTAATCACCCAAGGACTTGTTCAAGAAGTACGAAATGAGTTGCATTTCATGTTTAATCATCTTCTTGAAATATTGGACCAAATCAACAAGTGTACTCATCCTTAGACTCAAGCACATTGTTGCTTCTTAAGTTTTTAGTCACTTATTAGTATTAGTAGAATATGTATTACATGGCTAAGTCATTCTCTTATTTTTAGAGATTTGTTGATTATCTCTTATGTTTCATTGAATGATAGTTTATGTGACATATTGCTTTGAGTATATGTTTGTTGCTTGAATACATATCTCTCTTTGATGATAACATTATTTGTTACATCACCATTGCTGAAATCTGTCATCAGATAGACGGATCCCTGAGATTTGCCTAGACGGATCCCTCCATGGAGGGAACCGTGGGATCCGTGCAACAGAAGACCAATTTCTAATAACTTGAGTCTTATTTGCAGGAAATTATGCACTATATACTTGTCTTCTAACCTTTATTTTGTAGATTTTCAAAATACACATGAAGACTTTGACACCCTAAGCTAGGGGGAGCTTTGTGTCAAACCATACATTGCAAAACCATTTGCAATATAATCCTCATTTGTATTACATTTCATGACGTCCCTTTGCAAAGTTGCAATCATCATGGGGGAGCATTATCGTCACTAAGACGAAACCACTTGCAAACATAGTTGTAATGCATTAGCTTATTAGTTTTTATTTACTTGATACCCTCACAAAGGGATGGACTCGTCAAGGGGGAGTTAAGACGAGAACTCTTCCCGTCACTTGCTATCTATATTTTCTTCTTTTACATGTTTTTCTTAAAAAAAAAACATTGTGTTAGTTCTTTTTCGGCTTTCTTTTTGTTTCGACAAAGGGGAGAAGAGAGTAAAAACTCAATTGAACTTTTACAAATTTTAGTCTTTCCTTAAAATAATTTTATGTTTTGTCATCAACAAAAAGGGGGAGATTGTTAATACAAATAAGCCGTAAAAACGTTTATTTATATTTTACGATCTTCTAATGTTTTGTCGATAACAAAGGTAAAATCATTTTAGCGAAACAAATAAAATACGTAAATGGTTTGAGCCAATAGTTTTCTAACACACTTATGTTTTCACATAAAACACTAAAACAAGTATAAGTGATTTTATGATTTAATAATACATATGTACAACAACTAGTGTTTACATATTGGGCAAATATATACATAATTAGTATGTATTATAACGGGTAATACAATTGGGTAGAAACGTAAGTATTTGACCCACTGACCAAATACATTGAATGTAGTTGGGTACAACCCAAATTCCATGACCCATACCCATGGAACTTGACCCATAACCCATTGCATGACATCATGCTTATGTCATATATGGATAATATCCATGACCCATGGTTTTAATCCATGGCCCATAGTTTTAATCCATGTACCATGGACTAGATGCATTGCATCTTGAAGGTACATTGAACCTACTTGATATCCATGACCTATAACCCATGACCCAAAACCCATGGGCAAAAGAGAGCGTCATACGGATCCTAGTTAATACACTGGACGGATCCCTCAAGGGAGGGATCCGTGGGATCCAGGGAATAGTAGTTGTTTCCTTCTATAAATAGTGAGCCATTTCTTCCTTTTGGGTTGCCACTCCCACACATACTTTCCCCAAGTATTGTAACTCTCTAACCACTGATCCTAAGGGATCTTTCTATGTAGTTTGTCTTTCGTTTTTGTGTGATTCTCTAGGTTCCTCTTAAAGGCGAGATCACCACTTCTTGAAGTCAAGCAAGCTCAAGTCCATGAGTTGTCATTCTTCGTCATCATCAAGACTACTGAGGTTCTCTTCTTGATACTTCTTTCTTCTTGCATAGAAGTGTTGTATCCAAGGCATTAGCGAAGGATGCTGAAAGAGTCAAGACGAAAGCATTTGTGAAAGGTGCTTAACGTCCGTGTCAAAAGCATTAGTGAAGAATGCTAAAGGAGTCAAGACGAAGGCATTAGTGAAAGGTGCCAAGTGTTTGTGTCAAGAGCATTAGTGAAAGATGTCTAGGAGTCAAATCAAGTGGCATTAGTGAAGGATGCCAAGATCGTATAATCGATGAGGTGCATCATTATACAAATAGTGATAGTTTGTTTCCAAGGATGTTGATATCCTTGATGGTGTTGTAATAATGAGTGGGTCTCCTTTGGGGTTAGGTATTGTGTAGTGTTGGGTAGTAGTTCCTCCATTGTAATGGAACTCGGTACTTAGCCTAGTACCGGATAAAGGGTAGGCGACGTTGTGGTAGGTGTGGTTCTCCTTGGTGAAAGAACCCGGTGGTTAGCCTAGTAACGGAAAAAGAGTAGGCGAAGTTGTGAAGGCTTCTCCGCCATAAGGAGTTAGTGTCGTGTAGTGATTACGAACTCTCGATTAGGTGACTCGGGGAGTGGAGTAGGGCAAGGAAGGTGTCCTTATAGCCGAACCACTATAAATACTCGTGTCGTGGTTATGTGCTTCTTACTCTTTATCTTTCATTACACGTTTATATATCTATCTATCAATGTCCAACATACACATCTAAATAGATTGACATAAGTCGATCTAAATATTTTAAAACAAAGTTTTAATTGGTAAAACTATTCAACCCCCCCTTCTAGTTTTCCACAAATATTTCCATAACAAGCAAGTTTGAGAGTCTAAATTTTAAGCCTTGCTAATAATGGAATAGTCCCAAATGCATTATAAGATAGTAGAGATGTGATCTTCCCTCTTTATAAAAATATCCAATATATCGCATGATGGTTGGAAAAAACAAGCAAAAAGCGCACTTTACAAGTAGCACAAGTGGCGCATGAGGGATTTTTTTAAACCAAAAGTGGTTCATTCCCCCTTCCCCCACCCCTAATACACATACATATTAGCAAAAAAATTATGCAAGGACCTTCTATCATTCCTTAAGTGGTGCATGATGATATTTCAACAAGTCAAATTGGCTCACTAACCCTCCCTTTTTGCTTATAGGTGGCACATCATGGTTTTCTTTCAAGAAAAATTGGAACATTGTCTTTTAAGGAAACAAAAATGTCTCATCAACTATTTTTCTTGGTTCAAAAGTGGTGAACCATGGATTGATTTTCAAATGCTAGGACAAGATGAGAAATCAAGTAAATCTAGACACATAATCATCTAAATATCATTCAAACTCAATTTGTTCAAATAACCAAGTATCAATAACATCTTATCAAAGGAATTTTTTCAACTTTAATCATCAAACTTAGTCGGAAAGCTCAATGATTCAACAGATATATCATTTTATGCACAAATTCAATGATTTCAATTACTTTGAACACAAACCCACTTGTTCTTGAACAAAATGTTTGTGTATAATCATCCATTATTCTCAAACTTGTGTTTCTAATCAATCTAATGCAATCTTAAACATCAATAATGATTTTAAGAAGCATTTTTAACAATTAAAGCACAAAGATTAAACACACAAAATCATTGTCATTTTGATTTTCAAATCCTTGATACACAATAAATATTGTAAAAACATATTGCATTTTCATCATATACTAATGCGGCGGTTGTAACATCGAAGTTTTACAACCCACTAGGCAGTGTACCTAACCATTGTAGTATAGTATATGTAAGTTTGTAGGATTGATCGTTCATTAAAGGAATAGTGATGCATGCTCAAAAAGTATGACAAATGATCTAAAGACGACGGGATATTCTTTTTAGTATTTTTATATTTTATGAAAACAAGTAAAATTTCGAGGTTTGAGAGAGCTTATTTTTGTACAAATATTAAACCTAAATTACAACAAAAATAACAAGTAAAATAAAATGGTAGTGTAAATAAATACAAGGTAAAAGCATAATTACCTAAGGTGCACTATGCTTTGCTAGCTATCCAATTCTACCTATCGATTTTCACTTCCTCGAATGATCAAATCCCAATGATTCCTATGTAACAGTTATGCTAATAACATGTGATGGATCTGCTAGAGGGACGGGCATTAGACAACCCCGTTATAGTAGTTACGGATTGACTAGCTGGAGGGACGTGTTAACTAAAGACACAAGTTATCCACGTATCTAGCTTATGTTCTCGGTGATTATCTAGAGGAACGGATATTAATTTTAAACACATTATAACTTGACCTGTTCGAGGTAAAAGGGTACTAATGTAACACCTCAACCCGAAAAGGGTCAAAATGCCACTTCATGGTGTCAACAGAACAAACGCAAGCGGAAGGCTTTTATTAATAATAAGGTTACATAAGTTAAAAATAAAACTAAAGGAAATATTCAATCTAAATCATAATGATATCCAACTAAATTCAAATCTAAATAAAGGATAAATCCAAAATCTAATCCATATCCAAAGCAATTGGGAACTCTCGTCAGGCTGGTCCACTAAAATATGCACTCTGCACTCATATCCCAGCTTCCCTCTTATAACCTGCCGCAGGAAAAATAATGCGACTGAGCTTAAAAAGCCCAGTGAACAGATATAAACAAATAACTGAATCTGAATAAGCATATGGAACAAAAATAAAAAGGATCTCCTGAACAAAAGTCATATATCATAAGAGACAACTGAATAATGAGTCATAAGAATCATAAGGAAGTCAAAGTATGCCATCAAAAGAATCAAACGAAATCAAATCATAACATCATAAGAAAATGCCCACGAGTTCAGAAGCATGCCACATGCTTAGTCACATAATCATAATGATATCTTGTCATATCATAACTAAAGGAGCGACCTCTCAAAAGTGAAATGGGGTGCATGGCACGCACAAACCATTCACTACAAAGCCATATCATAACATATCACAAACCTAGTATGCATCCATATGCTCCCTGCAAAACAAAATACATATGCAAGTACTAGACTGTACATATGTATACATAATGGCCATTGTGCATAAATAATCATACATAACAAAAGGGAACATCGTGGATCAATCACACATCCACGGAAAGTGTCATGCCATTGGTGCCTTAATGACATGGACATGGTACCTCCGTGACTAGTTAGCTCGGCAACAGAATAACAAAGCTATCCATAATCATAACGAAACAATCATAGCATAATTAACAAAAGCATATAAAACTGAAGCGGAATCTCTTATCAAATGAGATAGCATAATGAATATTATAACAAAATGGATAGCAACGGAATCATATCAAATGGAATCATAACCAGAGTCAAGAATCATAATGATTCATGAGAGAAACACCCTTACTGAGAAAGGGTAGAATATTTGTACCTCAAACCGCAAATGAAACCACATCAGAAAAAAAAGGATCAGAAATTACTCCTTCTTTTGCGAATCTACATGAATTAATGATCGTCTTATTATTTAAGAACCATTTCATAAGTTATTATTGATTCAGTATTTGTTGTTGTTCAGGTTGACGTATTCAGAAGTTCCTGCTATTTATAGCAACTTTTCATATTTAGTAACTTTCCATATTTAGTAACTTAGAGTTACATTCGTAATTAATCAAACTTAGAGCACGTTTGATAGAGAGAAATTTAAAGAAATGAAATGAGGCAGAGAATACAAATGTAAAGAAATGAATTGGTTCAGTTAAGTATCGTGTTTGGTTGTTTTAGAGAATTGACGGCGGAAATAGAAAAAATGTCATCTTTTTTCTTTTTTTCATTTTAAAAAAGAATCAAATTATAAGGTAAAACTATTTTATGATCCTTTGAGGATGACCTGAACCGAAGCAAAGCTCTTAGCTCAGTACATTGAACCAAAAAAGATAAAAGCAAAATCATTAGTCCAAAAACAGATTAAAAAAAATGGCATCTGCAAATCTTATATCAAGAATATTGAGTTTTGAAAATTAACCAAACTAGATACTCAAAAAGTTGAAATCTTGAACTAATCATTAAAATGAATTAAGATAAAAAACCAGTCAAATTAGAAAACCCAAAAACTTGGTAAATGGAATCAAATATTAAAATCAATATACAAATCCACCTAATCTTTGAGATATGTATACCGTTTAAAAATATAATAAAACAAAAATCCCAAAAGTTCAAACTTCACAAAACCACCAGCAGATCTATATATTTGCATAAAAGAAATGAACAATTCTCATAAAATATGTATAAAACTCAAAAAATCCAAGAGCCTATATACATATTGATGATAGAGACGATAAATGGGCCTGATTTGGAGATTGAGAAATTGAAAAGTGACTACAGAAGCTTTAATCGCAAAAAAAAAGTAGTAATATGGCTTGGAGTGTTTTTCAGATTTTTGTTTGTGAATGTGCATGTCACGTGACCATTGCTTTTTATACCTAGAATTTAATTAATAAAAATTTGTGAACTCTCCGTGTTCTACTTTTGAGGATCTGTTGGAATAACTCCTAAACTAGATTTCAAGTGTTAGTGATTAATATATAATAGTTAGCTTAATTAGGCTTTTATGTTAGTAATTATGGCAAGGCTTATGTAGAAAGCCCATAAGCCTTGGCCCAAGCCCAATAAGGAAAGGAAGGGAACTTGTGTGTTGCCCTAGTTCCTTCCTATAAATAATCTTGTAAACTCCCATTTGGGAGTTGGTTGTTCATTTTCTCTCAATACTCACGCATAACATTTCTTCATATCATCCGTATATTGTTTGATCTTGTTCAACCGATCTTTCTTATCTCTATTTCTTCATATTGATACTTGTGTTACAAATATGGGAACCTAACAGTGGTATCAATCACCAAATAGTTGGGTGAACGATTTTTTTTGAAGTTTTTTTTCTTTCTACGCGTAAGTTTCGGTATACTAACCTTCAAACGCTTCAAAACTTTGATTTTTACACTTTATAATTCAATATTCTTGTACTTTAAAGGTTATTTGGTGCTAAAGTTGAAGTTTTTGGCAAAAAGTTTGAAACTTTATGTGTTTTTCATTGTTTTTGAGCTTGGTTTCATACGAGTAGTTTTGTCTACGCGTAAGGTGCATAAGGGTTTTAGATCATCAATTTTCACACTTTTGTGTTATTTTGGTGATATTAAAGCTTTTTCATCACAAAAAATCTGGTTTAGAAACATTGGTGTGCTTAAAAATCGGTCTTAGCAAAAGTTGGCTATTCCTACACGTAACTAAACCCTAGTTTTACGCGTAAGTGCTCAAAGTCTACGCTTAAGGTTTTTTCTTGGTTTGATCTTCAGAGATATTGGTTTACTCAGTGTTTTCTTGCTTGGATAAGCCTGAAAATACTTCGACTTTGGATATCTTCTACACTGAATAAGTGTAAAGGAGTTTTGGGATAAAACCCTAGTTTTACGCCTAAGCATAAAAGCTTACGAGTAAAAAAATCTTACGCCTAAGCATTTCCTACGCATAAGCACGTCTTACGCCTAAGGAAATATTACGCATAAGTTTCTTACTACTAAGTCTTTAGTTTACGCATAACCTAAGGTTTAACCAAGTATACGCGTAAGCTATTCCTACGCGTAAGCTCTACTCTTACGCGTAAGGTGGTGTTTTTACGCATAAGCTATTTCCTTTGCATAAGCTGGTTTTCTACGCATAAGGATACTTCATCAACAAAGTTTCATTCGACTACAAAGATCCATCATCAACACAAGTTTCAAGATGTCTCAACCACCATACTCTAGCTACTTCCCTCATGTGTATCCTCAACAACAACAACAAAAACAACAAATCCATCAACAACAACAATTTTATCAACAACTACAACAACAACAACTTCAACAACAATTTCCTCCAGGAGCATTTCAACCACAAATGATTCAACCACCACCTAGTCTTCAAGTACAACCTTACACAAACATTCACAATCAACATCCATCCAGGAATACTATGAAGGAACTGTCTTGGTTTGCAAAGATGTGTGAAGCTTTAAGTAGCCAACAATCCATTCATGAGGCTGGATCACTTGATAGACCTCCAATACTCACTCCTGGTAACTACGGTCAATGGGTGATAAGGTTCTTTCGGTTTTGTGATCTAAAGAAGCCACATGGAAAGTTCTTAAAGAAGGTCATCCTTGAAGGTCCTTTTCAGATGCCTACAGTCACTGTACCCGAAGATCCAAATGCTAATCCACCAAGAGGTGATGTCACCAACGTTGTCAGTCTTAGTGAACTCACTACTGATCAATTTCTACATATGGAAGCCGATGAACTTGCAATGCAATATATCCTTTTGGGGTTAGCCAATCCGATACTTCGTAGTGTGGATGCTCAAAAGAATGCTAAAGCAATGTGGGAGCATATTCATCTTCTAATGGAAGGCACATAACTCAATCAAGAAGACATGGGATCCAAAATCTACTTGGCTTATGAACACTTCATGATTGAACCAGGGGAGACATTAGAGTCATATCATCATTGATTCTCAGACATCATCAATGACTTGGACAAACATAATATCATTATGCCAAGAATTGCAGTCAACACTAAGTTCCTGAGTAGTCCTGGTCCTGATTGGGAAAAGTATGTCATTTTCATCCGTCAAGCAAAGAATCTTCATCATGCTACATACGGATTGTTGTACGACTATTTGAAGCCCCACCAAAAGGAAGTTGAAAAAGAAAGGGTTATCCGTGGACTACCTGTTTCGCCTTCACTTCCGGATAATCAATCTTTAGCTTTGTGGGCTCAAACTTGTTATCCTCAATTCTCGACATTACAAACTGTCTTCAAAAATCCTCCACAACTACCTGCAACAATTACACCATATGATCTGTCACAACGCCAATCTCAAGAAACTCAATTGGTTCCATACAACAACAACAACAATGATCAAGCACTTTACAGTGAATCTAATGAGGATACAGAAGCTTTCAATGCATTGCAACAAGGGTTTGTCATGATTGCTAGAGCCTTCAGCGGATATTCAAACAAATCCAACAATCGCATTCGTACCTCATCAAACACAAGGAATCAGGCTGTTGTTAACAATGGACGTGTTGAAGTTCAGAATTATGGTAATGTTCGTCAGATGGGCAGTGGTCAAGGGTTTAATCCAATGGGAAGGAATAACATGGGTGCTCCACAACAACAAAGGGCTCAAGTGGTTGAACAAGGTAATGCTCAGAATGGGATTAATGGTCTTCGTTGTTATAACTGTAATGAGAAGGGTCATCTGGCTAATGCATGCCCAAAGCCGTGGACAAGAGGCACCGCTTATCACAAAGAGGCTTTACTCTTGGCTCTTAAGGATGAAGCTGGTGGAACTCTTACCAACAAGGAACAGAGCTTCATGGCAAATGCAGATTCTGATGATGACATGGAGGACTTGTAGGAAAATGCAGCAGTGATGCTAATGGCAAACATGCAAGAACTCCACATGAGTGATACAGGCCCAGTGTATGACACTGACGGCTTGTCTCAGGTACCGGATCAAACTATATTCATTAATGATCTGATATCTCCGCCAACATCTGCATCCGACAAAGATCAGAGTGTTCAACATGAGCCGTCTACATCTCATTCCAATGATAATCAAATAGATCTCGTAGTTATATTTGACGATCAAGATGACCTTATGGTTAACACTGATAATCAAGTTGACTCCGTGGTTATATTTGAGGATCTAAATAATGATCATGTTGAGACTCACGTTGAACAATCTGATCTTTCGTCTAATCTAGATATTGAGCTCATGACCTTACTTAACGACCAAAAATCTCAAATGGAAACATGCTGTAACATTAATCAGCAATTAAAAGATAAAAATGCACTATTAAGGATACTGAATGCTTAAAGTATCAACTCAACATTTTTCAAACTCAAGAAAAACGTGAAAAAGGTTTTGAAGTTGCTTTTGCTAAATCTTACCAAAATGAAAAATCATTATAACAACAGATACGTGATCTAGTCGCATCCAAAAATGTTTTGTTGTCTCAAATAGAAGAACTGAAATACGATCATAAACAACAACTTAACGCTCTCACTTCGGAAACTAACAAAGCCAAGTCTGAGTTGTTAAATTGTCAAAAACAGTTCTGTAAGTACAAAAAGCATTCAACAAAATGAATAGATGCCTATCTTGAAGAAATTGTCGACTTACAAAACAAAATCAAAGAGTTTCAAAATGCAGTTTATAAACATGGTGAGTCGCTCACAACTATTCAAAAGTTTACTTTTAAACCAAATCCAAATGGATATGGACCGAATCTTGCTGATTACAAACCAAAGTTTTCAAATAGAGCATTCAAACCAAATCCTGAAGTTTACAGTGCAGAACATAGAATTGATGATTCCATTATGAGTGTTGTTGAATATAATCTTCAAGAGGAATTAGATGCAGAAGACGAGAGTCAGTCAAAATTAGAAAATGTTGTTTATAACAAACCATTTAACTATTCAAAAGCCGTCACTTTCGTCGCACAACAAGATAATTCTAACACACCTTGGGTTATCACGCCTATTTTTGAGTCTTCTAATGATGGTCCTCAACCCAATTCTGCACAAATTAATGGTCCTTTACCTTCACTCAGTGAAGTAAAAACTGTACCCGAACGTTGTCAAACTCTCAAACATTTTGAAACATTCCTTTCGGACATCAAACTTTTGGAACGTGAAATAGAAATCAAATCTGAAATAAAAGTTGAACATTTTCAATCGCCTCATGTGAGAGAACAAAGAGATATTTTTCAGAAAAGAATTTTACCTCATGTCCATAATTTGAAAATATGTGCAATATATTGGGAAAGGGATTTTCACAAGGAGCTTGGACTTATGAAAAGAGTTTTCAATCAAACAGAAACATCGATTTCAAATACAAAACGTAAAAAGAAAATGCTACGAAAAGATGTTGATCGACTCTTGGAAGATGTTATCTGTGCTGATATCAATAATGTTGTGTCATTACATTCTGTCGCATATGCATTTGATTATATCTCTGCTGATTCTGTTGAAAATGTTGAGAATACTGATATTGTGTCACAAATCAAGTCTTTAAAAGTTGAAAATGAACGATTGTTAAACGAGCTTTCAAATGCAAAACGTCGTCTTCAATGGTGTCAAAAAGATTGTCAAAATCGTGAACTCGCTTTGCAAAACAAAATTAACCAGTTGCATACCAAAACTCTTAATCCAAAACTTGAGCAACTGGATGATGAAAATGTGTCTTTGAAGTGTCAAATCTCAAAATATGAACAAGAAATTTCAAAAGTTAAAAAGGAATATGGTGTCATATTTGATTTACTCAAAAAGACTCGTGCTAAAGCGTCAAAAGACCTTGATGATCATCTTGCATACACCAAAGATGTTTTACGACGAGATGGACTCACTCGTTCTAAAAATCTAAATTTGTTACACAAAATTCATGATCTAAAAGCAGAGTTGGTGAAACTTAAACAAGATAGGGATAGTAACACGTAGTAATGCACCTAAACGATTCAAAATGACTCTAGAACATCAAATGACAAACCACAAGAAACTAATGTGCTTCCCTCTCTTTGAAACAGAATAGTTGCCTCTTTTCCCAACGCCCGCACTTCACTACCTAGGAGCAATACAAGGAAGAATAGGAAGTTGCGACGTAAGAAAAGAACAATAAAGAATGCTGAAGTAGAAGAACACCTTAGGACTCTGAATAAAACCCAAGTTGCACCCACTTTAGATATTGCGTCTGACAAATGTAATGGAAAAAGTGATGTAACAAATGATGAATCTTTAAGTACTTTAAATGTTATGTTTGAAGCTTCTTATGTTGGTTGTAGTAAAAGCATGCTTTCTGGTTGTCATGATAAATGTGTTGCTAAGGCTATCTTGAATCATAAGCGGAATAATAGAAATCGGAATACCTCTAGGCCCAATAATGCTTTTAAGTCTGTGCTAGGTAAACCACCCTCTAGTGTTCCTGCTACGATCATTGATGTACCCATAGAACCACCTTCACCTCCTAGGAAGAACTTATCACCTAGTGCATTCACTAAGACCAAAGCTAAGACTAGTTGGAGATGGCAGAAATGGTTACATAATACATTGGGATTTCAATGGATACCTAAAATCATAAACATGTGTATTTCAACTATAACTGCCTCGGAACCCTCTAACTCTTCGGGTTCCACATCTACTTCTATTCCATCTATGTCGTCTGTGTGTAATGCAGGTGATACAGACCATCCTCTAGATTGTTGATAGCGGATGTTCCCGATACATGACAGGAAATCTCAAACTGTTATCAAACTTTGTTACAAAGTTCATTGGCATGCCGATTCGGGAATGATCACTTCGCAGCTATCATGGGCTACGGAGACTACATCAATGGCAACATTGAAATTAGCAGGGTTTATTATGTGGAAGGTCTCGGTCACAATCTATTCTCAGTTGGTCAATTTTGTGATGGAGATTTGGAAGTTGCTTTTCGGGAGAAAACATGCTTCATTCGTGATCTACAAGGAAACGATCTTATGTCTGGTACCCGCAATTCAAGTCTTTATACAATCTCAATGCAAGACATGATTGCTTCATCTCCCATCTGTTTACTTTCAAAGGAAACATCTACAAAATCTTGGCTATGGAACCGTCGTCTCTCACATTTAAACTTTCAAACCATAACCAATCTTGCACGATACAAACTTGTTGAAGGTCTCCCAAGATTTCGGTATTCTAAAGATCACCTATGCTCAGCTTGTGAACAAGGGAAAAGTACTCAAGCTCACTTTCCTTCAGCGGTGGAACACACTCACGGCATGTGCTTCATCTTCTTCACATGGATTTGTGTAGTCCGATCGCGCAGTGCATGATTAATGGCAAACGCTACATATTGGTAATTGTAGATGACTACTCACGATGGAATTGGGTTTATTTTCTTCGAAGTAAAGATCAAGCTCCACAGATGATCATCACCTTATCACGAAAATTCAAGTTCACTCAAACACGTCGGACAAATCAGAACAGACAAAGGAACTGAATTTGTGAATCAAACTCTTCGTGCATATTATGAGAAAGTAGGAATTGAGCATCAAACATCCATTGCACGAACACCAGAACAAAACGGAGTTGTTGAAAGACGAAATGGTACGTTAGTGGAAGCTGCAAGAACGATGTTAATAAATGCTAAACTTCCGTGATTACTTGGGGTGAAGCCGTGTCAACCTGCATGCTACACTCAGAATCGTTCAATGATTACAAAACGCCACAACAAAACACCTTATGAGCTTATCCACAACCGTAAACCGAATCTCAAACACTTTCATGTATTTGGATCCCTTTGTTATCCGAATAATGATCGTGATGACTTTGGTAAGCTCAAAGCCAAAGCTGACATTGGAGTCTTTGTTGGATATTGTGAAAACTCTAAGGGTTACCAGATCTGGAATCGTCGTACAAGGGAGATTATGGAAACGATTCATGCAAATTTCGATGAGCTTATAGAAATGGCTTCTGATCATAACAGCTTGGAACCCGGACATAACCGTTTAAACTTCCCTCAAACATCAGCTAAACCTAGTTTACAACTTACTCGACGTCAAATGGAACAGCTATTTGCTCCTCGGTTTAGTGATGATATTGATGAACGTGCTCCAGATGTATCAAATGTTTCCGCTGCTCAACCTGATCATAATCCAATACCTGATATACCTGCTACAACAACTACTGTTGAGGAAGCACCACCAGTTGATTCTACAACAACAGTTGAACAAACCGCATCCAATGACGCTGAACCAGCGGATGATCTTCTGAACAATGAAGTACCCCCACCTGCAGATTATGATCCAAATGCGTTCTTCAACCCGTTTGCTAATGAAACTGCCACATCTGATGTTGCAGAATCATCCACAAGCCATTTGAATCCTCCCTATCTGCAAAATGTATATCAACATCAACCCTCCACACATCGTTGGACTAAATACCATCCTCTAGTGAACATTATTGGCAACCCGAATCAACCAGTCGTAACTAGACAACGACTTCAGACTGACGGTGAACATTGCATTTATGCACTTACCGTATGCCAAGCTGAACCCAAAAACATTAAGGATGCCATGACATATGACAACTGGATTGAATCCATGCAAGAAGAACTCAATCAGTTTAAACATCTTGAAGTATGGGAATTGGCTGAAAAACCAACTGGAGTCTATGTTATTGGTCTCAAATGGATTTGGAAAAACAAGTTGGATGCTAAAGGAACGGTTATCCAAATAAGTCACGCCGGTGGCTAAGGGTTATAGACAGGAAGAAGAGATTGATTACGAGGAATCATTCGCACCGGTTGCTAGACTTGAGGTCGTTCGATCTTTCTCGCATTCGCGCTAATATGAACATCACGGTCTTTCAAATGGACGTCAAAACGCTTTCTCAATGGCAAACCGAAAAGAAACGGTCTATGTTAGCCACCGGAAGGATTCGTTGATCCAGAGTTCCCTAATCATGTCTACAAACTGAACAAGGCTCTCTACGGTCTCAAACAAGCCCCTCGGGCGTGGTATGATAAGTTGTCATCCTTTCTTATCGCTAATAATTTCGTCAAAGGATCAGTCGACCCTACACTATTCATACAATATCACGGGGCACACATTTTAATCGTTCAAATTTATGTGGATGACATCATTTTTGGGTCAACACATCTAAAATACTCAAACGCTTTTTGAAACTTATGGAAAAATTTTTGAAATGTCCATGATGGGTGAACTTACGTTCTTTCTAGGACTGCAAGTTCATCAATCACCCCGTGGTATTTTCTTGAGTCAGTCCAAATATGCCTTTGAAATTTTAAACAAAAATGTAATGCAAAACTGTGATACCTATGCCACTCCAATGGCACATACCAAGAAACTGGACGTTGATTTGCATGGGAAATTGGTTGACCCTACCAAATACCGAAGTATCATTGGTTCTCTCATGTATCTAAGACCAGAGACCGATGTTGTCTTTGATGTATATCTTTGCTCCCGTTATCAGTCGAGACCAACTGAAACTCACCTCTTCGAGGCTAAAAGAATCCTCCGATACATCAAGGGAACCATTAACTTGGGGATCTGGTATCCGAAGGATTCTGGTTTTGAACTAATAGCTTTTTCAGACGCTGATTACGTAGGTTGCTTAGATTCTCGGAAAAGTACTTCCGGAGCTTTACAATTTCTTGGTGATAAACTGGTATCATGGCAATCGAAGAAGCAGGATTGTACATCGATGTCCTCAACCGAAGCAGAATTTGTAGCCATGTCGGCGTGTTGTGCTCAAGTCATTTGGATGAGAACACAACTCGATGACTATAGTTACGTATTTGACAGAATCCCGATGTACTGTGACAATCAAAGTGCTATTGCGATCTCGTGCAACTATGTTCAACATTCGAAATCAAAGCACATCGATCTTCGATATCATTTCATCAAGGAGCATGTGGAAAAGGGTACCGTTGAATTATTCTTTGTAGGTACTGAATACCAACTGGCAGATCTTCTCACCAAATCCTTAGCTCACGCTAGGTTTATCGAGTTGGTCCACCGGATTGGTATGCGGTGTTTGACTCCAGAGGAACTGGATGAACTTTTAAAACAATCTTAAAACCAGTCAAACACCAAAACCTCTTTTGTAAATATTTTCAAAAACAAAATACAAAAAATATAAAATATGATAAAATTTAAAAAAATTCTTCTATCTCATTTCTTTCAAACATGGAAAGTACAAAACTTCAGTCAACACTTTTTTCTATCTAACTTTTCACATTTTCCCGAACAAGTGTTGAGGGGGAGAAAGTAAATATTTTTATGTTTCATAAAACCTTGTACTTGCATGTTACCTTATTCCGGTTGTGTCTTTGATAATGGTGGTCACATTTTTGGTTCTTGACACTCCTCGGACCCAAATTTATAAAATTTCATTATTTCTAAAGTCGAGGAGGAGTGTCGTCAAGTTTCTTTCCAAATATCATGCTTTACGTAACCATAATGGAAGTTATGGGCGTTGGATGAAAATGGTTAAGGTGGAGGGACCAAAGCTGTCAAAAGTTCAAGATATTTCTTAACAAAACACTCCACCTACCTTTTTCAAACTCATTTAATTCTCACATTTAATATTCAACAACCAAATCCTACGCCTAATACTTCATCTTCCAATCCGTGCTTTAATCATCAATTGTGTAAGTAGTTTAAGGATCATTTTGTGTTTACAAACATTGGTTTTTAATTTCATAAAAATCCAACGGCTATATTTTACCCTAGGATTGATTTCATATTTTACGCATATGCGTATAAAAATGGAGTCATGATTTGGGTGTAAATTGTTGAAATAAGTGTGTTACAATGTTGAAATAATCATTATAAAACTATTTTCATCAACTTAATCCACCCAGAAACACAAATCAATCAATTTCAAGATTAGGGTTCATACGCATGATTTGGTTGTTTTCTTGTGTGAATGTTTCTGGACAATTAGATGGTTGAATGATTTTTGTTACACACTTAATTGATCAAAAATTCCTTTGATTCTTGCCCAGTAACATGATTTGTGCATAAATTGAGAATTAGGGTTTAAGTATCATACGAATTGGGTATTCTTGATTCATAAGGGTTTTGATGTTGAAACTTGTTTAAAACAACTCATTAGGCCTCTAAGATATCCCAGAATCAATATGGTGCTCATCCTATGGCTAGATTCCTTACTCATAATATTTGAATGCTTAGGGTTTAAGTGTTACGCGTATGAAAATCTTACGCGTAACTGTGTATGATTGTGTGTCCATGTGAAAATTGAAAAGGATTGAATTATGTGTTAATGAAAGTGTTATGATGAATTTGTTTCAGGTTTTACGTGTGATATATTCAGAATCAAGGTTAACCATGGACTCCTACGCATAAGGATCATCTTACGCGTAGAAAGTTACACATAAGAGAAATCTTACGCGTAACCTTTACGCGTAAGGTTCTACTAGGGGACTACGCGTATCCTGTGAAGGATATGCGTAAACATTGAGTCTTACGCATAAGGTTCACTCTTACGAGTAAAGCTTACGCGTAAGCTCCCACATACGCTTACGCGTAAGCTCTATGCCTAAGGCTCTCTTTTTCTACACGTAATATTTCTTACGCATAAGATAAGATCCTACGCATAAGCTTATGCTTACGCGTATGACCACAACTGTTTACGCATAAGCTTGGAACTTTACGCCTAAGCCTTATCTTAACCATTATTATGAATTGTTAAGCGTACAAACATGTAAATAAATAAATCATAACGTCACGAAACCAAAATGTCAGTAATAAGTTTAAATGGTTAATATGTTGTGAAAATAAGTGAAAATTTGGATTTCAAAAAAAATTAATTAAGTCACGAAACTTATCACGACTACTTTGGACTATTGGACAAACAAGTGATGTTGGACTCGTAACATTCATCAACATAACATATTCAATAATTGATCAATAAAATCAATTTTGACTAACATAATGTCTTTCGATATGTTGGTTCTTTTGGCTCAATACCTTTCAGATCACAATATGGACGTCACAATGGCACCGAATGTTCTCACAATGGAAGACATCTTCCCCAACGGTTACACAATGAAGATTGGGAAGAACAATCTCATAGTCGATTTTGACAACTTCATGTGTTCTGAGTCTTCTTGTCAAATTGTTGTGGATATTCTGAAGACTCACCCTTACCAGAACATGCTCACTAATTCTCATCGTGTCTTGGGAGATCTATGTTCACCAATTCGGCACACCATACAAAAGGTCAAAGGTCAAGATCTGTGGACGGTGACATTTAACGACAAACAAGTCACCATCACACCAGCAGATTTAAGGGCTATTCTTCTTCTTCCTACCATCGAGCCTACTGAGTACACTGCTATTCCTTCGGAAGAGGTCACTCTCCAGTTCATGGTCGACATCGGCTATGATGAAGTCTGCTGAATCATCACTAAACACTCATCAGTTGATCTTAAGAACATCCCCCAGCCATGGAGAACCCTTTACATCATGATTGCCAAATCCGTTTCTGGACGTGACAATGGTCATGAGCATCCTAAGCTCATGGAATTACAAATATTTTGGGGCATGGTCAACATGAAACACATTGAATTTGCAGCTTTGATCTGGGACGATGTAGGATATTAGTTTTCACTTACACATCAAACCAAAACACCAAGTTGGCATATAAATGGAATTCTAGAGAGAGAAAGTTAGAGGTTTAGGGAACTTAGTGAGAGAAAGTGAAAGATATTATTATGAGCTCCAACTCTCTACCTTGGGAGGTAGAGAGTATTTATAGTCTTACATAAAACGCCACACAACGGGCTGTGGATCAGGCATACAAGTGGGTAAAGACCCGTCCGTCCTCCACGGTGTTACTTAACTAAATACTACTTAACTTAAAATAACTACGACTACGAGTTTTTTAACGATTACATATACTTGAGGTGACCGACTCTTTAATACCTGGAATTTCTAATTCCTAACAATCTCCCCCTAAGGGAGGTCACCTCAAACATATACTAAAATTACATTGAATACAAACAGATATGTCATTAACAATTGTTCTTGCATTCTTGATGTAGTACTTTGCTCCGAGGCTCGTAGTTATTGATTCTTCTCATTGCATGTTTGGTTACTCTAGGTGGAGGTCTTTTCTTGATCCACGGATAATAAATTTGAGCCAGCTTTTGAGATCATCTACTTAAAATCTCGAGATATCCATTGTGGTGTTGGTATTATGTGATGTTGTGACATTCGGACCGACATGCTCACATTCTGGATCATGAAATCTTCTCATCAGAGTAGTGGAAGCTTTAGTTGATTCATGATATTGGCGGTAGCAGAAAGCGAAGCATGGAGTGAAAATATCAGAGTCATTGATGCACTTATCATGATTTCTTGAGAAATGAATGTATTGTGTGAGCATGCGGCTATGGATTGACCGCTTCATTCGATCGGCTACAAAGCGTCGGGTGTACCCGCATACAATTAGCAATAAACGCATCGAAAGTGTCTTTGATCACTTTCGTTGAATTGAGGTACACGCCCACGGTTCCCGCTGATCGCATAAGTACGCTCGTGATCGTGTATAATTCAAGAATTTCCTTGACAGGGTTTCAATGCTCTAGCTGTTCTCAAACCGGAACATCTCAAAGAAGACAACACGGAGTGAGTGAACCAGCGAATAGAGATTCACTTATTAATGAAAAGAGATTTGAAAAACAATCGTGTATTGCTCAATAGAAATTGTTTTTGCAATACAACGAAGGTTTTAGTGAACATCAATTATCAATCATAAAACACCTTTTGATTTGAAATGTCCGTATTACCGGTCGATTTGCTAAAGAAAATAAATTTAAGCACAATGACCGGTTTTTCAAAGGTATCCGTCAATCCATAACATGAACCAGGATTGATTCAAGAGATTGAATCGCCCCATTGTTTCTGTTCAGTTGTCACATGGTTGATCTATATAATAAATCTCACATGCCACCTACCAGGAGCTTGTTTGATGTTGGCTCCAGAAGGCTTTCCATCTTCATTGTGAATATGTATACACATCACTCAGATGTTCTGGCAATACCACAAGGATAATGCGTAGGACTCAAGATATAATCTCTCTTTCCACATTGTGTGAAATAGAGAGTCTTCATTGAAAGTGTCCTAATGAGATTTATTGATGATCTCGTGGCTCTAGACTCAATATGTGCATATTTGGATCCTGTGCAGGAGACTAGGGAGAGGGTCTCATTCTTCAATATCAACAATCTCTAAGAGAAAGTCGATAGATAATGTCGGTTCCCCGTGAGAATGAAACAAGCCCTTTTAAGAGGATCTTGAGTGGTTTGGAAAGTTGAAGTGCAGTGCGTCACTGGGTCCATGACGTCTTGTCTTCAATACCGATGTTACCATCAGTAGAATATGAATTGAACCCGGTTTCTGCCCTAAGGTTGAATAAATGGAGGGCTATTTGTTTTCACCCTTTTCTCATTCAATTCTTTTTAATTCTTCAACCCCTTCAGTGCTTACCGAGACTTCATAGCTAGAATCTTGTTGGGTTTATTTCAAGATTAGCTCAGCCTCAGCACTCTTCCCATATCTCATTTTTCTCCTTTTATCATCATACCTAAGAACTCTACACTAACTAGTGGATAGTCCCTCGGTAGATCCCTCCTTCGGCGGATCATGGGAACACATACCTAACCTTATCATCCTTATATCACCGTACATAAAGTAAAGTTGGTCGGTCTATTTGGTATTGTTCATCCGCCATTGGAACCAATTGAAAACCATTTGAAAATCAATCCAGATACTTGTGATATATTATCAAAACATTTTGTACCTGAATTGTTTTGATATTTTTAGAATAAGAACTCCCCTCAACATGTGCATCAATTGTTTGAAATCGTTTTGCACACGGAGGCAAAGGAAAGAATTAACTTCTTTGATTACCATTTTCTAAAAGATATCAACATCACTTCCCTGATCAAATCAAGTAGATAAAGCATTTTGGGGAAGGATGAGGTTTTCATGATTTTGCTCCCCTCAATATGTGCCTCGAGGTTTGAAAAGAGTTTTGCACATACTAGAGGGAACCTGCACATTGAGATAAATGATCACGTTTCAAATCATAGGTTTAAGATAGATGCTCCCCTCAACATGTGCATGGAAAATTTGAAATCGTTTGTCACATGTGGGAAGGATAGCATGTACATCCATATAAAACCATTTACCAATTATCGCTTTAAATCCAATTTAAATCACACATTCTCCCCGATCACAATTATCAAATCATTTGAGATTTGTGATCTCTTATAGATTTAAATTGATTTTGAAAGCTTTTAAGGGGAATTGTGACTTGATTATGAAAGCGTTTTAACCGATAAGGATCGATTTTTAGACTTTAAACTCCATTGATAAAACATGCATGTACATCTTTTGAAAACAATTTAATGCCAAATAACTTTTTAATTTAATTGAAATCATTCTCCCTCAATCAATGACATAGGTTGTTGATTGAGAGATAGAGATTTTGACAAATAAGTCCCGATGATTATCAAAAATAGAGACCGAGTTATTTTTCAAAGCGTTAGTTTTCGCAGATAAATGTTTATAGAATCAGAGCATGGAATTTGAAAACATGGTAAAGCATGGCTCTGTTCTTTCTTTGAAAAGCGGGGTACTGCCTGAAATGACAATAAACCATTATTTTCTTTCCTCCAAAAATAATTTTTTGATTTTTTAACATTCGAACAACATCTAAAGTCCCGTGTCATTCTTTGAATGACATCTCAAAGACCGTAGATATTATCGAATCGAGGAAAACATGACAAAAGGACAATATTTTTTAAGATTTTTCAAATTTTTATGGATTTTGAAGGTTTTATATTTTTCTATTTGATTTTTGAAGGATTTATAATTTTGTATTTTTTTTTTAAAGATATATACAAGAGATAGATGAAGATGGACCTTTACTCCTCGTCTTCCTCCTGAAGACGTTTGAGTGTTTCTGGTTGAAGGCTTTTCAAGCCAAGACGTGGAAGAATAAACTCAAAACGTTCTCTTGGAAGAGCTTTGGTGAAGATGTCCGCTAACCGATATTCGCACCTCACAAAATAGAGTTCCACCACACCTTTTTCCACTTGTTTCCCGATGAAATGATGTCGAATGTCGATATGCTTTGCTCTTGAGTGTTGAACGTTGTTGCATGAGAGAGCAATAGCACTTTTATTATCACAGTAATGAGGGATTTTGTTGAATTCAAAGCCATAGTCAGATAATTGAGATCTCATCCATAAGATTTGAGCACAACAAGACGACATGGCTATATATTCAGCCTCTCAGAGGAAATAGAAGTACTCATTTGCTTCTTTGAAGACCAGCTCACAAGCTTATCACCCAAAAATTGAGCACCTCCGGATGTACTCGACGAGTATCTTGACACCTCGCATGATCAAGATCTGATAGGTCGTTAGTGACATACCGGTGTCCTTCGGTACCAAAGTCCCATATTGATGGTTCCTTGGAGATACCGAAAGACCCGCTTAACCGCTTCAAGGTGCTTTTTAGTAGGCTTAGCCTGGTATCTAGCACACATGCAAACAAATAACAAGATGTGTGGTCTACTAGCTGTGAGGTACATCAGGGATCCAATCATACTACGATATTTTGTTTGGTCAATCATGATCCCCGAGTGGTCCTCATCTAGTTTGGTTCGATCAATCATGGGAGTGTCAACAGGTCACATGAATCAAATCCAAATTTCTTTAAGATCTCAGCTGCATATTTAGATTGATTTATGAAAATGCCTCCGGGACTTTGCGAAATTTGTAATCCCAAGAAAATGACATTTGTCCCATCATTGACATTTGAAATTTTGAACTCATTTCATTTGAAAAACGATCACATTCCATTGGGTCTGTCGAGGCAAAAATAATGTCATCAACATAAATTTGAACATGAATTAAATGTTTGCCTGACTTCCGGTGAACAATGTTGGATCAACTGCTCCTTTGCTAAATCCTGTTGATAGAAGAAACTTTGACAGTGTATCATACCATGCCCTTGGAGCTTGTTTTAAACCGTAAAGGGCCTTCTTCAAACGATAAACGTGAGTAGGATGCTCTTGGTTTACAAATCCTTCAGTTGGCCGACGAGACGACTTCTTTAAGGATCTCCGTTCGAAATGCCGCCTTCACATCCATCCGATAGACTACCATGTTCTTACTAGCAAAGATTAGCCAAAAGATTCTCGATTGCCTCGATTCGAGCAACTGGAGCAAAAGATTCTTCAAAGTCAATACCCTCCTCTTGACGGTATCCTTTAGCAACTAATCGAGCCTTGTTCTTCAACACATCACCATGCTCATCAAGTTTCACTTTGAAGATCCATTTAAGAGCAATAATCATAGCACAATCTCGAGCAGGTACTAACTCCCATACATCAAGTCGATCAAACTCATGAATTTCATCTTGCATTGGCATTGAACCCTATCTTCATTCATGGCGGTTTTAACATCTTTTGGTTCGATCTTAGATAGTATGGAGTTGAAGAAGCACCATAAGGCATCGGTTGCAAGTTGTTTCCGTGTTGATACCGGACGAGAGGGATTTCCAATGATGTTGTCTAATGGATGATCGTGAGTCCATTTTCTAAGGTGTTCATGTGGCTATTGTTGAGGGACTGAGTAGCGAGTCGATGTCTCCAAGAAGATGGTTCTGATGATGATTCAGGAGCAAATATGTTTTCAAATGGATCATCTTCAAGAGTAGCAAAGGGATTAACTTCATCATTGATGCCGTAAACAGTTCCATGATGTACATTTGAAGAATGATGATTTGTTGATGAGATCAAGGATCACAAAGTAGGGCTTCTTGACTTAAAGATATTGAGACTGAGGGATTGACTTCATTCACTTGAATATGAGCAGCCTCTGTTGTAGGGATCAACACCTCATTAGTACTTGGATCATAAAGTTCATCAAACATAGGATCAAACAATTTCTTTAAATCATCTTCCGATGGAGGTACATATGGAGTTTCTTGAGAAGAGTTTGGAACAAGGGATGAACCAATGGGACTGATTTGAAGTGCGGGTCCCGAATCTGGATTGTCCAGAGCCATTTGACCGTCACTCATCAAACGTAACGTGAATTGTTTCCATGATATTTCGGGTTCTTTTGTTGTAGATTCGGTATCCCTTTTGTTTGGTGCATATCCTACAAATACTCCAATGTCCGCTTTAGCTCTAAGTTTGCCTAAGTCTTGACCCTCATTAGTTGGATAACACAATGCACCAAACACACGAAGGAAAGAGAGATTAGGTTTTCTGTTGTGGACAAGTTCATATGGAGTTTTTTCCATGAACAAGTGTGAATCGTGGAACGATTTTGTGTGTAGCATGCAAGGGCAATAGCCCAGCCAGAAACATTGGAACCTTTGAGTAAATCAAGATTGTTCTAGCGGCTTCTACAAGAGTTCGATTTCGCCTTTCAACTACACCGTTCCGTTGAGGAGTTCGTGGAACACTTCTTTGATGGCTGATTCCAACGCTTTCATAAAATTCACTAAGTAGTTTGTTGACAAACTCGCCCATTGTCCGTTCGATAATTTTGACGGTTTTGTTAAGTCGAACCCGCACTGCTTGATGAGTTTGATGATGATATCGAGTTTCATCCTTTGTCCTTAAGAACTTGACCCAGGTGAATCTAGAGTAATCATCAACCAAAACTAACACATATTTCTTCCCAAAGATATTCTGCACCCTCATTGGTCCACATAAATCCATATGATTCATATGAAGAACTTCGTGATGAGTTAGTAGGTTTGGGTTTATGGGCATACTTCTTGCTTTTTCCCAATTGACATGTTGAACAAAGATGATCCTTTTCATACTTGAGTCTAGGTAAACCTACAACTAAGTCCTTTCTCGAGAGATCATTGATGGTGCCGAAGTTCAAGTGATTGAGACGACGATGCCATAACCATGACTTTGGTTTTGAAGCCTTTGACAACAAGCAAATTGGAGAAGACTTCATCATATCTTCGATAGAGATGGTGTAAAGATTTGAACCACGTGAACCTCTTAAAAGTTCCGTACCATCAAGTTCTCTAACAAAAGCAAGTATGTTTTCAAGGCTACTTCTAGATCGAATCATCGAATTGACCAACAGAGAACAAGTTATGACCAAGACCTTCCACATAATATACCCTAGAGATAACACTATCACCAACAACATAATCTCCATAACCCATAATAGCACCGAAATGATCATTACCGAATCTAATCTGTCCGATGAATTTGCTCACGAAGTTCATGAGGCGTGACCGGTCTCCATATGCTTGGATGACAACGAGTCCGTGTACCACGTAACGATTTGAACGATCTGCAGTTGAACACGACAAGAATGGATAATCGATAATTGGGATCCCCATGCAAGAATGGGTTCCATTTGGTTAGTAACAATGGTTGGAACACCCACATCAGAGATAGAAACATCCATATCGAAATAAGCAATGGAATCATTGGGAATAGATGCAAGCTAGTGTCTCAGATTGACCTATTCAAAGTATGTTCACTTCTTAAGGGAATAGTTCTACCAGTAGGCATCCATTTTCTAATGGGCATTGTCTCGATTGGTCTTATGACCAAAAGGTATCCAATAATAACCTATCTTTATAAATGTTCTCCCTGTGGGTTTCCACTGTTTTCTAACTTTCTTTCGTTTTTGCCTTCTAGCCTTCTTTGCACGATTTTAGCATTAACAATTTTAACGGCATTTGACATCATTAGACAAAACATTAACACCACATTCATGATTAGAAACAAAATTCAAGCAGACATCAATACAAGGTTTGCAAATAGTATCGAATTGAATTAATTACAAGACGCCTAAGGCTAATACTAGAATCAACACGATTCGCTTTATTCAACTCAAGCTTAAAGTTCCTAGATTGGTCTTCTACTCTTTTCCAATGCACATTCTTAGCTTGCGAGGTCCTATCATTCCTTGTATTGTCTTGAGACTTTGACTCGCTCCCTTTAATGTCACCGATTACTCTGTAGAGGGAATAGGAACATTAGTTGGTTGATCTAATTTTGCATTCACATGTTTGATGTGGGATCTGAGCTATATGAAGGCACATTAAGGTTCACTTTCTTAAAACTAGAAGTATTTGGGATTTGTACTCCTAGAAGGCACACTTAAAGTTCTTTCTTAGCATTAACATATCCGAATCGAACTACTTAAAGGCACACTAGGTTCACTTTCAAAACATTGGGCATAGAATGAATATCATACTTGGCATTAGGCATAGAACATGGCATCAAAGGATTAACTTTTCACCTAAGGACTTTGGGCATATTGCAATCAAGCATTCTAGGATTTCTTGAGATCGCTTTGGCATATAAGGCAAGCAAACCTAATTTCACTATCAAGAGGTTTGTTAATGAAATCCTCTTCAACAATCTCACGAAGACATTCTAGACTATCCTTAAGGTGAGAAGTATGTTTGAAAACATGTTCATTATTCCTAAGATGAGGAGGAATATATTTAAGACAAAGCATATTTATTACAAGGGTGACTTTGAGACAACATTCTTATTGGTGGCATTTTCCCTTTTCGACTTCTTAGATTCTCAATTTCTTTTTAAAGAACGCTTTTTTCGTTGTTTTTGTCACGAGTGACTTTATTGAATCATATAACTCTTTAAAATGTCGTTTAACTTTTTCATTTTCTTCTAGAAAACTCTCGCTTTCCTTTTGTAAGGCATTAACTAAGTTTTGAAGATGAAAAGTTTGAGAATTTCGAGAATCTAAAGGAGGAGGCATTTGGGAGCCTGTCATATTGTTCGTTTGACCCTTTAATTGAGAGATTTGGGCTTTCAATTTTCTGATCGTGTTGCAATGAGCTTGAATCTGTTCATCACATTTGTTAATTTGAAAAGCGCATCAAACTCGGAGCATCTCGAGGATGTCTTGATATTTGAAGTTTTGACATTTTCTTTAAGATGTTGATATTTTAGTTGTAAATTAAAATGCTCAACTTCTAGTTTAGAAAAATGTTTAACCAAATTGTCGTGATCATCCAGTTCAATTTTCTCGTTTAGTTTAGAATTAGTTTTTCAAGCTCAATGACACGATCATGGGAGACTTTCAGGCAACAGATAATTCATGAAATTGAGAAGCATTAATAGAACAATTTGTAGCAGTATAGAACACATCTTGAGCAACACATTCAGGAATAAGAGTCTCATTTAATGTATGCAAGTTCTTCCTCTCAATCTCATTATATTTTAGTGCACGCTCATAGTCACTAACTTCAACTATCATTGCATCAAATTCCTTTTCCATTCCCTTAATATCGTTTTATCCCCTTTTAAGACTCTCAAAGTGATCTTTTAGAAGTTTAAAGAAAGGCATGACCTCAGTTAAATAACATTCTTTCATTTGCTCATAACCCCTTTCTCCTTCGTTATACCAAGGGTGTGATCCTTTTCTTGCAAGTTTTCTCAAAATCAACAAATAGTTGAAATATAACATATTGGCTAATTAAGGTCTTGCTTTTAGTGGCAATTGTTCTAGGAACAAGATGCATTGGTGTATTAGGAGGATACACAGTTGCTCTAGGCATTTTCCAAAGGGGAGGGTTTGTTTCAACAATATTTTCAACTTTTCGCTTATCTAAATCCATTTTCCGTAAAACTTGTTCGAGTCAACAATGTCCGAGGCTTAAACATGTTCAAGGAAATCCAGTTTTCCTTCTTGTAATCATGGGGTGTGATCTTTATTTTCTTCTCTTTACATTTAGGATCATCTAATTTCTTGTTCATCTTTTCCCTAGTGACTTCATCTTATTTCTTATCTTCCTTAGTGCACTCAACGCAACTAGGTTTCGTCTAGGTTTAAGGATTTCATTGCCATCATAAAGAACCTTATGAGCATTTCTAGCCCTTTTAATGACCTCTGGATTTGGTTCCTTCACAAGAGGAATGCTATGCTTATCGCTAAGACTCTATGCTTAGTGATCATGTGAGCAAATGAATGGTGTTCCCTTGTATGTACAACTTGTTTTCAAGTTTGTTTTTCAAAGTTTTCTGATTAGAAAAATCTTTCAAGAGTTTTGATTCCTTTGCATTAAATTCTTGCTTAAGCATTTTCACATTTTCTTGAAGTTCTTGTTTTTGCTTAGCAGTTTTAGAAAGCTTTTCTTGCAAGGAATTTAACTCTTGTTTTAATACTTCTCTAAAATTACTTTTTCTAATGATTGTACGCATTTGGTCATCCATTTCCGCCACGAGTGGTCAACTCAAATTTAGCACGTTGTTCATAAATAGCAAGACGTTCTTTATAGGCATTTAGTTCGAAATTACGAATCATCGGAGCACATGCAGTGTATTCATCAAAAACATAGTCATTGTTGATTGCAGAAGATGCATCACTTGGTACAACTTCACTTTCACTTTGTTTCACATATTGATCATATGGGACAACATTGATATTACCCATATTTTCAATATTTGATTCAAAAGTTTCAGTTGATTGTACTTTGTCATGCATCTTTTGCACATCAACATCATCGTATAGTTTTAATACCTCTGAGATGAGTTTGTCTTTGGATTGGCCAGCTTGTGGTGAAGAAGAGACCTTGGGAGAAACCATTGGAGAAATGCTAGCCATAAAAATTGTGTGTGCAGTAGGTCCATCATCCACATCCGAGTCGTATGCATCACAATCAGCGACTTGAAAGGCATTCTGATGATTGTGACCTATCTCCCGAATAGGCTGCTCATCCACATCTGCATCATAGGTCTTGGCATTGCCCTCAGCTAGAAACAACAATTCCTCTTCATCCAAAGCAGCACCATTATCTTGAGCTTGTACAAGCAAGATCTTATCTCTGAAGTAATCAAGATTCTGCGGGACGCTTTGGAGATGTGCAGTTCCTTGCAATGTGTCCCTCACCACCACAGTTATAACATTTGATCGGCTTAGCTTGACCTTGATTTCCATTCCTTCCTCGATTCTGATTACCAACATAACCTCTACCAGCTCCACCTCTTCCCAGATCATACTGTCTTTCCTATCTGGTTGCACCACGATCCTCCCATCTTTAACAAAGAGCTTGATTGTGTGGGTTAGATGTCGTTCGAGGTTGTTGTTGGTTTGTGGGAGAGAATTCATGTTTTGACTAATCAGAAGAGCTAGTTGATTAATGAAGTTTCCCACGTGTGCATCAACATCGCTTGTTTGAACATAGGATCAGGAATGAGTTTGTGATTACCATTACCCATGGGTATGACTTGTGAGGCTTTGGTTGTGATTCCGATGTTTGAGTAGAAGGCAGTTGAGTCATTAGACGAGCTTGTCTCTCCTTGGTTGGTTTTGAACTGATTAAGAATCATTTTTTCAAACATAGCATGTCTCTCATTCTCAAGGAGGAAGGCATAGAGTTGCTCATAGTTTGTATTCTTCAATCCTTTAGTGAGCTTCACAGAGGTGACAAACTTGTGCCATTCGGGATTCATGTTGTTCACAAATTTTGAGTTCAATTGAATGTTAGGCATAGTCATTCCGATGTTCCTCATGTCATTCACCAACTTATGAAATCTCACATAGTACTCATAGACACTCTCATCTTGTTTCATCTTGAAGTGTTCAAATTCGTCATAGAGTTGTGATTCTCTGTCTTCCATAGTTAATTCGAACTCGAGAGAAGCATCTTGACATTATCCCATAACGCCTTTGCTTCGTGTTGTGATTGATCAGCTTGTAGATGTCTTTAGGAAGACCTTGAAGAACAATGTTAGAAGCCCCGATATCAGCATCGAATCTCTTTTTCTCCTTATCATCAAGCTCATCATACATCTTTGGTCTATCCATTCCGTAAATCGAGTTCCATCTTCGCAGATTATCAAGTACATCTCTAGTCGCCTCAACTCGATACGGTCCTTCATCAATGGATTTGAGAATGTTGACACCATATTCCTTTCCAAGGCAGCATAACTGATTCGTTGAGCCCAAGAATCGTAGTCGGTTCGTCAAGCATGGGTGGACGAGTATCCGAACCACTGCTTGAACATCCTCGCAACAAAGTGGAGATGATAGTGGAACGTTGGTAGACATGTTAACAGATTATACGGGATTTTATAACTCTATGATTAAACCGGGAAATAGATTCTTTCACGGGATTTTACTAAATCAAGAGAAAACCGTAAACAATCACCCAAGTCGCTAGAAGATAATGCACCAAGTCGCTAACACCTAATTCGCTATACCACCAAGTCGCTAAAGTTCCAAGTCGCTAAACAAAGGCAAGTCGCTAAATAGTAACTCGCTAAGCCTCAAGTCGCTAGCAAAATTTTGGCAGCAATTCGCTAAGATTCAAGTCGCTAAAGAATCAAGTCGCTAAATAGCAACTCGCTACTCACCAAGTCGCTAACACCAAGTCGCTACCCGTAGTGGAGAGTCCACTACTTGTACTGTAAGTCGCTAAGCCTAAGTCGCTAGCTCCAAAAACTGCAACTCGCTACAAAAATGTAAAGCAAGTCGCTACAACGAAAAATAATCCGTAGGTCAAGTCGCTAGCAAGAAAACTTCACAAACATCACTTTTCAATCCAAAAACAACCCAACCAAGATGATTCAAGCTTACCAAATGAAAACCTAAACACTTGTGATGATTCTAAACATAAAAGTACTAACAAAATCCAAGCTTTAACACAAGAAATCAACCAAATGATGCACAAACCACTAAACTTTTTCAAACTCAAAAACCACCTAAAAACCACTAGAAATCCAAAGATGTGCAAGATATGATCTAACCATGGCTCTTGATACCAATTGTAGGATATTAGTTTTCACTTACACATCAAACCAAAACACCAAGTTGGCGTATAAATGGAATTCTAGAGAGAGAAAGTTAGAGGTTTAGGGAACTTAGTGAGAGAAAGTGAAAGATATTATTATGAGCTCCAACTCTCTACCTTGGGAGGTAGAGAGTATTTATAGTCTTACATAAAACGCCACACAACGGGTCGTGGATCGCATACAAGGGGTAAAGACCGTCCGTCCTCCACGGTGTTACTTAACTAAATACTACTTAACTTAAAATAACTACGACTACGAGCTTTCTAACGATTACATATACTTGAGGTGACCGACTCTTTAATACCTGGAATTTCTAATTCCTAACAGACGACATGATGTCTTACCTTAAAAAGCCTGGCACCAAGATCCCTTATATCAGATACACAAAACTGTTGATCCGAAGGATTCTAGGGAATAATCCAGATATTCCCTTGAGACTTGATGACTGATAACGCTACACGCGTTGTTCGGGGTCAAAGGAACTTCCTTTTCTTCGAGCTAGTTTTATAACACCCTAGGCAGTGAACCTAATCGTTGTAGTGTAGTAATTAGGGTAAGCCACGGGTATTGATATCGTTCTCTAGGGGAATAGGAATGCTAGTAGGGAGTTACTACGCTAAGGTTAAGGTTGAGGAAGATTATTTTTATCTTTTTATTTTTTATGAAAAATGGAAAAAGTACGAATCTCGGGGTATTGGATTTGGGGGTTGGTATTTCTACCGATTACTCTACTATTATCTAATTATCTAAACTAAGGTTGTGGGAGTCTATGTCTAATTAATGTGTGCTCGTATGATAGTTTAAAGATGTGTTTACTTAGTTTGTATTACTCCTTAATTATCTCCTATTGATGGTTGAGTGTCACGCCTTATTCCTAGTTGCGTTGTGTTTCTAAAGTTGTAGGGTATGCGTTTCTCCCTAACTCTTTGAACTTACCAAAGGGTCTTGTCTACAAACCCACTAGAGATTATAGACTCCTACTCTAAGGCTTCGATGGTTTAGCCTACAATTGCTCAGGTAATTATACTCTAAGGTTCACAAAGATGAATCAAGCATTAAGTACACAACTAATGACCTATCGCATTACTAGATCATTAATCAACTAAGATAAGAAACAACCAATCAATATTCAATAATTAAGTTTCATACTTCCTAAGCAAACACACAAATAAATTAGCCGGACATGGAGAACATGCAAGCATACACAAATAATCAAAGACATAATTGAATTAATGAAGTAAAGACTTATCTTGGTGTAAGATAGGGTTTAAAACCCTAAAATACTGTACAAGACACCTTATGTTCGGTTTTAGGTTTTTACTCCAAAGACTCTCCACACAAAGACTGAAAAATTCGGATTTTATATATAAGATTACAATTGCGACGGCGTCACCTTATGTTTAGTGACGTCGTCGTGTCGCCGCCATTAGGGTTTCGTCTTGGCCACGTTAACCTTGCGACGGCGTCACCTTATGTCCGTGACGCCATCCTCTTCAGCTTCTCGACGTCGTGCGGATTGCATCTAGGCCGTCTGAGTAGCGACGGCCTACTCTTCCATAGCTAGACGTCGTCACTTGAAAATACGAGTTTTGAGACCTGTGTCGTCACAATAATTTTGGGACGGCGTCACAAAGTAGCACCTGACGCCGTCACCTTTTACTTTCAAAGAACTGGAGTGTCTCGATTTCGACTTTGGCCATTTTCTTCATATATTCTCGCCTTTTCGTCCAAATAAGTGCCATTCCAGCATTTTGCCTTCACGAGACCTAAAAAGTGAAAAGGAACGATATTGAGCAATAACGGATACAAAAGTGATCAAATAAGGACTTAAACGACCCTTCAAAATGGTACCTTTTAAAACCTTATCAAATATCCCTACACTTGTTATTTGCTTGTCCTCAAGCAAATGTGTTTTAGCCAATTAATTTATAAGTTAGGGGTCATGAAGCATTAAATTCAAAACGGTCCACAACACATATAAGCCCCGCAAAAGTCATAACAAGCACGGAAATTACATACTAGCACCTCACATGGGGTGTTTGGATAGTCACATCTCTCTCGGGTGTATAAATGAAATATAACAATATAGGAAATGGAAGATAAACACTCATTAACCGGTCCTAGTACATATTTTACCATAGGCTTGAGAATAGATCAAACCTCCATCGCTTTGGCGTAAGCACCTAGGAAAGACTATCAAAGAGGTCTTTAAAGGGTTGTAACGTTAGGCTTATGGTAGGGAAATAAGGGTTTGGTGGGATAGGCTATTTTGTGGTGGTAAGTCAAAAATCTCTATGTTAAATGCATATGAAGAATGGCGTTGCTAAGCCAAGACTCGACACTCTAAAACTCTATGTAACGGAAATAAACAAACATAAATTTAAAAGATAGACGTAGGATGGCAGCCCGTACGTCTTTTTTTTTTTTTTTTTTATCACTCTATTTTTTTTTCTTTACTCTATTTTTTTTCGATTTTTTTTTCATACACTTTTACTCTACCATCCTCTATGATAACATCAAAATACTAGGGATTTACAGGCATATCCCTACACTTGAGTTTTTATTACTCTAACACTAAATTGACCCGAATTGAAAAGATCAAAACACTTGGGGTACATTATTACGCAAACAAAGGGAATTTGAATTTAACGTTCCCTTCCCGTCATTTCATAAACTTTAACTTTTCCCATGAATCCCAATCATCCCAAAACTGTATACAAAGGATATGACTCGACTTAGCAACTTATGCAAGCAACTAGATAATTGAACTAAGGGTTTAGGGTGATAACAAACATTTGCACTAAAAGTGAGTGCATAAGGGGTAGGCTAAGGCGATTTGGGTGTATATTTGGGGGTGGGGTGTAAACAATGCTCTTCATTGATATTCCGGAAAAACCGAACCATCACGAGAACCGCAAAGGATAGGCTCGAGGGGTTAACTAGGGTATCGTGTACTAAAGATGAGTACAACGCAAAGGGTGTGGGGAATTACTCAACCGATGTGGAAGAAGTAATTATATTACAGGTATCAAACAAGGGTTTATCCTAATGCCTCTTATCATTTAGTTATTCCTAACTACACAAGTGTAATCTCACTTGCGATCTCGAATGCATCACAAAACAAGTTCTAGAATCTAATATACTACCGGTTCACACCCTAAGCATTGAAGATGAATGCTTTAATTCCTACTAATCTAAGGGCGATCCTCACATTTTGGGTGGAATTTGGGTGGTAAGGGTTTTTGTGCTAGTCATGCAACTTCCTATCCGTGAGACGCTTTTGTTAAGACTAATGGCCCACTCCTATATGTCATGAAAAATTTTAAATTTGGTGCCAAAATTACCCTAACCGACATTTTCTCATGGTTTATTACACAATCACAATTGGACAAAGCAAATAGTCAAGGATAAGTATAGTTTCAAAGTTCCCGTTTTATTTTCCCTCCCTACACTTAAACTGAACATTGTCCCCAATGTTCCCCGAAAGTATCAAAGTTATGATAAAAGAAGGTAATTAAAAACGAAAGAAACTAGTACTCCCCTGATTAGCTCGGTAGGATCCGTGTAAAGTGGTGGTTAAATTCTTTTCAAAGAAGAATTATTGCGTGAAAAGCTCCTTCCAATCTTATGTAACTTCTTCTTGACAAACTAAACCTGCACACTTGAAGAAAACAAACGAAACCTTCGCGTAAAATCGCCGGTAATAATATATATAAGACTCGATTTAAACTAGGATATAATGCTTGTGGAATGGATGTTTACAGAATTTCTAAGAAAATTAAGACCTGTAAAATTCCAAAAATTTATAAGTAGCACGAAAAACGAGAAAAAGTAATCTGATGTTTTTACTCCTTCGACGTCGTCAGGTTGCAATCTGACGCCGTTATCCTGACAAAAACTGGTCTGCGATTTTCTGGAAAAAATTATGGAAAATTTACATCTTTAGAATCTGGAAAAATTTTCTGCAAAACATTCATTATGACTCGATACAAGCATTTGACTCGAACAAACAAACATAAATATCTTTTAACTAATTGTTATTCTCATGTTTACGTTTCTTTTGAAAACGTGTGTAATCCTCCCTACACTTATCCCTTATGTAAAATACCTTTATATGCAATTAAGACGAGGTTAAAAACAAAATAAAGCATTTTTACAAATTTAAACATGAGGATAAACAATTAATAAAAGATATGTGACACTAACAAGCAAACAATTAAACATGGGTTGCCTCCCACGAAGCGCTTTTCTTTATTTAAGAGTCTTGTAGCTAGACTCATAGTCGTGCTCCTACGTTTCCTCACCACCGTCCTCTTGACGGCCTCTAATGGGGGATTCCATGTTGTAGAAGTGCCCTAAAATGCGCTTCTCTAAGAGTTCATCCTCTCCCCAATCGGTCCTGTATTCCGGTCCTAGGCTCAAGCAATCCTTGTAGAATCCGAAAATCTTACCCATAACATAATCAACACCTTTCTCCCTATCCTCATCATTCCTATAATTGACCGATAGTTTAAGTTCCTTTTCATCATTAGAGAGTGATGAAAACTTCTCAATCTTAAACGGCATTTGGTAAGCTATGTCATCGGTCTCATTCTTGAATCGCACTACTCCTAATGAGGGGTCATAGGTCATCCCGGTGCTTTCTATGAAAGGTTTTCCTAGAATAACATGGGACAAGCTAGGGTCTATGGCCGTGCTAATATCATCCACAATTATGAAGTCCGTAAGAAACGTGAAACTACCTACATAAACGGGCAATCCCTTAACTCTACCAAGAAAATTGCAACTAACATTAGGATCATTGGGGTCTTGCCTAGTTGGAATAGGCTTCTTCAATATCCAATTGTAGTAGGTGCTAGTCATTATGTTGATTGGGGACTTGCGATCAATGTAAGCTTTTGCCACAAAAAGGTGTCCTATGACACATGGTATGTTAAGATTCCAAGGGTTCCCAAACTTAATTCGAGGACTTTTCCTAACATACATGTGACGGAGGTCACGCACTAAGTGAGGGTGGCGAGATAGTTCTTCTTCCGTAGGAAATTTGTTGAAATAGTCAATGTCTACTTCATCTACTTCCTCGGGTATTTCCTCATCCAAAAGTGTATAGTCCTCTTCGTCATCAGGTTCAACTAAGGCGATGGTATTGACGAATTGGACATACTTTAGCTTGCTTGGATCCTTAATCTCAATGCCTGAAGGCTCGGGAGTTGAGATAGCACTAACCTTCTTATCACTAGCTATGGCTTTCAAAAGGTTGTCTATTTTCCTATCCATCTCGGCTTGTTGATTATTAAAGCGGTCCGAGAGCTTAGCCATTTGGGTTTCTTGGGATGCAACTAGGTTTTGCAACATCCCTTTGATGTTTTGTTGGTTAGGACCGTTAGGTGGGGGCCATGAGAAATCATTAGAAGTGAATTCTTTGGTTTGTCCCCAATAAAAGTCGGGCTTGTTTTTCCATGATTCACGGGTTTCATTGAAATTCCTAGGTCCGGGTGTTGTAGGGAATCTTCCTCCCGCTCCATTAATATCGCGAGGATGCGTAGTCAACGTGTTGTTCGGGGATCGGGTGCTAGTGTGCGTGTTATGAGGATCACAAAACGGCTCACACGAGGAAGAAGCTTTGTTCACATGGTGTGAAGATTTAGGATTTTCGTAGGAACTCATGAGGAATTTAACTTGATCTTCAAGTTCGATCATCCTACTTCGGGAGGAGGCAAGGAGATTGCCTTGACGGTTTTGGGCAGCTCACGGGGGTCATCCCAACTTTCGTTGTCATAGAGGGCGAGGTCCTCTATTATTTCCCATGATTCTTCTGCGGTGAAATCACTAAGTTTTCCACCGGCCGCTTGGTCAATGGATCGCTTAGTGGGAAAGTTGACATGATCATAAAAGATTTGGACTTGGAGCCAAAGATCAATGCCGTGATGAGGGACTTTATGAAGTAAGTCCTTGAATCGGGTCCATGCTTCGTAGAGATTCACCTTGACGTTGTTGGAACATCAAGATGTCATTCCTAAGCTTAGTGGTTCTCCCCGGTGGGAAAAATTGAGCAAGGAAGCGAGAGTTAAGATCATCCCAACTTGAGATGGAGCGGCGAGGAAGTCGCCAAGCCAATTACTAGCTTGGTCCCGTAGAGAGAATTGGAAGAGACGCAGGCGCGTGATCTCCCGAGTAGTAGCATCAAGGTCGATGGAATCGACGATTTTGAGAAAATCCCTCAGATGCTGATTTGGATCTTCGAACGAAGTCCATGGAATGCACATCCGTTTTGCACCAACCGGATGGTGTCGGATCGCAGGGCGTAGTTTGGGCTTGGTCGGGAAGCTCAATGGTGTTCCTATAGCCTAGGTGGCTTGGTCTTGAGTATTCACCAAGAGTACGGGCTCTTGGCGGGTCATTTGGTGGTGGGTTGATGAATGGTAGTGGGTTATCACCTTCCATGATGAAAAGGGATGAGGTTACGAACAAAGGTCACGAAGAAGGGGGATAGACTAAGAGAAAGCTAAAAATGAGAAAAATTTACTTGATAGGAATCAAGCAAAGAAACCTAAACGAGGTGGACTACTAATTAGCTATTCTATTCTCAGCCGGCGCCAAAACTTAATAACGCTACACGCCGTTAGGGTCAAAGGAACTTCCTTTTCTTCGAAAGCAAGTTTTATAACACCCTAAAGTGAACCTAATCGTTGTAGTGTAGTAATTAGGCTAAGCCACGGGTATTGATATCGTTCTCTAGGGGAATAGGAATGCTAGTAGGGAGTTACTACGCTAAGGTTAAGGTTGAGGAAGATTATTTTTTATCTTTTTATATTTTATGAAAAATGGAAAAGTACGAATCTCGGGTATTGGATTTGGGGGGGGGTTGGTATTTCTACCGATTACTCTACTATTATCTAATTATCTAAACTAAGGTTGTGGGAGTCTATGTCTAATTAATGTGTGTTCGTATGATAGTTTAAAGATGTGTTTACTTAGTTTGTATTACTCCTTAATTATCTCCTATTGATGGTTGAGTGTCACGCCCTTATTCCTAGTTGCGTTGTGTTTCTAAAGTTGTAGGGTATGCATTTCTCCCTAACTCTTTGAACTTACCAAAGGGTCTTGTCTACAAACCCACTAGAGATTATAGACTCCTACTCTAAGGCTCTCTTTGGATGGTTTAGCCTACAATTACTCAGGTAATTATACTCTAAGGTTCACAAAGATGAATCAAGCATTAAGTGCACAACGAATGACCTATCACATTACTAGATCATTAATCAACTAAGATAAGAAACAACCAATCAATATTCAATAATTAAGTTTCATACTTCCTAAGCAAACACACAAATAAATTAGCCGGACATGGAGAACATGCAAGCATACACACAAATAATCAAAGACATAATTGAATTAATGAAGTAAAGACTTATCTTGGTGTAAGATAGGGTTTAAAACCCTAAAATACTGTACAAGACACCTTATGTTCGGTTTTAGGTTTTTACTCCAAAGACTCTCCACACAAAGACTGAAAAATTTGGATTCTATATATAAGATTACAATTGCGACGGCGTCACCTTATGTTTAGTGACGCCGTCGTGTCGCCGCCATTAGGGTTTCGTCTTGGCCACGTTAACCTTGCGACGGCGTCACCTTATGTCCGTGGCGCCGTCCTTCTTCTTCGACGTCGTCTGATTGCATCTAGGCCGTCTGAGTAGCGACGGCCTACTCTTCCATAGCTAGACGTCATCACTTGAAAATACGAGTTTTGAGACCTGTGTCGTCACAATAATTTTGGGACGGCGTCACAAAGTAGCACCTGACGCCGTCACCTTCTACTTTCAGCAACTGTGAGTGTCTCGATTTCGACTTTGGCCATTTTCTTCATATATTCGCGCCTTTTCGTCCAAATAAGTGCCATTCCAGCATTTTGCCTTCACGAGACCTAAAAAGTGAAAAGGAACGATATTAAGCAATAACGGATACAAAAGTGATCAAATAAGGACTTAAACGACCCTTCAAAATGGTACCTTTTAAAACCTTATCAATGACCCCAACCATCACTCCATGTTACTTGAGCCCACACTCAATGTTGTCAGATTTAAGGACTCAACAACGAAGAAACAAGGTGCGGTGTTACCATATTGCCTTCTTACTGATGCCATCAAGGGACTTCAATCGTACAAACGCTATCTGGAAGCAGTTGAATCAGGCAAAGTGGGGTTCATAGATGAAAAGTCGTCTGGTACACCTGTTTGGAAGACCAGGAGAGGCAGTGCTGGAAGTAATGCGAGCACTGAGAGTACAAGAAAGTATCCTAAGAGAACTCACACACTCAAAAAGAGAGTTCCGTTAAAGGAGGCCATCCCTATTCCCAAACCAGAACTAAAACTAATGGACGAGGACTCGAGAGGACACTGAAAGCGACGAAGAGATTATCTAATCTAATCCGCCATGATGACACACTAACAGTTGCAAAACCTCTAAGTCCCAAGGCCGATAAAGGGAAAACTCCAGTGCTAGAGCAGGAAGAAGAGAGCTCAGAAGAAGAGCCACTGGATGAAGACAAAGACTACAGAAAAAAGGTAAAGAATCTCAGACTCCAACATGTTGCTCAGAAATTCAACCTAAAACAAACTCGTGGCCCAGAGGGTTCAAGTGGTTGTGCACTAACCACACCAGTTTCTGATGCGGTTAATCAACCCGATAAGGGAACTGGTACCACCACCCACGAATCAGAACAAAAGCAACTAGAGGATGAGATTATTTTTGACTTTGAGGAATGATGAGTGTCTAAATACTCATCATTTTTGTTCCTTCTACACTGCAAAAACAGTCAAAAACACTTTGAAAAGTCTCCAAAAGACAGAAAAAATATTTAGACTGTATTTTATGCAATAATTGTCAAAATCTAGTCCCTGGTTATTCAAAACATGTAATTTTTCATAAAAGGCCCTCAGGAATTTTTAAGTTGTCAAATTTAGCCTTATAAAGTCTAGTTTTGCAAAATGACAACTTGAGTCCTTGGAATTTTAAAGATTGACAAAAATTACCTCGGGACATTTTTAATTTGAAAATTATCATTTTTGGTCCTTGGAAAAATTAATCTTGTCATAATTGGTCCTTATAATAATCTTTGTAAAATTACATTTTTGGTCCCTCAAGAATTGGTGAATTACAAATATGGTCCTTGGAATTTTCAAAGATGACAAGATTGGTCCTTGGAAGACATTTTCAGAAATACATGAGTGGTCCCTGGATTTTCAGAATAGACACCTTTGGTCCTTGTGTTACTTAAATACCAAATCAAAACCGGATCCAAACATAACCCAAACCCAATTAATAAACCCAAACTTAACCCATAACCCGTCTCCCCCTTTCCCTCCTTTTTCTCTCTTCTTTCCCTGACATCCACCATTCTTTACCCAGAAAATCCCAGCACTCCTGACACACTCAACCCCATGGATGGCTCGGATTGTTTTTGAAGAGCACCTAACTGCTAGATGGTCAGGATCAATTCAAGAAGCACAAGCTCTCACTTGAAGACCTCTACTAGTATAAATAAGAAGCTTTGTAAGCCTTTAAAAGGCAGTAGGAATTAGTTTTAAAAAAATAGTTTTTAGATTTATTTCAGTATTGTAAGTTTTTAATTAATGAAAGTTTTATTTTATTCACAAGTCTGTTTTTACAAATTCTGTCCAAAAAGTAGTCATTAAGCACTTGTCAAAAGTGCTTATTAGTAAGTTTATTTTGCTTGTTATTAATCATTTTCACCTTATTATTAAGTATTCATAAAAAGTTCATAGAGTCTAGTACCTGAAATCAGTTTTAAAAGTGTTTTACACCCTGTACAGGGGTGTTTGGTTTAAGCTTATTTTGGGAACAAAAAGTTGTTTTTACCCGTTTGACTTTCAAAGCAAAACTCAGTTTAAGGCTCTCAGTTAGTTTTAGAAGTTTGAAATTGGTTTATCTAAGTTTGGCCAAGTTTGCTTTATAAAAAGTTTTGTCTCAACAATTTTCTGCCCAACAAGAACAGCAGCCACAGCTGCTGTTCTAAGGCTTTTTAACGAGCTTTTTAGTGGTCTAAATATTTTCAAATTTGCTTTTCTTGCATCTCTACATTCCCATCCTTATATGTCCTTAGTTTATTTGCACTAGGTATTACTTTCGCTTAGTTATTTTTGCTCTCAAAAACTGCCATTTGCCATCTTATGTAACTGTTACATCAGACACAATAGTGCTCACAAGCTCCTTTTTACTAGTCCATATTTAGCTTATTTAAGTTCACCTGTAGCTGGAAATTAGTTTTTTTTAGCAAGCCTACTATATCAAATTTAGATGTTGTAGTTTTTTTTTGGGAGTTAGGTGCTCAATAGGTAGCTTATTTTTTTTAGCCAAAAATAGCCTCATAAAGCTGTTTTGGACTGCACACCCAACAGTAGTCTTGCCATAGTTATCTTTTTAGCTTGTTAGTAGTTATTTTTAGCTTATTTAGGTTCACTATATGCCTTTTAGTTAGATTTGTTAGATCATAGTTTGATTAAGTGCTTATTGATTGTTGTTTAGAGCTTTTCCCTTAGCCTATTAATCCTTAACAGCCCCTTAGTTTTTAGTTTAGCCTTAATTCCGTAAAACAGCTTATCTCCCATTTGTCACTGCTTAATTTTGAATTCCCTCAGCTTATTTTGTTCCTACTTTAAAGCCTTGACTCATCTCTTCTACAGGATAGCTTAATTTGCTCAATTGAGTTTAAAAAGTTTGTTCAAGGGGTGTTTGGTTATTTCTGTCTAACTGTTGGAACATAAGCTGTATAAACAGCTTATTGTGAGGTTTTAACAAAAGAGTTTTCACAAAAAGGTTTCAATGCTTTTGCAACTTCAAATCTGTGAAATCAAAAATCAAAAAATAAAATAAAGTTGCCAAAAAGAGGGTGCACAGATTCGAACCTGTGCCCTCCTGGTCTCCCTTGCACGGCACACAGCAAACACCTCAACACCATCTGCCCTTGCGTTAAAGTGTCAAGTCAATTTTTAACCAAACTTTGTGGATTTTTAATTCACTCAATTCTGAGTCAATCTTGCTGAAATTTAGGACTTAAGATCTTTGGTTGGTGATCTACAGCTAGGTATTTGTAGTTTATTTTTGTGATTTTTCTAGATAGCTTAATATAGTGCTTAAAGTAGGGCCTTAGAGGCCGTTTGGCATATAGTTATTAAAATCTGGTCGCGAGTTTTTTTTCTGTAGCTTGTGCTTTTTAGGTTCCCATCAGTTGAATTAGCTCATTTTAGGTTAGATTTAGGCTTTAGTAGCTTATGGTAGCTTATAGTTAGCTTTTAGCTTATTACAAGTGCTTATTCAAACTGCTTATTTGCCCAATTCAGCTTATTAGTGGGCTTATCTAACTTTTTATATTTTTCCTAGGCTTAGAATAATATTTTAGATTTTCCTGTAAAGTCTCATAATTTTTACTGTTCATTTGTTATTTTTCTTAATTTTAATTAGTTTAAATTAGTTTTTTAATTAATAATAATTATTTAAAAAGTCTAAAAAATATATTTTCAGTTTTAAAATAACTTTTATAATATTTTAGATTTTTCTAAGTCATAATTTCACTTTTCTAGCTTTATTTCATATTTTCTTATATTTTAGGGTATTATTAAATAGTTAAAAATAGTTTTTAATTAATAATAATTAGATAAATAGTTTTAAAAATAATTTTCTTTTTCTTAAAATTTTCTCTTATCATTAGGTTTGTAAAAATTTCATTTTTATATTTTTAGGATTAATATTGTTTCAGTTCACATTTTCTTTTGTACGCTATTCGTAGTTTTTAATTTAAATTTATAAAGGAAAATCAAGAAAACATCATTTTAAAAATAGTGATAGCGTTTATTTAATATAATTTAGCTTTTTAATTTTCTTTCATTTTTCCTTTGTCATCTAGTATCAATCACAAACCTCTTCCCGTTCAATATCACCCGATCACTATATCGTTTGATTATTCATCGCACAGCTCGTTTGGGACTTAACACTGGGAAACACTAAACTCCTCTAGATCTTCATTGCATTGTTTCTGAGCTGTTTGAAGTTTATTACGGTTGACCATTCACAAGTGGTTAGCTTGTGTGATAAACTTTACGGTTTGGAGCCAATCAAATTTTGGCGCCGCTGCCGGGGAGCTGTGCTAATTATCTTACGCTTAGCAGATTAGTGATTCGAATATTCACTCTTTGTTTATAGCATCTATATCTATATATATTTTCTTATAAAAAATCCAAAAATCCAAAAACATCTTAAAACATATAAAACACAAAAATATTTTTCTTTTGTTTCTACATATATATAAATCAAAAAAACCAAAAAGATTTTCTTTCTTATTTTTATAAAATGTTTATCCAAAAATCCAAAAATATCCATCTTTACCCTCTCACATCTTTGATTCTTCATCCCTACCCCTCTGAAAACATTTGATTCTTTCTATGTCTTATCCTCACCCTCTTGGTTGTCAATGGTGTGGTGGTCCTTATAATGGTGGCAATTGCCCCAGTTGTAGCATGGTGGAATCAGAAACGGTCAGATCTATAAAGATCCTATTCCTACCATAACACAACTGATTTATTCCTTCATTACCACATTGTGAGACTCAAGCAGTTTATTGTTGTAGTACTTGTGGTGGTTCACCTCCGCTTCGATTGTCAATCTGGAAACACGCTTGTCTATGAGCGGTTCGATAACAATTATGACTACCACACATATAACTCCACGGCCACATCAGTTTTCTTGTTGTAGTATTGTGGAGGTTCACATCTTTGTAGTTTCCTCGATTGTCAAACAAGGAATCCATTTCCTTGTAACAATTACGAATCTTCGTATCATAACCAACCTCTACAGTACCAAATGAATCAGGCACCACCTCTACTGAGCCACTTCTCAAAATCTTCTCCTTGATCTTTTGGATTTAGTGAAAGATTTGAAGGAATGTAAACATTCCCAAGATAATCCAAATCAAAAATCCATGGAAGAATTGTTAGCTGAAGAGCAAGCTGCTAAAATAAATTCCCAAATTGCGTTTGAAAAATCTATTAGGGAATCAATTGCAAAAGACCCGCAAGATCTAGCTCTCAATTTCGTTTTATTCCGATGACGGTGATGATGAGGATACACTTGATATCCTTCAATTCTATAAAGATTCATCAAGTTCATCAGTTGATATCCCGGCAGTTGAGATTCATTCTCAAACAACTGCTATCACACCCGAGGTTCACACTCACTCTCTGAGCATGGGGGACGAGCATCTTGACACTGTTCCTGAAAAGGAATCGGACGAATTCATAAAGTCTAGTGTTGAGAACCTTGTCCCAATCCCAAGAGAGTCGCAGGGAATTCTCGAGCATTTGTGTGATATCCCTACCCCTCTTGTCTTCCCAAAAGATCATGTTGAGTTGTTCTCCGATTCTGATGATGATGATTCGTTGTCTTGTGGAGACATCGTTTATGTGGAAGATTTACCTTCTGAGCTTGTTTGCTTAGAAGAAGAGAATGATGAAGTTACTGACACTGAAATCAAAGATGAAGCTCTTCGTCTTATATTATTGAATGTTAATCTTCTCATTTCTAGAATCGAGGCTTTCAAAGAGAAACCTATTTCATCTCCTATCCCCATTAAGGGTAGTGACATTCTTTCCGATGATTCTAATCCGGAAATGAAAGCCCTCTGTTTTGATAATATGGGAGAGAAGATTAGTGGCAGTACCACTTCTCATTCTCATAATTCTTCCCCATTATGAATCATTTACATTGGAGGAGTTCACCGGTGAACCTACTCATATCAATTCTGAATATGATTCATTCACCTTCAAGGAGTTCTCAGATGAACTCATTCATATCATATCTCGCGGAGTATGATAATTTCTACTTTGATCTAGACACACCCATAATATGTCTTGATCAAGCAAGCTTAACTGATGAGATTCATGAAACTATGAATTCTCCTATTGAGGATGAAGAGTTAGTCATGATTTTTATCATGATTTTCTTTCTTTTCTTCATATATTCTGTCACTTCTCCTGTTCTTCACTCCTTCGGGAATGAAGACATTATCTTTGATCCCGGCATTTCCATGTACCATTATCTTGAGCCGGGAATATATCTCATCGGTGTGGAAGTTTCACGTGCTTCAAATGTTTGTCCAAACATCTTGAATGAAAGTCCGATTGAATTTGTCTCTTCCACTTACTTCCCCATGAACCAATTAATTCGGGGTCGAGTCAAGCTAGCGACTCGGGAATCAAAAACAGTAGCACACTATATTGGTTTTCACCCGTATTCTCGACTTCTTTCTATTTTACCACCTAGTGTGGGGAGTTGCCCGTTGTATATAAGTTTCATGAAAAAAAAAAAAAAAAACTTTTCACAAAAAATGGTTGTAGTATTTCCTTTTACGTTCTCGGTTTTGCATAACAGCGGTACTTTGAATATTGAGGGCAATATTCATTTCTAGTGTGTGGGGGAATTCTCACGAATTTTATTATATAATTATACCACCCAATTCCCCCATTTTTGGCCAAATTTTTTTTTGTAGTAAGTGTTTGCACTTACTCAGCTTACGGTTATCAATCCGCCATGTCTAATAAACAAAAGGATTGGCTAATCCAAGAGCAAACGGCTCTTGGTAAAGATATCTCAAATCCGTTGACGGCTTGCAATTTGCCCAAAATTGTATGGTGTTCAGCCACCATATCTTTAATTAGTGAAGAGTTGGCTAGCCCGCAAGTTTATGGCTTGTGGTAAAGGCAGTTGGAAAACCATAATTGGTAATCGACTCACCAAAAATATTTTATCTAAGAGTTGGCTAGTCCAGAAGCAAACGGCTTCTGGTAAAGACAAATCAAATCCGTTGAAAGCTGGTGATTTGCTCAAAATCATTTGGTTATCATTGTACCAAGGTTCTTACTTGAACTAAAACAATTGGCTACTCCAGAAGTAATGGCTTTTGGTAAAGAGATTCAAATCCATTAAGTTTTTTCAAAAGATTGCTAGGGACTAGCAATAGTTTAGTGTGGGGGATTGATGAGTGTCTAAATACTCATCATTTTTGTTCCTTCTACACTGCAAAAACAGTCAAAACACTTTGAAAAGTCTCAAAAAGACTGAAAAAATATTTAGAAGCGTATTTTATGCAATAATTGTCAAAATCTAGTCCCTGGTTATTCAAAACATGTAATTTTTCATAAAAGGCCCTCAGTAATTTTTAAGTTGTCAAATTTAGCCTTATAAAGTCTAGTTTTGCAAAATGACAACTTGAGTCCTTGGAATTTTAAAGATTGACAGAAATTACCCCGGGACATTTTTAATTTGAAAATTATCATTTCTGGTCCTTGGAAAAATTAATCTTGTCATAATTGGTCCTTATAATAATCTTTGTAAAATTACATTTTTGGTCCCTCAAGAATTGGTGTATTACAAATATGGTCCTTGGAATTTTCAAAGATGACAAGATTGGTCCTTGGAAGACATTTTCAGAAATACATGAGTGGTCCTTGGATTTTCAGCATAGACACCTTTGGTCCTTGTGTTACTTAAATACCAAATCCCAACCGGATCCAAACATAACCCAAACCCAATTAATAAACCCAAACTTAACCCACAACCCGTCTCCCCCTTTCCCTCCTTTTTCTCTCTTCTTTCCCTGACATCCACCATTCTTTACCCAGAAAATCCCAGCACTCCTGACACACTCAACCCCATGGATGGCTCGGATTGTTTTTGAAGAGCACCTAACTGCTAGATGGTCAGGATCAATTCAAGAAGCACAAGCTCTCACTTGAAGACCTCTACTAGTATAAATAAGAAGCTTTGTAAGCCTTTAAAAGGCAGTAGGAATTAGTTTTAAAAAAATAGTTTTTAGATTTATTTCAGTATTGTAAGTTTTTAATTAATGAAAGTTTTATTTTATTCACAAGTCTGTTTTTACAAATTCTGTCCAAAAAGTAGTCATTAAGCACTTGTCAAAAGTGCTTATTAGTAAGTTTATTTTGCTTGTTATTAATCATTTTCACCTTATTATTAAGTATTCATAAAAAGTTCATAGAGTCTAGTACCTGAAATCAGTTTTAAAAGTGTTTTACACCCTGTACAGGGGTGTTTGGTTTAAGCTTATTTTGGGAACAAAAAGTTGTTTTTACCCGTTTGACTTTCAAAGTCAAACTCAGTTTAAGACTCTCAGTTAGTTTTAGAAGTTTGAAATTGGTTTATCTAAGTTTGGCCAAGTTTGCTTTATAAAAAGTTTTGTCTCAACAATTTTCTGCCCAACAAGAACAGCAGCCACAGCTGCTGTTCTAAAACTTTTAACTTGAGCTTTTTAGTGGTCTAAATATTTTCAAATTTGCTTTTCTTGCATCTCTACATTCCCATCCTTATATGTCCTTAGTTTATTTGCACTAGGTATTACTTTCGCTTAGTTATTTTTGCTCTCAAAAACTACCATTTGCCATCTTATGCAACTGTTACATCAGACACAATAGTGCTCACAAGCTCCTTTTTACTAGTCCATATTTAGCTTATTTAAGTTCACCTGTAGCTGGAAATTAGTTTTTTTTAGCAAGCCTACTATATCAAATTTAGATGTTGTAATTTTTTTTTGGGAGTTAGGTGCTCAATAGGTAGCTTATTTTTTTTAGCCAAAAATTGCCTCATAAAGCTGTTTTGGACTGCACACCCAACAGTAGTCTTGCCATAGTTATCTTTTTAGCTTGTTAGTAGTTATTTTTAGCTTATTTAGGTTCACTATATGCCTTTTAGTTAGATTTGTTAGATCATAGTTTGATTAAGTGCTTATTGATTGTTGTTTAGAGCTTTTCCCTTAGCCTATTAATCCTTAACAGCCCCTTAGTTTTTAGTTTAGCCTTAATTCCGTAAAACAACTTATCTCCCATTTGTCACTGCTTAATTTTGAATTCCCTCAGCTTATTTTGTTCCTACTTTAAAGCCTTGACTCATCTCTTCTACAGGATAGCTTAATTTGCTCAATTGAGTTTAAAAAGTTTGTTCAAGGGGTGTTTGGTTATTTCTGTCTAACTGTTGGAACATAAGCTGTATAAACAGCTTATTGTGAGGTTTCAACAAAAGAGTTTTCACAAAAAGGTTTCAATGCTTTTGCAACTTCAAATCTGTGAAATCAAAAATCAAAAAATAAAATAAAGTTGCCAAAAAGAGGGTGCACAGATTCGAACCTGTGCCCTCCTGGTCTCCCTTGCACGGCACACAGCAAACACCTCAACACCATCTGCCCTTGCGTTAAAGTGTCAAGTCAATTTTTAACCAAACTTTGTGGATTTTTAATTCACTCAATTCTGAGTCAATCTTGCTGAAATTTAGGACTTAAGATCTTTGGTTGGTGATCTACAGCTAGGTATTTGTAGTTTATTTTTGTGATTTTTCTAGATAGCTTAATATAGTGCTTAAAGTAGGGCCTTAGAGGCCGTTTGGCATATAGTTATTAAAATCTGGTCGCGAGTTTTTTTTCTGTAGCTTGTGCTTTTTAGGTTCCCATCAGTTGAATTAGCTCATTTTAGGTTAGATTTAGGCTTTAGTAGCTTATGGTAGCTTATAGTTAGCTTTTAGCTTATTACAAGTGCTTATTCAAAGCTGCTTATTTGCCCAATTCAGCTTATTAGTGGGCTTATCTAACTTTTTATATTTTTCTTAGCCTTATAATATTATTTTAGAATTTCCTGTAAAGTCTCATAATTTTTACTGTTCATTTGTTATTTTTCTTAATTTTAATTAGTTTAAATTAGTTTTTAATTAATAATAATTATTTAAAAAAGTCTAAAAAATATATTTTCAGTTTTAAAATAACTTTTATAATATTTTAGATTTTTCTAAGTCATAATTTCACTTTTCTAGCTTTATTTCATATTTTCTTATATTTTAGGGTATTATTAAATAGTTAAAATAGTTTTTAATTAATAATAATTAGATAAATAGTTTTAAAAAATAATTTTCTTTTTCTAAAAATTTTCTCTTATCATTAGGTTTGTAAAAATTTCATTTTTATATTTTTAGGATTAATTTTGTTTCAATTTCACATTTTCTTTTGCGTTCACGTAGTTTTAATTTAAATTTATAAAAGGAAAATCAAGAAAACATCATTTTAAAAAATAGTGATAGCGTTTATTTAATATAATTTAGCTTTTTAATTTTCTTTCATTTTTCCTTTGTCATCTAGTATCAATCACAAACCTCTTCCCGTTCATTATCACCCGATCACTATCGTTTGATTATTCACATAGCAATTCGTTGGGACTTAACGACCTGGGGAAACACTAAACTCCTCTAGATCTTCATTGCATTGTTTCTGAGCTGTTTGAAGTTTATTACGGTTGACCATTCACAAGTGGTTAGCTTGTGTGATAAACTTTACGGTTTGGAGCCAATCAAATTTTGGCGCCTTACGGCTGTGCTAATTATCTTACGCTTAGCAGATTAGTGATTCGAATATTCACTCTTTGTTTATAGCATCTATATCTATATATATTTTCTTATAAAAAATCCAAAAATCCAAAAACATCTTAAAACATATAAAACACAAAAATATTTTTCTTTTGTTTCTACATATATATAAATCAAAAAAACCAAAAAGATTTTCTTTCTTATTTTTATAAAATGTTTATCCAAAAATCCAAAAATATCCATCTTTACCCTCTCACATCTTTGATTCTTCATCCCTACCCCTCTGAAAACATTTGATTCTTTCTATGTCTTATCCTCACCCTCTTGGTTGTCAATGGTGTGGTGGTCCTTATAATGGTGGCAATTGCCCTAGTTATAGCATGGTGGAATCGAGAAACGGGTGATCTATAACCAGGATCCCTATTCCTACCATAACACAACTGATTTATTCCTTCGGCTACCACTTTGTGAGACTCAGCAGTTTTCTTATTGTGAGTCTGTGTGTGGTTCACACTCCATTCGATTGTCAATCGGAAACACGCTTGTCTATGGCGGTTTCGATAACAATTATGACTACCACACATATAACTCACAGCCACATCAGTTTTACTGTTGTGAGTATTGTGGAGGTTCACACACTGTAGCTCGATTGTCAAACAAGAATCCATTTCCTTGTAACAATTACGACTCTTCATATCATAACCAACCTCTACAGTACCAAGTGAATCAGGCACCACCCTGGCTGAGCCACTTCCTCAAAATCTTCTCCTTGATCTTTTGGATTTAGTGAAAGATTTGAAGGAATGTAAACATTCCCAAGATAATCCAAATCAAAAATCTATGGAAGAATTGTTAGGCTAAGAGCAAGCCTGCTAAAATAAATTCCCAAATTGCGTTTGAAAAATCTATTAGGGAATCAATTGCAAAAGAAAGCGACGAGATCTAGCTCTCAATTTCGTTTTATTCCTGATGACAGTGATGATGAGGATGCACTTGATATCCTTCAATTCTATAAAGATTCATCAAGTTCATCGAGATGATATCCCAGCGGTTGAGATTCATTCTCAAACAAGCTGCTATCACACCGAGGTTCACACTCACTCTCGAGCATGGGGGACGAGCATCTTGACACTGTTCCTAAAAGGAATCGGACGAATTCATAAAGTCTAGTGTTGAGAACCTTGTCCCAATCCCAAGAGAGTCGCAGGGAATTCTCGAGCATTTGTGTGATATCCCTACCCCTCTTGTCTTCCCAAAAGATCATGTTGAGTTGTTCTCCGATTCTGATGATGATGATTCGTTGTCTTGTGGAGACATCGTTTATGTGGAAGATTTACCTTCTGAGCTTGTTTGCTTAGAAGAAGAATGATGAAGTTTCGACACTAAAATCAAAGATGAAGCTCTTCGTCTTACATTATTGAATGTTAATCTTCTCATTTCTAGAATCGAGGCTTTCAAAGAGAAACCTATTTCATCTCCTATCCCCATTAAGGGTAGTGACATTCTTTCCGATGATTCTAATCCGGAAATGAAAGCCCTCTGTTTTGATAATATGGGAGAGAAGATTAGTGGCAGTACACTTTTCATTCTCATAATTCTCTCCCCAATTATGAATCATTTACATTGGAGGAGTTCACCGGTGAACCCCACTCATATCAATTCTGAATATGATTCATTCACCTTCAAGGAGTTCTCAGATGAACTCATTCATATCATATCTCCGCCGGAGTATGATAATTTCTACTTTGATCTAGACACACCCATTATATGTCTTGATCAAGCAAGCTTACTGATGAGATTCATGAAACTATGAATTCTCCTATTGAGGATGAAGAGTTAGTCATGATTTTTATCATGATTTTCTTTCTTTTCTTCATATATTCTGTCACTTCTCCTATTCTTCACTCCTTCGGGAATGAAGACATTATCTTTGATCCCGGCATTTCCATGTACCATTATCTTGAGCCGGGAATATATCTCATCGGTGTGGAACTTTCACGTGCTTCAAATGTTTGTCCAAACATCTTGAATGAAAGTCCGATGGAGATTGTCTCTTCCACTTACTTCCCCATGAACCAATTAATTCGGGGTCGAGTCAAGCTAGCGACTCGGGAATCAAAAACAGTAGCACACTATATGGGTTTTCACCCGTATTTCTGACTTCTTTCTACCACCCTAGTGTGGGGAGTTGCCCTTATTTGTTGTATATAAGTTTCATGAAAAAAAAAAATTCACAAAAATGGTTGTAGTATTTCCCTTTTACGTTCTATTTAGGCATAACAGTAGGTACTTTGAATATTGAGGACAATATTCATTTCTAGTGTGGGGGGAATTCTCATGAATTTTATCATGTAATTATACCACCCAATTTCCCCATTTTTGGCCAAATTTTTTTTTTTGGAGTAAGTGTTTTGCACTTACTCAGCTTATGGTTATCATTCCGCCATGTCTAATAAACAAAAGGATTGGCTAATCCGAGGAAGCAAGCGGCTCTTGGTAAAGATATCTCAAATCCGTTGACGGCTTGCAATTTGCCCAAAATTGTATGGTGTTCAACTCACCATATCTTTAATTAGTGAAGAGTTGGCTAGCCCGCAAGTTTATGGCTTGTGGTAAAGGCGGTTGGAAAACCATAATTGGTAATCGACTCACCAAAGATATTTTATCTAAGAGTTGGCTAGTCGGAAGCAGAAAGCGGCTTCGGTAAAGACAAATCAAATCCGTTGAAAGCTGGTGATTTGCTCAAAATCATTTGGTTATCATTGTACCAAGGTTCTTACTTGAACTAAAACAATTGGCTACTCCCGAAGTAATGGCTTTTGGTAAAGAGATTCAAATCCATTAAGTTTTCTCAAAAGATTGCTAGGGACTAGCAATAGTTTAGTGTTGGGGATTGATGAGTGTCTAAATACTCATCATTTTTGTTCCTTCTACTTTGCAAAAGCAGTCAAAAAACTTTGAAAAGTCTCAAAGAGACAGAAAAAATATTTAGACTGTATTTTATGCAATAATTGTCAAAATCTAGTCCCTGGTTATTCAAAACATGTAATTTTTCATAAAAGGCCCTCGGGAATTTTTAAGTTGTCAAATTTAGCCTTATAAAGTCTAGTTTTGCAAAATGACAACTTGAGTCCTTGGAATTTTAAAGATTGACAGAAATTACCTCGGGACATTTTAATTTGAAAATTATCATTTTTGGTCCTTGGAAAAATTAATCTTGTCATAATTGGTCCTTATAATAATCTTTGTAAAATTACATTTTGGTCCTCAAGAATTGGTGAATTACAAATATGGTCCTTGGAATTTTCAAAGATGACAAGATTGGTCCTTGGAAGACATTTTCAGAAATACATGAGTGGTCCCTGGATTTTCAGAATAGACACCTTTGGTCCTTGTGTTACTTAAATACCAAATCCAAACCGGATCCAAACATAACCCAAACCCAATTAATAAACCCAAACTTAACCCACAACCCGTCTCCCCCTTTCCCTCCTTTTTCTCTCTTCTTTCCTGACACCCCACCATTCTTTGCCCAGAAAATCCCAGCACTCCTGACACACTCAACCCCATGGATGGCTCGGATTGTTTTTGAAGAGCACCTAACTGCTTGATGGTCAGGATCAATTCAAGAAGCACAAGCTCTCACTTGAAGACCTCTACTAGTATAAATAAGAAGCTTTGTAAGCCTTTAAAAGGCAGTAGGAATTAGTTTTAAAAAATAGTTTTAGATTTATTTCAGTATTGTAAGTTTTTAATTAATGAAAGTTTTATTTTATTCACAAGTCTGTTTTTACAAATTCTGTCCTAAAAGTAGTCATTAAGCACTTGTCAAAAGTGCTTATTAGTAAGTTTATTTTGCTTGTTATTAATCATTTTCACCTTATTATTAAGTATTCATAAAAAGTTCATAGAGTCTAGTACCTGAAATCAGTTTTAAAAGTGTTTTACACCCTGTACAGGGGTGTTTGGTTTAAGCTTATTTTGGGAACAAAAAGTTGTTTTTACCCGTTTGACTTTCAAAGCAAAACTCAGTTTAAGGCTCTCAGTTAGTTTTAGAAGTTTGAAATTGGTTTATCTAAGTTTGGCCAAGTTTGCTTTATAAAAAGTTTTGTCTCAACAATTTTCTGCCCAACAAGAACAGCAGCCACAGCTGCTGTTCTAAGGCTTTTTAACGAGCTTTTTAGTGGTCTAAATATTTTCAAATTTGCTTTTCTTGCATCTCTACATTCCCATCCTTATATGTCCTTAGTTTATTTGCACTAGGTATTACTTTCGCTTAGTTATTTTTGCTCTCAAAAACTGCCATTTGCCATCTTATGTAACTGTTACATCAGACACAATAGTGCTCACAAGCTCCTTTTTACTAGTCCATATTTAGCTTATTTAAGTTCACCTGTAGCTGGAAATTAGTTTTTTTTAGCAAGCCTACTATATCAAATTTAGATGTTGTAGTTTTTTTTTGGGAGTTAGGTGCTCAATAGGTAGCTTATTTTTTTTAGCCAAAAATAGCCTCATAAAGCTGTTTTGGACTGCACACCCAACAGTAGTCTTGCCATAGTTATCTTTTTAGCTTGTTAGTAGTTATTTTTAGCTTATTTAGGTTCACTATATGCCTTTTAGTTAGATTTGTTAGATCATAGTTTGATTAAGTGCTTATTGATTGTTGTTTAGAGCTTTTCCCTTAGCCTATTAATCCTTAACAGCCCCTTAGTTTTTAGTTTAGCCTTAATTAGGTGAAAACAGCTTATCTCCCATTTGTCACTGCTTAATTTTGAATTCCCTCAGCTTATTTTGTTCCTACTTTAAAGCCTTGACTCATCTCTTCTACAGGATAGCTTAATTTGCTCAATTGAGTTTAAAAAGTTTGTTCAAGGGGTGTTTGGTTATTTCTGTCTAACTGTTGGAACATAAGCTGTATAAACAGCTTATTGTGAGGTTTCAACAAAAGAGTTTTCACAAAAAGGTTTCAATGCTTTTGCAACTTCAAATCTGTGAAATCAAAAATCAAAAAATAAAATAAAGTTGCCAAAAAGAGGGTGCACAGATTCGAACCTGTGCCCTCCTGGTCTCCCTTGCACGGCACACAGCAAACACCTCAACACCATCTGCCCTTGCGTCAAAGTGTCAAGTCAATTTTTAACCAAACTTTGTGGATTTTTAATTCACTCAATTCTGAGTCAATCTTGCTGAGATTTAGGACTTAAGATCTTTGGTTGGTGATCTACAGCTAGGTATTTTTAGTTTATTTTTGTGATTTTTCTAGATAGCTTAATATAGTGCTCAAAGTAGGGCCTTAGAGGCCGTTTGGCATATAGTTATTAAAATCTGGTCGCGAGTTTTTTTTTCTGTAGCTTGTGCTTTTTAGGTTCCCATCAGTTGAATTGCTCATTTTAGGTTAGATTTAGGCTTTAGTAGCTTATGGTAGCTTATAGTTAGCTTTTAGCTTATTACAAGTGCTTATTCAAACTGCTTATTTGCCTAATTCAGCTTATTAGTGGGCTTATCTAACTTTTTATATTTTTCCTAGGCTTAGAATAATATTTTAGATTTTCCTGTAAAGTCTCATAATTTTACTGTTCATTTGTTATTTTTCTTAATTTTAATTAGTTTAAATTAGTTTTTAATTAATAATAATTATTTAAAAAGTCTAAAAATATATTTTCAGTTTTAAAATAACTTTTATAATATTTTAGATTTTTCTAAGTCATAATTTCACTTTTCTAGCTTTATTTCATATTTTCTTATATTTTAGGGTATTATTAAATAGTTAAAAATAGTTTTAATTAATAATAATTAGATAAATAGTTTTAAAAATAATTTTCTTTTTCTAAAAATTTTCTCTTATCATTAGGTTTGTAAAAATTTCATTTTTGTATTTTTAGGATTAATATCTTGTTTCAATTTCACATTTTCTTTTAATGTTACGTAGTTTTAATTTAAATTTATAAAAGAAAAATCAAGAAAACATCATTTTAAAAATAGTGATAGCGTTTATTTAATATAATTTAGCTTTTTAATTTTCTTTCATTTTTCCTTTGTCATCTAGTATCAATCACAAACCTCTTCCCGTTCATTATCACCCGATCACTATACGTTTGATTATTCAATCAAGATGTCACCTCGTTGGGACTTAACGACCTGGGGAAACACTAAACTCCTCTAGATCTTCATTGCATTGTTTCTGAGCTGTTCGAAGTTTATTACGGTTGACCATTCACAAGTGGTTAGCTTGTGTGATAAACTTGACGGTTTGGAGCCAATCAAGGAACCAGACAAGAAGGAGAAGAAGACTGAGAAAATCTCTGATGAAGATGTTGAGGCTGCAGATAAAGAAAAGGCAGAAGATGAAGCTAAAGCTCAGCATGAAGAAGCTAGGGTTACGACCAAGAAAAGGCTCAGGAAAAGGAAGCCAATGATTACATTCTAGATAGTCCCCGTAGCAAGGAACAAACCTCGAGCCACCAAGGACCCCAGCCTCCTCATGAATCATCATCATCGCATCGGACTCATCTTCTCACTCATCTCCACCACCATCCAAAGCCACCACCGATCCGCATCCGGATCTATAAAGAAACTAAACGACACTGGGCATCCCGAGTAAAGACAAAGATTGTTAAAGCTGTCAAGCAAGTAAGGAAGAAAAACGTAGTCAACAAGAAACTCAATCAACTCACTGATAGAGTCAATCTTCTTCAACATGGATAAACGAGATGTTGAGAGAATGGGAACATATCCAGAAGTTTCTCGATCGAGATATACAGGGTGAAATGAACAAGACAATTAGAGACTACACTCATAAGTTCCTTCTCGACACTGTTCCTGGAGTGACAAGAGAAATGTTCACCAGACAACTATATCCGAATCTCATGCAATTGGTCAAGCAAACAGTGCAATCTACTCCGGTAGCTATAAAGATCAATCCAATTGAGCCTGCAGTTGTCTCTGATGTTGAAATGGTTTCCAAGCTTGTGCTACAAATGTCTCAACGGTCTGCAACGTTTACTTCTGACGAAGCTAAACTATTTGACGCATTGTTGGAATACCAACTAGAAACTTCTTGCAAAGCGGCAGCTGAAAGGCCCAAGCGTCCAAGAGACGATGATGATCAGGATAAGGATAAAGAGTCCAAACGCAAGAAGAAGTCTGGTGAATCCTCCTCCATGCCTCCACCACACCCAAGGACCACCGAAAGAAGATCTCCTCCATGTTCTGCTGCTACTGAGAAACCTCAGGACTCTGAGTTACCACCACAAACAGAGAAAACTGGTGATCATTTTGAATACACTGGTGGTGGTGATGATGAAGATGTCCCTGAGCCCCAACAACAACCTACTTCTCCTACCACAACAAAGAAACCAGAATTATCATCGAAGCCAAAGAAGAAGAAGAAAACCGATGTTGTCTCATGGCTAGATGAAGATGACACAGAAGAATATGACTGGTTTTCTAAACTTGTTGATGCTACACCTCCGTTACCGGAAGGACAAGAACCGGTAGATGGTCGCACAATGGAGCATGTGAAGCTTATAAAAGAAAAGTTCAGAGTGAAGAACATGACTAAGGCAGAGTTGAGGCGAATCAAGAACGACGCCTTTCAACTACTTAAGGACAGCTCACACAGTGCCATTGAAGTCGAATATCATCTCGACAACATTGCACGAGCCATGTCTAACAACATTGATAGGCTCAACTCGAATCCAACATTGACTTCACCGCACTGAAAAAGCTCCATACTAATCGACCGACCGTGCACCACTACCTACCATTGGCTGACCGGATCAACCCAAAATTTCATACCGCTATTTCTTCAACAACAACCTAGAATTTCTTCTACATGGTAGTGATGTCTCCAAGAAATACGCTACATCACTCACACTCCCTTTCCCGGCAGCAATCTACTCTAACAATCCAGCCATCGAGGAAGAAGCCACATACATGTTTGCTGACAAAGTGGAAAAGTATGACCTCGATGCATTGTATGGGATTCATCATTGGCCTGAATGCCGAAGAATCTACTACAAAAGATTCCAGGTTCTTAAGTCCAAAAAGGAAGTGTTCAGTGATAAACGGATCATTGCCATTCAGCATGTTTCCTTGTCATCGAAGTGGGACTACACATTCCTTAAGAAAATAGTGGTCAAATGACAAGACGAAGAGGAATATGACTTCTGTGAAGAGGATTTTCAGAGATTGTTCTTCGTGGTAATCTTCTCACAAAACTCGAAATGGACATATTCGATATCAAAATTTCGTCAAAAACAACATTTGTATGCCATTTTTGAGGGGGAGAAAAATTATGTGATAAGAAATATGTTGTGAATTGCTAATGAATTGTTGTGCTAAAAAGACTTAACCAATGAATTGACGAGATCTTAAATGTTAGTAACTCGAAAAGACTTGTCCGGGACGGGTTATAATTTCAAGCTAGTTCGCTAGTGATGTAAATGTGTCTCGCAAAGGACTTGTCCTAGTAGACTGTACCGTTTGAGAAACTCTTGTTAGACATGAACTTTGACGGGTTTGACAACCTTTCGAGGTTTGTCCACACCTTCAAGGTAGTTATTACTTATTAGAGCTAGTTGTCACCTAAAAGCTGACAATGTAACTCTTTAACTATGCAACGTGACCGTGTGTCGCGGGGAATTGTCTATCTTGAGTTGATCAATTCAAAAGTGCGCACTCTTCTCTCACCGTAAAAATTTCTGTCAAAATACTAAAGCACGTGTGGAGGGGGAGTATTTCTGCAAAATACAAAACTCTCACAAGTGGTACGAAATGTGTTTACTCATAACCACTTTGAGAGATTTTTCATGAAAATGGTTTACGGCAACATAGGTTAGTCATGGAGTTATAAGGTGACTAAGGTTAGGAATAACCGTCCTGTGATCCGCCAGAGCCGGAGGGTGTCACACCCCCAAATTACCTGTTTTGCAACGGAATGGAATTCCTGGGGGATGACTGTCATAGCACCACAATCACAGTTATATTGAACGACCTAAAGTGTCGTTTGAAAAGAACATCGTTTGATATATTAAAACATTCAGAGTTACAAAGATAGGTCCCAAATGAAAATCAACATGTGCGAAAATAAGTTTGGTACAAGTCAAACGATGTTTTAAAATGTATAAATCCATGTGCACGCTGTCGTCACCGCTGACTCTATGATAAGTCCTCATGCATGCCATGAAGTGAATGCCTTAGTTACCTGAAAATACATTGCTAAAAGTGTCAACACAGAGGTTGAGTGAGTTCAGAGAGTTCATGTAAAACGTTTTATACGACTACCACAAGTATAGGCCATGTATGACAAATATGTCACATAAAATGTTACAATTGCTATAAGCACATGACACCGAAGCTGACTATTCATGATGTTCGCCCCAACAGAGTGTTTTGCCAAACAACTCAATAATGATAAGAATGAAATGCATCCGTTGACATTGGGACTACCAACACGGATGGAGGAGTCACCCTCAATAGATCTATTCACTCACCCTCGCTTCTTCCGAAATTAACGGTTCATGATTTTATGAAATGGGGACATTAAATTGGAAATGAAGTAACTTAAGCAATGTAATGAATTTAATATACTTGGTATCGTAATAAAAATGATGTGCAATGTATTCTCCCCGTAGGTTTGAAATAAGTAAAAACTTGAATAAATCGGGGCTATGAAAACTCACCCGGTGCAATGTTTATGATGATATAATGGCATACATGAAATGACGAACCTCGACCGTGACCTATTATGAATGATATGTTCTAATGTAAATCATGAAACAATGTCGTGCATGCAAACTCATCTGAAATCCATACCACTTGTACATTTGAAAATAATGTTTATCGTCGAAATATATTGTTTATGACATCTCGTCATATTATAAAATGCTTTACAAGTATTTACGTTGAAACAACCTCCTACGGTAGTCGTTTAGTGATTTATCAAGAATTTATAGCTTTTCGTTCAAAATGATATACTTTGATAATTTGTGAAAGTGACTAAATGACCTCGAAAAGATAGTCGTAAAATAGTGAATATCGAGTGTTAGGAAACAAACTCAATGGTTTTGGAAAGCTTGTAGCATTATCTAAAAGTCTTAGCTTTTAAATTTTCATCATAGAGGTCTCGATCATGGAGAAAAACATAGGTAAAGTAGGGTACTTGTACCCAAAATATTGTTTAAGGGTAGTTTTCGGCAAAGTTTGAGTGACCGTATTTTACTCGTTACAACTCCGTTTTCTACGTTTTATATGTCCTTAGCTTCGTGTTAAAGTATACTAATATATTTTTGGGATTGAGTCGTAGAATAACAACGTACTTTTCCAATTGTCCCGTTCTGGTACGTGTACTTTTTTTAAGATGTAGAATAGCAATATACTTTCTATAAGTGTCTCGCACGCGTGTACTTTTTAAAGTTGTAGAATAGCAATGTACTTTCCATAAGTGTTCAATTTGGTATGTCCTACTTCATAAGTGTTCCATTTTGTGCGTCATCCCACGACTAAATTGGAACACTTATGGAAAGTACATTGCTATTCTATGACTTAAAAAAGTACGCGTACTAGAACGGGACACTTATGGAAAATACATTGCTATTCTACATGACTTAAAAACTGCGTACACGTACGTAACGGACCACTTAAAAAGATACATTGCTATTCTACGACTCAATCCCTATATTTTTGATAAAGTCGACTCATTTAATATCGCTTAAGACTCATTTTTGACTCGTAAAAATTTGAGACAACATGCTGAAATTTTCTGAAAATATAGTTTTCGTCTTTAAACTTGAAAATAGCATAACTTCTTCGTTATAACTCCGTTTTAACCCGTTCAAGCGGCCACGTTTTCGTTTTAAAGTATATTTTCTGAATATCTAGCCCAAATATTTTTATCTACTGTCGAAATGTCCAGAATTAACAAAAATGATCAGACCCTTTTATATAGTTGTCGAAATGGATTTTTCTCGCGTAAAACTTATTCTAACCACTTCAATTCAACGCCAAAGCTATTCTAAACCTACCATACACCTTCTTAGGGTGTCATGGGTTCCTAGAAGGGATTATTTATAGGATGATTATATTTCATAATAAGTAATAAAAACATTAAAAGTGGTATAAATTCATATGTAACATGCATGTTTTCTTGCAAAAATGATGAAATAACATAAAGATAAATATGAAAGAGTTATGAAGATCATGAAATGCTTAGTTGAATGATTATGTGAAAGAAAATGATGAAAACCTTATTAATCTATAGGTTTTTATTTCAAAACCTTAACATAGATCACTACATGAACTTGATCAATACTTGAACTTCAAAAATTTACGGTTTCTTGTTCTTCTTCATATTGGCCGAACACCACAAGAGAAAAAAAGGAGGATCTCTAGTGTTTCACCTTTTTACTAAGTGTATCTATGTTTTATTTTTGGAGATAAAATATATATATTGTAAATATCTCATAAGTTGGTATGTGTCATTTTAGAAGCAAAATTCAACAAGTAACTTTGGGTGACTAGGGGTGTGTTTGGTCGGCAATGAGTTAAAGGGGTGGAAGAATTTTGCATTTTGTTGATTTAATATGTGTGTAATATTATATAATATGCATGTTTTGTACATTTAGTTAGGTATTAGGTGTAGTGTTGGCTGGAAATCGATTTTTAACGGAGCAAAATAAAATATATCGAGGTCATAAAAATTATAAAAATACATTTCTTACAAGAATTGAGTGAATAAATAATTATCAAGTTGAATTTACGAATACCGTCGTAAATATTTATACATAACAATTTATATACAAAATAAATTGAAAACATCGGGTAAACTAATAATATAATTTTTATAGTCTTAAAATGAGTATAAAAATATATTAAGATTATTTTTGGAAGTGTCGGATCAATGTTTCAAAATAACTGATTACGCGATAGCGTTTATTTAATAGGAAAATAAACGTTTAATGAAATATGCAAAACCATGCATGAATTAATATGATATTGATGTTGCTAATGATATGTAGACTAAATCTAGTCTATATGAAATGACCTCGATGATTTTCCATGAATACACAGCTAAACCCTCAAGGTTACGCGCATTTGATACTCGTAAACCTAGTTTATGAAAAATGATGAATAGTGAAGCATGAATAGTGCTTTTCTCCGGGAATGAATAATGTTTCGTGAATAGTAAAATTTTGAAATACGTTCTTAGAATATCAAATCGACTCCGAAAATGATGAATAGTAAAACGATGAATAGTAACCAATGAATAGTAATTTCTCGAGATGAATAGTAAATTTGAAAAATGACCTGAAAGTATGAGTTGTCACAGAGGGATCTACCCAAGGACACAACCAATAGTTAGAATTAGAAGTCCTTAGGTATGGTTATAAAAAAAAGGAGAAAATGAGAATCGGAGAAGGAATGAGTTGAAGAATTAAAAAGAAAAGTAAAGAAAAGGGTGAAAACAAATAGCCCTCCAGATTATTCAACTTGGGGCAGACACCGGGTTCAATTCATATGCTACTGGTTGTCACTTGATGACACCGATATTGAAGATCAAAGTCGCATGGACCCAAGATGCATGCACTAAAGCTTTAGCCACTCAAGTTTCTCTCGTAAGCTTGTTTCATTCTCACATGGAACCCTACGAAAACTATCGGCTTTCTCTTAGAGATTGCTGGTATTGAAGAAGGAGACCTTCTTCCTAGTCTCCGCCGTGAAACCAAAGCGCACTATTGAGTCTAGAGCCACGAGATTCATCAAAAGATCTCTTACATACACTTGACATTTCATCACTTGTCGTTCAATATTAAGGACGCAAGTGATACGTTATCGAGTCCTACATGATCTTAGCACTGTCGAGAACATTATGAGAGGTTCACATATGTGATCCTCGATTGAATGGAAACTCCGCCTGGTCAACATCAAACACTCGACAGCAGGTCACTGTGACTCTTGTGGGTTACACTTAGTGTTCAAACGGTCTCATACGGGTGATGCTTCGGTACCTCACCGACCACCCGAATCAGAGGTGTATCAAGACATCAAGTATCTCACTTGTGGTTCCGGGGAACAACCTTTTGTGAGAATTAGAGGCATGTTTTCACACTATGCTGTTAACACACTCGAAGTTCAAACTTGAAAGCTGGATTATTTCTAACCCATGTTTTATGTTTTCTTCTTATGGATGCTCACGGGAGGAAAAGATCGTGCAGATTCTTCACATGCTCATACCTACAACAACACGTGAAGTTCTCTCAAAAGGCAACACAAGTCGTAATGATTCTTCGTCAAAGTCAAAGAATCTACAAAGTTTAAAGACTAAGAGAACTTCATCAAGATCAAATCCAAAGTTAAAGAAAGGCGTGAGCATGTTGGAGAAAGACATGGAGACACTGGAGCAACGGGTGGACCTGATGCGATAACCACAACATACTATCACTTCCATCACAAAGAACAAAGATCAAAGAACAAAGAAAATGAAGACGCCAAAGTCAAAACTTCAAAGCAAACAAGATCCCTACATGGGGATTGTTGAATCAAGACACTTCTTCTCACAAGAAAGAAGAATGCTGAAGACGCGAAGCTACTATTACATCAGCACCTACAACGTTTTCACCCTAATCATCAATTACCAACACTTAGGGGATTGTTGAATCACTCCTAAACTAGATTTCAAGTGTTAGTAATTAATATGTAATAGTTAGCTTAATTAGGCTTTTATGTTAGTAATTATGGCAAGGCTTATGTAGAAAGCCCATAAACCTTGCCCAAGCCTTAATAAAGGAAGGAACTGTGTCTTGCCCTAGTTCCTTCCTATAAATAATCTTGTAAACTCCCATTTGGGAGTTGGTTGTTCATTTTCTCTCAATACTCACGCATAACATTTCTTCATATCATCCGTATATTGTTTGATCTTGTTCAACCGATCTTTCTTATCTCTATTTCTTCATATTGATACTTATGTTACAAATATGGGAACCTAACAGGATCCCATTTCCATTTCAAAATGGATGGAAATAAAATTGCAAAGGATCGGATTCTCGAGAATTTGGATATCTCCGCCTCTTCTTTTCTTTGATGTACCAAACAAGAGAATTTACCACATTTCCAATTCTCAAGTGCCATTTCTTGCTACCAAACACACCCTTAAGGTTTATAGGTCCTTCCAAATCATACATCACTTAATTAGGATATATTAGTGAATCTGGATCACATTCTTATGATTTTTAAGGCCTTCCAATTAAGCTCCAAAAGTTATGAAATAAATATCAGTGATTCCCATATTAGTTTAATATCTTCACAAATTTTTGTAGATTTTATTACCAAGTATAAGTACTGTTTCAAAATCATCTTTCTAGACCTACTCGTAAAGTCAATCAGATACACACGTAAAGTTTGCCTTTATTTATCCCATTTTGATACTTCGAAACATCCACAAAATTCCGTGAAAGTCACACATAACTTAAACATCACCTGTAAAATAAGAGCAACACGAATGCAATGATCGACTCGCTCAGTAAATGAACAAGGAAGAGTCACACCCACTATAACTAAACCGAATAGTAGTAATATAAGCAAAGAAACCAAAACCATGCTCGAGGGGCCTCGCTAAGACCATAAAGAGACCGCTGCAATAAACAAACATAATCCGGATGCATTGGATCCCGAATTGGGAGATCGATGCATATAAACGATCTCACTAAATCAACATGTAAAATGCATTCTTGACATCAAGATGATGAATAAGCCAATGATGAGAAATGGCTAGATCAAGGAAGCAGGATAGTGCCCGGTTTAACAACCGGACTAAAGGTCTCATCAACATCAACACCCTCAACATGTGTGCTACCATTGGCAACAAGACGTGCCTTATACCGACTAAGGGTGCCTTCAGCCAAATACTTATGACGAAACAACCACATACAATGAACAACATTGGCACCTCGGCCGAGGCACATTAGTCCAAGTTTTATTTTTAATAAGTGCATTATACTAATCATACATAGCATAGCGCCAATCGGGATCTATTAAGAGCATCCTATATCATGAGGTAAAAGAAAGAGAAATAGTAGACACATGACCACCATACTTAGATTAGGACGAGTAGTCCCATACACGAGAAATCCAGTGACCATGGGATGAGTAGATATGGTAAGGTGGTTAGGGATTGGAGGTGTAGGAACAAAAATAGGTGGGATGTGATGTGTAGGTGTAGGTGGTGTAGGTGGATGATGGCGGTGTAACCGTGTTGGTGATGTAGGTGGTTCACGTTGGTGTGGGTATCGGGTCCGAATTTGGACCAATGGGTGTGGTATGGATAATGGTGGAAATTAGATCGTAAGAATCTTCCAAAAAATCATAGGAGGGAGGAGGCAAGGATTTATGTGTTTGAAACCGAAAAACGGTTTCATCAAAGGTAACATGCCGGGAAATGATAATTTATTGGTGTTAGGACACGACAACGGTAGCCAAAATGGTTGGCGATGCCCCGTAAAGATTGAAGGTGGCACGAGGTCCTAATTTATGATTAGTATCAATATGTGGATAACAAAGGCATCCAAAAACACGAAGGACACTATAATCGGGTTTGGCACCAAAAAGACGGGTCAAAGGTGTCTCACATTAATGGCAGCGTCAAGGTAATATATTCAATAAGTAAACAACCATATTAAGAGCCTCGGTCCAATAATTAGGTAGTAAATGTGCTTGAAATAATAAGGTACTTAATAAGGTTATTAATTGTATGTATCATACGCTTCGATTTACCATTTTGTTGAGCGCGGGACAAGAAAATCTAAATTGAATGCCATGTTTCTATCGCACCAACGAGGCTTACATGATGGTCGCTTTCTTCATCTTCCGACACCGTAGTTTTCACTAACGCCATAACTTCCAAACTTGCTATCATCTCACTTAATTTTGGTTTACCATCAACATCCTTCTTCGCTTTCCAAACCTCCTTCAATCATCGACGACATTGTACAACCAATTATTGCTAATCGTGGTTTTGGTTTTGCAAGAGGACGGACTTATATAGTAATCTGTATAATCTGTATATTGAAAACAATGAAACCTCGTTTGGGTATATATACACGTGATACATAAACACAACCCTAAACCCAACATGGGCTAAGACTATATATCCCAACATGGGCCACCTACACTTAAGCCTGCTAACATTAGGGACAATTTAGAGTTCTGGTTATGGAGAGGTAAAAGTGGAAGCCGCATATATGTGATTGAGAAGGAAAAGTAAGCGTGTAAATGGATCAGAGAAACCGTGTATTTGATGCCAAGTATAAGGGATACATATCTTTTATTTTTGTCAAATTATTTGATGTGTTATTCTTGTTCTTATCCCCTTATGAAAACATGTAATTAGGAGGGGGGCTCACCAAATCTTGGTTCAAAGTCACACATAGAAAACGCGGAAAAGGTTTAGGAACAAAATTTAAATCATTCAATGTAGGTTAGGATTAGTTTAGAAAGGTTTTAGTTATGCTACTTAGGATTTAATTAATAACGTGTCAATATTATATAACCTATAGTTTACATGTCATTTACTAATCATATAACTTAAGTTAGGTTCAAAACATATAAAAATGTGAGTCCATATTTCAGGTTATTGTAACTAATCTTAAACATGTTCGGTCTCAAACACATTCATAAGCCAACATGTTCGGTGACCTTTTTATATAAAAATAATGTTAAAAAGATGTTTGATATGCGAACTTAACAAACATGACGCCATTTTATAAGAAACTTAAACTTCAAGGGCCACACAATCAGTTCAGAACCTTGTGAAATACAAAGAAAAAAAATAAAGGTGAGTGCAAGCAAACATTTGCCACTATGTTAGGCTTTGACTTGTGTTTCATTAAACAAAATAATCGTGATATAATACAAGATGTAGCAGACTCAAGAGTAACAATTAAGGAATTGTTATTATTTAAATTTCAAACTACAATTAAATTACCTAGAGCTGTAATATCAAAATAGTAATCTAATTAATCAAGAAAGCAGATAACCAGAGAACAAACAACCACGTTATCTCGTATAATGTTCGACAAGAAAAATATTCACATATAAACCAACGAAAAATGTTCAGGTGAAGCTAAGAAAAGAGCACATGATACAACAAGTCGTACCTATGCATTCAAGATGAATTCATTACGGGTTGTTTTATGATATAAAGGCATGTATACTGAATTCATTCATCACAAATAACAAATGCTGGAGCTCATTTAAAACCTATTTATATTAGTTGATCAATATTGAACAAGTCAATTCATTCACCTAAGGTGAGAAACAAGTTTCGGCTTATTAAAAAGGGAATAAATGAAAACTACAAGCAAGGTTTGAGGCATGGACCCTGTACACAGATGCAATATTACTTATTCAATATTCTTTGTCATCAAATTACATACCAAAATAATGCATCACTAAATATCAGTATAAACTCGTGTGTTTCCTCCGAACTGCAATCCCTGTAGGAGAATATAAGTATTAATTAATAGAGTGATTCAAACCCTGAATATGATAGACATGTAAATATGTGACATAGATCACGTACTCTTGTTGTTGGCCTTTATAAAGGAGGTTGGGTCTTCGTGTGCGTAGCACAATCCAAAAGATGTGTCTATTACCTTTACTGGTGAGTAGTTGATTGTCCACATGTGAAAACCGTTATCTGTGGACAGTCTTTGATTTCCAAAGTATCTAATGATTGCCATAGAAAATCCTCCATCCCCAAGCAAAATCCCTTGAGATTTCGAAGGGAACCAAGTTTTATGGATTTCAGAGAACGAAACACAACGACATCAGTAGCTCTAGTGTCAATCTTCTTCTTTAAAATTACCTCATTATTATCGCAACAACTAATTTCAAGCTCATGTAGATGTAATAGACTGCGAACCATGCCACATGTGAAAACATGTTCAAGAAGCGCACAATCATCAATTAACACTTTTGTAAGGTTTGGAAAGTTCAATGTTATCCACCTACTGCTCTTCCATATATACCTCATACTTTTAAGCCCTTTCAGAGTCACTTCTTTTAGCTTTGGAAATGCCACAACAGATTGCTTATCATTCGCATAATCATTTTCCAAATCTACTACTTCAAATATCTCCTCTACCTTAGATGACTGCCAACGTCTTCCGTGATATGAAGCTTTTCTAGATTTGAAAAGACCAAGGGAATTGAAGTAGCTTTATTATATTTGGATTAGAACACATACTTGAGCTATGGAACTGAATCTCCTAATGAAGAAACAAAAACGTAATTCATCATCAGGTAGACACACGACCAGAAACAAAATTAATTGCCAAATAATAAAGGAAACAGAGATTAATTGATTTGTTGATGCAATTAAGGTAATAACATACCTCATGTGATGCATTGGACAATGGAAAGTTGAGACCACATTCAAGACTATGCTTGCCAATGCCTGTATGTATGTAGAGGAGCTTTGGAGTAATCGAGCGACCTGATGTGAAAGTCTTCATTTTTGGGCAACTATATATCTTAACCTCATCCAATATTGACCATTGGAACTCATTCATCCCCAAGAAGAAACCTTCAACATTTGGTAAGTCGGTTAGTGTAAGACACTTTAGACGGGGAAAGAGAACTGTTTTAGAGGTGTGCTGTCCATCATCCTTCACAATCACTTGCATTGCATAACACTCTTTTATGGTCAACTCTATAAGTTGCTTGAGGCTATCAAGTGTGGAACTTGTAAATACATGTTCCAAAAGATCACATTTGCTAATCCGCAATATCTTTAAGTTGGGCAATTCAAGCAAAGTTATATTTGCGGACCTTGGAATCGTCACTCCAGAAAGTATATCACCAATTTCATCACCAACATTAGCACTATCACTACCGTTCTTGTTGACCCTTTTAATCTCAAATATCTCCCTTAGTGACCGGCAAGAGGATATTTCGAGCTCTTCAAGCTTTTGTAATTTTCCCACTGTGCTGAATGGAATCAGAGTTGCTAACGTCTTACATGCAAAGATATCTATCTTTCTGGAATATTGGCATAATGATGGAGAAGCAAAACCCACCTGAGAACACTATGTGATATGAAAAATTAGTGTGCGTACACTTTTTTGTTGTATACATGTAACACTCATTCGATTTTAGAGGTAGACTGATAAATATAATACCAAGAGATTAGCCCCGCAAGGAATTAATTTGTCTAAGCTGTAAAAATTAGTTTTAAGAATTTAAAATAAACATATCCTTACATGCGTATGCGCTACTGTATCTTGTTATAAGTAAAGATAAGCATATGCATATAATTTATTCATTTTATTTTTTTCGATGTTTATCTACGTTAAAAAGAGCCCAATAGTTAAGCAATCCTAAACACGCTCATATATTTTTACAATCATATAGGTGATTATATTTGTTAAACTTTATTATATGAGTTAAGTTCGATACATACCTTATATTCTGAAGAGTATCACATATGATATTACAATAAATTGTGTTATTCTATGATTTTTCATCGAATTAAAAAAATACACAATCGACGACGAGAATGCTTTTAATCTATTCTAATTTTTTTATCTAGCACTTTAGATATACTCACTTCATCGATACCATCTCGATGAACCTTTTTTTGAGTTTTTTAGTGTTAAAATTTGCATGTGGAAAATCACATGTGATTTATATGTTAGGAATCACGTGTGATTTGTGATTTTAAAATAACAAATCATATGTGCTTTTTTTCAAACGTAAAATTTCAACACTCACAAAAAACAGTAAAAAAAAAGTTCGTTGAAACTATATAGAAGTGCCCTCTATAGAAAGATAATTTAACTATCGCCATGATGGTATGATTGGTTTCATATAACAATTAATGGTTTGTGAGATATTTAATTTAACAAAAATAATGAAAGTGTTGTTTTTTTTTTTTTTTGATAAAAACAAAATGAATAGCAAAAATTAGTTCATCGGGTCTTTAGAGAATTTGAGGTATACATTCAACTTATATTACATTACATACAATGACAAATAACACAAATAACAAAATTAGCGTATATCATTTTTAGATGTGAGATCAATAAATAACACTTTTTTCTAAAGAACAAATGGGATAATCTTGCCAGCGGTAAATCTTCAAGCTATAAAAAATACATAATTGCGAAGAGAATATTTTTATTTTTCAGTAGACGAGCACTTTGATATACTTTCAACCATTTTTTAGTGTTAGAAAGTTTCGCCCAGAAATATCACATGTGATTTGTAAAATCATTTGTCATTTGTTATTTTAAAAATCACTTGTCATTTGTTATTTTTAAAATCAAGTATGATATCATAAATCAATGTGATTTTAGCTGGCTCGCAATGTCGAGTTCGAAATCCAAGTTAAAAAAAAATAATAATAATAAAGTAAAAATAAAAAAACAAAAAAACTCACATGTGATTATTAAAGTAATAAATCACATGTGATTTTTTTGGGCGAAAATTTTGAATAAAATGTTTGTTGAAAGTAAAATAAAAGTGCATATCTATAGAAAGATAGTTTAATTCTCGTCGCGATGGTAAAATTAATTTCGCGTAACGATTAACGGTTTACGGGATATTTTAATTTAAAAAGAAAAAGACGAAAGTATGTTTTTTTTTAATGAAAAAATGTGTTCTAATTAACTTTTCTCGGTCATTTTTACCATAGACGTCTTACGTAATGACTAATGAAGAATAGATATTAAAAGAAATTAAAAATATAGTTGACTATGCATAGGATTAGGATATATTAAAAGAAAAACATACCTTCAAGTGATCATGAATAGAATTCGTACTTGAAGTTATATTGGAGTCAGTACCATCAATATGCTTTAGGTGTGGTAGAATAGTAAGAATGAGATTCTCGAAACGGGGTAAGAAAGTTGTGTTTGTTTGGGAAGATGTAGCCATTTCTTCAAATTCATCATCTCTATTTGAAACAACTTCTTCAATAGCATCACAATCAAATATGTTAATTTGCTCTAAGCTGCAAAGAAGTTTAATCATGCCAGGTGAGAGCAAATACTTTATGTTTTTGCAGTGTCCAAGATATATGGTTTTCAGGTTCTGGAAAGAGGCTTTCTGTTGTGTCGTAGAACATAAAAATTTATTCCAATTACACTTCCACACATAACTCATATTCTCCGTCTTCTCTAACCTTAAGTACTCCAAGTAGGGAAGGAGCGGTGATTCTTGATTATCCCTTTGACTTGTTGCTAAATCTTTACTGGTTGCACTCTCTATCTCAAACGCCACCTCAACATCAGCACGGTTTTTTATATAAAGGTATTTGAAACAAATGTGAAATGTAGATAAGACATGAAATGGAATTGCAACATTAACATCCGGAATAATATCATCAACTTGTACTATCTCTCCCCTGTTTATATCGTTCATCTGCATCTATCATTACATAAACAAATGTGAATATCTAATTCAGTTGAGATGTGGAATTCCTTCTACAAGTTGAAACTGAAAGTAGGAATAAGAATGACATTACATACCTCGTGGCTCCTTTCAACTGATTCATTGATGTTATAACGCACACCTTCAATGAAAAGTTCCTCAAGTGCGCCCAAATCAAACCTAGCGAAGGTAGGTGTAAACAAATTTCTAAAACTTTTACATCTACGTATTGTAATGTATCTCAAGCTGCTACAACCCTCCTCAATCTCACCAACACATCCCACGTCAATATTGAATAAAAATTCAATGGAACCACAATCATGAACACCGAGATGAATAAGATGATGCAACAATGGCATCGGATTGCTCGGAAAAATATTCACAAGATTATCACATTTTATCACTTCAATTTCTCTCAGTATGCAACTGTTAACTTCCCCGCTGCTGCAAAATTGATAAGGCCATATATTTTGCAATGCCTCCATCTTAGAAACTTTCAATGTCTCCAACTTAGGGATCACAACCTGCACAACATATAGGCCTAGCTTGTTAATACATCCGTGCAACTAAGATAGTAAGATATATATATATTGACACTTATATGTGTGACTTTTAATTAATATATCGACATACACATATTACCTCTTTGCTTAAGAAAGGTTGAATTGCAGAACTAGAAGATGTTGATGACTTATTCTCGGGATAAATGCTCGTGAATTTTGGCAGGCCGTCAAGTCTCAACTCTACTAATTGAGGTAGCTCAACTGAACTAATAGGGTTGCAGAAACCTACCAACATTGGTAGATCAGACAAATCCAAAAACTTTAGCTCTTGAAACTTGATTACCCCTTGTGCACCATTTTCACTATATGCTACTACTTCCATAACAGGGCACTTCGTAACTGAGAGTCGCTCAAGCTTCACCAAACCATTAGCTACGGGGACTGTGAAAAGGTATCTCAAGTCGGCACAATTGGAAATTTGAAGCTCTCTTAAATTATAAAACGGTGCCACTGAAAGTTCGACAAGATCATTCATACCATTCACTTCTAACAAAAGCACCTCTGTTTTTGGAAACAACTCATTCAATCTAGATTCCATCAGTTCATCTTTTGTAGTAATGAAAGTTAACGTGTTTTCAAATGAGTGCATACTTTTACTGTTTTCTTCTGAATCCTCAATCTCATCTGCAGATCCTATGGAGATTTTGAATCTTTCGAGTTTCTTAAACGAAAAATTCTTCGGCTGAGCCTTGTTTTCAAAGAATTCAATCTCTAATGCGGAAAGATTCCTTGAGCACTGTGCCAATTCATTAAAGTTTGCATCCGTGAACTAATGCGCTTCCATCAGAGACCCTCATATACAGCTCCTCAAGCTTCACCAAACCTGTAAAAACTCCATCCTCAATATAAAGATCAACACAACCTGTCAAATCCAATTGCTTTAGCTCCTTCAAATTCCCAATTGTGGATGGTAATTTTCGAATGCCACAATTTGCAAAGCTCAACACTTCCAAATTCAAAAGATCTCCGATAGAAGAGCAATCGAACATCAACAAGCATCCATGGAGAATGAGCGTTCGAAGATTGCTGGAGCATTGAAGTGATCGTGGAAGCAAAGGGTACTCCATTTTCTCATACGCTATAACTTCAAGATTTTCCATTTCTTCATAAAAACCTTCAGGAAACTCAAGTGTTCTATCTCCACCCATAAGTCTCAAAAGAGTTAGCTTCGGGTATTTAAATTCTTTTGGAAACTTGGTCATACCCATGCAGGTCAAGGAAATCTTTTGGCAAGACCTGCTCATCTCAACCCTACTCCACCTCGAAATATCACCATGGTTAACGATCCATGGATGGTCACCTTTAGAAACTTCTCCTTGCACAAAAGCAAGAACAAGATCGTGCATTTTGACACACTCGAGGTAATCACTATCAATCAATAAACTTGCATTTTTGAGTTTGCGTACACATGTTTTTGTCCTGTCTCTAGCATCACCCAAAGTAGGAACACCCTTCAACAATTTAAGCCCCCATGCATATCTTGTCAGCTCCTCAATAGGAATATTAAAGTCATCAGGAAACAAGCCACAAAGCAGAAAAATCGCTTTAACTTCCTCTTCTCGTATAAAAGTGTAGCTAATTTCAATAATTTCTTGCACTTTTTCATCAAAATCACTTTTCTTCAAACGGTTAAGTGTATCTTTCCATACAAAATTTTCTTGACATTGAAGTGTTGTTGCAATGAGTTTAATGGCTAGGGGCAAAAATCCACATCTTTTCACAATTTGATTCCCTATCTCATTGAGCACCGGATCAGTCTCTTTTGAAACTCCTGTGATTTCACCAAAGAAATTATTTGCTTCGGACTCCTCCATGACATCCACTCTAATTGGTTCAAAAAATTAGCCCTACTGCAATTTTTCTGCAAATAGTTTCATTTCGTGATGTGAGCAACAATTTGAAGCCGGTTGGCAAAGGGCTTAATCCAATATCATTGAGTTCGACCATCTCCCAGACGTCATCCAATATTACTAGAACCTTTTTACTTTCTTGGGACATTTTTTCAAATGTTGTACGAAGACGATCTGCCCTTGCTGTTATACTCGTTTCAGATAAAGTTTGTCCTATATATTCTGCTACGGTTTGTTGAATTGAAAACGTGTTAATCTTCTGCCCAACATATTCCTATTTTTGACAGTCTTTCTCAGTTGTTCCATCATAGTGGTTTTTCCAACACCACCCATTCCGCATAGCGCCATCACTTGCATCTTGTGATCTTGTTGCAGGAAACCAAGTGCAGCCTCAAAAATCTTCTCTCGCGATTTGAAGTAATTTTTGGCATCACCATCTGACGGTACAGAAGTGGGTCCTTTTTTAAAACTCACTTTCCCAAGAGGTTTTTGGGTATTGCTCCATGTTATTTCAGTATTTTCCTTAATAAGACGCTCAATCTCCTCAGTGGTCTTGAATGCATTTCTTCCTGCTTGGTACCTCGTCTTCACATTAAAACAGCCATTGTAGTTACTTGAAATTCTTTCAGCATCTTCCTTAATCTTTTCGACATCTTCCAACCAACCCAGTAGGTATCTCCAGTTGACTTGTATTGTTTGTTTCCATGTGCTTTCTGACATCAACGCTTGTACCATCCAATTGCTTCAATCTAGAATTCATGACGTTGTTTGTTGAGGAAAAGATATAGCCCAAATGTTTCTTGACAGGCTTCATCAAAGATTCAACAACAGGACCAATGATTGCGGTTACAAACTCCATTACTCGGAATATTAGCTTTTAGTGAGACCTACAAAACACACAAAACAATCAGACAATTTAAAGAACTAGCAGTCATTCAAGCTTTCTTATTTTTACTATCAGTTGGCACAAACTGGACTTTTTTTCTTTTTTTTTTTTTTTCTTTTTTTTCTCAATATAATATATCAATTTTAACTATCACGTAACTTTTTATTTGGGTAACCATTGTTTCCGACCTTTTGGTCGACGCATAGCAAACTGTTTTCATGTTAAAGTTCTAAAATTTTAGCGCAAACTGTTTTCACGTAACATCTATATATGGTATTCTTTGACAGCTTAACTTTAGAGTGTTAAGCTTTTAACCTTAAACATTTGCATACTTATTAACTTGTTTGGTAGTAAAACAAACATGATCTTCTTCACATGCTTTGATCAGAATATAGATTTAAGTAATACATATTTTTGTATAAAACTTAAACAAAAAGGTACCTTGCTCTTCTTTCTGAGTGTGCTGCTTTGTAAAGATGTTTATGTGAATACTAATATTTTTCAACTGTGAAAAAAGAATGGTATATTTGAGAAACCAATCATTGCTTTTTGTGTGCGGTTAGGAATATGGGCATTAAAATATCTCTATGTTATTTCATTTTCTTTCAAAATAATTGTTGCTGCATTTTGAAAATGGCTCATGCTTTTTAAGATAATACGGTTTACCTGTTTTTAATAACTCTTTTATATATATCAAATTTTTTTTTATCAGTCTAAAAAGAAAATTCTTTGCATTAAATGTGATTTACAATATAGTTATATAACTATTTTAATGATGATGATAACAACTATTAGATCGGGTGCGTTGCATCGTGTGAGATTTACATTACAACAGTTATCACAGGAAGGTAAAATATCGTGAGGGATAGAAAACAAAACATAGTGGAAGCTGAAAATCGCATGATCCGAATAAGAGAAGAGATGGCAATGCATAATTCATTTATATCAGCAAACAAAACAAAAATGCTAAACTCACGTATCCGAATAAGATCCTATGTAAGATCGGGATCGTTTTTGCTATCCAGTATTGTAAAATGGTATCGGGATCTTAACAACCATTGATTTAAGTAATAGCTGATAGTTCTTTGACAGCTTAACTTTAGAGTGTTAGCCTAATATGACATTTCTGAAAGTAAGTAGTTCATTTTAGCTTTTACCCTTAAACATTTGCATACTTATTAGAAAACATACACGAAGAAGAATAATCTACAACTTGTTTGGTAGTGAAACAAACATGATCTTCTTCACATGCTTTGATCAGAAAATAGATTTAAGTAATAGATACTTTTGTATAAAATTTAAACAGAAAGGTACCTTGCTATGCTCTCTGAGAGTACGTGCAGCTGTTTTGTAAAGATGTTTTTGTGAATAATGATATAATATGAAATGTGAAAAAAGAATGTTATATTTGAGAAAGCAATTTGCAGACATAACTTAGTGGAAACTTTATGGGATAGGGATCCTCTCATGTTCATTTGAACATGAGAAGTAATGTTGTGCTCCTTATGATTGTACATTTGAATTAAAATAAAATAAATGCTTTACAATAAGGACAATGTACAATCACAAAAAGCACAACATTATCCCTCATGTTCAAATGAACATGAGAGGATCCTAATCCAACTTTATGTATCAAATCAGTTGTTGCTTTCTTATCTCATTTTTCAGCTTTATTGTTTTCCACCGAATCTTTTTTTATGTTTTTGGGGGTTCACTTTATGGGTATTTGGCCGTTGCGTATCATTTTTTTGTATGAGGAACCTACTTTTTTTGCTAGACCGTGTTGTTTTTTTCTTTTTCCAAAAATAAAATAAAATTATGTTTATTTTTTTCAAAATTTATAAATGTTTTTTTTCTTTTTCTTTTTTTTTTTTTTTCAAAAACAAATGGTGGTTGCACAAAAAGTACGATCTAACAAAAAAAACATAATTTTCGGTCTAGCAAAAAACCACCAACCAAATACTCCCTTCTTGTACCCATGTAAAAAACTAATGAAGGCTATTGGTTTTGCAAGACCATTTCTGAAAATGGCTTTCTTTTACTAGTTATTAAACTTAAAAGTAAAAAAAATAACTAAATTTGGAATTTGCTCTTACTTTTAAGCTTTAAAAAAGTAACAAAAAAATAATAGCGCCATTTGAGAACAAACCAGTTCTATATTTTAGAGGTGGTAGAATAAATTGTTTTTCTTTTTTGGGAAAAAGGGAATTAATAGCCCGACAAATATATTAGAGAAAAAAAAAAAAAATTACACCTTCTATGGATATACCCATATAAGCAAGTCCAAATGACATGCCTAAAACATGCTTTGGGTACATGCACAAAAACAGTACTACAACATACTACCTCCGTCTCAAAATTATAGTCCCCATTTGACTCACTACTACAAAAAGTAGTTTGGAGACCCGTTCAAAACAAATTCGGACTGTTTTTGGTATGGTCTATATGAGGGGGCTCTCCATGTGAAATCAAATAGGGACCGGTTTTAAACAGCCTCGATTATTGTTTTGAGACCGTTTGATGATTAAAACACGCCTCTAAAACAAAATAGAGACAGGTTGTCATCTTAATAACAGGTCTCAAAAGCCAAATATAGACCGGTTCCAAGATATAAAACCTGTCTCTATGATTAGTTTAACAATAAAAAAAAATCAGTTGTTTCGGGTTTGCATATCGAAAATGTTACCACTTTCAACAAGCAATCCCAAACAGCCCCTATAAGTGTATTCAGAAAGCAATCCAACACAACCCCTACAAATCATGCATTTTGAGTAACATATGTAATATTGAGTTCAAGCAACCGGAAACATCGTTAATAAGTATACAAATGTTCCAACCAACCAAATGTGTAAGCTTTTTGCAAAAACATCTAAAACAAGTTACAGTTGACAACCTACGCGAAAGTTGTAAATTCTCAATTAAGCAATTGTAGCCATTGAATTAGATCTTTAGCAGGCTCTTTTAGTTGCACAAACAATATATTTAATCTGCAAAGATCATAAGTAAAAGTTAGTGTCTGAACATGTCCACGAAACTTACCATTTAAATAGCAATTCGACAAGTTAGTGAAGGAAAAATTTATTTATAAATCGCTAAGAAACATAACCTGAGGTAAAGCCAAATTCTCTTGATTATCGGTGTACGGCGTAGGAAGACAACCCCAACAATCATGTCAATTAGTGATCTTTATCGGCCATTGAGCAGGTACATAGATGGGTTTAAGACTATAAGTATCTCCATTTTAGCAATACACAACATACCACTTCCAATCTTTTCCTTCTCTTCACTACATGTTCTATTCTAATGAGCCATGCCCAAACACTAACTATTGCCACAGAGTTAATAATTTTATACCATAACCATCAATGAATGCACAATTTCAGTCTTATCAACTTAAAAGCATAACAAAACATTACCAAGCATCATATGACATTACATAATCATATAGAAACCAATTTTAATAAGCAATCTTATACACCCTCAAAACACCACCCAACCAGTTTTTTGATATGATGCATACGTAAGACATAATTTTCGATCCCACACAAAGCAAAAACACAAGTTATAATTGCCAATTCCATCCAACTGACTCAGCCGTGGTATAATTAATCAACCGAGATATGATCCAAGTGTTATCAGTTAAGTCTCAAAACAAAAAGTTGGAACTTTCATCAAACACATGGCGGGCAATAAGAAGTTTAAATAACAGTTCTAGAGAGTTTCTTTTTCGGCAAAAACAAAGTTTTACATGTCTTTTTTTTTTTTTTCGAGCTCAATTCAACTACCTGAAACTTTAACCTCCATCTTCCATTCTAATGAAGAGTTGCTCAAACAAATGCATAATAAAACCAAGCTAAATGAGTCACCAACACGCAACACAAAAAGTACTAAATATTAAACCTTCTTCGATAGAGAATAAAAACCAGACAAGAATATTACAAATTCCTCAAAGTTCAAACCATCTATCATCTTAATTCATACTTAATTAAAGAAAATGAAGCATCTATATGCAACAACAACAAAGAAAACATATAAACAAAATGAAGCATTTCATCAAACACCTTCTATGCAAGCTTTAAAGCACATGAATCAACTTCCAAACTAACTCTAATTCAATCACATAACCTTTAAAAAGATTTGCGACAAACACTAATGCAAACTAATCATTTAACTGATCTTGAGAAAAACAAATATATCACTTTTCAAATATACATGGTAATTACCACAAAACACAGATTTAATTCAAGTTTTAACAAACCTTTGGTAGAAATATATAGTATGGTGTTGGCACGATTCAGCGGTGGTGGTAGAGATGTGCCACGATTGAAGTTGTATTACGGTGGTGTCAGTCGGAGCAGAGTCGGAGTGTGAGTGTGGGTGTGGGTAGGTGTGTGTGTGTTGGGATAGCATATCAAAGTGTAGCTAGGGAGGGTTTTGTTGAAAAAGATTGAAAACCTTTCAAAATATTTAAGAGGGCAAAAATCCCGCTCATATTTTTTGGGAACCAAGACCGGGTACTGGTTAAAGACAGGTCTGCTTCTAAAAAGTAAAGAGAAGCCGGGTTTCACTATCAATACCGGTCTATTTTACGAGTAATAGAGACGTGTTATTAGTTTGAAAAACGGTCTAGACTTTTTATTTACATCAAAACCGGGTTTTTTTCTTAAAACAGGTCTTGAATATTTTGGGCGGGCCAGAAACAACACTTGAGACCGTTTTATTTTATAAAGGGTCTTGATGAGGGGGTCTCTAAACCCAATTATGTAGTAGTGACTTTTTCGGTCTTTCTTTTTCAACTTTGACCTTAAATATTTTTGTTTATGTTATACAATAGTTGATGAAAAATATACCAAATGAAAATACATTAAAAACCTAATACATTCATATATTTTGCATCAAGTATTATATAACACAAACAAAAATACTTAAGGTCAAAATTGTTAAAGAAAGACCGAAAAAGTCAAAATGGGACTATAATTTTTGGACGGAGGGAGTAATAAGTTAGAACGGGTTGTTTAGTTATATGTCATAATGATTTTTGGGTAAATAGAAGTAACCTTTTGCAGGAGTCAATTTCAGTCATGTCCACTCTTGTTAACTTTTAAAAAAATACATACATTTTTTAGTTACAACGAGGAATTAGAATCTCACGCTCTGCAATGGGGTTCAATCGTAGATCCTTAGTGTGTAGGGGTGGAAACGATACGAGCCGCTCGTGAAAAGCTCGGGATTGAATCGGTAAAAAGCTCGAACGAGCCGAGCCTAAATGAGCTCGAGCCCGAGTCCGAGCCTAAATTTGGGCTCGTTTAATAATCGAGCTCAAGCCCGAGCTTTATATATAAAACTCGATTAGGCTCGCGAGCCTAAACGAGTCCTAGAATATATTTGCATATTTATTTTATATACATATACGGGCTTAAAAAAATAAACGAGCTCAAGCTTAGTGTGATTAACGAGCTTTATTTCATTCAACATATTATATAAGTTATTCGAGCCCGAGCCGAACTCGAGCTTTTAAAAATTCTCACGAGCCGAGCTCGAGCTCAAATTATGAGGCTTGTAACGAGCTCGAGCCCGAGCTCAAGTATTATATATATAAACGAGTTGAGCTAGAGCTCTGGCAGGCTAGGGCTCGGCTTTGCTCGTTTCCACCCCATTAGTGTGTTTTATAAAAATAATAGTAATGCAATCATGTAATCTTAGTACGACACTAAAGCATTGGCCTTATAAATTACAAGTTATATATTTTTTTAGTTTGTGTCTAGTTATAAAAAATTGTGTTTACCATGTTTTCTTTCAATTATAATGTTAAAAAGATGTTTGATATGCGAACTTAACAAGCATTGATCTTATAAGTTACCAAGATGTTTGATGGCTCGTCATACCTTGCAAGCAAACATTTGTCTCTATGCTAAGCTTTGACTTGTGTTTTATCTTACTAAAGTAGATATATAATGATCTTATAAATTACCAAGATGTTTGATGGCTCCTCATACCTTGCAAGCAAACATTTGCCTCTATGCTAAGCTTTTACTTGTGTTTTATCTTACCAAAGTAGATATATAATACAGTACTAGCTAACAACCCGTGTTCAGCACTCACATATAAAGAGAATCAATAACGTTAACTATATAAAGTAAATTAATAATGTTAACTATGTGTGTGTCTGTTTAAGATTGTTTATTAGGCCATCTCCAGTGTAGTGAGGTGGCAAAGTTTAAACACAGTTCTTTATGCGTACAATCTATTGTTAGAGTGTCATGTCATTCGTAGGTGT
>OU343219.1:51247450-51342277 GCA_910596185.1 Chrysanthemum makinoi | reverse complement strand
TTTTTGACATAGTTCAAGAAGGAGTATTTGTTAGTTTTGCTACTTTCGACAACGATGTTTTTTGTTAGATCACATTACTTTTTATTAGACCACCATTTGGCATTTTGAAAAAAAAGCATTTATAAATTTTGAGAAAAGAGTAGGTCTCCTAGTTTGTATTTACGTGCTACGGTTTTTGTCTTCTTAAAATAAAAAAAAATAAAAAAATTGATTTTCTAAAATTAACTCCAAACATAAATAAAAATGATACAAAGTGAATTCAAATTTACTCTTTTTAAATGCCCTCCACACGCTTCATTTTCTATTTGACAAACGCTAGCAATGAAAAAGGGCTAATTATGAGACTAGCTCAGTCACTCAAAGTGGCGGGTTTTTTTAGACTCACTTTAGTGGTTTTCTTGAAATACAGGCGACTTGCGACTTTAAATTCTAATAAGGCGACATGTGTCACCAATAAAGTCAGCGCTCATCATTGTTGTAATACTTCGTAAGGGCTAACTAGGTGTACTTTTGAACGAAATATGTCCAATGACTTTTTCATACTTTGAGCGACGCCCTATTTTGTCATTTTTCTACTAAAAAGTCAAACTTCAAAATATTATTTGTTTTTTGGCCCCTTCCAATGTTGAGCAACCTAAGCAAACCTGACTTGGTACTTTGAGGCGACTTATTTTACTTTTCACCTTTTCAGTAATTGCGTTAGTGACTTTTGTAAAAAGTAATATTTTAAATACTTTAAACACTTTTATTTCAAATTCTTGAGTGATGTAATAAATATTTGGGTGACTTTATATTCTTTAAGTGATTTTTTATTTAAAACATCCCCACATTAACCATAACACAAACACACGATCAAACTACCCCAAAACACACCTACACTTCGGTCTATTTCCTCTTCTCTTACCTTCCACCTACTCTAAATCAAAACCAGGAATATAAATCAAAATCAAAGTTTAAACCCTAACCCCATATTCCGTTTTCCAGTTTAGGTTAAGGGATTAATCTACTCAAACCATAAACGGCCGTTATTGACTAGTAAAGGCCTAAATGGAAAATCTAAATAGATACTTTGATGCTAAGATATCTGTTCGTTTCAAGGTAAATTATCTAGAAACGATTAAAGGTAAGTTGGGAAAGAATCAAGCAATTAGCTTGTTCCAAGAAACTGTTTTGGGCCATTAGATATACCCTCTTTTCATGCAAATGATAACCATTTGCTAAACTTCTTTTACATCGGTATATATCCCTAAATTGCTTGATTATTGCTCCCCATTACCTATAGTGGGGATAATGTTTTTGCAATTTGGCCGTGGGAGTTTTATTGATGAAGGGTCTTATTTTGGTCCTTTGCTGACCGTGTAGAAGTTCGTTTTTCTGGGAAGGATCGAACCATGGGAACGAATCTACAGGGCTATCACCTTCTTTGGCCAGATCTTCCAACCTTTTCACAATTACAGTTCGGCCCTTGACTAAACTAATCTAATAGAAAGTCAAGGGGGAAACTGTCACATATAATCTATGTGGTTTTATTTGGGCTTTCAAGGTTTGATTTTGGGGAAAAAGCTTTAAAATTCTTGTCGGTGTTTTCGTATACTAAGAATAACGTTATTTGTATTGTTTTCTTTCATGTTAGATATGGATTCTTGAGATTTATCCCAACAGCAAGTCATGGTGGAACAAAACCCAAGTAAATCGCACGTGGTCTTTCATGGTCAAAGGGTAAAATGTTCAAAAGCGTGATTATAATCTACTGTTTGGTCCGATAAGCATTTCCATTATTTTTGTTATCGTCAAATAAGTTCGACTTCTCTATATTTGTTCTTGACATTATAATAATTTGTTACAAGTTCGAATCGGTATTGGAACTTGTTCCAACTAATGAATAATTTGTTACCCAGGTTCAATCCAGTGTGGAACTTGTTCCAACTAATGAATAATTTGTTACCCAAGGTTGAATCCATCTTTATTTCATGTTGAAGACTCGATAAAGTTTAACAAAACTTTAGAAGTTTTACATCGTTTGTGTTGTTGTTGCTTGTTTGGCATCGTTTAAGTTTGAAAACAATTTTCAAAAGTTTGTGTATTTCGGCTTTGGAAAGTATAAATATCGAGATGAGGAAGAATATCGAAAGTGAATGAGGCTTGGTTTAATGACGAAGGACGATGTATGAAAAATAGTACATAAGACATAAGACGTTTTCGGATTAAGTGGGTATCATAAATGAAGAAGATATATATGTATATTAAGTGTACCCGTAACTATATTTATTTCATGTCGCTCTGATTGTTAAAATAAATATGTTTGGAAATTGTTTAAGTATACTTTAACTTGTATACATTTGTAATTAGAAAACCAATGTAAGTTTCAAATACCTTTCATTTGTCACAAATATTTGTTTAAAATAAATGTATTTATCTATACTAATTATAATAGAGGAATGAATCTCTCTCCTCATGGTATTAAAATTAAGACTTACAAAATACAAAGCCTATTGTACAATATCTAATGCACTATTAATGATCTTTCTCATCAATCTTAATTTTAAGACTTACAAGCCTTAAAGCTTAATGTACAAAATACAAAGCACTATTAATGTGGTCAAGATATTTAATGTAGTTAATTAATTCTTGGTCAATAAATACAATTAATGTAGTTATTAAAACACACCCCACACAAGAAACACAAATTATCAAACATATTGTACAACCAACTTAAACATACTTCCTGCATTAAAATGTCGCTAATACAAATAATAACGTTATACAAATATTGGCTCGAACAAGACTACGGTCCAAATGGGCTAGAGCCCGAGCAGAGTACCGATCAACAGGCATGGGCCAAACGGGTCGAGCCCGAGTGGGTGCCAGACGGCAAAGACTCGAGCCCGAACAGCACGAAGCTAAACGAAATTCTTGAAATCAGTAAGTTTTATTATCAAAAGAATATAATAAACTAAAATACATGATTAGGAAAATTTTATTTCAGTGTATCACTTGGCCATGGCGAACCCCATTAAATGTCACTAATAGAAATAATAAAGCACATTATACAGATATTCAAGCGAGGCAGTCACAGCAAAAATGGGCTTAAACTGCGCTTAATGCTTGGCCAAACGGGATCGAGCCCGAACGGACCTTTGGCTAAACGAAATTCTTGATATCCGTAAATTTATTGTGTAAAAGAACATAATAAACTAAAATACATGATTTACGAAAAAATTTACATTTCAGCATGCCATACATAGCGCTGATTTTAAAGTGTTTAAGTAACTTAATTTATTCAGGACTAGAAAATACAATGTAAGTGTCAATATAATAGGTTAAAAATGCATATTTGTCGACCCGGGTGTATATCTTTATTTGTTTGCGGTGATTATTGCCATAAGTTGTATAACAAGTTTTAATAAGCTTTAATGTCCACATTTAATGTTTGTAAATAAGTGTTTACAAGTGAATTTATATCTTAGCAAATTTCAAAAGTGCAAAAAGTATTCATTTAATTAGACTTGTAAGTCTATATTATATGGAGTTTTTGACTAACTAGTTGTTTTCTATAAAAATATTTACCATTGTATGGTAAGTCTAGAAGTATTGGCTATTCTATAGTGTTTTTGTTTTATTTTCTTTTTACTTTTCATTTGTATTCATTTGTAGTCATTTCTTTTATCTAATATGATTTGAGCAATGCGTAAACTGAATCAACTCATATATTGTTCAAAAACTAGAACTCGTACTACTTTGCTCAATTTGGTGGTTTGGTCAAAGCAATCAAAATATATTCACTGGTTAAAATATGCTAGGCATTTCAATTTGACACATTAATCTATTATACATCAAACATGATTGAAAAATATGGTAACCAAAAGAATGCTACACTTAAAAATAAAATAACATTCAACAAAACAATAGATTCACAAATATAATGCATTCCTCGTTAGTTTTGCAAACAAGATTTACAAAATGCAAAACTGGTTCAAAATACAATAATAAACAAAATTGAAACAATTTATGCTAATGCTGAATGTATATAATTAATATGTAGCGTCATTGTTCACAACAACTCGGTTCGGTACTTGGCTCGTCCTTTATTCTTCTAGCACACCTTTAAATAAGCATAAACCAAAATTGAGCTAAGCACTAAATAATCATACAAATGAAATGTTACATAACAAACATCATAGAGTACTAGAAGTACAATATATGGTCTAAAAGAAAATACAAATACAAATTCTAAAGAAATAACTAATCATCTATCTATATAAAATTGATGTACAAATATATAAGTTGAAATTGTAACTTTACCGGACTTTGTTATGTAGATGAATGGACGAGTTCGCAATCGCAAATCATGTAACAATGAAAACAAGCGGCTACAGGAAATAGGGTAATGTAGAGTTTTTTTTTTTTTTCCTCTTTACGTGTTTACTGTTTGTCATTTAAGAAAGGTTAAAAAATAAGCTATGTTATCAAAGTTGGAAACTAATGCCATACAATAGTCAATATTTATGAACATGCCATACAATGGTTAGTAATTTTTTTAAAAGCAATTAGTTGGTCAAAAACTCTATTATATGTGTGTAAAACTTGTTTTGTAGTATGTTTCAAAATTTAGTTTCCTTGTTTATTTTCCGTTATCAATTCGTGACTTGTCATATACTTAAAGACGTGTTGCAAATTTTGGAATCGGATGAACTGTAATATATATAAACCTTAAGAAATAAAAAACACATGCTATAACATTGTTGTGAGAATTTTCTTTTTCTATTAAAGAAAAAAATTATTCCTACGTTATCCTATCTTTTAAAACATGAAATAGAATAAGATTCGGTGGAAAATAGTAAAGCTGAAAAATGAGATAAGAAAGCAACAACTGATTTGATACATAAAGTTTCCACTAAGTTATGTCTGCAAATCACATTTAAAGCAAAGAATTTTCTTTTTAGACTGATTAAAAAAATTGATAAAAATTTTATATCAAAGAGTTATTAAAAACAGGTAAACCGTTAAAAGACGTTATAGATATATGAAATCATATTTATCTTAAAAAGCAAGGTAGTCCCATGAATCGACCAAAATTTTTGAAGACTGTCGAAATTATATAATGAGACATTTCGTTAAGCAATATTTTATATAAAGTGTTACCATTTATAAAATACAATGCAATTAGTTATCTAAACGTTCTAACATATTACTCTTTAAGATATTTTTCTCATCTAATACCTTTCTTCTTCGTGAAAATTATAATACAATGCATATAATTATTAACGAGACACATTTGGAGCCCTAAACATTCGAGACCACGAGCGATCGCTCACCTGCACACCATCAAAGACGGCCCTGTTAAAAAGCATGAGCCAAACAACAATTATTTAAAGAAAATGAAATAACATAGAGATATTTTAATGCCCATATTCCTAACCGCACATAAAAAGCAATGATTGCTTTCTCAAATATAACATTCTTTTTTCACAGTTGAAATCATATTATTATTCACATAAACATCTTTACAGCAGCTGCACTCAGAAAGAAAAGAGCAAGGTACATTTTGTTTAAGTTTTATACAAAACCTATATTACTACCAAACATGTGAAGAAGATCATGTTTGTTTTACTACCAAACAAGTTAATAAGTATGCAAATGTTTAAGGGTAAAAGCTTAACACTCTAAAGTTAAGCTGTCAAAGAATACCATATATAGATGTCATGATCATATTTGTTTTGCTACCAAACAAGTAATGGATTATGATATATTCAACTCCTGTTTATATGCCTCTAGAACTCCCTTTCGATCAACTGTACGTATGTTTAAGGGTAAAAGCTATAATTGAACTACACATGTTCAGAAATGTCATATTAGACGAACACTATATAGTTGAAGCCATTAAAAGACAATATGGATGTCATGAACGTTTGGAAAATAAAGAAACCATTTTGATATGATGGGAGTTGTAATCATGTAAAGTTTTTTGGTTAAGAGTGTGGAGCAAGCAAGTTCAATCGCGGATGTTAACGTTATTTTAATGTCATTGAATGATAAGTAAATGCTTAATCAAATATGTAGCAGTATCTATATTTGCTTTGTTTTGCTTTATTATATTGTTTAGTTGGAAAACATTAAAAAACATTTTAGAAGTATAACATGAAAACAGTTTGCTATGCGTCGACCAAAAGGTCGGAAACAATGGTTACCCAAATAAAAAGTTACACGATAGTTAAAATTGATAATTTGGAAAAAATAAAATAAAAAATGTCCAGTTTGTGCCAACTGATAGTAAAAATAAGAAAGCTTGAATGACTGCTACTTCTTTAAATTGTCTGATTGTTTTGTGTGTTTTGTAGGTCTCACTAAAAGCTAATATTCCGAGTAATGGAGTTTGTAACCGCAATCATTGGTCCTGTTGTTGAATCTTTGATGAAGCCTGTCAAGAAACATTTGGGCTATATCTTTTCCTCAACAAACAATGTTACGAACATGAATTCTAGATTGAAGCAATTGGATGGTACAAGCGTTGATGTCAGAAAGCACATGGAAACAAACAATACAAGTCAACTGGAGATACCTACTCGGGTACCGGGTTGGTTGGAAGATGTCGAAAAGATTAAGGAAGATGCTGAAACAATTTCAAGTAACTACAATGGCTGTTTTAATGTGAAGAGGAGGTACCAAGCAGGAAGAAATGCATTCAAGACCACTGAGGAGATCGATGGTCTTATTAAGGAAAATACTGAAATAATTTGGAGCGATACCCAAAAACCTCTTGGAAAAGTGAGTTTTAAAAAAGGACCCACTTCTGTACCGTCAAATGGTGATGCCAAAAATTACTTCAAATCGCGAGAGAAGATTTTTGAGGATGCACTCGGGTTCCTTCAACAGGATCACAAGCTGCAAGTTATAGCGCTATGTGGAATGGGTGGTGTTGGAAAAACCACAATGATGGAACAACTGAAGAAGACTGTCGAAGATAGGAATATGTTTGGTTGGATTGTGAAGGTGGTTATTGGGCAGAAGATTAACACGTTTTCAGTTCAACAAACTATAGCAGAATACACTGGACAATCTTTAACTGAAACGAGTAAAACAGCAAGGGCAGATCGTCTTCGTATTACATTTGGAAAAATGGCCCAAGAAGGTAAAAAGGTTCTAGTAATATTGGATGATGTCTGGGAGGTGGTCGAACTCAATGATATTGGATTAAGCCCTTTGCCAACCGGCTTCAAATTGTTGCTAACATCACGAAATGAAACTACTTGCACACAAATTGCAGTAGAAGCTAATTCGGATTTTAAAGTAGTTAGAGTGGATGTCATGGAGGAGTCCGAAGCAAATAATTTCTTTTGTGAAATTACAGGAGTTTCAAAAGAGTCTGATCTCGTGCTCAATGATATAGGGAATCAAATTGTGAAAAGATGTGGATTTTTGCCCCTAGCCATCAAACTCATTGCAACAACCCTTAAATCTCAAGAAAATTTTGTATGGCGAGATACACTTAACCGTTTGAAGATAAATGATCTTGATAAAAATGTGCAAGAGTTGAAATTAGCTACACTTTTATACGAGAAGAGGAAGTTAAAGCGATTTTTCTGATTTGTGGCTTGTTTCCAGATGACTTTAATATTCCGATTGAGGAGCTGACAAGATATGTATGGGGGCTTAAATTGTTGAAGGGTGTTCCTACTTTGGGTGATGCTAGAGACAGGACAAAAACATGTGTACGCAAACTCAAAAATGCAAGTTTATTGATTGATAGTGATTACCTCGAGTGTGTCAAAATGCACGATCTTGTTCTTGCTTTTGTGCAAGGAGATGTTTCTAAAGGTGACCATCCATGGATCATTAACCATGGTGATATTTCGAGGTGGAGTAGGGCTGAGGTGAGCAGGTCTTGCCAAAAGATTTCCTTGACCTGCATGGGTATGACCGAGTTTCCAATAGAATTTAAATACCCGAACCTGACACTTCTGAGACTTATGGGTGGAGATAGAACACTTGGGTTTCCTGGAGATTTCTATGAAAAAATGGAAAATCTTGAAGTTATAGCGTATGAGAAAATGGAGTACCCTTTGCTTCCGCGATCACTTCAATGCTCCACCAATCTTCGAACGCTCATTCTCCATCAATGCTTGTTAATGTTCGATTGCTCTTCTATTGGAGATCTTTTGAATTTGGAAGTGTTGAGCTTTGCACATTGTGGTATCCATAAATTACCATCAACAATTGGGAATTTGAAGAAGCTAAAGCAATTGGATTTGACAGGTTGTGTTGATCTTCTTATTGATGAAGGTGTTTTTAAAAGTTTGGTGAAGCTTGAGGAGCTTTATATGAGGGTTTCCCATGGAAAGCGTATTAATTTCACGGACACAAACTTTAATGAATTGGCACAGTGCTCAAGGAATCTTTCTGCATTGGAGATTGAATTCTTTGAAAACAAGGCTCAGCCGAAGAATATGTCGTTTAAGAAACTTGAAAGATTCAGGATCTCCGTCGGATCTGTTGGTGAGATGGAGTATTCAAAACAAAACAGTAAAAGTATGCACTCATTCGAAAACACGTTGAATTTGGTCACTACTAAAGATGAACTGGTGGAATCTAGATTGAATGAGTTGTTTCCAAAAACAGAGGTGCTTTTGTTAGAAGTGAATGGTATGAATGATCTTGTCGAACTTTCAGTGGCATCGTTTAATAAATTAAGAGAGCTTCAAATTTCCAATTGTTCCGACTTGAGATACCTTTTCACAGTCCCACTAGCTAATAGTTTGGTGAAGCTTGAGCGACTCGTAATTAGGAAGTGCCCTGTTATGGGAGTAGTAGCGGATAGTGTAAATGGTGCACAAGGGGTAATCAAGTTTCAACAGCTAAAGTTTTTGGATTTGTCTGATCTACCAATGTTGGTAGGTTTCTGCAACCCTATTATTTCAGTTGAGCTACCTCAATTAGTAGAGTTGAGACTTGACGGCCTGCCAAAATTCACGAGCATTTATCCCGAGAATAAGTCATCAACATCTTCTAGTTCCGCAATTCAACCTTTCTTAAGCAAAGAGGTAATATGTGTATGTCGATATATTAATTAAAAGTCACACAAATAAGTGTCAAAATTCACGAGCATTTATCCCGAGAATAAGTCATCAACATCTTCTAGTTCCGCAATTCAACCTTTCTTACTATCTAGTTGCACGGATGTATTAACAAGCTAGGCCTATATGTTGTGCAGGTTGTGATCCCTAAGTTGGAGACATTGAAAGTTTCTAAGATGGAGGCATTGCAAAGTATATGGCCTTATCAATTTTGCAGCAGTGGGGAAGTTAACAGTTGCATACTGAGAGAAATTGTAGTGATAAAATGTGATAATCTTGTGAATATTTTTCCAAGCAATCCGATGCCATTGTTGCATCATCTTATTGATCTCCATGTTGAAGATTGTGGCTCCTTGGAATTTATATTCAATATTGACGTGGGATGTGTAGGTGAGATTGACGACGGTTGTAGCAGCTTGAGAAACATTGAAATACGTCGCTCAGGGGAGATTAGAGAGGTGTGGAGGTTGAAAGGTGTATGTAATCCTGATGTCATCATACTTGGCTTCCAAGCAGTTGAGAGAATATTCACATCTAGCTGTAAAAGTTTTACAAATTTGTTCACACCTACCTTCGCAAGGTTTGATTTGGCGCCTTGATTACCTTATCATTGATGGTGCGCGTTATAACGAGAAAAGCAGGATAAACATCAAAGAATCAGTTGAAAGGAGCCACGAGGTATGTAATAATTCCTACTTTCAGTTTCAACTTATAGAAGGAATTCCACATATCAACTGAATTAGATATTCACATTTGTTTTATGTAATGATAGCTGCAGATGAATGATGTAAACAGGGGAGAGATATTACAAGTTGATGATATTATTCCGGATGTTAATGTTGCAATTCCATTTCATGTCTTATCTATGTTTCATCACCTCAGATACCTTATTATAAGCAACCGTGCTGATGTTGAGGTGGCGTTTGAGATAGAGAGTGCAACCAGTAAAGATTCAGCAACAAGTAAAAGGGATAATCAACAATCACCGCTCCTTCCCTACTTGGAGTCCATAGTGTTAGAGAAGATGGAGAATATGAATTATGTGTGGAAGTGTAATTGGAATAAATTTTTATGTTCTACGACACAACAGAAATCCTCTTTCCAGAACCTGAAAACCATAAATCTTGCAGTGTGCAAAAACATAAAGTATTTGCTCTCACCTTGCATGATTAAACTTCTTTCCAGCTTAGAGCGAATTGACATACGTTTTTGTGATGCTATTGAAGAAGTTGTTTCAAATAGAGATGATGAATATGAAGAAATAGCTATATCTTCCCAAACAAACACTACTTTCTTACCCCGTTTCGAGAATCTCATTCTTGTTAATCTACCACACCTAAAGCTTATTGATGGTACTGTCTCCAATATTACTTCAAGTACGAATTCTATTCATGATCACTTGAAGGTATGTTTTTCTTTTTCTTTTAATATATCCTAATCCTATGCATAGTCAACTATATTTTTAATTTCTTTTAATATCCATTCTTTATTCGTTATGAAGTCTATTGAAAAGATTGTGAGTGGTAGAATGATTTGATAAAAATGACGGGAAAAGTTAATTACGAAACACAATTTGTTTTTCTTTCTTTAAAAAACGCACTTTCATCATTTTCTTTTTAAATTACATTATCTTGTAAACCGTTAATCGTTACGCGAAATTAATTTTACCATCGCGATGAGAATTAAATTATCTTTCTATAGATATGGACTTCTATATTACTTTCGACGAACATTTTATTCGAAATTTATGAAAAATAAAAATAAAAATGTGATTCGAAAAATAAAATGTGATTTATTACTTTAATAATCACATGTGAATTTTTTTTATTATTTTAATTTTTTACTCGGTTTCGATTCGACATTGCGAGCCGCTAAAATCACATGTGATTTATGATATCATACTTGATTTTAAAAATAACAAATCAGAAGTTATTTATAAAATAACAAATGATAAGTGATAAGTGATTTTACAAATGTGATTTTTCTGAGCGAAACTTTCTAACACTAAAAAATGGTCGAAAGTATATCAAAGTGCTCGTTTACTGAAAGATAAAAATATTCTCTTCGCGATTGTGTGTTTTTTGTAGCTTTAAGATTTACTGTTAGCAAGATTATCCCATTTGTTCTTTAGAAAAAAGTGCTATTTATTGATCTCACCTCTAAAAATGATATATGCTAATTTTGTTATTTGTGTTATTTCTAATTGTATGTAATGTAATATAAGTTGAATGTATACCTCAAATTCTCTAAAGATCCGATGAACTAATTCTAGCTATTCAATTTTTTTTTTATATAAAAAAAAAACCTTACTTTCATCATTTAAAAAAAAAATGAATATCTCACAAACCAGTAATCGTTATGTGAAACCAGTCATACCATCATGGCGATAGTTAAATCAACTTTCTATAGAGGACACTTTTATATACCTTCAACGAACTTTTTTTTGACTGTTTTTTGTGAATGTTGAAATTTACGTCCGAAAAAAATCACATATGATTTGTTACTTTAAAATCACAAATCACACGTGATTCGTAACATATAAATCATATGTGATTTTTCACATGCAAATTTTAACACTAAAACAAAACTCAAAAAAAAGGTCCGTCGAAGTAATATCAAAGTGCCCGTCTACTGAAAGATAAAAAAAATTATCGTCGCAATAGTGTATTTTTTTTTAATTTCAATTAAATATGAATAACCAAGATTTGTTTATTGGATCTTCTGAGAATATAAGGTATATATTGAACTTAACTCATATAATAAAGTTTAACAAATACAATCACTTATATGATTGTAAAAATATATGCTTATCTTTTTAACGTAGATAAACATAAAAAAAAAATAATAATAAATTATATGCATATGCTTATCTTTACTTATACCAAGATACAGTAGAGCATACGCATGTTAGGATATGTTTATTTTGAATTCTTAAAACTAATTTTTACAGCTTAGACAAATTAATTCCTTGCGGGGCTAATCTCTTGGTATTGATGACATGTTCAACTAAACTTCCAAAATTATCAAAGCAATATTATATTTATCAGTCTACCTCTAAAATCGAATGAGTGTTACATGTATACAACAAAAAAGTGTACGTACACTAATTTTTCATATCACAGTGTTCTCAGGTGGGTTTTGCTTCTCCATCATTATGCCAATATTCCAGAAAGATAGAGATCTATGCATGTGAGACGTTAGCAACTCGATTCCATTCGTGCAGTGGGAAAGTTGCAAAAGCTTGAAGAGCTGAAAATCCTATTGGGTCACTAAGGGAGATATTTGAAATTAAAGGGACCAACAGGAATGGAGGTGATAGTGCTGATGCTGATGATGAAATTGGTGATATACTTTCTGGAGTGACGATTCCAAGGTCCGCAAATATTACTTTGCTTGAATTGCCAAACTTAAAGATATTGCGGATTTTCAACTGTGATCTTTTGGAACATGTATTTACAAGTTCCACACTTGATAGCCTCAGGCAGCTTGTAGAGTTGACCATAGAAGAGTGTAATGCAATGCAAGTGATTGTGAAGGAAGATGGACAACACAACTCTAAAACTGTTCTCTTTCCCCGTCTAAAGTCTCTTACACTAATCGATTTACCAAATTTCGAAGGTTTCTTCTTGGGAATGAATGAGTTCCGATGGTCAATATTGGATGAGGTTACGATATATGGTTGCCCAAAAATGACGACTTTCACATCTGGTCGCTCGATTACTCCAAAGCTCATCTACATACAAACAGGCATTGGCAAGCATAGTCTTGAATGTGGTCTCAACTTTCCATTGTCCAATGCATCACGTGAGGTATGTTATTACCATAATTGCATCAACAAATCAGTTAATCTCTGTTTGCTTTATTATTTGGCAATTAATTTTGTTTCTGGTCGTGTGGCTACCTGATGATGAATTACGTTTTTGTTTCTTCATTAGGAAATTCAGTTCCATAGCTCAAGTATGTGTTCTGATCCAAAAATAATAAAGCTACTTCAATTCTCATGGTCTTTTTCAAATCTAGTTGAAGTAAATGTAGAATGGCATACAAACTTGTTGAAGAGCGGCATTATTTTTCCAAGCAACGAATTGATAAATCTGCAGAATCTAGAAAAGCTTCATATCAGGAATAAGTATCGGCTGCCATCTTTCAAGGAGGTAAAGGAGATATTTGAAGTTGTAGATTTGGAAAATAACGATTTGAATGATAAGCAATCTATTGTGGTATTTCCAAAGCTAAAAGAAGTGACTGTGGAAAGGCTTGATAGTATGAGGTATATATGGAAGAGCAGTAGGTGGATAACATTGAACTTTCCAAACCTTACAAAAATGTTAATTGATGATTGTGCGCTTCTTGAACATGTTTTCACATGTGGCATGGTTCGATCTATTACAGCTACATGAGCTTGAAATTAGTAGGTGCCGTAATATGGAGGTAATTGTCAAGAAAGCAGAAGATTCTGACACTAGAGCTACTGATGTTGTTGTGTTTCGTTCTCTGAAATCCATAAAACTTGGTTCCCTTAGAAAACTCAAGGGATTTTGCTTGGGCATGGAGGATTTTCTATGGCAATCATTAGATACTTTGGAAATCAAAGACTGTCCACAGATAACGGTTTTCACGTGTGGACAATCAACTACTCCACAGCTAAAGGTAATAGACACATCTTTTGGATTGTGCTACGCAACAGAAGACCCAACCTCCTTTATAAAGGCCAAACAACAAGAGGTACATGATCTCTGTCAGATATTTACATGTTTATCATATTCAGGGGTTTGAATCACTCTATTAATTAATACTTCTATTCTCCTACAGGGATTGAAGTTCTGAGGAAACAATGAGTTTATACCTGAAATTTAGTGATGCATTATTTTGGTATGGAATTTGACGACAAGAATATTGAATAAGTAATATTGCATCTCTGTACATGGTCCATGCCTCAACCTTGCTTGTAGTTTTCATTTGTTCCGTTTTCAATAAGCCGAAACTTGTTTCTCACCTTAATGAATTGACTTGTTCAATATCGATAAAATAATAAAAACAGGCTATAATGAGCTCCAGCATCTGTTATTTGTGATGAATGAATTTCCGTAGCCTATATCATAAAACAACCCGTAATACATCTTGAATGCACAGATACAACCTGCAACATAATCTGTTGAAATAATTAGCATTAATTAATTACAGTTAGACCTATTTCACTTGTTATATCATGTGCTCTTTTCTTAGCTGCACCTGAACATTTTTTGTTGGTTTATATGTGAATATTTCTTTCTGTCTGAACATTATACAGATAACGTGGTTATTTGTTCTACTGGTTTATCTGGCTATAGTGATTACATTACTCCATCCAAATATTTAAGCTGCTTTCTTGATTGGATTACCATTTTGATGTTATAGCTCTAGGTGAATTGCCGAGAATGAAATTTGAGCGAAGAATGGAATGGTCAAGAAAGAGAATTGACTTCGAGAATGAGAACGAATTCCATTGTTTGGCAAACGTAATCAAGCGGAGAATATATAACAAGATTGACTCTCTTGTTTGGCACATGAGAGAGAACTGAATACAATTTTTTCGAACTTTTTATTTCACGTTTTATGTCATTTTTGCCCAATATAATGTTCTTTGCATTTTGTAACTAGAGCTGTGAAACCACATTTAAACAAAACATAATCCCCAAAATCACAATTAAACAATGTATCAATTATAAGATCACAATAACACCTTTAAAAAGACCTTTGCATAAAAATTGGAAAACATACAAAATAATCATCCAAATGGATCATATCTATCATCAGTTGTTTCCCAATCAGTTATTAATTAATATGTATCTGAATCATTGTATCTTTAAAATAATCAAATATATACAAGTTATCCACACCCTCCCATAGAGAGGTATCCAATGATTGGGTATGCGGGTTTGTACGGTGTGCGAAATGGGATGATTTGTATCTTTGGAATTCGAAGGGTATTTATAGGCCGATCAGGTTACGGCGTAACTTAAGTTGAGAGTTATACCGTAACATCCAATTCTTCGTATTTTGCATTGAAAATGCTGGTTACGGTGTAACATCTGGAAAGAGTTACGCCGTATCTTTAATAAATCTGGTTCGCCGTAGATGAGACAATAGTTACGGTAACTGCAGGGGAACCTCATTTGACCTAGTTGGTTACGTCGTAATCTTTGGAAAGAGTTACGCCATAATCTTCATTGAGTTGGTTTTTGAGCCACGCGCTTCGTTACGGTGTAATGTGAGAGAGGAGTTACGCCGTAACATCTTCAAAATGAGCATATGTCATATCTTCAATAAACTCTCCAAATCCGCGTGTCTAGCTCCAATGCTCGTAATTTATTTGAAAGTGAAATATAGAGAAAAACAAGCGTAAATCCATATAAATGATATAAAATACGAGCATTACCGGGGGAAATTGACACTTAATATTCAGGACTATTTGATGTTATCATGCCCTAATTGAACCGTTGCTATGCAACCTCTAGATTTGTGAACCTTTGATATTGAACCTTTGCAATGCACCCTCTAGATTGGTGAACCTTTGATATTGAACCTTTTCTATGCACCCTCTAGATTGGTGAACCTTGATATTGAACCTTGCTTTGAATCTTTGATATGAACATTTATATGATGACTTTCATTTGACCTTTCAGTTTAATACCCAAGCCATTTTCCTAGCCATGAAGGTAACATGGTCATGTCATTGATGCACCAATGACATGACTCTAGGGTGGTAGAGTGATGTTCCGTCCGTCCCTTTTTATGATATTATGCGCGCTTTATGTTTTGCTATGGCCACTAAGATTTGTGCAGGGGCGTATGGATGCATCCTAGATTTGTTATGATATGATATGATATGATATGACTTATATGGTGACTGATGTTGTGTGCAATACACGTCTTTCACATTCTGGGAGCTAGCTACTCCATGGTTACTTATGATATGATATGATTTGATTTGTTTCTGGGCTCGTGATAGATTTCTGACAACCTTTACCCTTTATATACACTCATATTATACCTTATGTTACTCCACAATGCACCATATTCTGCATTTCTCATCTTTAGTTTCCGTTGATTACCCATTTATTCACTATCCTTGATTCATCCGACTACCATACTATACCCCAGCTCATTTGATTTGTCATACTCTCTTTCAAATTTGGGTTGACTACTAAGCTTATACTTCAGATTACCACTTTATCCGTTTACCCTGCTATTATATGATTTATGTGACTACCGTTTACCCCTATTATATGATTTATGTGACTACCTTTTACCCTATTATATGATTAATATGTGACTAATCGTTTGCCATGCTATTACGTGACTAATTGATTCACCCGTTTGTCATACTAGTATGAAATTATTTGACTCATCCGGTTACCATGTTATACCTCGTTCAGCTATTTTGTGGGCTATGATTATCATTTAGTATTCCTATTTGCTATTGTGACTGCCATTCTTCTACTTTTGTTTGGTATTTTTCCGTTGCTTACGATATTGGTTTGGCTTAATAATTGATGTTTACATGTCTTGTTGTTCTGCCATGTTTACACTTCTGTCATGCTACTGGTTGATGAAGGAATATGGTTCAACTTATGTTATCTGTCTAGTTGACTTTTTAGCTTGCCATGCTATGTTCTCGTTTAGTTAATTCATTCAATTATGACGTTCGTTTGGTATTCCTACCTGATATATGTGGCTATCATGCTTATACCGCTGTTAGTATTTTCGTTGATTATGATACTTTTTTTGTTTATTGACTGTGGGTTATCTGACTTGTGTGATTGCCATGCTTACATTTAATTTAGTTGCTTCCACCTGCTTATAGAATTCAATTTGGCTTATGTGTTATTCTGATTTTCGGATTTATTTGTGTTGCCATATTTATGTTTAGTTGATACGCTGACTGTTATGCTTGTACACTGTTTGGTTACTTGTTTTGCATATGATGCTGTTTATAAATTCCTATTCGTTTATGTCCAGTATTTATATGTTTGGTTATTTTATGTGTACTTATGTATGTTCGCTGACGCGCTGATTTGCTTTGGTCTCCTTTGATTTATGTTCTTTTGCTTATCTATTAATATTGTGTTCTGCAGGTTCCTCATTGACTCATAAACTCATTGTGCTTGTTCGTTATGGCTTTGTTATCAGTCTCCTTTGTTTCACCTTGTATTTATGTTTTGTTTAGGTTTTGTTTTGTTATATCTGTTCACTGGGCTTTTTAAGCTCAACCGCATTTCTTTTCCATGCGGCAGGTACCAAGTGAGATGCTGGGCTTGATGGGCTGAGAGTAGGAGCATTTGAGTGAACCAACCCTAGTCTCCCTATCTTATCGGACTCTTTTGAAGATCATTGTTTTGATATTACATTTTTGACATATTGGATTTTATATTTTTTTTTTGTAAGTCATTCGTTTATATGACTTGGTATTTTATTTTATAAGACTTCCGCTTGTAGAATTTTATTAGTATGTTCTGATATGACTCCATAACGTGACATTCGGACCCTTGTCGGGTTGGGGTGTTACATCATCGACCTTGCAATCATCTGAATCCTCTTAATAAGTGATTCAGCTAGCCCATTTTATGTATGGACATGAGCTACAGGATGTTCAACATTTATCCCAATAGACATACAATAATCATTCAATGCTTGAGATGTGAACTCACCAACATTGTCCAAACAAATTGTCTTAATTGGATAATCTGGAAAATGTGCTCTCAATCTTAGTAATTGTGCAAGTAACCGCGCAAAACGCAGATTGAGACTTGATAATAATCAAACATGTGACATTTAGTCGATGCATCAATCAAAACCATAAAATACCTAAATGGTCCAAAAGGTGGATGTATTGGTCCACATATATCCCCTTTAATTCTTTCGAGAAAATTAAGTGATTCATGTTTCACTTTAGCTACTGATGGATGTGTAACCAATTTTCCTTATGAGCAAGCAACACATGTAATATCCTTACTTTGTAGGATTTTATGATTCTTCAAGGAATGCCCTTTGGAATTTTCAATGATTTTTCGCATCATTATTGACCGGGATGTCCCAGACCGGTCATGCCAAACAATAAAATTCGCAACGATCCATAACTGATGGTTTATGATGCGTTTTATTCACTAGCACTAATATGAGTGTAGTATAAACCAGAGGAAAATGCGGGTAATTTTTCTAGTACATGCTTTTACCGAAATCATATTCGTAATGTGGAGGCACTCAACATGTCCTTCATTAATTGTCTCAACATGATATCCATTTTTAAAAATATATGTAAAGCTCAACAAGTTTTTTGAGACAGGGGGGAAAATAATGCATATCAAATTTAAATTGTGTTCCGCTTCGGTATAATATATTTGCCACGCCAAACCTTAATTAATTTGGCACTACAGCATATAGTGCTAACATTCGATTCTTGTAATTTCAATGGAAAAACATTCTCTTTCTTGAGAATTGTATGAGTAGTTGCACTATCCACAAGGCATATATCTTCATCATCGATCATTATACGATCCATTGTCGGTGGTGGAAAATGAGAGAAAACAAAAACGAACCTAAACTTGTTGAGGTCGCTGATAAGGTGTGGGAACAAGAATTAAGGGAATGAAAAGTATTCTTCAATTGATTATAATGTATGAGATACAATGAGTATATATAAGATAAACATTATGGTTAAAACCCTAATAGCTAATTGGGCAAGAGCTTCTTATGGGTATATGGAATCCACATAATATTATCCATAACAGTATTGAATTTTTTACAAAAGTTATATAATAACCCTTTAGCGACGTTGGTTTTTATTATAGTTGCATAGAGTATGTATGCCAATCGAACTAACTATTATTTGGAAATTGAATGATGACGTCTTATATTGTTGTTATAAAGCTAATAAGCTCATAAGCCTAAGGGCATCTACAATAGTAAAACACTTTAAGGTATAACAGAGAAGGTACCGCGCATGCCCGGCGCGCGGGTACCGATGACTATTTTGTAGCGAACAAATGTTTTGAGGTGGTGATGTGATGAGATGGTGGTGACAGCGGAGGCGATAAGTATAGTTATATGTGTTTGCTACCGTTTAGTGAATTCGTTCACAACACTTCGAAGTATATGTGTTAGTTGTAAGTGTTGTTTGGGTTACCTGTAACTTCACGCGACTCATTTTCCCGCGTATAAAAAATACCCTAAGCAATCTCTACGCGTCAAACACTCCCCAAAAGTATATGATTTTGAAAATCAAGATTATATTGATCGGGAATAAATGAAATAAAGGGTAAAGTTGTAAAATTTGAATTAAAATAAAAATAAACCCATAAAATATAAAAACTAAAAACTATAAAAATATATTAAAATGGATGTGGAATTAAAGAGCATAAAATTTTAGAAAATATGGTGAAATTAGATTATAATATAAATAAGTAGATAAAAAGATATTTAATTTGAAAATAAAGATGAATTTTTAGTTGAGAAGTGACACATGTCATTTTATAATGGAGCTATTATCTTAATTTTTGGTGGTTAGGAGTTAGGCTTGGAGTTTGTTAGACGTAGGCTGGAGTTGTTAAGAAGTGACACATGTATCTCATGAGTGGAGCTCCTTATCTTTATTTTACATGCATTATAATATATCTTTCCATAATAAGCAAGTAAAAAAGTCTGAATTTTTAAGCTTTCTAATTTTAGAAGGCCTAAATGCATTATAAAGTAGTATAGATATGATACCACATCACTCACATGTCAGCATTTAACATTGCAAATAAAACAATGACAATGGATTGAACTTTGCACGCTTTACTATGTTTTTACTACCCTCACTTGATAAATATTTTACAGCTTATTTTATTACCTATCTGTTAGTAGTATATTATTGTATGTAGGCCTTTTATCATGTCTTGGGCTCAAGCCCACATCTCTAGGGTTTCTCTCTGTATTTATGCATGGTATCAGTAGAAATCCTTCCCTAAAACAAAACAAATATTCGTGCCTCTAATTCTTCCCTCTCATTCCCTGCTTCATCTTCCTGTCTTCAGCAACGCCTCCCTCATCTCCCTATCATCCTCGAATCACTCCAATCATCTCACCCTCACCCTCATCATGACCGTCATCGACCCTCTCCCTCAACCCACCATCCTCCTTTCCGATAAACTCATGGCTATCACCAACCTAAACAACATCATCCCGGTCAAACTAGACGTAGACGAGATGAACTATTCATCGTGTGTATACTTCTTTACCCATTTTTGTCGTGGGAACCTCCTAATGGATCACCTTGATACCAAACGTGCCAAGATGCCGCCAAGTTAGTACCTCTCACCCCCGGATGCGGAATGGTTGAAAATCGACTCCATCCTTCTTTCGTGATTTTTGTGACCTATCCAAAACCCTTCAACAACGATTAGTTGTTGCAAACCCTAAAACTGGCTCCTTGAAGCGTGGGAAACCTAGCCGTCATTTTTTCCGATAAAAAAAGCACCGCTCCATAGCCTTGAAAGCGGAGCTTCGGTCCTTAAAACTAGGCAACATGGGCATCGATGCCTATTTTCGAAAGATCGAATCAATTGTAACAATCTTGAATAGCCTTGGTTCAAGTCTAGATGACGAAGATGTTGTGACTTTTGCCTTGGAAGGGTTACCCTTTAGGTTTGATAATGTGGCTACAATTATTGCACATCGGGATCCCTTTCCCGACCTCAAATCCGTTTGCTCCATGCTTACCACGCAAGAGATGCGGCGAAGGCTCATACCAACGATTCAACCGTTCAACCTCATCCCTCCAAGGGATATACTTGCAACCACCGGTCCTAACCTCGTCGATCATATATCGCCATGGACAAGGTTCACAAACCATGTAACAATTAGAGCAAGGGCTCTTGTCTTTTCGGCGCATCGTGTAGGTTTTTGCACAACGGTACACATGGTTTGCATGCAAATATTGCTTCCCCAACTCCAACATCTATCAGTCAGTTATCCTCCAATGATTTACATGCATTACAAAATATTTTGGCTAAAATTGGACGCGCTGGCACACAAGGTACGACAACCAGTGGGATAAATACTACAACGAACCCTCCACTTGCGCTTGGTCACGGCTCAGGATCATTTGGTACCCTCTGTCCCTCTGCTGGCCGTCAGTATCATTTGTGAACCCCTGTTCACAGTTTGCCAGGCCACTCTTGGCATACACATATCCGGCCCAGCCACCTATCACATAGGTCACCCACCAAGCGCAGTCATTTACCAGGTTTCACCCACGGTTCTCAGGAGGTTCACCAACAAGTTCCAAACCCGGTTCATCAGCAACACTACGCAGTTCATACAGGGGGTTCATCGGCAGTCCATTATGGTTTTGGTCAACCGGTTCAGAGCGCTAGCATACTTGGGCCTGCCCCGGTTCACACAGCCCAGTCCACTCAAGCAGGAGGTTCGCTAGGAGCTACCATGGGTCAAGAAACTGTTTTACCACATGCCTTTGCCACTACCACCCTTCATGAACCCGCCCTGAATGGAACATGGACACAGGTGCGTCGTCTCACCTTAATGACTCGGTCAATAATCTTAGTGATGTTTTTCATTCTAGCATTTATTCATCTGTTGCTGTTGGTGACGGTCACACTATTCCTGTCACCAACTCTGGCCATAGCATTTTACCCACTCCTTATCGACCACTACACCTAAATAATGTTCTCATCACCCCCAATATTGTTAAAAACTTGATTTCTGTGCGTCAATTTGTATGTGAAAACAATTGCACTGTTGAATTTGATCCTTTTGGTTTTTCTGTTAAGGATTTTCAGACCCGTCAGGTGCTGCTCCGCTGTGATAGCACTGGCGACCTCTACCCTGTCACCAAGCCATCTCCTATACCTCAAGCCTATCTCACAAGTCAATACACGTGGCATCAACGTCTTGGACATCCAGGCAGTGAAGTGTTGCGTCAAGTTATTCTAATAATTCATTTCTTGTAATAAAGAGAAATCTCCCGTTCTTTGCCATGCTTGTCAGCTTGGTAAACACGTGCGACTTCCATTTGTCAGTTCTTCTACTTTAGTTCAAACTTGTTTCGATATTATTCACTCAGATTTGTGGACTTCACCAATACCGAGCCTATCTGGTTTTAAATATTATGTTCTCTTTTGGGATCATTATTCTCAATTTGTATGGGTTTATCCGTTAGTTCATAAATCTGATGTCTTGTCCAAATTTACATTATTTCGCAACTTTGTCAAAACTCAATTTAACCGTGAAATAAAATCATTCCTGTGTGACCATGGTGGTGAATTTGATAACCATGCCTTTCATAAACTATTTAACGACAATGGGATTCACTTTCGTTTCTCCTGTCCCCGCACCTCACAACAAAATGGTAAATCTGAACGCATGATTCGCACCATTAACAACCTTATCCGCACCTTACTTTTTCAAGCTCATCTACCCCCAAACTACTGGGTCGAAGCCCTCAACATGGCTGTTTACCTCTTAAATATCCTACCCTCCCATGCCATCGATAATGACATTCCCCTAACACGCATGTTTGGCACCTCACCTGACTACCATCTTTTTCGTATCTTCGGGTGTCTTTGTTATCCTCATATAGACACTAACCACAAACTTGGGCCACGGGCCACACCATCCATATTTTTGGGACATGCCACCAATCACCGTGGCTATCATTGCCTCGACCTAAACTCCAACAAAATCATTATTTCTCGCCATGTCACATTTGATGAAACCATTTTTCCCTTTGGCACCACCGCACCCACTGTGAAACCTTCATGCGACTTCCTAGATGACTTACCTAACATCATATCCAACATTATCAAACTCACCCCAACTCCGCCTACACAGCCAACCCCACCTGATCCTACACAACCAATCTCATCTCCTTCCCACATACTAGACCCTCCACCTTCTCCTATTGCGACATCACCGGTCGTGCCTCCCTCACCACCACCACCCACCTCTCCTACACCCCCAACGGCCCCCGTTTCCATTTCCCAAGACCCCCCCATATACCTGACCCTACCCTGACCACGCAATTTGTTCATCCCATGGTTACACGTTCACGTGTCGGACTACCTGACCCATCCCGTTATGCTTGTCATGTGTCTACCGTTTATCCTTACACCGTTCCTATAACGCTGCTTTTCATGATCCTCATTGGTTAAATGCTATGTATGATGAATTTAATGCTCTTATTAAAAACAAAACTTGGATTCTTGTACCTCGTCCTACGGCCACCAACATTGTTCACTGTATGTGGTTATTTCGCCACAAGTACTTGGCTGACGGTACTCTCAGTCGCTACAAGGCTCGCCTTGTCGCGAATGGTAGCACTCAGATAGAGGGAGTTGATGTTGATGAGACCTTTAGCCTGGTTGTTAAACCTGGCACAATCAGCACCGTTCTCAGTTTAGCTGCTTCTCGACATTGGCCGGTTCACCAGCTTGATGTCAAGAATGCATTTATGCATGGGGATTTATCTGAGACTATTTACATGCACCAGCCACCTGGTTTCCGGGATACCGAGCACCACGATTATGTATGTTTGTTACGCAGGTCTCTGTATGGGTTGAAACAAGCCCCTCGGGCTTGGTTTCAGCGATTTGCTACATATGTCCTTGGCATTGGTTTTACAAATAGTCGGTGTGACACTTCTTTGTTTATCTATCATCAGGGGACTGACACTGCTTATCTTTTACTATATGTTGATGATATTGTACTGACTGCTTCTTCTGACAGACTTCTTCAGCATATTATTGCATCTCTACATAAGGAGTTCTCTATGACAGACTTGGGTACTCTTAACTATTTTTTGGGCGTATCTGTTACACGTGACTCTTCTGGTATGTTTTTGTCTCAGAGATCCTTGAGCGTGCTCACATGGCTGATTGCAATTCCAGTCGGACTCCGGTTGACACTGAGTCCAAACTGGGAGATGATGGCACCTTGGTATCTGATCCTACATTATACCGGAGTCTTGCGGGGTCACTTCAGTACCTCACCTTTACTCGCCCTGATATATCTTATGCAGTACAGCAGGTGTGTCTTCATATGTATGATCCGCGAGAGCCTCATTTCTCTGCTCTCAAACGGATATTGCGCTACATACAGGGTACTTTGGATTATGGGTTACAGTTGTATTCATCCTCCACTACATCATTGGTTGCTTACTCTGATGCTGATTAGGCTGGTTGCCCAACTACTCAGTGGTCCACCTCTGGCTATTGTGTATTTCTCGGCAAAAATTTACTCTCATGGTCCTCTAAGCGCCAACCGACACTGTCTTGCTCTAGTACTGAGGCAGAATATCGCGGGGTTGCCAATGCGGTTGCTGAAACGTGTTGGTTGCGGAACCTTCTTCGAGAGTTACATACTCCAGTTTCTTCTGCAACACTTGTCTATTGTGACAACGTTAGTGCCGTCTACATGTCCTCGAAGGTTCAGTATCAACGGACCAAACACATCGAGATTGACATTCATTTTGTTCGGGATTTGGTGGCTGCAGGTCAAGTTCGAGTTCTTCATGTGCCTTCTCGCTATCAGTTTGCGGACATATTCACTAAGGGACTCCCTTCAGCTCTATTTGAAGAATTTCGTGACAGTTTGAGTGTTCGGTGTCCTCCCGCTCAAACTGCGGGGGAGTGTTAGTAGTATATTATTGTATGTAGGCCTTTTATCATGTCTTAGGCTCAAGCCCACATCTCTCTAGGGTTCTCTCTGTATTTATGCATGTCGTGTATGTGACTCAAGCAATCAATCACAGTCAATCAATTATGATATTCTACACTATCAACCAAAAAGTAGACATACTAAATTATAACCTAATATTTAATTCATAAAGTACACTGCATCAACCGTATCTCTCTAAACACACACCATTTACACCTACGAATGACATGACATTCTAACAATAGATTGTATGCATAAAGAACTGTGTTTAAACTTTGCCACCTCACTACACTGGAGATGGCCTAATAAACAATCTTAAACAGACACACACATAGTTAACATTATTAATTTACTTTATATAGTTAACGTTATTGATTCTCTTTATATGTGAGTGCTGAACACGGGTTGTTAGCTAGTAGTAGTATATATATCTACTTTAGTAAGATAAAACACAAGTAAAAGCTTAGCATAGAGGCAAATGTTTGCTTGCAAGGTATGAGGAGCCATCAAACATCTTGGTAATTTATAAGATCATTATATATCTACTTTAGTAAGATAAAACACAAGTCAAAGCTTAGCATAGAGACAAATGTTTGCTTGCAAGGTATGACGAGCCATCAAACATCTTGGTAACTTATAAGATCAATGCTTGTTAAGTTCGCATATCAAACATCTTTTTAACATTATAATTGAAAGAAAACATGGTAAACACAATTTTTTATAACTAGACACAAACTAAAAAAATATATAACTTGTAATTTATAAGGCCAATGCTTTAGAGTCGTACTAAGATTACATGATTGCATTACTATTATTTTTATAAAACACACTAATGGGGTGGAAACGAGCAAAGCCGAGCCCTAGCCTGCCAGAGCTCGAGCTCAACTCGTTTATATATATATAATACTTGAACTCGGGCTCGAGCTCGTTACAAGCCTCATAATTTGAGCTCGAGCTCGGCTCGTGAGAATTTTTAAAAGCTCGAGTTCGGCTCGGGCTCGAATAACTTATATAATATGTTGAATGAAATAAAGCTCGTTAATCACACTAAGCTTGAGCTCGTTTATTTTTTTAAGCCCGTATATGTATATAAAATAATATGCAAAATATATTCTAGGACTCGTTTAGGCTCGCGAGCCTAATCGAGTTTTATATATAAAGCTCGGGCTTGAGCTCGATTATTAAACGATCCCAAATTTAGGCTCGGACTCGGGCTCGAGCTCATTTAGGCTCGGCTCGTTCGAGCTTTTTACCGATTCAATCCCGAGCTTTTCACGAGCGGCTCGTATCGTTTCCACCCCTACACACTAAGGATCTACGATTGAACCCCATTGCAGAGCGTGAGATTCTAATTCCTCGTTGTAACTAAAAAATGTATGTATTTTTTTAAAAGTTAACAAGAGTGGACATGACTGAAATTGACTCCTGCAAAAGGTTACTTCTATTTACCCAAAAATCATTATGACATATAACTAAACAACGTGCTAACTTTATTACTCCCTCGTTCAAAAATATAGTCCCATTTTGACTTTTCGGTCTTCTTTAACAATTTTGACCTTAAGTATTTTTGTTTGTGTTATATAATACTTGATGCAAAATATATGAATGTATTAGGTTTTTAATGTATTTTCATTTGGTATATTTTTCATCAACTATTGTATAACATAAACAAAAATATTTAAGGTCAAAGTTGAAAAAGAAATACCGAAAAAGTCACTACTACATAATTGGGTTTAGAGACCCCCTCATCAAGACCCTTTATAAAATAAAACGGTCTCAAGTGTTGTTTCTGGCCCGCCCAAAATATTCAAGACCTGTTTTAAGAAAAAAACCCGGTTTTGATGTAAATAAAAAGTCTAGACCGTTTTTCAAACTAATAACACGTCTCTATTACTCGTAAAATAGACCGGTATTGATAGTGAAACCCGGCTTCTCTTTACTTTTTAGAAGCAGACCTGTCTTTAACCAGTACCCGGTCTTGGTTCCCAAAAAATATGAGCGGGATTTTTGCCCTCTTAAATATTTTGAAAGGTTTTCAATCTTTTTCAACAAAACCCTCCCTAGCTACACTTTGATATGCTATCCCAACACACACACACCTACCCACACCCACACTCACACTCCGACTCTGCTCCGACTGACACCACCGTAATACAACTTCAATCGTGGCACATCTCTACCACCACCGCTGAATCGTGCCAACACCATACTATATATTTCTACCAAAGGTTTGTTAAAACTTGAATTAAATCTGTGTTTTGTGGTAATTGCCATGTATATTTAAAAAGTCATATATTTGTTTTTTCAAGATCAGTTAAATGATTAGTTTGCATTAGTGTTTGTCGCAAATCTTTTTAAAGGTTATGTGATTGAATTAGAGTTAGTTTGGAAGTTGATTCATGTGCTTTAAAGCTTGCATAGAAGGTGTTTGATGAAATGCTTCATTTTGTTTATATGTTTTCTTTGTTGTTGTTGCATATAGATGCTTCATTTTCTTTAATTAAGTATGAATTAAGATGATAGATGGTTTGAACTTTGAGGAATTTGTAATATTCTTGTCTGGTTTTTATTCTCTATCGAAGGTTTAATATTTAGTACTTTTTGTGTTGCGTGTTGGTGACTCATTTAGCTTGGTTTTATTATGCATTTGTTTGAGCAACTCTTCATTAGAATGGAAGATGGAGGTTAAAGTTTCAGGTAGTTGAATTGAGCTCGGAAAAAAAAAAAAAAAAAAAAAAAAAAAAAAAAAAAAAAAAAAAAAGACATGTAAAACTTTGTTTTTTGCCAGAAAAAGAAACTCTCTAGAACTGTTATTTAAACTTCTTATTGCCCGCCATGTGTTTGATGAAAGTTCCAACTTATTTTTTTGAGACTTAACTGATAACACTTGGATCATATTTCGGTTGATTAATTATAACACGACTGAGTTAGTTGGATGGAATTGGCAATTATAACTTGTTTTTGCTTTGTGTGGGATCGAAAATTATGTCTTACGTATGCATCATATCAAAAAACTGGTTGGGTGGTGTTTTGAGGGTGTATAAGATTGCTTATTAAAATTGGTTTCTATATGATTATGTAATGTCATATGATGCTTGGTAATGTTTTGTTATGCTTTTAAGTTGATAAGACTGAAATTGTGCATTCATTGATGGTTATGGTATAAAATTATTAACTCTGTGGCAATAGTTAGTGTTTGGGCATGGCTCATTAGAATAGAACATGTAGTGAAGAGAAGGAAAAGATTGGAAGTGGTATGTTGTGTATTGCTAAAATGGAGATACTTATAGTCTTACACCCATCTATGTACCTGCTCAATGGCCGATAAAGATCACTAATTGACATGATTGTTGGGGTTGTCTTCCTACGCCGTACACCGATAATCAAGAGAATTTGGCTTTACCTCAGGTTATGTTTCTTAGCGATTTATAAATAAATTTTTCCTTCACTAACTTGTCGAATTGCTATTTAAATGGTAAGTTTCGTGGACATGTTTAGACACTAACTTTTACTTATGATCTTTGCAGATTAAATATATTGTTTGTGCAACTAAAAGAGCCTGCTAAAGATCTAATTCAATGGCTACAATTGCTTAATTGAGAATTTACAACTTTCGCGTAGGTTGTCAACTGTAACTTGTTTTAGATGTTTTTGCAAAAAGCTTACACATTTGGTTGGTTGGAACATTTGTATACTTATTAACGATGTTTCCGGTTGCTTGAACTCAATATTACATATGTTACTCAAAATGCATGATTTGTAGGGGTTGTGTTGGATTGCTTTCTGAATACACTTATAGGGGCTGTTTGGGATTGCTTGTTGAAAGTGGTAACATTTTCGATATGCAAACCCGAAACAGCTGATTTTTTTTATTGTTAAACTAATCATAGAGACAGGTTTTATATCTTGGAACCGGTCTATATTTGGCTTTTGAGACCTGTTATTAAGATGACAACCTGTCTCTATTTTGTTTTAGAGGCGTGTTTTAATCATCAAACCGGTCTCAAAAACAATAATCGAGGCCTGTTTTAAAACCGGTCCCTATTTGATTTCACATGGAGAGCCCCCCTCATATAGACCATACCAAAAACCAGTCTCGAATTTGTTTTGAACGGGTCTCCAAACTACTTTTTGTAGTAGTGAGTCAAATGGGGACTATAATTTTGAGACGGAGGTAGTATGTTGTAGTACTGTTTTTGTGCATGTACCCAAAGCATGTTTTAGGCATGTCATTTGGACTTGCTTATATGGGTATATCCATAGAAGGTGTAATTTTTTTTTTTTTTCTCTAATATATTTGTCGGGCTATTAATTCCCTTTTTCCCAAAAAAGAAAAACAATTTATTCTACCACCTCTAAAATATAGAACTGGTTTGTTCTCAAATGGCGCTATTATTTTTTTGTTACTTTTTTAAAGCTTAAAAGTAAGAGCAAATTCCAAATTTAGTTATTTTTTTTACTTTTAAGTTTAATAACTAGTAAAAGAAAGCCATTTTCAGAAATGGTCTTGCAAAACCAATAGCCTTCATTAGTTTTTTACATGGGTACAAGAAGGGAGTATTTGGTTGGTGGTTTTTTGCTAGACCGAAAATTATGTTTTTTTTGTTAGATCGTACTTTTTGTGCAACCACCATTTGTTTTTTGAAAAAAAAAAAAAAAGAAAGAAAAAGAAAAAAAACATTTATAAATTTTGAAAAAAATAAACATAATTTTATTTTATTTTTGGAAAAAGAAAAAAACAACACGGTCTAGCAAAAAAAGTAGGTTCCTCATACAAAAAAATGATACGCAACGGCCAAATACCCATAAAGTGAACCCCCAAAAACATAAAAAAAGATTCGGTGGAAAACAATAAAGCTGAAAAATGAGATAAGAAAGCAACAACTGATTTGATACATAAAGTTGGATTAGGATCCTCTCATGTTCATTTGAACATGAGGGATAATGTTGTGCTTTTTGTGATTGTACATTGTCTTTATTGTAAAGCATTTATTTTATTTTAATTCAAATGTACAATCATAAGGAGCACAACATTACTTCTCATGTTCAAATGAACATGAGAGGATCCCTATCCCATAAAGTTTCCACTAAGTTATGTCTGCAAATTGCTTTCTCAAATATAACATTCTTTTTTCACATTTCATATTATATCATTATTCACAAAAACATCTTTACAAAACAGCTGCACGTACTCTCAGAGAGCATAGCAAGGTACCTTTCTGTTTAAATTTTATACAAAAGTATCTATTACTTAAATCTATTTTCTGATCAAAGCATGTGAAGAAGATCATGTTTGTTTCACTACCAAACAAGTTGTAGATTATTCTTCTTCGTGTATGTTTTCTAATAAGTATGCAACTGTTTAAGGGTAAAAGCTAAAATGAACTACTTACTTTCAGAAATGTCATATTAGGCTAACACTCTAAAGTTAAGCTGTCAAAGAACTATCAGCTATTACTTAAATCAATGGTTGTTAAGATCCCGATACCATTTTACAATACTGGATAGCAAAAACGATCCCGATCTTACATAGGATCTTATTCGGATACGTGAGTTTAGCATTTTTGTTTTGTTTGCTGATATAAATGAATTATGCATTGCCATCTCTTCTCTTATTCGGATCATGCGATTTTCAGCTTCCACTATGTTTTGTTTTCTATCCCTCACGATATTTTACCTTCCTGTGATAACTGTTGTAATGTAAATCTCACACGATGCAACGCACCCGATCTAATAGTTGTTATCATCATCATTAAAATAGTTATATAACTATATTGTAAATCACATTTAATGCAAAGAATTTTCTTTTTAGACTGATAAAAAAAAATTTGATATATATAAAAGAGTTATTAAAAACAGGTAAACCGTATTATCTTAAAAAGCATGAGCCATTTTCAAAATGCAGCAACAATTATTTTGAAAGAAAATGAAATAACATAGAGATATTTTAATGCCCATATTCCTAACCGCACACAAAAAGCAATGATTGGTTTCTCAAATATACCATTCTTTTTTCACAGTTGAAAAATATTAGTATTCACATAAACATCTTTACAAAGCAGCTGCACACTCTGAAAGAAGAGCAAGGTACCTTTTTGTTTAAGTTTTATACAAAACTAGGTATTACTTAAATCTATATTCTGATCAAAGCATGTGAAGAAGATCATGTTTGTTTTACTACCAAACAAGTTAATAAGTATGCAAATGTTTAAGGTTAAAAGCTTAACACTCTAAAGTTAAGCTGTCAAAGAATACCATATATAGATGTTACGTGAAAACAGTTTGCGCTAAAATTTTAGAACTTTAACATGAAAACAGTTTGCTATGCGTCGACCAAAAGGTCGGAAACAATGGTTACCCAAATAAAAAGTTACGTGATAGTTAAAATTGATAATTTGAGGAAAAAAAAAAAAAAAAAGAAAAAAAGTCCAGTTTGTGCCAACTGATAGTAAAAATAAGAAAGCTTGAATGACTGCTAGTTCTTTAAATTGTCTGATTGTTTTGTGTGTTTTGTAGGTCTCACTAAAAGCTAATATTCCGAGTAATGGAGTTTGTAACCGCAATCATTGGTCCTGTTGTTGAATCTTTGATGAAGCCTGTCAAGAAACATTTGGGCTATATCTTTTCCTCAACAAACAACGTCAGGAACATGAATTCTAGATTGAAGCAATTGGATGGTACAAGCGTTGATGTCAGAAAGCACATGGAAACAAACAATACAAGTCAACTGGAGATACCTACTCGGGTACTGGGTTGGTTGGAAGATGTCGAAAAGATTAAGGAAGATGCTGAAAGAATTTCAAGTAACTACAATGGCTGTTTTAATGTGAAGACGAGGTACCAAGCAGGAAGAAATGCATTCAAGACCACTGAGGAGATTGAGCGTCTTATTAAGGAAAATACTGAAATAACATGGAGCAATACCCAAAAACCTCTTGGGAAAGTGAGTTTTAAAAAAGGACCCACTTCTGTACCGTCAGATGGTGATGCCAAAAATTACTTCAAATCGCGAGAGAAGATTTTTGAGGCTGCACTTGGTTTCCTGCAACAAGATCACAAGATGCAAGTGATGGCGCTATGCGGAATGGGTGGTGTTGGAAAAACCACTATGATGGAACAACTGAGAAAGACTGTCAAAAATAGGAATATGTTTGGCTTGATTGTGAAGGTGGTTGTTGGGCAGAAGATTAACACGTTTTCAATTCAACAAACCGTAGCAGAATATATAGGACAAACTTTATCTGAAACGAGTATAACAGCAAGGGCAGATCGTCTTCGTACAACATTTGAAAAAATGTCCCAAGAAAGTAAAAAGGTTCTAGTAATATTGGATGACGTCTGGGAGATGGTCGAACTCAATGATATTGGATTAAGCCCTTTGCCAACCGGCTTCAAATTGTTGCTCACATCACGAAATGAAACTATTTGCAGAAAAATTGCAGTAGGTAATAATTTTGAACCAATTAGAGTGGATGTCATGGAGGAGTCCGAAGCAAATAATTTCTTTGGTGAAATCACAGGAGTTTCAAAAGAGACTGATCCGGTGCTCAATGAGATAGGGAATCAAATTGTGAAAAGATGTGGATTTTTGCCCCTAGCCATTAAACTCATTGCAACAACACTTCAATGTCAAGAAAATTTTGTATGGAAAGATACACTTAACCGTTTGAAGAAAAGTGATTTTGATGAAAAAGTGCAAGAAATTATTGAAATTACCTACACTCACTACAAGAAAATCGGCCTTTAGTGACCAAAATAGTTTGGTCACTAACAGTGCAAAAGGTCGTCACAAATCTGTTTGGCGACCAAATTCGAGTCGTCACCAGTCGTCACTAAAGCTCAGTCACAGATTCAATTAGAGACTAAAATTTACGTCGTCACTAATCTGTGACCAGACAAGTGGTCACCATTTGACCCTGTTAGTGACGAAAAAAATCGTCACAGTTCTCATGGTGACGAAAAAGTCGTCACTGTTTTCTGCTATTGGTGACCAAAAAGTCGTCACAGATTGCTGAGTGTTAGAGACCAAATAGGTGGTCACTAAAATGAGCATATAACCAAAAAAAAATATGTACCAATTTTCAATATACAAATGAACTAAAATCTAAATATCTGTAGCAACGCAAAAAGCTGTACCAATTTTCAATATACAAATGAACTAAAATCTGAATATCTGTAGCAACGCAAACTTAACATATTAACTTCGCTCACAAAAGCCAAATGCGTGGTCAAAATTCAACACAAACACAACCCATAACCTATCATGTTGGAGGCAGAAGTAGCTAACCAAAATATTAAAATCTATTTGGTTTATAATGAGACCCATAAATCAATCAATGAAAATCTGCAGTCCTAAAACTCGATTTCTTTGCTTCTTTTCAAACGAACGGCGCTTGTAGTCGCTTTAGCTGGTAGGTTGATCCTTCTCTACAATCCTCTCTAGATTCTGGTAGTTCATGCGAAAACAATGTTAGTAGTAAACCCAAAGTACTGCCTTATAGAATATATCAGATGCTTTGACTTTTGGTCCAAAAAGGTCAAACGACTGGAAAACTATTACTACATGGTCAATAGGAGATTTCCGTGTTGCAGCTCCTAGTGAGGATCTTTAGTAAACAATTATGGTTCTGACTTTCAGATTTTATATGGTCAAAATGGACATGTTTTTTATAAACAGTTAACTTAGTGCAGCAAAACTTATGAAGGTACAAATAAAATTACTTAAACTATCCACAAGTGACATCATATTGTCTCAAAATTGATCTAATGAACCTTATTCAATGTTTGCACCAAATTCCAGATCGATTTTTGATTGAAAAATGACGTGTGAGATCAAGTTTACAAGAAGATTAATGTCCAAAAAACAGTTGATGCTGAACAAATGAAAAAATCAAGCAGGTTGGGCAATGATCCGAAACGAGTTTCGGTCAAGAAAGGTAAAGAATTTGACACAGGTTGAGTTTTGTTGGCCCAATGCAGTATATGTCCATACTTGTAAAAATCTTTTTGTTACTAATTAATTTCAAAAGATTGGATAATTTATTTAAGAAATCAGGTTTTAACATCCCAGAAACCACACAATATATGGCCAAAGGGAATACATGGCTATACAAAAATAAACTGATTACCCATTCCCTTTTTGACTTTTGGAGAGTAATATGTTATTAGCTTAATGATTCACAAACGGTATAGGTTTAGAATTTGTCAGTGAGATTTAATGAAAAGAAGGATCTTACATCTAATGCGTTAGTTCCTTTGTCCATCAGATCAAGCTTGGTCAGCACACCAAAGGTCCTTTCACCTGATCAGTTGAGGATTTAATGATCAATAGGGGAATTCATGGGACGGAAACAAGAGTATCGTAGAAAAATCATAAAAGACGAGCATATCAATAACAATAACGTAAGAATACCTGTTGGATCCACCTCCTTAGCAAGTTTAATAGCATCCGATGTTGCAATATCTTGGTTGGCAGGTGATATTGCTAGTATTATAGAGTTGGGCTACAGCTCACATAATCGTCATTAGGTGTCAGATTTAAGCAGGTGGCATGCAAAACGAAAAACATTAAGAAAGAAATTACTAGTGCTTAAAAGAAATGAGCATAGACTTAAATTACCTTCTCAACATAAGCTCGAACCATCTTTTCTATGTCTTCCACAATGGTTTCAGGTTGTCCCTCTGCAAATAAATAGGCTCTTTGAATAAGACGAAGACCAAATCAATCAGATAATGCAACGACAGTCATAGACGGTAAAGAGTAATACCAACAGCAACTTTTTTCAGTCCAGGTAGATCGATTAAAGTTAAGTTGACAACTGCAGAAAAAGGAAAGCGTGGTACCAGTATCATATGAAAGGTGAATGTAGATGGTGCGTTCAAGCATGGTTTAAAAAAACGGTGTGAGGCGGCGCCTCGGAGGCGGGCATAAGACGCATATGAGGCGGCGCTTCATGGTGGTATATTGGAACGTACGCCTCTGTTGAATGAGGCGGGTATGAGGCGGAAGAGGCGTGAGGCGGGTATGAGGCGGAATAGCGAGAAAAACCCAAAAAGTCTGAAACTTAAAATGTAGATCTAGGGCGCGTCGGTGGGTTTCACCACGCGTACCCTATGTCAAAATGATCTCCTTTCGACGATCTATCATTTGGTATAGGTGGTGTAATTTTCCGGTGATGGGTGGCGGAATATTGGCGGAGAAGAGCGGCGGTGGAGGTTTCCGGTCACCAGAATTTTAGAGAGAGATGAGAGAGAAATGTGTGTGTAAAAGTGTGTTTATGTGTGTGTTGCGGGGGTTTTATTCCCCAGGAGGGACCGAAAATGTCAAATCCAAAACATAGGGGCCATGAAGATCATAACTTGGGAGATGATGCAAATTATGTTATTTGATTAATTATGAACTTTATTTGATGCTAAGTATTTTTTTTTTTAATATAAGATATTAGATATATAATTTCTATATTTTTTTTAATTCCGCCTCGACCTTACGCCTCGGTTCGCCTCGAGGCTTACGCCTCTTGAGGATAAGGGAAAACGCCTCGAGGCTCGCCTTCCGTACTTTTAAACCTTGCGTTCAAGATAAACTTTTAAACTCACTACATTAGCAAGATTACATGATTATGTATGATAGAAGCCCACCTCTAGGGGAATATATGCTGAGATGAATTGGAATTGGAGATATTTGTTTTGACTTCCCAGTGATTCTGTCAGTTTCATCTTGAATCTCCTGACGTACCAAAGCTGTGAAGGAAATGTAAATGTAAATATTACGTTCCTATATCAATGAATCCAAAACCGTGCAAGAGGGATAAATAAAAAGACACCAACACTTGACTAATAGCATGAATTTCAGAGAGAGGCTAGGCATCTATTAAAAATATAAATGGCAAAGATGAGTGAGTGAAAGGCTATAATCATTAATTTGAGAGATGAGACCACACGTGCAGATAGACATGTCTACAATACAACCTTACAGAATCGTAAAGTTTTCGTATAAGATATCAATATATTTCCATCAAGATAACAGTTTTACCATATATTTAGAGTGAATATGCACATTGTAGCTAAAGTGAGTATTGGAACTCCTGGCGATATATAGTTTTTGGTCCCTTTCAAACTCCTCGCTCACTTTGGTCAAAAGATTATATACCTAACACGGGAACTAAAATCTAAAAAAAACATTAAAGAAAGTGGATTCTTTCCTAAGGGTTTACCAAGTAAATGAAGAAAATTAAAGTTAAATTCAAACATAAAAACTAACCAGATCCTCTAGGCAGAAAATCTCTCCCAACAATGCTCTCCAACACCGACGACTTCCCAGAACTCTATTTTCCGGTCAATTGCAGTAACACAACAAGCGATAAAAAAAATTTAGATGAAGCATTTAAACCTCCATACACACATATCAGAACAAACTTTATAAATGTAAACTAGAAATAAATCCTCCACCATTCCGGCTAATTTCACACATTACTGAATTCCATATCCAAACATAAAAATAAACGCCCATAAATTTTAAAGCAGCTGCAAAACTTGGTTGGTACTAGTTCAATATTAAACATAGACAGAGAGTGTATCTTATTGTTCTAAGACCATAGAAACGTACTGCAGCTATCGAAGAGCTGGAATCATATCAATGGTCGCCTTGTATCATATCAGTCCATCGAAGCAACACCAATGGTCGCCTTGTATCATATCAGTCCATCGAAGCAACCACCTTTATCATAATAAGAAAATAACAAAATTTCTAAGAACTTGCACAATACGAAAACGTGTCGAAATGGGCGAGTCATGGTATGGGTCAAAATGGATCAGATATTATGTAAAGGTGGAAAACGGACGGTTCTGTTAGTTCAGACAATGTTTACAGTTCCATATGGGTCCTTTTCAAAAGACGTTAAGAAGTTCGAGTTGGGCTACTTTCATAAAACCATAATGGTCTTAAAGACACTTTGCGTCACTTTGATCTGTTGGACCTAGTCAACCCAATTTTGGATGTTTCAACTTTCAACCCAGGCACTTTACAATTATGGGTAAAAAAAATGCTATTTACTGATAAAGCAATAAAGTAACAAGAGGCATAGAAACGTACTGCAGCTATCGAAGAGCTGGAATCCTCTCCAAGCTGAGGATGAGTGATAAAGCGCCCAACGGCTTGTTCATTCTGCCTTAAGAAATTGATAATGGACAAATAACTAACAGTTCCACCATTGATCATGTCCTGTATAGAGAAAATAGGAATCATTATACAAAGCCATACAGAAGATCAGACTATATTAAAACTTTAAAAGGTAGTGAAAAGAAACTCACCAGATCAGTCATATTCCACTGACCAACAGATGGATTAACCTCAGACGCACGCCCTGACTCATGATAATGAAGCTGAATATAAAATCAAAGACCAAGTTAATACGGATATCAGGAGAAATGACATTACAACAAATAACTTTAGACGCTTTATTACAGAAATAAAACTTTTAAGAGCCTCCACATTACACAAACGGCTCAAAATGAGTGGGTCGTGTTACAGGTCAGATTGTCAGAATGGGTCAGATAATACAGACTATATGTACAAGTCGAGATGGTTATTTTTTAATATGAGTTCAAATAGTTCTAGTAAGGTTGGCCGATTACATTTTGTCAGTTTTATTAACTTTAAAAATTATCCATTTTGACCCGTAACATGACCCACTCATATTTCATACCAAAAGCCATCAGGTTAAAAAACGAAGAATGCATCCTACAAAAGCCATCCGTAGTCAACATCAGCTAATGTCAAACTCAACGGCTTATGCCAAAAGCCAATCATTATATAGTGACAAGCTGTTACCTATAATATCCAGATCTAACATGAATTTGCTTGCTAATTAAGTTTGTTGTATACCTTGGTACGTTCTAGATCAGCCAGTGGTTTTGACATGTCTCTGCCCAGGAACTCACCAACAAACTCAGATGCCAACTTTGATTCATTAAAGTCTCTCACAGCCATATCAAAAGCAATTAAAAGCAGTCCAGAAACTATAAAGCAATTAGAACCAGACGACGAACTATAATGAGAGCACCTACATAACTCTTTCTCACAGATCCTGGCGACAAGCCATAGCGTGACCTCCGGCCCAAAGGCCCCAAACTAGAGCCTAACCCAACCCCACCACCATTACCCCTTCCACCATATCTTGCACCAGGCTCATTAAACCACACCTAACCCTGCCTCTCCACCATTTACCAGGCCACTATAGCTTGAACCAAGGCCTCCAAAACCACCGCCTAACCGCACCCCTCTACCACTACCTGATACACCATAGCTAGCACTTAACGACGATGTTAAAAAACTCCGACCTAATTGCACCTATAACCAGCCCTATTCCGACTTAGTTTTCATTGAAGCATTTTAACAAACACTTTGTGTTCATGCTGAAAATGAAAAAAAGTAAACTAGCAATTCTAAACGCTAAATGTTAAACCCTAAAGTAAACGTTTCTAGACACTCTTAAAAGCTCATTGCCAAACATAACTACATCAATATAATAATTAGATTTAAAAACCCTAATATTAGCACTCAATCAACAAATCAAGATTTTGTACATAGATTTCACTAGTGATCAGAAATTAACCTTACAGATGTCTCTGAATCGGAGACGACGGTGGTGAATGTGAATGTGACGGTGTGACGACGGCGATGGTGAAGTGATTACGGTGATCTCGACGTCGCGACGCTGGTGATGGTGACGGTGATACGACGGTGATGATGGCGGTGCAATGGTGGTGATGGTAACAAAGATGGTGATGGAGATGCCGGTGATGAAGATGGTGAGATATTTGTGAATGACGGGTTATAAAAGGAAAATTTGATAATATATGTGTTTGATATTTATTCAATGGGCTTTTTTTTTTTTTTTTTTCCTCCTTGCATATCAGTCAAATATAACCGGTTATACCCATAGGGTTTTAAGTTACCCAAGTAGATCGGGTTTAGTTTTTTTCATCTTTTTTATAGAAAACCTTGTTAACCCGGTGGTCGAACCGCTTGAAAAAAAAAATAGTTTTTAAACAAAACGGATTGAGTCGGATGAACGGTAACCGGTGACTTGACCGGATCGATTAAAAAACCCAGTTTTTATAACATTTGTTTCAAATAATATGTTTAGAGGTGAATACAACAAGAAAGTTAAATATTTGCAATTTTGCAAATTTCTTTATAATACAAGTTTTTATCCGTAATGTTTGATAGTGTTTACTATTTTTGGATTCAACCTTTTTCTTAACTATTTTATATAATTAGCAATATATGAAATAGTGACCAAAATTTCGTCACTAATACTTAATGACGAAATTTCTCGTCACTATTCATGTAATTTAGTGACTAACTAGTGACGATTTATAAGTTTCGTCACTGACTTTCAACCGATGACCAAAAATAATGACGAAAAATTATATCGTCACTATTTTCATCTAAATAGTGACCAAAAAATTTTCTCGTCACTGAATTCTCGTCACTAAAGCTACTTTTTCTTGTAGTGACTTTTATACGAGAAGAGGAAGTTAAAGCGATTTTTCTGCTTTGTGGCTTGTTTCCTGATGACTTTAATATTCCTATTGAGGAGCTGACAAGATATGCATGGGGGCTTAAATTGTTGAAGGGTGTTCCTACTTTGGGTGATGCTAGAGACAGGACAAAAACATGTGTACGCAAACTCAAAAATGCAAGTTTATTGATTGATAGTGATTACCTCGAGTGTGTCAAAATGCACGATCTTGTTCTTGCTTTTGTGCAAGGAGAAGTTTCTAAAGGTGACCATCCATGGATCGTTAACCATGGTGATATTTCGAGGTGGAGTAGGGTTGAGATGAGTGTTGGAATTATATAACATGACTAATCATAAATATAAACAATAAACATCAAAGTAAGTGCGGAAGCGTATAGGAACATATAATGAATAATTAATTAACTAAAGAATAAAGTATGCGTACCTTTCTTGATTCTAGCCGAACAAGAATCAAATCCACAAACTAGCAATTAGGATGAACCCTAATTAGGGTTTATAGGATTATGTGAATTACCCACTTACGTTTTGTAATTCAATCCAAGATAATAACAATAGTATGTTATTACTATGTTCTTGTACACACGTACTAAACCGAATTAAAGTAATGCTAGTTTTTATAAAACAAATAACTTGGTTTATAGGAAAAGAGTAGATCGACACCCTATGGTGTTTGGCCGATCGGTTTGGACAAAGAAAAACACACACAAAACGTTTTTAGGGTTTAGCTAATGAGCACAAGAGATGGAAAAATAAAACCCCAAGCCTTGTTTATATACCCAACTAAACTTGGTGAACAAGTTGGTTTTCTTTCCTTGTTTTGATCCTTGGCCGATCGGTATAGGAGTCCCCAAAGGAATTCCGGAACCTTCCCAACTTTTGCAATTTAGTCCTTTTCCATAAACATTTAACGACCGTTAATCCATTACATTAATTACTTAACGTCCGTTAGTTATTTCGTTTAATAAATAAATAAATATAACTTTTATATTTAATTATTAACTTTAAATTCTCATACGTAAAGTGTGCAATCCCATAGTCTCGAGTTCGATCCTAACACACGTCTATTAATTTAGTGTCCATAAAACCAACAGCTCCCACTTGGACATATCTTAATAGAGTGATCACATTCGGTTAGCGTCTAGCAACACTTCGATGCCTCTAGTACAACTCGAGTAAGGCTCCTGGAAAACCTTTTAATGATTTCTCATTATTATTATCCTTTTGTTTCTAATACCATGTTAAATAAAGATATGGAATTAAGTCATTCTTTATTCAACCATTCTGTTTCTCGTTATAAGTGATTGAACAAGATTACCAAATCTTCTAAACATATTTAGGGGAGATTTTGGGTGTGGCCACACAAACATCTTGTCAACCCTACGAGGGGCCCAACAGTATTAAACTTCAAATAAATTTGAAGGAACAAATTCTATCTTGACTACGAGAATAACCCACAAACTTTGCAACACTTCAGGAAACAACCCTTATGACTACCAGTTCGCATTATAGCGTTAAGTTGTTCCACAGAAGTGCACTACATTCATGACACTTATCTGGTATCTCAAGTCTGAGGATAACTATTTATGATTTACTTAATAACAATATCCATAAAGTAAAATCATGTAGTTGGGATAAGTCCTATATTCAATTCATTGAATATCATCTGAAATTGGTATGCATTCTCATCAATATACTTTCAAGTATATTCTACCATATCTCTCAGATTTGTCTTAGTTTAATGATACTCCCATATCATTAATTGACAACGGACGATTTAGAATAAATAAATTTACTCACGGATTAAACATGCAAATATAGGATACAATATATTATAAAATCAAACATACCAAGTATTTGATTTATTATAACAATTGTTTAACATCCCTTATCCAAATACTAAATAGATCAATGCATGAAAATTCCAGTTGATGAATTATGCCTCAAGTAATGACAATCATACTTGTTGACAAGGCATAAATCAACCAACTTGATCTATCATAATTTTGAGAATACTTATTTCAAGAATTCAATTAATGAAGTCCTTGTATGTGTGCATTCACCAATCCACATAATAATTTCATAAAGTGTGTGACATCCTCTATCACTAATTTATGACAATTTAAACTTTCAAACATTTTAAAGTTTAAAGTATTCTTATTCTTTTAATGTATAATGCAACTGCGCTTTTAGTAGCACAACTAGTTCACATGGCCATTAACAAGGATGAAATCCTACCATGACTAGTATTGAGTGTCATCTCAATTAAACCAGCATCATTGTATACAAACAACAATATGCTTATTAAAACTTCGTAAACTTTAATATCTTATTGTGTAATGTTTGATGCTTTCCTAACTTTCAAGTTTAAAGCTGATGACAATTTGCACAACATTTGACATATTGTTCATCCATAGAATCTAGGAGCAATTCCAGGTTTTGAGGATGTAATTCTATTAGAATATTCATTACACAAGTTATCTAATAACTTTTAGTTAGATATCAATGTTGTCAAATCATCTATCATTTAAGATTGATACAACAATTTGAATACACTACATGATGTACATGATGAATCTACATGTCAAACTTAGATTTCATTCATGTTCTATCTTGTCAAAAGATATTTATCAATTTCCCAAATGATATATCATGTTTTATTAGAATCAATTTATTTTACTGTACATGTTTATTAATAATAAACATATATTTTAATGTTGTATGTTTTAATTCTTAAATCTTACAAGTGAAGTTTCATTCCAATCTAAGACTTAACATTTAGCTTACAAGGAATGTTACTTACTATATGTTATACAACATATAAGATCTAAGAAACTTAACATAATACTCCCACTAGCTTTTAGGAATACTTAAAATTTATCTTATTTTAATTATAAATCGAAAATGGGATTTAATAATTAAACATAAGAATAATTTCAGATGCATGCATTTATCCATTCATGAATTATTGCACTTCGTACACTTCCAAAGATTATATATGAACTCAAAAAACCTTTCGATTACTTACCGTCCTCGCTCAAGTAATTTCTCAAGAAAGAGTTTTGATATTCCATTGTCATATTTCATATTAATGAAAACCAGTATGACAATTATCATCTTTATATATTTAATGTGTCTTGAAAAGAATATTCAATCATAATTAATTGCTTAAGTATGATTAATAATCTTGTCATAAACATGCATTAAATATGTGTACAATATTGTCCATATGATTTCTACATAGAAATTCAAACCACTAGGGTTTTTCATCTCTTTGAAGAAACTCATTTCCATTCTCTAGTCTAACTATTAAGATAAATCAAATTTCCAAAATTGATTATCTTTATGGACAGCATCTTTAACATTCATAGTATGAGTAATTTACCCAATTCAATATTTGGTAATCCATCATAATGATTATCAGGTTTACTATAATCCTGTAACTCATATTTCTCAGCATATAAGTCAAATATCTGAGATATCCTTGCAGATCTATGAATGAAAATTCCATCATCATGAGGTCTATCAATTTACATTTCTAACCTCATCATGATACTTACTAGTGTGTTTTAGAAGATTATGTATCTTGTAATTTTATCTTTCAAAAAAACTCCCACTTGCCTATAGAATATCTATATATACTTAGCAATTAGAGCAAAACTATATTGTTCTCTTTTTGGGACATTACAAATACACATTGATAATTCATGACTTTACTTTATTAATAACCTATTCATAAATAGTTTAACAAATTCAGAATCTTCAATTTTAAAACTTAATGTGATTCATCACATTCCATAATAAAATGGTGTTTTATTAATCTTCTAGGTTGGAGTCATATTGAGTATATTCAATCCATACTCAATATTCTAACCTTGTTACTTTTTAAGAAAGAAGTTATGATTATCTTGAATCAAACCAATCAACTAGAGTTTGATTCTCCTAACTGAACATGGTATTCGTTAGAATTAATATTGTAAGACAATCTAACAATATATAAGATAAACATATTCCTTTTGGCTTACCTATTTACCAACTAAGTCAACTTAATGGTATAATAGACTTTTCAAGCCAATTGCATGCTTTATAACACAAGTACCTTTTAACCAAGTTACTTCATATCCATGTCTCAACAAGAAACATAAACTGTTATAATCCCATTATACGTTATAAATCATTGATCAACTCAATGACTTCTTGTATATGTCTTAATTAAAGAAAAACATGACAAGTTAACGTCTTACTTTATTATAAGTCTTAAAAGACTTTATGTTTATGTCTTTACAATGAATCATAAACATGTTTAACTAAAGTAATTATGAACACAACTCTTGGTTTCAATAGTAATTTCAAGTTACTTTATTTTACTTCATAATAATGTAGGACTACATTATTTTTCATTTATGTCATTCCAAAATACATAAATAAACAAATTGAAGTAGTATTAGATTACTTCATTTATGTCATTCTAATAATACATAAAAATCTAATTTGAAGTAATCTTATATATCAATTTTGACACATGTTCTAAATACTTGTCTAATTTAGAAACTGCAAATATGTCCATGCAAGATCTCACTTTACATAGTGTGACAACCCGTACTTTCAGGTCATTTCTCGACACAGTTCATGTCTCATTATTTCAACATTTATAGTAAACTTGGTTTACTTGTTTCAAATTCGCGTAACCTTGGAGGTTTAGCGGCGAATTCATGATCATGACATCACGTACATTTCATATGGACTATGATTAGTCTACATTTCATTGACATCATGTGCATCTCATAAATTCATTCACGACATTTCATTTCATATTTTACGCGTAATTTTTATATTTAATAATCTTTATCGCGTGAGTTATTATTTTGAATATTTAATCCATTACTTTCAAAAATGATCCCGATGTATTTTTAAACTTACATTTAGTTTATAAAAACTATATTTTGAGTTTTCCTAGTGTTTTAAATTTATTTGGTATATTAATCGTTAAAGTTTAATTATTACGTCGTTTTTCTTAAAAATTATACGGTAATTATTTTATCACCCAAATTTCACAAGGAATGTATTTTTACAATTTTTATAAAAATTGTACATTCTATTTTGATCTATTAAAAATTTACCATTTACTTTACAAGTTATTATTTCATAACATTTTACTTACACTCTTCTTACAATTACACAATATATATATACAAGTACAAGTTTAAAAAAAAAAAAATAAAATAATTGAAAGACAAAGCCCCCCCAAAACCGGCCCTTGGGGAGGGGTGACAATTAATATGGAATGGTTTGTGATTATACATGTTTCTACACTTTCTCTTAAAGTCTTACTACACTTTATATTTATCTCATTCTCTCATAAGTTTACAAGTGTTGGAAAAAAATATTTCTCTCTTCTTTGGGGCTTCTAAAACCGGCCACACATCAAAGTTCACAAGGGATCAAGATTTTTGCTAAGTTCAAGTGTATAATCAACCTAGTTTATATCCTTTTTATGGTTTTGAAATAAAAACCAAGGATATTTAAGTTAATCCTTGTTACTTTCACCTCTTCATTTTCACTAGTAAGCATATTCTTATCATTTTCAAGTTTCCTTTTCATTTTCATATGTTTCTTTTCATTTTTGGAGCTTATATGCATGATATGTGATTTATACCATTTTTTTTCATGATTTTAGAGTATATATATATATTTGGTCATCCTATAATTATCCCCTTGGTATTGGTTGGTCTTGATGGTGATTAGGAACCCATGACACCCTAAGAAGGTGTATGGTAGGATTAGATTAGTTTTGGAGTTGATTTGAAGGGATTAGAATAGGTTTTGTCCGAGAAAAACTATTTTTGATAAGTATATTTTGTGTTCTGTCCTTGTTTTGCTTTTCTGGAAAATCCGACAGTTGGTACTAAACTTTGGCCTTGATATTTAGAAAATATACTTTAAAACGAATCCGTGGCCGCTTGAACGGATAAAAACGGACTTATAACGAAGAAGTTATGGATTTTTGAAGTTTGACGACGAAAATTATATTTTTCAGAAATTTCAGCATGCAGTTTTTATTTTGTCCGAGTCAAAAACGAGCCTTAAGCTTCCCAAATTATTTCGACTTCTCAAAAATATATTAGTTTACTTTGATACGAAGCTAAGGACGTATAAAACGTAAAAGCGGTTTGAAGCGACAAAGATATGCACTTTTTCATAAACTTGCCGTAACTAATTTTCTGCACACTATTAGCCAAAACCACCATCTTTAACCCTTATTATCTTTATGTTCGAGACCTTTTGGACGAAAACTCCTGAACTGAAACTTTTAGATATCGATACAAACTTTCCAAAACAGTCGAGTTCGTTCTCTAACGATCGACGTACACCATTTTACGACTGATTTTCCAAAGCCATTTTTGTTAATTTCACGATTTTTCCGACGACATTGTTTTGCGACGAAAAGTGGTAATTTCTCTAAAAATCATTATAAAACCATTGCAGGATGACATTTTGACGTAAAAACATGTAAAGTGATTTTTGTTTGGTCAAGGCGTCAAAAGAGTATTTTTCGACGTCGAGTAATATTTTCAAAATTTGTAAATGGTATAAATAACATATCGAGTGCATGCATAACATTACATTGCAATTCATGACATATCATATCATTGATAATAGGTCCCGGTTGGCGCATTACATTAAACCTCAGTGTACTCACTTTTGCCGTTATTCCAGTTTATCAAAGTGAGTTTTCATAGCCCGTTTACATGCTTTTACATTATTTCAAACCTACGGAGGAGAATACATTGCACAACATTTTATTACGATACCAAGTATGTTAATTACATTTACGTTGCTTGAGTTACAAAGTTGCCAGTTAAAAGTCCCCATTTCAAATGCATGAGCTGTTAATTTTGGAAAGCGTGTGTGAGTGGATAGATCTATCGAGGGTGACTCCTCCATCCGGGTTGGTGAATCCCAATTGTCATACGGATGCATTTCATTCATAATCATTACCGAGTTGTTTGGCAAGACACTCTTTTGGGGCATACATTAGTCGAGAAGCTTGGTGTCATGCGCAAGCAATTGTAACATTATTTTTACGTGACTTGATGGTCGTGCATGATAGATACTTGTGTAGTCGTATAAAACATTTACATAAACCTATGATTTCTCACCAACATTATTGTTGACCGTTTTTAGCAATGTATTTTCAGGCAACTGAGGCATATTCATCATGACATGGTTTAGGGACCTACACTTTGAGTCGCGGCGTCGACTTACATTTTTGTACTTTATGGCACTTTATTCAAAACATCGTTTGGATTTGTAACATATTTGTACTTCCACAAACCTTGTAAACCTTTTGGGACCGATGTTGTACTCTGAATGTTTTTATGAAATATCCAACGATGTGTTTTTAAAACTACACTTTAGGTCGTTCAATATAACTGTGATGTGGTGCTATGACAGTCAATCCCCCAGGAATTCCATTCCGCTGCAAAAGCAATTAAATTGGGGGTGTGACAGATTGGTATCCGAGCTACAGTTATAGAGAACTAGGTTGCATCATTGACCCTAGACTATAACTACATTATCATAGCATCTCATCATTTCATCATAAGTGCATGTTCACTTTGCATGTGAACTATACGTACATTTTTCGAGTTATTTACTTTCATTTCAAAGCGGTTGTCACATAGATGCCTTCAAATACCCATCCCATTATTATTTTTTCTTTCTCCTCATACTCTAACGTGGAAAAATTCTTTGTCATTCCCTATCGCGATTTTCACATCAATTGACTCATCACCGATAACGTTAAATACCGAGATAAACCTTTTAGGAGGACGAAGTTACACCTACACCATCACGATCACTATCGATTCACTGTAAGATCAGGACAATTTTTATCACTCGGTTGGGACAGATCATACCATTGGGTAGAATTTTTAGGCTTAGTCCTAATGAACCTATTTTCTTAACTCGCCACAAGGATTCCATTATCATCATTGTCATTATTTTCATCATCATTATCATTTCGAGCACCATCCGTACCATTACATCTCATACTCGATACTCATACACCTGACTTGCGGCTTGGGAAGCGTGCATGATTTGACACACCATTACCATCTACCACTAAGACTATAGACACTACACCATCTCATAGGTTTGAGGACTACGAGAATTTTAGGACTATGGTTGCTAGACCGCCTACTACTCCTACACTTGAGACATGATTAGACCACCAACAGGAACAGATAATAAGTACCTTCCTAGCTAATGTAATCCTTATCATTTATTATCTCTACGATAATCACCACCTTGTTTATTTCATTCCTTACTCCAATTGCCCAACTTTCCATCATTTCACGACAATACATCACTATCTTACTAGGGGTTAGGCCAACTTTATTCTCGACCAATTAGTAGACTATTACTACTCGATAAGGTTCTCCTATGTATCCTACAAACCATCCCACAAATTTTATTCCAAATTATCCTGCTACTATTTCATGAAATTATTTCACTTGATTTTATTTCGAACTATTTTATCACCATCTTAGAAACGTTGTTTCATAAAGTTTTAACGCAAATTGTTTTACTACCAACTTATTAATTAGTTTCAGTCATTTTATCAACTATTTAATATCCTCATGCGAAATGATTTTCATGTTACTCTGAAAAATCATCAAGCCATTATCTTACAAAACAAAACGTTGAATACCAACTATTTGTCCTACATTCCCTCTTATGAGATAATAAACTTCATCGTCATCTAACACAAACTGCTTTCAAATATTTTACCGATCATTTCATCTTACTCCTGTACCATTAAACCCAAAATTTACGACTTTAATAACACTTTATAAACAATGACCTTACTGATACCTTGCAAACTATTTTCCCATAGTATGATAAACGATTAATCGCTATTATTTTATAAAACAACAAACAATTGCAATAGCAAGTTACAAACTATATTACAAATTTTTCCTGCAAGTAATATTGCGGTCTTATAAACTATTTTACCCTTTTGGTGAGCTATTTTAGCCACTGTCCGATTTAAAAATCATAAAACTTGGTACGTTTACCTCCCAGACTATTCGCCTTTACTTTAAATGACTATTATATTACCAACCTCTAAACCATATTAATATTAATTGAATTACGAAATTTCCTATTATTTGACAAACGATAAATTGTTTTTCTTGTAAGCTATTTTACAAATCATTTCACGAGTTATGTTATAATCTGAATTGTGTCTTACCAAAATATTTCACTACCATTGTTAAGCCGTTTTCTATCACTATATAAGCTATTTTAAAATCACCTTAACAAGTTGTTACTTTTACACCAAGCCACAACTAAGATTTATTATTAAACTGTAAATGATAAAAAAAAAAAATGTTCCTTTGTTACTCAATAAAGTGGTTTTACAAACCTTTTCATAAACTTTACTGTAATTTTCTTACAAACTATTTATTCTTGTTTGGAAACAAAGTTCTATAATCAGATATACCGTGCATAAACATTTCCTTCTGTTAACACTCTATAGATGCTACGTCAGGTTATCTCTCACTCAAACGATAAGTTAGGATTTGACGAGTGACCTTTTTAGGAAAGACTTCCTATACCATATGTGAGGAGGATTCCTCGATACAAGAAAACAATGAAAAGATTTTGGAATTTCCAGCAAGGACTAGAACTAGATGGTAGGATGATTCAAAACTCAACAAAAATCTTAAGACATCACGAGATATTCCGAACCACTATTTTGAATTAGAATCCAAACTCTATCATTCCAAAAGTGCTAGCTAGACCGAGTTACGGGATTTATCTGAAGTAAATACCCATGAAACAACACTATAGGGATATACCAAGTCTTCTATCTGAGGCTATAGAACATTCTATTAAACATGACCTCAACAATATGTGAACTTCCCTACAATGAGTGTCCCTTAAAGGAAAATTTGGTTAAATTAAGGCTATCGATATAAACTTCCCCTAAGGCATTGTGTTCTCTAGAAATTCCAAGTAACCTCACTTTCATATCAAGGGATGCCACAGGTTTGAACATGTCGGACAATCAATGACTCCCCATCTACAAGCGAAACGAACAAACATTCTTGACATAGTTTGAGATGATACCTATCTTCTTGCTAGCATGATAGCAATATTAGGGATGAACTACATTTGAAGCACTTACAACACCTCATAACCCATCTTTTCGGAACCCGTCGATCATTTTGAAAAATACCCTCAAACTTACCACCTTCTATCATTTCTCTTTAGAAGCCTATTTTTAATATCGGATTTGACACGTCTCCTTTTCCTTTTATTTGAAGAGTTATGGCGCCGAAAAGAGCTCCACCAGCGATGACACAAGCCGATATCCAAAAGTACATAAAGGATTGTATAGCTAGGGAACTAGAGAAAGAGCGGCAACGCGATAGGCTGCTGCTGCTTTATTTGTCGAGACCACGGTACATTCTGAAGCTGCTAGGCATGCTACTACTACAGGGAGTTGCGGAGATTCGAGAGTTCGAAGTGGTACATACATGGACTTTAAGAGCATGACCCCGAAGTTCAGAGGCACAGAAGGAGCCATTACTATGATCCGTTGGTTGGAAAGGATCGAGTTGTTATTTCTTATATGCGATTGCCGGATGACGCAAGGTGAAATTTGCTATTAGTACACTCTTGGATGAGGCAATGTTATGGTGGAATCATTATGCACAGCCCATTGGTATGGAAAATGCTTATAAACTCTCATGGGATCAATTCAAGAGGTTGATGACTAAGAAGTACTGCCCGCCCAAGGAGATGAAGAAATTGAAAATGGAATTTATTGGGCTAGTGACAGTTGGATATGACATTGAGACCTACATCAGAAGGTTTCAAGAGTTGGCTGTTTTATGTCCATATATGGTTATGGACAATGAGAAACTACTGGAAAGTTTCATTGGAGGACTTCCAAAATGCATTCAAGGAGAGGTAGCCTCTTTCGATTTGCAAACAATTGAAGAGACCATCAAGATAACTCAATTACTCATGGCTCAAGTTGTGAAAAGGGAAAACATTATCAACAATAACCACCACAACCATAACAACAACCAAACTAACAACAACAAAAGGAAATGGGAAAATGACCAGGGAGGTTATAACGACAACAACCAAAGCTTTAACACTAACCATCACCAACAACAAAATAGAAGACAAGAAGCCGCCAGGGTTCAAGTTGCTTTACACCAACAAAGGAAAGAACTTATACTGGAAACTTGCCACGATGCCATCAATGCACTCTACATCATAATGGTCCATGTGGTATATGCTTTATCTGTCAAGCAGTGGGACACCTTGCTAAGGACTGCAAGGGAAAAAGATATGTTGGGGCTAAACCACTATGTAATCGATGTAAGTATCATCACACGGGTCCTTGCCAAGTGCAGCGAATGCCAAAACCGGGACATCTAGCCAGGGATTGTAAAGGCAAAACTATAATTACATGTTTCAGATGTGGAGAGCAAGGACACTATCGGAATTAATGTCCTCAAAACCAAGGTCAACAAGTTGAAGGTGCTCATGGATTAGGAAAAGGAGAAGCTCGTCAAGGTACCAACGGCCGAAAGGCTGAAGAAGATCGGAAACTAGCAGTATTATTTCTCCTTATGTATTATGTCGTACTAAGTTTATGTTTTCATCGTATCCGAATCTTTATAACCTAAGATGTACTACTTTTGATAAACCACTCGTTGTAAAATATTCTCATCTATCGTACTTTATTTCCTTTCGATTCGATATCACTTTCGAGAATGTTACTTCTTTTTACTTTATCGACCATTTTAACGACGGTTTAAATCTTTGTAAACATCGAGAGTTATAACAACTAAACCGAACGTCACATCATCGTTCCTTAATTATACATAGCCTAGCTAACTATGTCTAATTCTGGAGGGATCATGTTAGGTTGGGAGCGGTTATTTATAAATCTTAGTGCAAGCAAAATCTTCACATGTTCAAAGGTCAAAGTATTACTCATGCGAGATTTACCCAATACGATGTTTTGTACACTCTCAATCATCGACAACCGTAACGACACTTCTCCATGTTTTCTTCCTTCGATATTCATCACAAACTCAAAAATTCGATAGACCTAACAACGACTGAATTCAGGGACTGAATTCCCTTTTTGGATGGGCGAATGTGACAACCCGTACTTTCGGTCATTTCGACACAGTTCATGTCCCATTATTTCAACATTTATAGTAAACTTGGTTTACTTGTTTCAAATTCGCGTAACCTTGAGGGTTTAGCGGCGAATTCATGATCATGACATCACGTACATTTCATATGGACTATGATTAGTCTACATTTCATTGACATCATGTGCATCTCATTAATTCATTCACGACATTTCATTTCATATTGTACGTGTAATTTTTATATTTAATAATCTTTATCGCGTGAGTTATTATTTTGAATATTTAATCCATTACTTTCAAAAATGATCCCGATGTATTTTTAAACTTACATTTAGTTTATAAAAACTATATTTTGAGTTTTCCTAGTGTTTTAAAATTATTTGGTATATTAATCGTTAAAGTTTAATTATTACGTCGTTTTTCTTAAAAATTATACGGTAATTATTTTATCACCCAAATTTCACAAGGAATGTATTTTTACAATTTTTATAAAAATTGTACATTCTATTTTGATCTATTAAAAATTTACCATTTACTTTACAAGTTATTATTTCATAACATTTTACTTACACTCTTCTTACAATTACACAATATATATATACAAGTACAAGTTTAAAAAATAATTGAAAGACAAAGCCCCCCCAAAACCGGCCCTTGGGGAGGGGTGACAATTAATATGGAATGGTTTGTGATTATACATGTTTCTATACTTTCTCTTAAAGTCTTACTACACTTTATATTTATCTCATTCTCTCATAAGTTTACAAGTGTTGGAAAAAAATATTTCTCTCTTCTTTGGGGCTTCTAAAACCGGCCACACATCAAAGTTCACAAGGGATCAAGATTTTTGCTAAGTTCAAGTGTATAATCAACCTAGTTTATATCCTTTTTATGGTTTTGAAATAAAACCAAGGATATTTAAGTTAATCCTTGTTACTTTCACCTCTTCATTTTCACTAGTAAGCATATTCTTATCATTTTCAAGTTTCCTTTTCATTTTCATATGTTTCTTTTCATTTTTGGAGCTTATATGCATGATATGTGATTTATACCATTTTTTTTCATGATTTTAGAGTATATATATATATTTGGTCATCCTATAATTATCCCCTTGGTATTGGTTGGTCTTGATGGTGATTAGGAACCCATGACACCCTAAGAAGGTGTATGGTAGGATTAGATTAGTTTTGGAGTTGATTTGAAGGGATTAGAATAGGTTTTGTCCGAGAAAAACTATTTTTGATAAGTATATTTTGTGTTCTGTCCTTGTTTTGCTTTTCTGGAAAATCCGACAGTTGGTACTAAACTTTGGCCTTGATATTTAGAAAATATACTTTAAAACGAATCCGTGGCCGCTTGAACGGATAAAAACGGACTTATAACGAAGAAGTTATGGATTTTTGAAGTTTGACGACGAAAATTATATTTTTCAGAAATTTCAGCATGCAGTTTTTATTTTGTCCGAGTCAAAAACGAGCCTTAAGCTTCCCAAATTATTTCGACTTCTCAAAAATATATTAGTTTACTTTGATACGAAGCTAAGGACGTATAAAACGTAGAAAACGGATTTGAAACGACAAAGATATGCATTTTTTCATAAACTTGCCGTAACTAATTTTCTGCACACTATTAGCCAAAAACCACCATCTTTAACCCTTATTATCTTTATGTTCGAGACCTTTTGGACGAAAACTCTGAACTGAAACTTTTAGATATCGATACAAACTTTCCAAAACAGTCGAGTTCGTTCTCTAACGATCGGCGTACACCATTTTACGACTGATTTTCCAAAGCCATTTTTGTTAATTTCCGCGATTTTTCCGCGACATTGTTTTGCGTCGAAAAGTGGTAATTTCTCTAAAAATCATTATAAAACCATTGCAGGATGACATTTTGACGTAAAAACATGTAAAGTGATTTTTGTTTGGTCAAGGCGTCAAAAGAGTATTTTTCGACGTCGAGTAATATTTTCAAAATTCGTAAATGGTATAAATAACATATCAAGTGCATGCATAACATTACATTGCAATTCATGACATATCATATCATTGATAATAGGTCCCGGTTGACGCATTACATTAAACCTCGGTGTACTCACTTTTGCCGTTATTCGGTTTATCCAAGTGAGTTTTCATAGTCCCGTTTTACATGCTTTTTACATTATTTCAAACCTACGGGGGAGAATACATTGCACAACATTTTATTACGATACCAAGTATGTTAATTACATTTACGTTGCTTGAGTTACAAAGTTGCCAGTTAAAAGTCCCCATTTCAAATGCATGAGCCGTTAATTTTGGAAAGCGTGTGTGAGTGGATAGATCTATCGAGGGTGACTCCTCCATCCGGGTTGGTGAATCCCAATTGTCATACGGATGCATTTCATTCATAATCATTACAAGAGTTGTTTGGCAAGACACTCTTTTGGGCGTACATTAGTCAGAAGCTTCGGTGTCATGCGCTTAAGCAATTGTAACATTATTTTTACGTGACTTGATGGTCGTGCATGATAGATACTTGTGTAGTCGTATAAAACATTTACATAAACCTATGATTTCTCACCAACATTATTGTTGACCGTTTTTAGCAATGTATTTTCAGGCAACTGAGGCATATTCATCATGACATGGTTTAGGGACCTACACTTTGAGTCGCGGCGTCGACTTACATTTTTGTACTTTATGGCACTTTATTCAAAACATCGTTTGGATTTGTAACATATTTGTACTTCCGCAAACCTTGTAAACCTTTTGGGACCGATGTTGTACTCTGAATGTTTTTATGAAATATCCAACGATGTGTTTTTAAAACTACACTTTAGGTCGTTCAATATAACTGTGATGTGGTGCTATGACAGTCAATCCCCCAGGAATTCCATTCCGCTGCAAAACAGGTAAATTGGGGGTGTGACACATAGAGATTTACTTTGTTGTTGCAATCTCGCCAAGTTCTCACATGACGTAAATTGCAACACCAAGTGTTTCTTGAATTAGATATGTACAAGTTATATTAGAATGTTGATCTCTTACCTTGCAGTCAAGAGAATCCGTTAAATCATATACTTATATGTTGTACCTTGCACACAATATAGATTTCTCCCACTTGTGCATGGAACAACATCATGTAGCAGATAAACAACACGACATATGTTTGTTTATGTGACTAATATGATTGTGTCATTGATATTAGCATAACTAGTAGATGTAGAACCACTTCATTGTCTAATAAGGAAAGGTACATGACTATCCTTGAAAACATAAGTGTCTACAAGTGGAAAGTAATTATCTTAAGACATTCTAGAGATAATCGGGTTACTACCAATATAACAAAGCTTGTAACTCCCACTGAATTAGAGATCATTACATTAATTCCTTATTCAGTAATAAGAACAAAATACTCCCACTGGATTTGACAACATTGCAAGTGTTTCATTAACCAATGAAAGAAAATAGTGTTCTATTTACTTCCCCACACTTTTGATAAAGTCCATACATAACAATTACTTATGTACTAAAAGAGTGTATTCTACTACGTAGATGATGAATTTATTCATCAATGCTATTAACTTGAAAAATTGGGCATGCAATTTCTTTCTTAATAGTTCTACTATTCCAACAATTGTAAGTAGTACTTTTAAATGGTCAAAACAAAACAACTAGATAAAATATGCTAGTTTGTATTTTACCAATTATCAGATTAGTCTAGCTTCTAATTTAATAACTTCGAAAACATGCAATTTTTTGTAACTATTAAAATTTGCTTACGAGTTATGTATTTAGAATTTAGACAATTCTAATTGTCCTATCATACCTTTCTTCATTCATGAAAAGGAATAGGATTGAATCTCACTCTTTCTTATGAAAAGAGGACTAGGTTTATTCTTTTAGTAAAGTTGACTCTACCAAAAACCCTTACAGGTGTAGATCAATTTACCAATACAGGAATAACCTTCATTTACGGTTTAATGTTGCATTAATACATTTAAAGAATTAGCAAAATTCAATTTTAGTATTTTCGATAATTAAACTTTTCAAGAAAATAAAATACCCAAGGTAATATTCATATAACCATAGAATTTTCTCGAAAAACTAGGATCCAAATTATCGTAGTTCCATTACATCAGTTGATCTGCTAGTAACGAAAGCACATAATAAGGTAATCTGTCGAACAATAATTGGCAAACAATTTCCAATTCCTAGATCATTATGGGATTTATATTTTCCAACGCTATTGCAAATATAAACATGTTTCATCCCATCTTATGCCATTGAGTCCAAGTCTCACTTCCTACTCAACTTAAGTGTCTAACTTAAAGAACTGCAAATATGTCCATGTAAGGTCTCACTTTACATAGAGATTTACCTCTCCATTACAATCTAGCCAAGTACTCTCATGACATAAATTGCAACTTCAAGTGTTCCTTTTAATTAGATGGCATATTCTTAATTTAAAAGGGTACTAGTTTTGATTTTATGTGGTCAAATCAAATATGTACAAAGATGTCATGCATTCATCTTGTAGCATAAATTTAATAAAAAACCTTTTATTACCAATTCATAAAGATCAAATTATCAAAGTTTTGATTGAGGTATTGGGTTCACCAATCAAGGAATTTAGTGTTAATTATCGTCCATTATACCGTACTTTTGCATAAGTGTAAACACTTAGTGTTTCGGATAATTACCACCGAAGTGGCGCATGGAATTAAAACTAATTCGCCCTTAAGATGAGCTTGTACATTATATGGCTTACTAAGTAGCTCCATTCGAACTTACAGAGGGCAGAGGACCAGGTAAGCGCAAAAGCATAACCTTAGACATCCTTTCAGTGTGGTGATGCGCACTTCTTTATTAACCCCTTTATAGTTCGTTCTAATGGGTGAGCTGTTCAGACCATTTGTACCAAAGTCACCAATCAATTAAACTATAGAAAACTTAACTCTTCCAAAACAATTAAATTTCGCCATTGTTTAGTCCGTATTATTTTTCTATTCAAAATTACCCTTTGCTTAAAACGTCTATCATAATAAACAAACAAGTAACAAATAAAAAATAAACTACTAAAAAACAATGCGCACATAATAAACAATTTATACGTGTAAACAAGTAGCCACATGCAACTTATTCGATAAAACCCTATTAATAATCAATATCTAGGTTAAATTAATGTATATATTAATTTAGGGTTTTCACTCCAACAATAGAAAGTGAGCCACATACATCGACGAATCGATTGCGTAAACCCATAATTAATGATATACCAAATTGCACATAATTGATTCATTAATGTATATAATTGGATTTTTCCCCAATTTAAGATTTATCATAAATATACATGTGTATAAAACTTAACAATTAATATCGCATAACCAATCTTAACAATTAAATAGTCAAGCAACTTATCCATGACTAACATGCATGTATAATCATGGATACATCATAACAATTATACAAATAGTCACAAGATCGCATACAATTCCATGTCACATAACACTTTATTCATGAATTTATCACGTAACAAATATATTAAATCTAGGTTTCGATATAAATAACTTAACAATTAATATAAACCCTAAAAAAATTTAAGAAAATCGATTAAAAAAAATTTAGGGTTTCCACCCATAAAAATTTTCGATCCATAATAGATTTTTTAAAAACAAATTAGGGCAAAAGCCCTAACCCTAAAATTAGGGTTTATATAATCATAACCAAAACCCTAGAATAAATCATATCAAACACAATACAATATCCGTTTTTACGTGTTTAGTAATTAATTACTCATTAAAACCAATGACTCGTGATGCCACTGTTGGAATTATATAACATGACTAATCATAAATATAAACAATAAACATCAAAGTAAGTGCGGAAGCGTATAGGAACATATAATGAATAATTAATTAACTAAAGAATAAAGTATGCGTACCTTTCTTGATTCTAGCCGAACAAGAATCAAATCCACAAACTAGCAATTAGGATGAACCCTAATTAGGGTTTATAGGATTATGTGAATTACCCCTTACCGTTTTGTAATTCAATCCAAGATAATAACAATAGTATGTTATTACTATGTTCTTGTACACACGTACTAAACCGAATTAAAGTAATGCTAGTTTTTATAAAACAAATAACTTGGTTTATAGGAAAAGAGTAGATCGACACCCTATGGTGTTTGGCCGATCGGTTTGGACAAAGAAAAACACACACAAAACGTTTTTAGGGTTTAGCTTATGAGCACAAGAGATGGAAAAATAAAACCCCAAGCCTTGTTTATATACCCAACTAAACTTGGTGAACAAGTTGGTTTTCTTTCCTTGTTTTGATCCTTGGCCGATCGGTATAGGAGTCCCCAAAGGAATTCCGGAACCTTCCCAACTTTTGCAATTTAGTCCTTTTCCATAAACATTTAACGACCGTTAATCCATTACATTAATTACTTAACGTCCGTTAGTTATTTCGTTTAATAAATAAATAAATATAACTTTTATATTTAATTATTAACTTTAAATTCTCATACGTAAAGTGTGCAATCCCATAGTCTCGAGTTCGATCCTAACACACGTCTATTAATTTAGTGTCCATAAAACCAACAATGAGCAGGTCTTGCCAAAAGATTTCCTTGACCTGCATGGGTATGACCGAGTTTCCAAAAGAATTTAAATACCCGAAGCTAACTCTTTTGAGACTTATGGGTGGAGATAGAACACTTGAGTTTCCTGAAGGTTTTTATGAAGAAATGGAAAATCTTGAAGTTATAGCGTATGAGAAAATGGAGTACCCTTTGCTTCCACGATCACTTCAATGCTCCAGCAATCTTCGAACGCTCATTCTCCATGGATGCTTGTTGATGTTCGATTGCTCTTCTATCGGAGATCTTTTGAATTTGGAAGTGTTGAGCTTTGCAAATTGTGGCATACGAAAATTACCATCCACAATTGGGAATTTGAAGGAGCTAAAGCAATTGGATTTGACAGGTTGTGTTGATCTTTATATTGAGGATGGAGTTTTTACAGGTTTGGTGAAGCTTGAGGAGCTGTATATGAGGGTCTCTGATGGAGAGCGCATTAGGTTCACGGATGCAAACTTTAATGAATTGGCACAGTGCTCAAGGAATCTTTCCGCATTAGAGATTGAATTCTTTGAAAACAAGGCTCAGCCGAAGAATTTTTCGTTTAAGAAACTCGAAAGATTCAAAATCTCCATAGGATCTGCTGATGAGATTGAGGATTCAGAAGAAAACAGTAAAAGTATGCACTCATTTGAAAACACGTTAACTTTCATTACTACAAAAGATGAACTGATGGAATCTAGATTGAATGAGTTGTTTCCAAAAACAGAGGTGCTTTTGTTAGAAGTGAATGGTATGAATGATCTTGTCGAACTTTCAGTGGCACCGTTTTATAATTTAAGAGAGCTTCAAATTTCCAATTGTGCCGACTTGAGATACCTTTTCACAGTCCCAGTAGCTAATGGTTTGGTGAAGCTTGAGCGACTCGTAATTAGGAAGTGCCCTGTTATGGGAGTAGTAGCGTATGGTGAAAATGGTGCACAAGGGGTAATCAAGTTTCAAGAGCTAAAGTTTTTGGATTTGTCTGATCTACCAAGGTTGGTAGGTTTCTGCAACCCTATTAGTTCAGTTGAGCTACCTCAATTAGTAGAGTTGAGACTTGACGGCCTGCCAAAATTCACGAGCATTTATCCCGATAATAAGTCATCAACATCTTCTCCGTCTAGTTCTGCAATTCAACCTTTCTTAAGCAAAGAGGTAATATGTGTATGTCGTTATATTAATTAAAAGTCACACATGTAAGTGTCAATATATATATATCTTACTATCTTAGTTGCACGGATGTATTAACAAGCCAGGCCTATATGTTGTGCAGGTTGTGATCCCTAAGTTGGAGACATTGAAAGTTTCTAAGATGGAGGCATTGCAAAATATATGGCCTTATCAATTTTGCAGCAGCGAGGAAGTGAACAGTTGCATACTGAGAGAAATTGAAGTGATAAAATGTGATAATCTTGTGAATATTTTTCCGATCAATCCGATGCCATTGTTGCATCATCTTATTCATCTCCGTGTTCGAGATTGTGGTTCCATTGAATTTTTATTCAATATTGACGTGGGATGTGTTGGTGAGATTGAGGAGGGTTGTAGCAGCTTGAGATACATTACAATACGTAGATGTAAAAGTTTTAGAAATTTGTTTACACCCACCTTCGCTAGGTTTGATTTGGGCGCACTTGAGGAACTTATCATTCAAGGTGTGCGTTATAACATCAATGAATCAGTTGAAAGGAGCCACGAGGTATGTAATGCCATTCTTATTCCTACTTTCAGTTTCAACTTATAGAAGGAATTCCACATCTCAACTGAATTAGATATTCACATTTGTTTATGTAATGATAGATGCAGATGAACGATATAAACAGGGGAGAGATAGTACAAGTTGATGATATTATTCCGGATGTTAATGTTGCAATTCCATTTCATGTCTTATCTACGTTTCATCACCTCAAATACCTTTATATAAAAAACCGTGCTGATGTTGAGGTGGCGTTTGAGATAGAGAGTGCAACCAGTAAAGATTTAGCAACAAGTCAAAGGGATAATCAAGAATCACCGCTCCTTCCCTACTTGGAGTACTTAAGGTTAGAGAAGATGGAGAATATGAGTTATGTGTGGAAGAGTAATTGGAATAAATTTTTATGTTCCACGACACAACAGAAATCCTCTTTCCAGAAACTGAAAACCATAGAGCTTCAAGTGTGCAAAAACATAAAGTATTTGCTCTCACCTTGCATGATTAAACTTCTTTCCAGCTTAGAGCGAATTGTCATATATAGTTGTGATGCTATTGAAGAAGTTGTTTCAAATAGAGATGACGAATATGAAGAAATAGCTACATCTTCCCAAACAAACACTACTTTCTTACCCCGTTTCGACTATCTCTGGCTTTATAAGCTACCACACCTAAAGCTTATTGATGGTACAGTCTCCAATATAACTTCAAGTACGAATTCTATTCATGATCACTTTGAGGTATGTTTTTCTTTAATATATCCTAATCGTATGCATAGTCAACTATATTTTTAATTTCTTTTAATATCTATTCTTCATTACGTACGTACAGCCTTTTCCAGATATTATATGACATTTAATATGCTAAATCTTTAAGTGGTCTCGTGAAAAGATTGTGAGTGGGATTGCTAATTTTGTTATATGTGTAATTTATAATTCTATGTAATGTAATATAATAAAGTTTAACGAATATAATATATCACTTATAAATGATTGTAAATGTATATGATCGTGTTGGGGATTGTTTAACTATTGGGCTCTTTTTAAAGTAGATAAACAGTAGCATTTGAAAAAAATAAATAAAAAATGAATAAATAATATGCTTATGCTTATATCTAAGGGGGAATTGCATATATACCCACTAAAACTTAAAAACTTGCAAATTTCCCCATAATACAAGTTTTTATTGCATAATGTACAATGCATTTTAAGCATGTTTTGGGTATATATGCAAATATGCAAGTTTTAATGGGTATATATGCAATTCCCCCTATATCTAATTATAACAAGTTAATATAAGTGGTTCTCAAATCAATACAGACCACAATTTTTTTTAAACCCAATAAACAAATCTTAGCTATTTATTTTTTCATCAAAATAAAAAAAAATCTTTTTATTCTTTTTTCTAAAAATAAAATATCTTACAAATGTTAAATCGTTAAGCGACAAAAAATACATCATCGTGATGAGAGGTTTTTTTTTTTTTTTTTTTTAATAGACGGGCACTTCAATAAACTATTGACGAACTTTCTTTTCGAGATTCTTTTTTCGGCACAAATTTATGCTTTGAAAAATCACATGATTTTTTTTTTAAATTACATGTGAATTCAGAATTCACATGTGATTTTCATAAATCACATATGATATTTAAAAGGGATAATTACACGAAAATGTATCCAACTTGTCACTTTTTGTATTTCTGTGTATCCTACTATTTTTTTTGTAGTTCTATGTATTCAACTTTTGAATTCACTTAGTTCCATGTACTCAACTTTTAAAAGTCACCAACTGAGACAATTATGTTCAAAATTTGAGTACATAGAACTACAAAAAGTGATAAGTTAGATACATTTTCGTGTAATCACCAAAAGTTGAGTACACAAAACTAAGTGAATTCAAAAGTTGAGTACATAGAACTACAAAAAAAATAGTAGGATACACAGAATTACAAAAAGTGACCAAGTTGGATACATTTTCGTGTAATTATCCCTATTTAAAATAACAAATCAACTTTGATTTTACAAATCACACGTCATTTTTCATGACGTAAATTTTAACACTCATGAAATAAAAAACTCGAAAAAAAATTGATCGAAAGTATATAGAAGTGTCCCTCTATAGAAAGATGATTTTATTCTCCTCGATGGTATCGGGGCGGATTTCAATGTGTGCGAGTGTGCAACGCATACGGGGCCTCAAATTTTTGGGGCCTCCGATGTTATAATCAGGGGTTGAATTGATTCGGGGTTTAAAGAAAATCTTGGAACATATTTTAAATATTTTAGATGTTGAATTTATATAACCGAAACGTAGATTAGTTTTAAGCAATTTAAGGAAGAAACTAAAAACAGAGAGCATGTATGTACGCTTGATGGGCTGAGGAAGATGATAATTATAGCTTATAGTCACTTTGCACCCTAAGGTTTGTAGTGTCTACACTTTAGTCCTTGTGTTTAGGCTATATTCTTACAGAAGTACAAATAGATTTACAGAATTAACATTCTTAACCCAAGTTTGGGGATCTTTGTAAAAATTAGTCCAATTGATTTTCTATATGAAATTTTATATATACATAACTTATAAAAAAGGTTTCAATGTGGCCCAAAATATTAATGTGATGAATATAGATGCGTCATACAATTATTTTACGTTGTCGGACAATTATCTAATATTTTACTAGTAATACTTATTTTACATATACTCTAAATTTTTCAGTTCTTCGAGAGGCCAACATAATCAAAATGGCACAGGGCCCCTAAAATTCATGGGACGACCCTGCATGTTAGGCTTAATCTTGAATTTAAGTAAAGACATCATCTATTAGTCTAAAGCACTTAATGGAGGGTTAAGTTGAAGATGTATAATTCGATTTTCATTTGCATCTGCAATTTGGTTTTATCTATATATATTTAGCTCATAATCATAAGATACATATGAAACTTCGGAATGGAACAATAACTAGATGCATCCAAATTAGATGCATTATTTAAATTCTTGTGATACATGAAATAGATGCATTAAATTTGCTTAACAAAAGATTCAGATGCATTCAAGATAGATGCGTTTGAATCTCACATTTAGCCTTTCAAAAAATTCAAATATTAGATGCATCAAAATAAAGGTTCACAATTTTCGTCACTAAGTTTTTGTTTTTGACGTATAAAAAAATTGCTTGGTATAAACCTTTCATCTTTTGCCAAATTTTTTCAATGGTTAAGGATGCATGTGGATGCGTTTAAAATAATGGCATCTTGCAATTATAAAAGACGTATAACTTTTTAGTTGTTTTCGATGATGAAAAAATATAATGATGAATGGATTTCAATTTTGAAGAGAATCTAGGAATATGCAACTTTACAGTTATACCCTCATTGCATGACATAACTTTGTTGTTTATTTACAATTATGCCACTTTTGATCTTGTCCATTGATGCATCATCTAATGGTTGAAATCATTTCTTATTATTCTTATTTTAATTAATATTTTCATTGGATCTCTAACGATTAACCTTTATCATCTTGGTATTAATGACATGTTTAACAAAGCAAGTAGTATATAATATTGGTCATAGCTCTAAAATCGAATGAGTTTCACAACAAAAGGTGTTTTGAGTTCTATTATAGTATTATTTATTTATTATAGTCACAAAGCAGTCAATTACATTTATTATTGAGTGTACACTAATTTTTAATATCACATAGTGTTCTCAGGTGGGTTTTGCTTCTCCATCATTATGCCAAAATTCCAGAAGGATATCGATCTGATAGATGTGAGACGTTAGCAACTCTGATTCCATTCAGTGCAGTGGAAAAATTACAAAAGCTTGAAGATCTGGGAATATCCTCTTGCCGGTCACTAAGGGAGATATTTGAGATTAAAAGGGTCAACAAGAATGGTAGTGATAGTGCTAATGTTGGTGATGAAATTGGTGATATACTTTCTCGAGTGACGATTCCAAGGTCCGCAAATATAACATTGCTTGAATTGCCCAACTTAAAGATATTGCGGATTATCAAATGTAACCTTTTGGAACATGTATTTACAAGTTCCACACTTGATAGCCTCAAGCAGCTTGTAAAGTTGACCATAGAAAAGTGTAATGCAATGCAAGTGATCGTGAAGGAAGATGGACAGCACACATCTAAAACTGTTTTCTTTCCCCGTCTAAAGTCTCTTACACTAGCCGAATTACCAAATGTCAAAGGTTTCTTCTTGGGGTCGAATGAGTTCCAATGGTCAATATTGGATGAGGTTAATATCTATGGTCGCCCAAAAATGAAGACTTTCACATCTGGTCGCTCGATTACTCCAAAGCTCCTCCACATACAAACAGGCATTGGCAAGCATAGTCTTGAATGTGGTCTCAACTTTCCATTGTCCAATGCATCACATGGGGTATGTTACTACCATAATTGCATCAACAAATCAATTAATCTCTGTTTCCTTTATTATTTGGCAATTAATTTTGTTTCTGGTCTTCTGTCTACCTGATGATGAATTTCGTTTGTGTTTCTTCGTTAGGAGATTCAGTTCCATAGCTCAAGTATGTGTTCTAATCCAAATATAAGAAAGCTACTTCAATTCCCTTGGTCTTTTTCAAATCTAATTGAAGTAAATGGAATATTGCATACAAACTTGTTGAAGAGCGGCTTTATTTTTCGATGCAACGAATTGATAAATCTGCAGAATCTAGAAAAGCTTCATATCAGGAGAGAGTATTGGCAGTCATCTGAGGTAGAGGAGATATTTGAAGTGGTAGATTTGGAAAATGATGATGTGAATGAAAAGCAATCTTTTGTGGTATTTCCAAAGCTAAAAGAAGTGACTCTGGAATTGCTTCCTAGTATGAGGTATATATGGAAGAGCAGTAGGTGGATAACACTGAACTTTCCAAACCTTTCAAAAGTGTTAATTGATGGATGTGCGCTTCTTGAGCATGTTTTCACATGTTGCATGGTTCGAAGTCTATTACAGCTACAAGAGCTTGAAATTAGTAGGTGCGATAATATGGAGGCAATCGTCAAGAAAGCAGAAGATTCTGACACTAGAGTTACTGATGCTGTTGAGTTTCGTTCTCTGAAATCCATAAAACTTGGTTCCCTTCCAAATTTCAAGGGATTTTGCTTGGGGATGGAGGATTTTCTATGGCAATCATTAGATACTTTGGAAATCAAAGACGTCCCACGATAACGGTTTTCACGTGTGGACAATCAACTACTCCACAGTTAAAGGTAATAGACACATCTTTTGGATTGTGTTACGCATTGAAGACCCAACCTCCTTTATAAAGGCCAAACAACAAGAGGTAATGCGTGATCTCAGTCGGATATTTACATGTTTATCATATTCAGGGGTTTGAATCACTCTATTAATTAATACTTGTATTCTCCTACGATTGAAGTTACGAGGAAACAACGAGTTTATACTGATATTTAGTGATGCATTATTTTGGTATGTAATTTGACGACAAAGAATATTGAATAAGTAATATTGCATCTGTGTACCGGGTCCATGCCTCAACCTTATTATAGTTTGTCATTTTTTCCTTTTCAATAAGCCGAAACTTGTTTTTCAACCTTATGTGAATGAAATTCAATGTCGATCAACTAATATAAATAGGCTTTAAAGAGTTCCAGCAGCTGCTGTTTGTGGTGAAGTCAGTATATACTTGCCTTTATTAGGAGCAGAGTTAGAATCATGGTTCTGGACCAAATGGCGAAATGACTTTTTTTTCCATAACCTGTATCATAAAACAACCCGTAATGAATTCATCTTGAATGCATTGACACAACCTGCAACATAATCTGCTGAAATAATTAGCATTAATTAAATTACGCACCGTCATATGATCATCCTTTACGGATCAGCTCCTCCTTATTAGGTGTTTCTTCTGTCACGTTCTTACTATCTAAGTGTTGGCTTTGTATTCGGGGTCCTAATCGAAGACATTCCTTGTAAAAACCTAACATCTTTTTCATTACATGATCCACTCTTCTTCTCTTATCCTCATCACTCGTGTAGTAGACCGATTGCTTAAAATCTTTTTCTAAATTTGGCATTAGTATATATTGTTCGACTTTATGGGGAGTGAATATAAATTTGGCATTAGTTTATATTCACTCCTCATCACTTCTTGAGTATATAGCCTATGCTTAAAAATCTTTCAAATTTAGTGTGAATGTACACCAAAGTAGTTATTTTGAATCAACAGTTTGAAACGTAGGCTATATACTCAAGAAATAAAAGTAAATAATGAACAAACAAAAAACACTAACCTCGTGTGAACATGCAGATCTATGTGTTATCCTAACACAACTAACCCAACCACAAGACCACTTTATTTCGACAACCCAACAATCTGCAGCATCGGGGGCCATCTCATTAAGAGGAAGCTGCCTAAACTGTAATCGATTTTCATCGATCCCCAAATGTTTAAAAAATAGATATACTCTCCCGATGAAGAACGCCAGTGCTTGATTATTGGCAATCACCTAAAGAAAACAATATTGATCCAACATTTAAGATCTTAAAATTAGGAAACGATAGCGTAATTGTCATAACTTTGACAATGTTAAGGTTTTTACGTATATAAAACTAACTTGAGAAAGAGCATGTCTTTGTTTGTCCATCCCTTGAACACATAGGAAACTGGAGGGCGAAACTTGAATACTTTGGATGTGAACTGTCTTGAGAATCCATAAAGTGCTCTATCTCGCCAATTGTGGAGTAATCGACATTCAAAAGAGAACGTCGAGGAGAATTCTGTGTTGGTGTTATATGAAAAGATGTCAATTTCTAGTACATGAAACTTGTCAACCAATATCTGGTTTCCAAAATAAAGAAAGAAGGTATTACCTCATATCTCAAAGCCTTTTCAGTAAGATTAGCAGCAGTGTATGGGAGTTTGATTATGTGGTTGAGTCGGTAATAATGTTCAAGGTTAGTAAATGTAGCTTCTGCTATTTCAGGTTGTATGGACCTATGAGAGCAGAAGACGGGTTCAAGGAAAATAGTAAATAGAGTGTTGTGCAGGAATGTAAATCATAGATGTTATATGAAACCATCTCGGTCTATATTGCACCTCCAACAAATATTATGCTTATGTTGTTAAATGTGGTATTATTACAAATGTGCCATGGAAATAGATTAGGATTTAAAAAGAATCGGTGATATTTTGTTGTATAAATGTGCTTTGTTGTACAAATGTGGTTTGTGAACGCAATATGAAATAAAATACTCAACTATTACACTCTGTTCCTGAGTTTGATGAGGAAAGAAAAGAAAAGGTATGGAAAGAAGAGGAGAGGAAAGAAGAGAGAAGGTTAGAATACAATTAAATTTTCTTGTGTTCCCGACTTGAGAATGTTGGGATAATTACTGATCCGAGCATATGGACAGTCGAAGAGTCTCCAAGCAAGTGGGACGTTCACAACTCTAGTTTAATTAGGATTCTTATTTTTAGCTTTTAAGATAAGGACTTTTCTACTTAATTAGAGTTGTAATAGGAATAGGAGAGCTCATTCTAAAGTCCTATATAAACAATCCAAACGAGCACATAGTTTGGACGTGTACTTGATATCAGTTTTTGTAAGCTAGTCTTTTCTGATTATTGGAGAGCGAGTTCCATATTTTTACTTTTACGCTTGTGAAGTTCGATCCTGTGTGGCTTTTATTTGGTATCAAGAGCACAGTTTGCAAGAAGCCAATCGACACAAGTTTTTCTCAAGGCCGGTTTATATTCACGACCAAGCTTTTCTCAAAGGCTGGCGATCGACAGTGTTAAGGAGAAAAAAGAGGCAGTCCAATCGACCAAGGGTTATCAAGCAAGGATCGACCAAGGGTTGTAAAGCAAGGATCGACCAAGGGTTTATCAAGGCACAATCGACCTGGTTTACTTGGGCAAGAAGTAAATCACTCGACCTCTAGAACCTAGGGCTGGAAGTCGAACAAACTACACCTGTAACTTACAGAAGACGTACAAGAAGGATGGTGCAAGGCGAGTCGAGTCAACCACCTCCTGTTGAACATTCTAAAACGGCTCTTCAATGTCCAATGTTAACAAGCACAAACTATAACATATGGGCAATAAGAGTTAAAGCGGTATTCCGAGTCCATGGAATACTCGATGCACTGGAACCAAAGGAAGGAACACAAGTCGTTGATAAGCAAGATCACATGGCAATTGCGTTACTTTTCCAGGCGATTCCGAAGAACTTGTTTTCAAGTTTCACAATTCAACACGACCAAAGAAATCGGGAAGCTTTAAAGACCAGGTATGTGGGTGTTGATCGGATTCGTGAAGCAAGGTTGCAAACCTTGGAGACGGAATTCGAATCTTTAAAGATGAAAGTCAACGAATTAGTCGATGACTTTGCGGCTAGGTTGGGCAAAATTGTAACTGAAGTCAACAGCTTGGGAACAGTTTATGAAGACAAGAAACTTGTTAAGAAGCGCTTGCATCCGTTTGGATAGGTATGTTGCAATCGTTGCCTCAATAGAACAATTTGCTGACTTGAATACTATGTCTTTTCAAGAAGCAATTGGAAGGTTGAAAGCTTTTGAAGGAAGAATGAAGGTGTTGACACCACTTCTAAAGATCAAGGCAAGTTGATGTTCGGAAGGGCTGAAAGATATGATAAGAAAGGTCGAGGAAGGAATTCCTCTGGTGGCAATGGTAAAGGTCAAAACTTTTCTTCTCAAAACAAATCTCGTGATAGTGGTCAAGCTAATAACCACAACCGTGGAAACCAAAACAACTCCGGGAGCAATCGGATCAAAAGAAGAATAAAAGTCGAGACCTTTCAAAGATTCAATGCTTCAGATGTGATGAATATGGTCACTTTGCTTCTAATTGTCCCGAACGCCGTGTACAAAAGAAAAAGCATGAAGCAAACCTTTTGAAAACGGAGGATGATGATGACCCGACACTTTTTATGATGAAAAGCGTTCAAGAAGTAGTTTTCTTGAATGAAGAAAAGATTATCCCAAACCAATTGAATACTAAGCCAAATGAGGAAGACACTTGGTATTTGGATAATGGAGCAAGTAATCACATGACGGGGATCTGAGAATATTTTTCGGAGTTGAATGAGAATATCTCCGGCAGAGTGAAGTTTGGTGATAACTCCTACATCGAGATAAAAGGGAAGGGTTCAATAATCATTGAAGGGAAAACGGGTGAGCAAAGGTTGATCACTGGAGTCTATTACCTACCCGAGCTAAAAAGCAACATAATTAGTCTTGGGCAAGCTACCGAAGGCGGATGTGACATTCGTATGAAAGGTAACCTTCTTACTATGCGTGACTCAGATGGCAAGCTTCAGATGAAGGTTCCTAGAACAAGTAATAGACTTTACAAGATAAAGCTCCAAGTTGGAAGTCCGGTGTGTCTCAAAGCAAAGATGGAAGATGATGCTTGGTTATGGCATGCTAGGATGGGTCACATTAATTTCGAGACGATGGAATTAATGGCAAGGAAGGGCATGGTTGAAAATTTGCCAATAATTCATCAAGAGAACAAGTTGTGTGAATCTTGCTTGGTAGGAAAACAAACCAAGAAGGCGTTTCCTAAAGCTGCAAAATTTAAGGCAACACATTCTCTTCAACTTATACATGCCGACCTATGTGGACCAATTTCTCCACCATCCATAGCGGGCAACAGGTACATATTTGTTCTTATTGATGACTTCTCACGCTTTATGTGGACTTTTACCTTGAAGGAAAAAGGAGAAGCATTTGAATACTTCAAAAAGTTCAAAGCTTTAGTTGAGAAGAAGTCGGAAAAGAAGATTATAACCCTAAGGACCGATAGAGGAGGTGAGTTCACTTCAAAAGAATTTACCAACTTTTGTGAAAACGAGGGTATAACAAGACATCTAACCACTCCCTACACACCACAACAAAATGGAGTCGTGGAAAGGAGAAACCAGACTCTTATGGGAATGACTAGAAGCATCTTGAAAGCACGAGACGTACCAAACTATATGTGGGCTGAAGGAGTTAGACACGCCACATTCTTGATTAATAGAGTTTCAACTCGAGCTCTAGTTAATCAAACTTCATATGAGGCTTTCAAAGGAAAAAAGCCTAACTTGGAGGGTTTGCGGGTATTTGGATGTGTGGCTTATGCAACGGGAACAAGACCATACTTACATAAGTTAGACGACAGGTCAACACGACTCATTTATATCAGAAACGAGCCAGGTACGAAAGGTTTTCGATTGTTCAATCCAAGACTAAAGAAGATTGTAATATGTCGTGATGCGAAGTTTAATGAGGAACTTGGATGGAAGTATGTTGCTGGAAGCGAAACACACAAGCTAAACCCAGGTATGTTTATCATAGAATGGCACGGTTCTATTGATACGGGTTGTGGATTTTGTTAACCCAGGTGTGACCGATGAAGTTGAGGCTGAAGATCAAGAGGCTGAAAATCATCATGATGTTGATGAAAATCAACCGGTCAATACCGAACAAGAAGATCAAATCGAGGCGGTAATGACCCTAATCCCGTGTGAGAAACTCAATCAATTATGAGGCGTTCTTCGAGGGTTTCAACTAAGCCAACTAGATTTAATGACTTTATTATGGGGTCTAGTTCAAGAACCTCAGTTGCTAATGAAGATCAAAATCTACTTTTGATTGAAGATGATGAACCAAGAACGTTCCAAGAAGCAAAAGTCTCAAGCAAGTGGATGTTTGCTATGAAGCAAGAGATTGAGTCTATCGAGAAGAATGATTCATGGGAATTAGTTGAAGCTCTGGTTAATGTTAATCCCATTGGATTAAAGTGGGTGTTCAAAATTAAGAGAAATCCGGATGGTTCAATTAATAAGTTTAAAGCTCGGTTAGTAGCAAAGGGTTATGCTCAAAAGGAAGGAATTGACTATGATGAGGTATTTGCTACCGTAGCACGGATTGAAACAGTGCGTTTATTGATCTCATTGGCCGCAAAAGAAGCATGGGAGCTACATCATCGGATGTAAAGTCACCTTTTACATGGAGAACTAAAAGAGCAAGTGTTTGTTACACAACCAGAGGGGTTCGTGAAGAAAGGAGAAGAAAGGAAGATCTACAAGTTGAATAAGGTGCTTTATGGACTTAAACAAGCCCCAAGGGCGTGGAATACAAAACTTGATAGAGAACTCAAGCAAATGTCTTTCAAACGATGCCAACACAAACAAGCGGTGTATGTGAAGAAGACAAACAAGTCAATCTTGATTATTGCGGTCTATGTAGATGATCTCTTAGTAACGGTTGAAGCTTGTCTAAATTGGTGAATTTAAGAGACAAATGCAAGAAAGGTTCGATATGAGTGACTTGGGAAAGTTAAGCTATTATCTTGGCATTGAAGTAAAGCAAGAGGATTTGAGTATCTCAATAAGTCAAGAAAGCTATGCAAAGAAGATCTTGAAAGATGCTGGGATGCATGAATCGAATCCTACTCAATGTCCATTAGAACCTGGAATGAAGTTAAGCATGGATAAGGAAGGAAAACAGTTGATGCAACTCGTATAGACGACGAGTTGGTTGTCTAAGGTACTTACTACACACACGATCTGATTTATCTTATTCGGTTGGTTTGGTTAGTCGTTACATGCAAGAACCAAAAGAATCACATATGGCGGTCGTGAAACAAATACTACGGTATATCCAAGGTAGTTTGAATTTTGGAGTGCGATATAACCAAGAGAAAACCAAGGAGTTAGTGGGGTTTAGTGATAGTAGTTTTGCTATGGACCAAGATGATGGTCGAAGCACAACTGGGCACGTATTTTATCTAGGTAAATCACCTATCACTTGGTGCTCACAAAAGCAAAACACAGTGGCTCTATCGTCTTGTGAAGCCGAGTTCATGGCTGCAACTTCAGCCGCGTGTCAAGGGATATGGTTACGTGGGTTGTTGAGTGAAATAACCGGAATGGAAGAGAAAGTGGTGGTCTTATTTGTTGACAACAAATCGCACTTATGAAAAATCCAGTCTTTCACGGGAGAAGCAAGCATATAAACACACGTTATCATTTTATCCGAGAGTGTGTTGAAAGAGGCCAAGTACAAGTTGAGTTTGTAAGAGGTGATTTGCAGCGTCTTTGATATTCGACGAAAGCTCGCAAGGATTAAGTTAAAGGAGATGCAAGAGCTACTCGTAGTTGAAGACCTCCCTATCTCGAGTCAGAAATTAGGGGGGTGAATGTTGGGATAATTACTGATCCGAGCATATGGACAGTCGAAGAGTCTCCAAGCAAGTGGGACGTTCACAACTCTAGTTTAATTAGGATTCTTATTTTTAGCTTTTAAGATGAGGACTTTTCTACTTAATTAGAGTTGTAATAGGAATAGGAGAGCTCATTCTAAAGTCCTATATAAACAATCCAAACGAGCACATAGTTTGGACGTGTACTTGATATCAGTTTTTGTAAGCTAGTCTTTTCTGATTATTGGAGAGCGAGTTCCATATTTTTCTGTTTCTGCTTGTGAAGTTCGATCCTGTGTGGCTTTTAGAGAAGAAAAGAAGAGAAGAGACACCTCTTTTATGTTCCCGAGTTGGGGAGAAGAGAAAAGAAAATTAAGAATTTTACAACTATACCCTTTATAGCTAGATAAACTATAATTCCTAATAACTAAATAAAACAAACACATAATTTTACCCCAACATCAACAACATAAAAATAAAAGAAGTCCAACTCATTTGAATCAAATAAACAAAACAAGTTCAACATGTTTGACACCAAATAACTAGGTAAAGAAATGTAGTTTTCTCAAAATGACCAAACACAATAAAATGCAAAAGTCCGAGCAAAAGAAACTTCAAGCGAAAGACAATCAGATGTTTAAGTCGAACTCATTTCGTCACTTGATCCCATCATTTTCTTTAGCTGTAAAAAGACATTACAAGTCACAAAAGAAAACATGCTTGCAATCGTGCTAATTCTTAACTAGTTTTGACAACTGAAATTAGCTCGATGTCAACTCTAACCTAACCTAGTCAAATCCTAACTCCGATCAAGCTTAATCTAGGTTCTTGTCTAAGCTAACTTTTAGCGTAAAACATCGCTCTATATCTCACTTCGATCATACCATTTTGGTCGACAACACTGTGATATTATAAACCATGCAGTTACTGAGTTACATTTGCATAATCTATTCATCAGCGTTATAAACTAGTAATGTTAAACTACACATATAAATAATGGACAACATATAAATATACCTCATGGATCTTGTGATCAAGTTTACAACTGATTTAGGCGAGTTTCATGACAATTCTTTATACATATGAAATCTTTTCTCACAACTATTTTAAAAGCAATATATACTCCATTTTTGCCATATAAACAAGAACTAGGCACGTGTAATACAATTTGCTATTTGGTATAACTCAACACAAATATGTTCTCACACATCACATGATATACATATTAAAAACAAGAAGATAATATAATAGTAAGAATTGAAGTTTAGCAAATTACCAGATAATAGAATAGTAGAGAAGATGCTATACGGCAGTATTTTTTTTTGGAGCAAATATACGGCTAAACTGTATATAAATTTATATTTTAGGTTAAGGGTATTTTGGTGATAATATTTTTTTTAAAAGGCCCATGACTTCTTTCTTTCCAAATCATCCCAATATTGGGAAGAAAGTTAAGAGAGAAGATTTGATGGAATTTCCTTCCCTCTTCTTTTCTCTTCTTTCGAACAAAAAACTCGGGAACGTGATTTTTTTTAGATTTTCAAGATTCTCTTTCCTCTTCTCTTCTCTTCTCTTCTCTCAAAAAAATAACTCGGGAACACAGTGTTAAATATAAAAGTGAAGAAATGCTTGGGTTAATCAATGATTGCTTACTATTGGACCATAATCCATTACCTACAATTTTGGAGGTAATCAAATATTCATTACCCACTTTTATTTATTTTTTCTTAACTGCCGTCCAACTATTAATTTTTCAAAAAAGAAAAATGAAGGATCCATTTTTCGATTTTCTTAAAAAAAACCATGGGTAAAGTTCCCTCTTTTTTTTATGAATTCTTCCTTTTTGATATTTTAATTTCGATGACATGATTTCGGTTCTCATATATGTATGTCATTTTGCTTAATACTCATTAGTCTGCAACCACTATTTTCTAATACACGTATAATTTTGAATCCAGTTATGCTAGCGTTTACTAACAAAACGCTTTATACGTGATCATGATAGCTTCATCACACTGTGTTACTAAATATGTTTAAAATATCTACCTATACTATAATCAAGAAGCTTCAGGTTACTGTGGAGTGACCATAAAATGACACGTAGACAATCAACAGTTAGCTACTGTTATACCTTTTCTACCTATTTAGAAGCGTTTTTACTATAGTTTCCCCAAAACTTGCCACGTCGGAACCAACAATCGACATTGTTGAGTTCTTGACTCTTGAGGGCAATCACTGACCTTTTGTACTCTCAACTCTCATTTGAGAAAACAAAAACCACTATCCTTTCATATATTTCTCTCTTTCCATATCCCTTTTTCATATCTCTACTCTCTTGCCATTTTCCGGCGACGGTAAACCCATTTTTCTATTTCTTACTTATCTTTTATTAGATTTTGTCATGTGCCTAAACTTAGATGTACACGATTTGTATCCATTATGGTTTCTTTAGCTTGAATTTGTGGAGTTGTTGTGGTGGTGGCGTGATTTATCTATCTAAAACGGGAGATGAATTAAACAACAGGCAATATTCCTTTGCTATGAAAAAGAAAGCGACGGTATGTCATCTTATTGGCATGTTACGTTATTTCTCAAGATTAGTTTAGAAGTATTTGCGGGTTTCGAAGATTCATATATTTCTATTAACGGAAATTTCATTTAATTTATGGCTTTTTTTTCTTCATAGATCTGCATATGTTGCTTGTTTTTCACAGATGTCCATTTGTGCTCTTCCTTTGGGCATGTATGTAATTATTGTATTGATAGCGTGTGTATTTTTGACATCAATATAAAAGAATCAGTAGCACTATATAATTAGTTTTCAATATAGACCTAAGAAAAACTGATACTCGATCCGTAGTATATTATTGTGTTTTGATTATGCAAATTAACTAACTGTAGAAAGTTTTGACTTTATTTATTTATTTTTTTATTTTGAGGTAAAGTTACTACACCAATAAATAATCCAAGAAAAATAGAATTCGAAAAAATGGTATAAGAAAAAGGAGACTTGTTTGGTAATGAGACAAACTTTCAACCGTTTGATGAAAAATTGTGATGTCTAAACTTTTGCATGGTTTACAACCCCATTAGTATTTTGATTTTAAGACTTTGTTATATGAGTTTATGCAGGCTGTATTTGATGAATATCATCTTACATATTTTTTCATGTATAAAGTTTAGTTATCTATAGCTTAAGAAGAAGAAGAAGAAGAAGAAGAGCACCAAGTGATATTTCTTCAATTGGAAATTCTAAAGTTGTTGATAGTACATTATTGGGTAATGTGATTGTACAAGACTACAGGCAAAGAAAAATGAAGTCCTCTTGATGTACAAAGAAAGTTTTATGAGAGTTACAATAGCGAGCATTAGAGGTAGGAATGACAGTGGGTGTTAATGTTAGGTAAATGATGATAAATGTTTTTATATTATTCTTTATACTTTTATCTTTAATTGCAAAACTATCAGTCTGATGTACTAATTCCGAAAAATTGTATTATGATAATTGTTATAGTGTCATGTTTATTGTGTTCTTGGGTCATGCTTAAACGGGATGTTAACTTGTTGAAATAATAAGTCTATTCTTTAATAGAGATTAGGTTATTTATAAATTGTATCTTATAACTTATGATCATATACAGCTTTTTTTTAACCACGATCAATATTTAAATTTCATGTTATACCTAATGTTTATGAAATTTTCTTTTATGCAGGTGCATTAAAGAAACAAGATGAGTCAAGCAAAATGGATGTGACGAGACTTGTGGAAATATAGTACGAAGTATTTATATCATAGTTAATGTATTGGCATGGCTGTGATTGTTTCTTGCCATACTTGGTTATAATTTCATTTTTTTTTTATTTTGACTTTTGTAGTTGATGTGTGAGTGGGTAAAATAGTGTTGAAGTAGTTGATCAGCGAGTGGGGTACATAGGTGGAAGGCTACTCTTTCATATAATTTGACTTTTGAAACATGGAATGGAAATGACCCCATAACCCATTTATGCTTTGCACTCCCAACGGTAACGGCGTAACGCCGTTATGGGCACTTTAACGCCGTTGGAGGCGTTAAACCCGTTGGAGGCATGAGTTGGTAACGGCGTTATAGGGCAGCCGTTGGTTGCTAACAGAAAAAAAATGAAAAATTTACACAACTAGTCCCTCAACGTCTAGTATCCGTTAGAAATTCAAAAAAATTTACAAAAAACCCCCTTAACGGCTAGTTTTTTTTTTTTTTTTTTAAATCAAAAACATTTTTTTACCACTATAAATACCCAACTAAAACTCTATTTTTTCACACTTCCATTCAAACTTTATATACTTCCTCTTTACACTTTCATATTTCAAAAATCAAATTCGTTCACAATGGATCCAAATCAAGTGGTGATATTCCCTGTCTTGGTCGACGTTGATGACCAAGAGGACTTCCAATTTATGGCTGACGAAGTATCACCTTCGGTTGGAACAAGAAGGTATTGAATCTCAACATCCTAGTCGTTCTCGTAGCCATATATATCGTGAACGTGAGCTGCGTAAGAACGTCAGCAAGAACGATTATTTCGTACAAGGTTGTAAGTATTCAAACCGGAATTTTCGTAGAAGATTTCAGTATGAGTTTGGAAACTATTCACGCAAATAGTTGAAGGTATTGAATCTTATACTTAGATAATATTCCGGATCATTTTACCTTTTTTAGTCAAACACCCGATTGTACGGGTCGAATGAGTATAAGTGCTCTAATGAAGTGTACGTCGTCATACACGCCAATTGGTATGGCACCACGATGCATTTGATGAATACTTGCAAATGGGTGCGAGTACTTCAAAAGTATGCCTTGATAATTTTAACAAATGCATTATTGATTTGTTTATGCCGGAGTATTTAAGAAAACCAACATGGGCCGACATTCAAAAATTTATCAACAACATGAAGAAAAACATGGTTTTCCGGGAATGCTTGGTAGCATTGGATCTGTATACACTGGAAATGGAAAAATTGTCCAGTGGCTTGGCAAGGGCATTTTGCTAGGGGTGATAAAAATACCCAACAATTATGCTTGAAGTACATTTGCTTCTCAAGATTTATGGATCTGCATGCATTTTTGGGATGGCGGGGGTAAATAACGATGTCAATGTTTTAGATAACTCTCCGTTATTCGACGACCTTCTTGCTGACAATGCCCCAAAAGCACCTTATATGGTTAACGGAACTAGGTATGAACAGGGGTATTACTTGGTTGATGGAATTTATCCACAGTGGGCAACTTTCGTCAAATCCTTCACGGCAACAACCGATGAAAAACATACGTACTTTAAAAGGAGACAAGAAAGTGCCCGAAAGGATATTGAACGTGCTTTTGGTGTTCTTCAAGGCCGTTGGGGTATACTACAACAACCGCACGTCAATATGAAATTTCCACGATACGTAGAATCATGTATTCTTGCATTATTATGCATAACATGATTATAAAAGATCAAAATTTTGTTTTACGTGACTATAACGAATGTGGGTGGATCCTCAGCAAATTTGAGGCAACGAAGATGGGTTGAAAGATGTGATACGCACAATCGTAAGGCAAAAGAAATACACGACCGACAAACGCATACCCAACTCCAACAGGACCTTATGGAGCATCTTTGGCAGAAGAATCTTGAACGACATAGACAACAACAGGAGAGCGACTACGATGAATAAGTATTTGCTATGTTTTTTTTAATTGCAGTGTATTTTTTTATTTTTATTTTTCGTTGTATTTTTTTTTTAATCTCGTATTGTAATATGTTTTTAGTTTTAATGAAATGTTTGTTTCAGTTTAATAAATGAAGTGTTTGTTTTAGTTTAGGGGTTGAAATTGAAAATATGAAATATTATTGGTGTTATGGTGTTATTGGGATGTCATGGTTGTGAGTGTTTTTTGAGGATGTTAATGTTAAATGTTAAAGCTGATGTGACGCTGACGTAGACGGTGTTATTGGTGTTATGGTGTTACGATTGTAACTGCTCTAAATAATAAATCTTCTTTTTATAACTCGTGCAATATATACTCCTCAATTTATCTCTTGAGAAAAGAAAGGTAGCGATGAATAAATGTCCACCAAATACAATATGAGATTTTAAAGACAGTAGCATAACGAGACTTAAACAACAACTTTAAACATATGCAACGATATATAATTATTGTTCGCTACATTTGTGAACCGTATTAAAGATATCGTTAAAAGTTCATGGGCCGTGCTTTAGCACGGCTATAACCGTACCTAGTATATATATTTACCAATACTTGGTTTCTAAATTAGTACAATATGTATCCAAAAGTTAATAGTACTCCGTATGTACCAAGCCACATTAATGACATAAAGAATGATTATTATATTCTTTAGTATTTTCTTTGCCTTTCTCATTATCATTATTGACTTTGAACCAAGCACGCTCTAACTAACTAACGAAAAGAACAATGATCTATTTGCCTAGAGTAAATTGCAATTTTGATCCCTAAGGTATGGCCAAATTAACGTTTCCAAAGAGCAAGAATACTCCTCATTTTGAAGGTTTAGTTGCATGTTTGGTCCCTAATTTGCAATTTAAAGACCAAACATACAACGGAAACTTCAAAATTTTAGGGACTAAATCTGCAATTTAGGGGCCAAACATGCAACAAAACATTCAAAATGAGGACTACCACTACACTTTCATAGATAAAACTTGCAATTTTGCCATACCTTAGGGACCAAAAATGCAATTTATTCATTTGCCTATAGATTGCATATTATCCAGAACCAAGGGACCAGAAATGCAAATAAATTGACTTGAGGTCAACCAACTTGCCTATACTCTTTTGTAACTTCATTTCATCTTCATTTCTTTGTAACTTCCAAATTGACTTGGGGTCAACCGAGTTGCCTTTACTCTTTCTCTTTGTAACTTCATCTCATCTTGCATTTTGATTGCATTCATTCATTCACCTAAACTTTACTCTCAAAGACTAATTTCATCCAATTGCTAAACTGTAAGTCTTCTTCTTATACTCTAATTATACTTTTGATATTCACCTAAAAAAATCGCGGTTTTGATTTTCAAGAAAATTAACCCCCCGGTGTTCTAGGGGAGCAAACTGAAGCTAGTACGTATATTACTAATATTATAACTTTTAGTAGTAATATTTATTTATTTATTTTCTTAACATATTTAAGCATTTGGTTTTTTCACAAAATTTTATTGTTGGGCGTTTTTAATAAGGGTTGACCAAATTCATTCTCAGTTTTGACTTTTATTAACTATTTACTACATTGTTTGATTTGCCACGTGTTAAAATCAAGCAACGTGATTAACCGAAATTTTTTCTAATAAAATTGTTGTCACAAATTGGTACAAAATAATGTAGTTTTGTTTTGCTATATACACACTTTACATTTTCAAAAGAAAAAAATAGTATCCAAATTATTTTGGTAAACTATAATTTACTAATTTATATATTCCATTTACTTCCCTCCATGGGCTAGATAACAAGGTCTAAATAACTTATTAATAAACCCAAAACTTTAGGGGATTCCAATTTTTCGACTGATTTAAGGAATATATGCCTTATGCATAAATCACTTGTACAATTGTATTATGTAGTTTCTGGCTCCAAATTCTCGCCAATCATTTTTTCTAGAAAATAATATAATCATTTTACAAGCCCACTTGCCTAAATGTTAAATTCACTTTGTTCGGGAAATTAATAAGGCATAGGATTTATGTATATTTCTAAATTTGTCCAACTTTTGATATAGCATGACATGAAGAATATAAAATAATTTGATTAAGGAAACATTTTATCTCTACAAAACATTTTAGGATTTAAAAAAGGTGTCTAGACTTTCATGTTGTTTTTGTGTAGCTATCATTTTAAGACAACGTATGAACCAGAGTCACATATTTAGTAGAAGGAACTTTTTATGAATTGCATAGGTTATAATATTTGTTTTAGAGCAGATTGATGACTAAAAATCTTAGTCATGGATTCTTTAATGGCTGCTCTTTCTGATGATCTTTACTTCTGAACACAGCAATCTCATCATTGTTAATGGCTACTACGTCCATTCCTCATCGGTGGAAATATGATGTGTTTGTAAGTTTTAGAGGTGAAGATCTCCGCACAAACTTCATGGATCACCTTTTCTACGACTTCAAGCAAAAAGGGATTTACGCTTTTAGAGATAATAATGATTTGCCTAGAGGAGAATACATATCCCCTCAACTATACAAAGCCATTGAAGAATCGAGGTTTTTGATAGTTATCTTCTCCAAAAATTACGCTTCTTCAACATGGTGTCTGAGGGAACTTGTCAAAATACTTGAGTGCAAGCATAGTGAATGTCCCAGATATGAGGTTCGGATTGTCTTTTATGATGTTAAACCTGACGTGGTGAAGAAACAGACTGATAGCTATGCTGATGCTTTTGCTAAACATCAAGTTTCAAATACACCAGAGATCGTCAACAACTGGAAGGAAGCTTTATTCATGGCGGCTAACTTAGCTGGATGGGACATGACAAATGGGTAAATGCTTTTGTTTTGTGTAGTTATCTTTATGTAGGTAATTAATCTTGTAACTTTAGTAAATTAACACTATATATTTTCACAGGTACGAGTCCACGTATGTTAATATCATCTCCAAAGACATTCTCAAAAAGTTATGTGATGGACCCCCCGTCTTGCATGTTGGTGAGAACCTTGTAGGCGTAGATTTCCATTCAGACAAGTTAAAGTTGCTACGCTTCGTTGGGTCTGATAAGGTTAACATGATTGGAATATGTGGTATAAGTGGAATAGGAAAGACGACCCTTGCCAAAGCTATTTATAACTTGATGTATATCCACTTTGAGGGAAGTTGCTTTTGCGAAGATGTCCAAGGAGTCGCAAAAAGACAAGGCATAATTCAAGTTCAAATGCATATGATAAATAAGATCTTGAAAACAAATCTAGAGATATCAGGTATTAGTGAAGGAATTATGGTAATAAGGCAGAGGGTCTCATGTAAGCCGATCCTGCTTGTTTTGGATAATGTTGATGAGCATGAGCAGTTAGAAGCGCTAGCGGATACACCTGATTGGTTTTTCCCAGGAAGTTTGATTATTTTCACGGGTAAAGATAAACAGTTGCTAAGATCTCATGAAGTGGAGAAAATCCATGACATGGACTTTCTAAATAAGAATATTTCTCTCGAGCTCTTCAGTTCCTATGCTTTTAAGAAAAAAAATCCTACAAGAGGCTTCAAAGAACTTGCTGAAAAAATTGTGGAATATGTGCAAGGTCACCCTCTCGCCCTCAAAGTTTTGGGTCGTTTTTTATATGGCAAAACTTTGGGTCAGTGGGCTAGCGAACTGGACAGGCTCAAAGTACACCCAAATGAAAAGATACAACAAGTGCTTTGTTTAAGTTACGATGGGCTAAACGTCCATCAGCAAAATATCTTACTTGATATTGCATGTTCATTCCTTGAAGTAAATAGTGATTTTGCAGCAAGCGTACTAGATGGCTGTAACTTTTATGCAGATAGAAATATGAAAGTTCTGTTTGATAAGTCATTGATCACGATATCTAGTGATATGTCACTTCAAATGCATGACTTGATTAAAGCAATGGCAAGGGAAATTATTCATGAAGAATCTGTCATGCCTGGGAAACGATTGTGGATTTCATCTCAGGTTTACAATGTATTGAGTGGAACGAAGGTAGGAAGTAGTATATGATTCTTTTTCTTTTTTCTCTTTTTTATATATGTTACATGTTGTTGCTTTTTATCCAGGTAACACTAACAGAAGCAGTTGAAGTTCTAGTCCTTCTGTTAAAGAAATCTAGTCAAAAGGTTCACATAGATGCTACTGATTTTGCACAAGTGAAAAAATTGCGGATCCTGAAAATCTATCAAGAGGAAGAATCTGGGCAGAAGTTTGAATTGGAGGACTACAATGTGAACTTCTCAGGAAGTTTAAATTTTTTATCCAATGAGCTGAAGTTCTTTTGTTGGCATGGATGCCCTTTCAAGTACTTACCTTCAGATTTCTATCCAGAAAACATTGTTGCCATTGACCTGTCTTACAGCAACATAAAACATTTTTGGACAACACCGAAGGTATTTTCTTGTTCATACATTTTTTCTGCTCGACACTTATGAGTCAATAACTCATCTTCTTTCCACATGTCAGTGTTTTAGAAGGTTGAAAGTAATGAAGCTAAGGTATTGTTGTAATCTGACAACCACCCCTGACTTCTCAGAGATTACAAATCTCGAAGAGCTAAGCCTTGAAGGTTGTGTGAATTTGGATACATTTCATCCATCCATTGGAATGCTTAAGAGGCTTGTTGTCATAAATCTGAGAGATTGCGAACGTATTAGGAGTTTTCCTTCCAATTTAAAAATGGACAAACTACCTAAAGACTCCGGCAGAATCAACACCTTAGTAGAGCTTCATATAGATGGAACTGCTATCACAGAGTGTCCTGGACGGTCCTCTCAGTCTTTTGTCAGTCAAGATGGTGGACTGCATCCCGAAAATTTACATGATGGACCCTTGCATGTTGGTGAGAACCCTGCATGGAGGTGGAAATATGATGCTTTCATAAGTTTTATAGGTCATGATATCCGTAAAAATTTCATCGATCATTTGTTCAACGATTTCAAGCAAAAAGGGATTCATGCTTTTAGAGATGACAAAGAGTTGCCTAAAGGAGAAGAGATATCTCCTCAACGCTACAAGGCCATTGAAGAATCGAGGTTTTTGATAGTTATCTTCTCCAAAAATTACGCTTCTTCAACATGGCATCTGAGGGAACTTGTAAAAATACTTGAGTGCAAGCAGATTGAAAATCCAAAACATGAGGTTCGGAATATCTTTTATGATGCCAAGCCTGATGTTGTGAGGAAACAAAAAAGAAGTTACGAAGAAGCGTTCCGCAACCATGAAGTTTCAAATAGTACAGAGGTGGGTAAATGGAAAGAAGCTTTATCCATGGCGGCTAACTTATCTGGATGGGATCTCCAGGACATGACAAACGGGTAAATTTGTTGTTTGTGTAATCAATTAGTCATGTAGCTCTACTAAAGCTTACCTTTTTATTGATTTTTTTTTCCTTCCTTTTATGGATAACAGGTACGAGTCCATGTTCATCGATTGCATCTCCAATGACATCCTCAAAATATTAGGTGACGGACCCTTGCATGTTGGTGAGAACCTTGTTGGCATAGATTTCCAATTAGATAAATTAGACTTGGCACGCTTTGTTGGGTCAGATAAGGTTAACATGATTGGAATATGTGGTATAAGCGGAATAGGAAAGACGACCCTTGCCAAAGCTATTTATAACTCGATATATATTTACTTTGAAGGAAGCTGCTTTTGTGAAGATGTCCAAGGAGTCTCAAAACGACAAGGCCTAACTCAAGTCCAGACGCAAATGATTGGTAAGATTCTGAAAACAGATGATCCGAAGATAGCATTTGTTGGAGAAGGTATCAAGGTAATAAGGGAAAGGATGGCATATAAGCGGATCCTGCTTGTTTTGGATGATGTGGATGATCATGAGCAGTTAAAAGCACTAGCAGGTTTTTCTGCTTGGTTTTGCCCAGGAAGTTTGATTATTTTCACCAGTAAAAACAAACAATTAACCAATGATGCTTTAGTCCATTGGTAAGAGCTTTGGGCTTGGGTCAATAGACCCGAGTTCAAATCTCTTCCATGGCACTAGATTATTTGGTACCATCCCTCCACCGCAAATGCTCAGATTGACTGGTGAGTGAGGGGCTTTTGGGAAAATAGCCTGGGTTTAAAGCCCACCCTCCTGATAAGTATACAGTCACTCCTCATTGCCTGGGGCCGGGTTGTGAGCTCTTTGGATTATATGCATTTCGCAACGGGCTTTTCGGTACTGTTACAGATGGTCTTAGCTCTCGTGAGATATATGCTTTTGACGTTTCTTTCAACAAATGGCATAGAGGCAGAAATTACTGAGAATCGGTTTCTGTTCCAGTTGCCACTGTCCATGATAACATTTTCATTGTCGGAGGTTGTTCGAGCTCCGGAGGAATGGACCGAAAGACACACAGAGGAGTCTTGGTTTTTAGCCCTATGACAAAGTCCTGGCACAAGGTTGCATCAATGAAACACGCAAGGTCAAAGTCCGTTCTAGGGGTTTTTGAAGCCAACTCTGATCGTTAGAGCATCAAAAGTCAACTCCGGACACGGACGCGGATCGGTGGAGTATCGGATGTTTACGGGGAGCCTCACAGGATTTCGGTTAGACGTACATCAAGAAACGAAAAAGCCAAGCACACGAGTAGTGTGAAAGACCGAGGACGGTTCTTTATAATAGCGGTAGGGGGGATTGGTTCATGGGATGGGGCTTTAACTTCATGTGAAATTTTTGATTCTTCATCAAACAAATGGACGGAAATTCAACAGCTACCAGTTGATTTTGGGGTTGTTTGCTCGGGAGTCGTTTGTGACGGGATCTTTTACGTGTATTCCGAGACTGATAAGCTCGCAGCGTATGACATTGGACATGGTCTCTGGACTCGAGTTCAATCGACTCTACACCCACCAAGGGTCCACGAGTACAACCCGAGGCTAGTGTCCTGTGATGGTCAACGGTTGTATCTGGTGTCGGTTTCATGGTGTGAAGGAGAAGGCGAAATTGGAAGGAGAAACAAAGCCGTTCGAAAGTTATGGGAGCTTGATCTCGATTATTTAACCTGGAATGAAGTTTCAGTGCATCCTGATGCACCCATGGACTGGAATTCGCTATTTGTAGCTGATAAGAACCTGATTTTCGGGATAGAAATGTTTAAGATATTCGGACAGGTGATGGAGTTTTTGACAATGTGTGATGTCTCGAACCCGAAGATGAAGTGGGTACACGCGTCGAAGAACCAGGTGGCTCGTGAAATGGACGTGTCTTCGTGCATGTTGAAATCGATGGCTGTTGTGCATTTGTAAGTTAATTGTAAGTTTTTGTTTAAACTGAAATATTATAATTAAGTTTCAAATATTTTTTTTACAGAATTTCGGTTAATTTTATTGGATTTATGAAGCAAATGATGGGAGTTTCATAAGCAATTTTGGGGTTTTTTTATGTTTTAAACTATTTCGATTGGTGGCCCGAGAAACATGTTTTTGTACTGGTTCAGAATCAATTCTTTCTGTAACAAAGTAGAGAAAACTACATATATATCTGCTGCAAATGTGACAAATTTGAGTCAGTTAAGTATCAGAGTAAATTTGTTTTATGTTTTGCACTTCACAATGCCTGTGAACTACCCAATGTTAAGTATCAGAGCAAAAGCACGTGGGGAAACCTGTTACTAGGCCTGACCAGGATCCAAATCCTAAACCAGACTTGAACCATAACCCTACATGTGTGACAGCAAAAGCACGTTGGGCAACAGACATGTGTGACCAGGGTCCAATTGCGACTCCTGGAGCATAATCGTATCATTGAGTACCATGAGTGCTTCCTGGGGTCGATCTTACCATTGTCTTAAACTCGAGAGACTATTTACTTGGTTCATATACAAAATCCAGCTCAAAAACTGAAACATGATTATAATGGGAATTGGTGTCATTTTTCAAGCATATTTTTGTGCAATTTCACCAATCATGCATGATATGATAACATACTTGTACAAAAGGTATAAAAACTTTATATGCTTCTAACACAATGCTCCAAGTCTTCAATGACTTGAAGCATTTAATGCACACTAGCTAAAGCTTTTGAGAAAGACTTGATATTTATCAAGTCTTTGTATAAAGCTTTTAGAAAAGCTATTGATGCAATGCAACAAAACACCTCTAAAAGGCTTTTTAGAATAGGAAAAAACTATTGCCAACTTGACCCATTGCGGGTGCTCTAAACTGAAACATGATTATAAAGACAATATATTGATTACTATGTTTTGTAAAGGGAAAAAGAGAAACATGTTCATAAGACTGACCATCTGGCAGTCTCACTGACTGATCAGCCGTAAACTCAATGACAAAATTTGAACCCATGAGACAGACATCTGCTGCTGGCTACTATTGCGGCTGGGGACAACGTGTTGTAATTAAACATCTACCCATAAAATGATAGCATGTCTAAGTTTTTCATTTTGTCATGCGTAATGATCTTTGTTATTACAATGTTGAATAAAACAAATCATACGAGGATAAGTCATTTACCTTTCTATTACGCATACTTGGTAACCGAATACACAACATCAACCACACAAAACATATGCTATTTGAAGATTACACTTGGTAAAGTCGTCGTCTGTCCATAAATGCACCCCATGTGTAACACCCACTTGTAAGATCCTTTACCACAGCTACCGCGTCTTCCATGGCCAATTGGATTTCTTCATTGCTGTCTCGCTCACGAATCGTCACTGAAGTTGCTGAATCGACAACAATAGCTAATGGAACACCAAGTTCATCTCTTCTTACGTGCCCCATTGGTTCACCTATAAAATGACAAATTAGCCAATTACTATCACTCAAGCTTGAATCCGACTTACTAGTGGTCCAAAACAAATGGTTCCGTCCAAAATTATACAAGCTCCAAAAAACTTGTTTGGCGATAGTGTGAAAGAAAAAGAAAAAAAAAAAAAAGGTAATATTTTGTACAGGTTGGATCACGTTTTTATAACAGGAGGGAAACAATGCAAAGAAGGATACCTATATGTACGTGTTTAAAACTCAAACTCATTGAAATTTATACGAATTCCTTTAAATTTCTGTGGTGCTTGTAAAAAAATCATTTTACTGGACTAAGGTTACAAAATGCGCATACACAAAATGGATGTAGCAATAACACATTTACATAGGAAATGGTCAAGCCTGGGAATTAATCTCTAAAAGGTCAACCGGGTCAAACTGAAAACATTAACTTATATATGTATAGTATCTGTAACCATCTTCTTCACCATCAATCAACAAAAACTGTTTATGGTCAACCCAAACTGACCCAAAGCCGTTTAGACCCATAAGGGAACCTGCCTAACCGGCCCATTTTTCCACTTGTAAGATTATAGACAAGCATATTGATTACATACCTGAAATATCTAACTCGTTCACCACGCCAGCAGCTTCCAGCTTTTGAGAGATGGATACGGCTAATGGTCTGTAATTCGGGTCCATAAAGGAGATAGCGCATTTTATGGGGGCTACAGGAGGGTGAAACGGAAACACAAAATTGCTGATTCTCATTATCTCTTCCCAAGTAAAATGAGTGTTCATAGATGCAAGAGATGATTCATGAGATACACAAAGACAATTTAATGAGAGAAGGTGTAAGCGTTTCTGTTGATACTGATACCATGTTTTTCGTTAGTGATACAGTCTGCTGAAGAGTCCCAACTTTAAGGTTTACCGCCCTTTTGTTCTAAAATATACTTCATTTTCGTAGCCTTTTTATAATCCAGTGCCTGAGAAAAACATGATTCAGTATACAAAATAGATTACTGGGAGCATTAATGCTGCTCGCTTTCACCATAACAACCGCACACTTGTATTTAGGATGTCAACTTATTAAATATTTGGAGGATTTAAGCAAACGAAAGATCATCATCACATAACATTATCTTCTAATCGTATTCAATAGAATAATCACAAATCCAATAAAAACAAAAAAAAGTATTTTCACCTAACCATTTTGGGTAATTACAAAAATGAGCTACGGTAATGATTTTATCATCAATTTTGGAAAAAGTATTTTAAGGATTTCAACGCAACGTCCTTTAAATCAAGCAAATAAATAGAATGAAGATTCAAATATTTAAAGACATTACAATCTTAAAGGGGCCATGATGTGCTAAAAAGTGGATGTTCCTTTTGACATATGAAACTATATTCCGTCAACTTTTTGGCATATGAGATGAAAAAAATAAAATCATATATAGTAATAGAGCAGATAAGAGCAAGAGATACTGAAAAATAAAACATAGTGACATTCACACATCAAATACATAAATGCATGCTTTACCTTTAGTGCTCTACGCACCATCTTATGGTGATCTCTGAATGCACGGAAAAGCTCCTCCTTATTAGGTGTTATAACAGCTGTCTGCAAATACATGGATTATTAGCACTCAAACTAAATAATAATCTCTCAGCAACTTCGCAGCTTTCTTAAAAATGTTTTTTAGTTGATTAGAGACAAATTCATGATTCAAAAGACCCCTTTGATTCATCATATCTGCAAAAGCTTATAAAAAGTATATAAGTTTTTAAATCAACTTCCAAAAAGTATAAATCAACGTGACTAAAGGCATTTGTAAGGTTTATTTCACAATTTCTCACGTAGAAGTAAAATAATGAATAAACGAAAAACACTAACCTTGCATTCACGTGCAGAACTATGTGTTATCCAACCACAACCAAGCCAACCACAAGACCACTTTATTTCGACAACCCAGCAATCTGCAGCATCGGTGGCCATCTCATTAAGAGGAAGCTGCCTAAACTGTAATCGATTTTCATCGATCCCTAAATGTTTCAAAAATAGATATACTCTCCCGATGAAGAACGCCAGTGTTTGATTATTGGCAATCACCTAAAGAAAACAATATTGATCCAACATTTAAGATCTTAAAACTTAGGAAAACTGATAGCGTAATTGTCATAACTTTGACAATGTTAAGGTTTTCATGTATATAAAACTAACTTGAGAAAGAGCATGTGCTGTTTGTCCATCCCTTGAACACATAGGAAACTGGAGGGCCGAAACTTCAGAATACTTTGGATGTGAACTGTCTTGAGAATCCATAAAGTGCTCTATCTCGCCAATTGTGGAGTAATCGACGTTCAAAAGAGAATGTCGAGGAGAATTCTGTGTTGGTGTTATATGAAAAGCTGTCAATTTCTAGTACATGAAACTTGTCAACCAATATCTGGTTTCCAAAATAAAAAAAGAAGGTATTACCTCATATCTCAAAGCCTTTTCAGTAAGATTAGCAGCAGTGTATGGGAGTTTGATTATCCCGTCGAGTCGGTAATAATATTCAAGGTTAGTAAATGTAGCTTCTGCTGTTTCAGGTTGTATGGACCTATGAGATCAGAAGACGGGTTCAAGGAAAAAAAGTAAATAGAGTGTTGTGCAGGAATGTAAATCATAGATGTTATATGAAACCATCTCGGTCTATATTGCACCTCCAACAAATATTATGCTTATGTTGTTAAATGTGGTATTATTACAAATGTGCCATGGAAATAGATTAGGATTTAAAAGATCGGTGATATTTTGTTGTATAAATGTGCTTTGTTGTACAAATGTGGTTTGTGAACGCAATATGAAATAAAATACTTAACTATTAAATATAAAAGTGTTTTGATTCAACCCGGTACAAATAAAATACCTGCTATTCACTGACAGCACAATAAACATTAAAGACAACAAAATTGTGATAAGAAACAGAAGATAATGGAAAACATTACTGACCATGTGCTGTTCTCATAGAAACCAACTTGTTGCATTCCTTCTCTAACTACAAAGTGCTGAAAAAAAAGAATTAATTAAAAGACTTTACACAGTCAGTCTACATTAACAGTTTCTATCATCCAACCTCTCAGCACAAGCGTAAAACATGATTCCTTGTTTTTGTTCCAATTATCTGCTTCTTATTTTTTTAGTACACTGTTGCACGTTGCCAAACAATATATTTTTAAAAATTACTAACTCAATGGCATAAACATGTATAACAACTTTCAATGTCTCAAGTGACAAACACATGTATTAAAGTAGATTAGTAGCGTCAGAGAAATCAGTTTAAATTACAAAAAGGGTAAACAAAAATAAGTAAAATGTTATTAACACATACTCCAAATCTAAAATTTCTTAAACTTGGTAATATAATCAGCATATGCACTACTTAACGATCACACTCAGGTACACATATACAATTATTAGTTTGAAGTTGAACACAAAATAATAATCAATAAATCACACTTGACCCACACCATTTGACCATGCTAACACAACTTAGTAAATGCCCTCAATAAAGAGAGCAATCGTTTACACAATTCAAAAAGAGGTTCAAATTCAGAACAATCTAAGCATATTTTCACATAAGTACTCGCATATATATTTAGCTATGGCTCTTTATAATGTAAAAAGGGGACAATTAAAATAAAACACACAAGCCAATTGCAACTTTAAACCCCAAAGTCCCAAACACACAGTTTAAACACACTAAACTATGTACTAACGAGTCGCTAAACAGTATCTCAATATCATGAAGTACACAATTAACATCAAAATGCAGACAATAACTTTAGACACACTAAACTACGTAATAATGAGTCGCTCTATCTCAGTAACATGAACTACACAATAAACATCCAAATGCAAACAATAACTTGCAAAACAATTAAAATGTGGTATTATGACTCGCCTAATTATCTAAATACAAGTACTTTGATCCCCTGATAACTAACAAAACAGAATGATTACAGAAACTTTTTAGCCAAACTTTTGCTACTCGCAATCACAAAAAGTATTGTAATCGAACATTCAAAAAAATAATATATCACAAAATCAAATCTCAGCCTTCCTAAAAAGATAATAAAAATCATAACATTTAAACCCATGATAACACTCATTGGACACTATACGAAAGACTTGTGAACTCACTCATCAAACTTCCTGATTAGAGTTTACAACTCTTTCCCAAAAAAAAACCATTAACGGTTTCTAATCATCCAACCTCTTGGCATAAGCGTAAAACAGGATTCCTTGTAATTATCTGCTTCTTAAGCTGAAACTAAGGGGGTGTTTGGGATTGCTTATTGGTTCTGAAATTCTGTTTCAAGCTACATTTGATATAATATTAAATTATTTATAAAAAAAACTAAGATATGGAGGGCTGAGCTAAGCCAATTGCAATGCCAAAGCGGCTCTTAACAACAAGATATTGTAACGTCAAGTGACCTAATTGGGTAAACTTAGGAGGTTTTTCTTATCCGAGGAGGGTGATCATTTTTAAATCAAGTGTACGCGACCTCACCAGGTGACCATTTCCGCCCCCCAAATGTACACACCTAGCGAGGTTTAACTTGCTTGCAAAAGAGAGAGAGCTTAAAAAAGTAGTAAGGGGGGTGTTTGTTTAAGCTTATATGTGGTTTATGTAAGTTTATTATGATATGATAAACCTATATAAGCCCACATGTTTCGGCTTATATATCATAAGCCCCAATTTTGTAACTTATTTTGAGACTTATGGGCTTATATAAGTTTATCATATCATAATAAACTTATATAAGCCCAAGCCTCAAAATAAGCCAGAAAATTGAGGCGACACAAATAAGCTTAAACAAACAAACACCCCCGAAGTGAAATGAGGTCACAAGCCCACATATAAGATTAAACAAATACCCCCAAAGTCAAATAAGCTCATATAAGCTTAAACAAACACCTCCCAAAGCCCACATATAAGATTAAACAAATACCCACTTGGAAAATTTGAAGAAAATGCAAAAATAGTTTTCAGCCCACAAACAAATTAAAAATATAAATTAAAATATCATTTTCAGCTAATCACAAAATAAACAAAAAAAAAACAATTAATAATAATAATATATATACCTTACGCCAGAAGGCAATGACGTTCTCCATAAGAGTGCAACCATGATGAAAAAAATCAACTTTTCCATCGACGTCAATAACAAACATATGTTTTTCAAGAGTATCTACAAGTGCTTTATCCCATTCAAGGAAGCTTTGGATTGTGTTAGCTGGGTATTGAGACTGCCGCTCATTTGGAACAGATTTCGGGTCGGGTTGAGTTTGTTTGGAGTTGGGTTGAGGCGTGTTCATATGCATAGGAATATTAGTCAATGGCAACTAACATGTAATTGCCTGTTTTTAACCAACTAATACTATGTATATATTTTTGATTGTCTTTGTGTTTGTTTATCTTTTTTATTGGCATTGTGTCAACTGGAAATATGGAAGTTGAATATACTTTCAAGTTGATTTCTAGTTGCACAAATGCAATCTTTTATTTTAAACAACATAAAACACACACTTGAATGTAGTTGATTTTATCAATAACAAACATCATACTCAAACAATTAACAATTAAATTTTGGGGATGACTCGGGTTCATATGAAAAATGTAAGTCGTTGTAGTCGATTGAATCTAAATACTCATCATCTGTCGAGTACTCGGCTTCCTCATATTTAATTTATCTGCATTTTCTCTTTTTCACAATCTTCTTCCAATAGTTTTTAGTTATAGGCTTACTTCTTGCTTTTTCTTTCATAGTTTTTTTCTTGATAATCTTCCCATTGTTTAATTTTTACATAAGATTTTTGTGCAAACTACCAAGAAACAAAGGTTGTTGCATCCTTATTTGGTTGGATTTGTTGCAACCTGTCACAAAAAATACTCATTAAGTAAAACATATATAATATAAACATATACCAAATGTACAACATATGATAAACATACTTGGGTTGTTTTGGTTCTTTCTCTTACAATCCAACATCACATTTTGCTCTTTTTTTTATGAACACACCTTAACACTTCCAAATGTTGTTGACATAAAATATTATAAATGTAATTTGTTGTGAATGATATTCTTGTTTAGAAGTTGTAAATTCATAGGCATTTTGAACATGAAGAGTCATCATATTAAAGTAGGCAGTTTTTTTTTTTGAAAAGTTACATGTCTTACTAGAAAGTTTGACTAAATTTATACACTATCTTTGATAATGAAAATGAAATGTAGTTTAAACCGACATATTTAATATATTATTCAACAATTATATGACTAATCAGTGACTTCTAATATCCCCCACTGCATTTATCACTTACCATATTTACCTAACAAGTTTTTTAAAACACACACCCTCGTTCTCATTCCTCACAACTCTAAATATATTTTTTTCAAGTAACTCAATCAGTGGCAGCTTCTTCTTCAAACCATAGGGATTATAGCAAAATGGTTGTAACCGATGATATGGTTGAATATGTCTTCGAAAAATATGGGAATAAGTTGGTGTAGACGATGCAATGGTCAGAGGTGATACTCGAAGACTTGTGGAAAATGGAAAACAATCAATATGAGGTTTCTAAAGGTTAGTTTATATGTTGCTTGTTTTCATTTTATGTGTTTATTATTTGTGGAGACTTAATGTTTACGCACATCTTTATAGATAAAGGGAATAGAAAATCTTGAAGATCATGGGAAGAGGATATCAAAGCTTGAAGGTCCGTCGGTAGTCTAAAGGAGTTAAAGGAGGAAAACAGGCATAGGAGGCGAGCGGATAGCAAAGCTTGAAGAAGTGTTTGAAAGGGCCCAGCAGAATAGGTTGCATAGCAACAAAAAGAGGTCAACAAAGGTAATTTTGAAAACTCTAATGCTATTAGTATTAGATATTAGTATTAAATGTGTTATGTTGCTTTGCTTGAATAAATTAATGAGGGTATGGTTGTTGAATAAATGAAATGTAAGAGAGAGTTATATGCATTTAGATGTTCTATGCGTTTGCTCTAATTCAAGCTATTTATTGTTTGATGCAGAAATCATACTATTTGAGTATGATACAAGCCTTGAGTTTGATTACGATACAAGAAAAAATCATGCTAGTAAACCTTCCAGTTCAAAACCAAAGATGATGTCATGGTATTTACCAACAAATCATTCATCAAGTTCTTATTCAAGTGGTGATTCATGTTCTAATGATATATATGATGTAAAATTACCTATTCAAGTGAAAAAAGGATCCATCTCAAAGGTTGCAGATCATAAGGTTCCAACTCCAAGAGTTTCTGGTACAAGACCCCCTCCAATAAGGAATGGCATTCTAGGCCTTGCAGCAGTTCAAACTTAAGAATGTATTGGTAATAAAACTTTTGGAATAAGAAAACCTAAAGATGCTCTACAAGCAAGAAATTGGGAAAAAGGAGGATGCATTAGGAGTAGGTTATGTTGGTTGTTGCTATGTGTTTAGCTTTTTATTGTTGATGGTATGGACATTTTCTTATGGTAGTTTTTATAGGTACATTTCTTATGGTTTTCTTTATGGTTGTTTGATTTTACCTAACTGAATTTATATTTCTATTGGCATGTCTGAGCAGGAGGTGTTCGATTCACATCTAAGGTTAAAATAGTATGTAGGTATAGTGGTTGTTCTCGAGGTTTGTCCATGAGTGGCGTGTGTTCTTTCTTGGAGGCATGGTTATAAAATTTTGTTAACAACATTTATGTGAGTAAGATATTATAAAATTTTGATCATAAATGTATTTTGGAGCAACGTTGTTTGAAATTTTTGACAATTATAGTCATATGAAAAAAAATATGACTACAAAAGTTTGTATATTGATAAATCAATTTTTTGTATATGGTTTTGAAATTGATCTTCAAGAAATTTAATTCCTAAAGAAACATTTAAAATGATTTTCATACTAAAACAATTGAACCATTGTAAATCACTAATTTATCATACCGTAAGGTTTTAAAGAGGCATTTCATATGTACAAATTTTTTGACCAATAGACTATGACTTATCCGAGTCGGTACGATCTCCGAAACACGAACACTGGGACAGGCATTGTTATCACGGTCAATACAAACAACTCAACATAAGGTCATCACTTTTTTATGAGTCCTATTGTCCCATTTGTAGTCTCCAAGGCCCTATTTGTATGACAAAACCACTAATGCGGCCATGCTGATTGGTGGGTTGCTCCTAGGGCGACAAATGTTGTAATTCGAATACCCATTGTGAAGCATATAAAATTCAAATATCTATACACTTTTGATATTATATTTTGTCATCCAACATAAACAATTGTAATGATACACTTTTTCATAT